>OW121847.1:95388678-96592035 GCA_933228895.1 Platycnemis pennipes
AAAATGACCTGACTCATCCAAATGTTTTGAAGAAATGTTTATATCCCAATGGGTTCCCAGAGTGCTTGATATTGATCCCCAGAGATTGTGCAGGATTGCTATCCTAATACATAATCATAGAAATATTTCCAGTAATAATTACACAATATCAAGGGACAAAGGCTGGTCAATAAAACATCGAGAAATTATTGAAGGGATCAAAAGGCAAAAATGTTTGGGAACCCCTACTCTAGGCATACACAGAGTACAAAGGCTTACCTTTTATTAGCAATGTGATGAGTTACATATGCTCAAGAACTTATATCTTTGTTTCATGCTGAGTGAGCTTGTGACGGTGAAGACTTGACTTCTGAGAAAATCTCTGCATGCAGTAGGGACACTCAAACTTCTTCTCACCAGTGTGGACAACAGTGTGTTTCTCCAAGGAACCATGATTGCTGAACGTCTTCTGGCAAATTTTGCATGTGTTTCTATCCATATCCTCCATACCATGAGTAGCCATGTGGCGTTTCAGCTGCACTGAATTTGCAAACACCTGCACAAGGAAAAAATCACTTCTAAATATTGCTTTCATTTATCAACAATTTTATATCATTATTATGCCCATTTCACTAGAAATAAATTTACAATGACTAGAATGAATGTAAGCCTCCCATTAACATGCACCATTAAAAACCTACATTATGCATTTAACATAAATGCTTCAAATAAGAACAAAAAATATGGTGCCTAAATACTCCATGTGTGTTAAATGAGAAATAATTTAGATTTTAACTATCACTATAAATTGGAGTTTATCCAAATCATAGGAAGAAATTTAACACTCTAGTGCTAACCTTCCTCCTGAGGTACTAGCGAGAAATGCAGAGGTTAATTTAATAAATTGCAGCACCTTAGGGAAAGAAACATTATGAAGCTATTGTTATAAATATCCAAATGCGGTATTTTATACTCCAGTTGAACTAACTAATAATGACAATTTTTTTTACAGTGACTAAAAAATAAATGTTATTATTTTAGTGTCATAAAGTTGAATAATAATAGTTGCATAATATTGATATTGGGCCGATATATCGGCCCGCAGCACTAAGAGAGTTAAAGATCAAATTTATCAATCACCATCAAGTCATTCACACACACAGCAATCACATGATATAACTCATTCAGTTATGGGTTAAAAGGATCCAAGATGTCAGACTGGACAAGGAGATACTCTAGAACCAGAGATAACTTAAAATCACTTTCCCCTGTTTAGCCCATTTTTCATTGCATGAATATAACTATGCATATCCTGATTCTTCACATTCTTCAGACCTCTAATTCACAAATATGTACAGGTCAATAAATAAGGGCATAGGAAGGATAAGCTTGCATAATCTGGTGCATACAAGTTCATGTGCAGAACATCAGCATGTGATGCAGTGTACACCCGTCCACAATAAAATGTTACCACTTCGGAGTTTTCGATCGCTGCTCGGAGTGACTCCCTCGAAGATGCGTCATGTAGGTTTCCGTGACTACAGCTCTTGAGAGAGTGATGACCCAAATCTAAATTCAGTTCGAAGCAGGAGTTGTTATTAACACCGATATTTCTTAGTCGACATTTCTTAGTCAACGAGTTCCAAAACTTTCCAAAGCACTCAGTTTTTGCCTTTACTTCTTTGTAAGAAATAATTTGATCTTATAATATTAATGATAGAAATGATTATTGTTATCAGCATTTAAGTATGAGTTAACGATCGGTGATATTTTTGTATTATCGGCGAATCTTATTTGATAACGCGATGAGCTTGAAAAATGCGCTTGTATAGTAAATGGCAAAAATATTTATGCTACAATGATACATGCAGATTTCAATAAGAATAGAGAAGAGATTTTGAATATCTTTACAGATTATAAGTGTTTAGTTTCAAGCTCAAGTAGGTAATGGATGAGAAAAAATTATCGCAGAAATACTTACAATTTCTTTCAAATTACACACAATCCTCGCACTCACGTACTCGTATGGTTATTTCTTCGAATGAATACTCATCGGCAATTCATACCAAAGCATATGCTATTTAAACATAAAAAAAACTCACTTTATAAATAAAAGTATTTAGGAGATTATTAGGAATACGTTGAACGTCTTAAAAATACTTGTAGACGCATTGGTGAAAACTATAGGTGGGTTTTCCTAGTTGAAGGTCCTGCTTCGAGACCTGGCAGTCCCTATTTGAGTACTGCAGGGAAGGTTTTTCAGGTTAAGATCTCTGGCCATCGTATAGGATGTTAAACTGGATTCTTTGGTGCTTTTCCGAGAGCGGGCTAATTCCAACACAACTTATTCCACCCTTTCTCCGCTTGTCGGCAATTCCTTCTCTGCCATGCATACACTGATGCAAAACCTAGCTCATGTATGGTTTGATTCCCAGATAATTCATACTTTTTTCTGTTGACATATGTTTTCTCCACCTTCCTCAACCACTTCATGTTCATCATTTGGTGTTCCCAGGTTGAGGATCAAGAGGGTCAATAAAGGTAGAGCAATAAGGATGTGGGACGGAGGAGACTGATTGGCGCAAAGCGCAGGGAAAAATAATCACCCTGTACTCAAAGGTTATAATGTTTTCAGGTATTGTTAAACCAAAATGTGTATTATGGACAGGATGGGTATTTCTGCAAAGTGACCATAACACATTCAACGTAATTAGAAGGAATACCTGGAATTACTGAACTACTGTGCAAAGAGGCCTAGGAGATTTTTATGGACTCGTCCGTAGGATATGCGAGGAGAATATATCGTCAGAGGATTTCGTAGAAAAAGTATTGGTAGCTAAAACGAAAATGAAAAAGAGAGTATCAAGGGAATTCGAAGACTACTGAATTTCTGCTAAGTTGGTGATTAGAATCATCAACTGATACATGGAAAAGAGAGCAATGAATTTCAAGGCGAAGATCAATTCAGATTTTGCAAGGGGATTCAACACGTCATGTGAATGCAGTGATGAGAATTATTATTAGTTTTAGTTTCACACAATGTGAAGCCCCTCTTACCACCCATGTATCTATCCAAGCTACTAGTTCTTTGCCTCACTCTACCCCGTTTAAGCAATATTTTTCCCTCAATCACATCTTTCAATACACCCTTGCCCTTTTTACCTTCTCCATCCACATCTTCTGCCTTCTCCTACTAATATCAATTAAATTTATTTCCTCTCCTACCAATTCTAGTGATTCATCATTCGTCCTCCTTTTAACCCACTTTAATTTCTCCATCCTTCTCCACACACACTTTCTCCACTATCAATTAAATTTCTTTCCTCTCCTACCAATTCTAGTGATTCATCATTCGTCCTCCTTTTAACCCACTTTAATTTCTCCATCCTTCTCCACACACACATCCCAAAAGCCCTGAGTATATTTTCATCTTCTTTCCATGAAACCTATGTTTAAGTACCATATAGTGCCACAATCCATATCAAACTTTTCGCTAGTATTTTCATTACTACCCCACTTAACGCCCCTGTCAATAGTTCACCTCTACGAGTAAAAGCTTATCTTGCCGATACGATTTTCCTTCTATCATCAATGCTGCTATACCCCTTTTTCTCCAATACACTACTTAAATAGCGGAAGGTGGAAATGTGAAGACATGGGGAGCCTGTGTTAAGTCAAACGTTGCTTCAAACATCACGCAGAGCAGCAAATTTGGAGATCCGTAGTTGAAGTCCCGGATGAGTTAAGTTTTTTTCTGCTGTGATCTGGCTTGATTCTTTTTACACCACCTGCTTACTGTTCAGGCTTATGGGTGTCATAAAATGTTCAGGAATGTTTCTGAGGGTGAAAACGTATGCTGACTGATTTCCAAATGTATCGGAATTATTTCTGAGAGTAGGGTATCAGCAAAGTTCTCAATGGCCACTCTTCTCCCTTCTCTCATTATGCTGTTTTATTCAACTCTCTTTTGAAGAGAGGAATGTAGGTAATGAGGCTCGGAAAACATAGAGACTTCTCCTTTGCAAGAAGCTCCGCCCACGTAGGGTGATAGCTGTTGATTATCAGAAATTCATGGCTTTTGAATAAAGTTCCACGAGTTCTTGGTCAAGCGTTACAAAAATACTAAAGATTATATTAGCAGCTGATCTAATTTCATTTTGACATAATACATGAGCAGCTGAAGCAGTGATCAATTGAAAAAAACAACGAAAATATTAATCCTATAGCTTTATGTTTACACCTTCCTCACTTGGCGAGAGGAACGTTGGACGAATCAGAGAAATGGTGAATTAGTGATCAATAATGTAGGCCTCTTGAAGTAATAAGGTTACAGGATATAAAATGTCAACCAGGACATTGAATTATTTTAAGGCTTTATAATATCTGTGGAAACCCTACGACAATTCAGCACGTTTAACATTACCCTTGGAAAATCGTGCACATGTCACAGAACTCAAAGTGACATGGACATAAATGTAGGTATTTTCAGTGGAGGCAGAGAAAGCGAATGTAGTTTTCAATCACGTTACTACAAGAAATGAGGTGAGCAGCACTTGGAACTTATTTCATGCCCCTTCTCCCGATCTGTGGCCACAGGGACCTATGCGGGTAGAGTGACTCTTATTCTGGCAGAAATCGCACCCAAGGGGGTTTGCCCTGGCTGTTCACTTGAGAAAGGGCGAAAAGGGCAATAATCTTTCAAGGGAAGGTTACCCTCAATAAAAGGCTAGAGCCAGAACTCTGGGTATGTAAACTCTCCGTGCCAAGGGACAGTGTTGTCAGATCTCCTTCAACTTGGGACTTAGAAAAATTCGGCCTCGAAGTGGTAAGATTTTGTCGTGGACGGGTGTACAGTGGGCAGACTGGTAGACAGCTGAAAGTGAGAGTAAAGGAACATGAAATGTGCTTTTGCTAAAAGGCGTTAACTCAATTTTGCCAAGCATTCGTGGGAAAATGAACACCTGAGCAACCTCAACCCTTAACTAATACATACAGCCAATAAAAGATTGAAATTGGATGCTCTGTATCTTATGGGCTGAGCATTATGGTAATTTATTTTTGCCATTTACATGTACTAACACATAAGATACTGTGATTATTCAGGTTAAATTATAGCACAAAATAATATCCATCAGTCATTAGTGATAACAATTCATAGTGAGAAAATAGGATTGCTCATTTCCATAAATAGTAATAACATTAATTTCACAAACGAATGATGAAAATAAAATCTGAGGATTCCCGCAAAATCTAGTGGAATTTGTACATACTGAAGTAATACTCATGCAATTTTCCACAAAATAAAAGTTTTTACTTCCACCAGGGTTTCAGTGTTCATACATCGTCAGGTAAAAAATGGAGCTAAGCAGTGTCAATATATGCTTGGTTTGAAGGGGGTAGGGGAGGGAAAGGGGGTGATGAGTGGGAAAAACCGAGGGAGGAGGTGACCAGGAGGTGAGTTGAAAGGCGTGGGTTGTCGGTTATTGGTGGTGATAAATGTGGAAAATTGCATGTTATTACTTCAGAATGATGAAAAGCCTACCTCTAACTCACTACCACAACACTGTGGTGAAAATATAAATGGGAACCTATGACAGCAATACGAAATGAGATGAATGAGTGTAGTATAGCTTTACCCTTGGCCCATAACATAGAGGCCAATTTTGGAATCCACTTGAGTGAAAAGTACACCTTATGGGCCAAAAAAAATACAGAAACTTCAAAGCTGGGACTTACTTTATAACAATCACTGCAAGCATGAGGTAGCTCATCAGCATGACACTTGATATGGGCTGCCAGCTGCTCAAGAAGACTGAATACTTCCGGACATCCATTGCAATGGAAGTAGTTAGATGAAGTTGCACTGCCACCTTTTTGAGCAGCCACACAGTGATTAACGTGCTTCTTCAATTCTTCCACAAGACCAAAGGCTTGAGAGCAAATTCCACAACGATACACAGCAGAATGTGATGACATATGTTGACTGAGTTTATTCCGCGATGGAAACAACTTGGAACATAGCTCACACTTGTAAACACCAGAATTTTCCTGATGAAACCTCATATGAGAGTTGAGGCCGTGATAATTGTTGAAACTCTTTCCACACACTTTACAAGTATATGTTTTCATTTCACCAGCTGGGTCTTGGCTGTTACCTTGTTGTTTACTCTTAACACTGCTGCCACTGCTACTGCTTCCACTAACACTGGGAACTAAAAAATACAATGTACATTAATATACAAGGAAAATATCATCAAATTTGGACACTAACTGAAAATTGCAAGAACAAAAAGTTTTTTGTGACAAATAGTACACACAACTCTGTTTGGGGTAAAATTTTAATTTCATCTGACAACCAAGAACATTTACTTGAGAAAATTAAGTTATTAAAATACAAATTCAAATACTATCATAAACAAAACTCATTCTTAAGTAAAAATTTGTGGTATTCCATGTTATTGAGATTTAATGGAGGAGAAACTATTACAAAACAAGCAAATACTATTTATTACAGTGAAGATGTGTATCAAATAATGATGACCATCAAAGCAAAAGAACCCAGGAGCATAATCAATAATTCTCTCTTTTGAAACACCACAGATGATGTATAATCACAACAGGGAAATACGGCACAAAATGAAGTGCAAGATCAGTTACATACAAAGAGGACTGTGCGTCAAAATCTTTAAAAAAAATGTGTGATGCTGCTCAATCTAGAGAAAAGAGGTATATAAAGTTAACTCAATCCAAGTCAGTCACCCATTTGTTACAATCACCCATTTGTTACAATCACTTCATTTCAAAAGTAGTTTAATCTCTGGTTTTCATGGCTGAATTACCAACCAAGTGGTTGTTAAAACTCAAAAATGAAACACTCACCCTGATGAGGAAGTATGAATTTACTTCAAATAAAAGTTCGTATTTTGTTTGAGCTCTCAACAACCACAGTGATGGTAAGTCAGATTTACTTCAAGTACACTCAGTTTAGTAGTGGATGAAAAACTAAGAAATCCTCTTCCATGATTCCTGTCGCCATAACTTTGTGAAAGAAGATGCAAGTAGGATTGATAAAAGTACACTTTGCAAGCTTCCACAATATTCAAAGCTTCGATACTAACTTGTGATTGTGAGCATATTAAATATATAGGGAAGGCAAGAGTAAACCACCACATTATTATCCCAAGGAGTCACAGTTACTCCACTCTTTTCTTTTTACGAAGATGTGCTGGAACCCTGTCGATTATAATATTCCAGAGGTAAAATAGTCCCACATTCAGATCTCTGGGCAAGGACTACTCGAGAGAGTACATCAGTCAAGTGTGATTGCCATTTTAGGGTACGAATGTGAGATCACTTTGGACATGCAGAAGATTTGAGAACCTGGAGGTAGAAATGCAGAGAATGGACCTCGAGATATTAAGAATCAGTGAAATAAAATGGTACGAAGAAGAGACTTTTACAGTGGAAGTCACAAATTATTTATAACAGATCACTGAATGGTAATGCTGAAGTAGGCATAATGCTCAAGAAAAGTGGCTGGACTAAGTGTGATGAGCTTCCTGCAGTACAGTGAGACATTGGACTACAAAGATAAAGAAGGGGAAGAGGTTTATGAGGATATCACGGAAGTAATAAAGCAGGTAAGAGGAGAAGAAAACTTAATTACTTTAGGAGATTGGAGGGTTACTAATGGAAAAGGTCAAGAAGGAAGAATAACTGGAAAGTATAGCTTGATAAATAGAAATGAGAGAGGAGAAGGACTTATAGAATTCTGCACCCAACACAAGTTGGTGGTGGTAAACACACTGTTTAAAAACCACCAACAGAAAATATATACCTGGAAAATGTCCGGAGACAGAAGATTTCAAATTTACTACATCTTAGTGAAGCAGAGGTTCAGGAACCAGGTGGAGAACTGCAAAAGCTATCTGGGTGCAGATATTGATAGTGACCACAACTTAGTAATGATGAAATGCCACTTAAAATTCAAATACTTGAAGAAATCAATCAAGAATGTATGGCAAGCAGAGAAAAAAAGGAGCCTCAGCAATGGCTGGCCATTCAGAAGGCAGTGAAAAACAAGATAGAAGAGGATCTGTCAGTGAAATCAGTGGAAAAGATATGGGAGCACATCAAAATCGGGCTACAGGAAGCTGTAAAAGAAGTTCTTGGAAGAAGAAAAGTTGTCAATAAGAAGCCATGGATTCCAGAAAAGTCTTACAATTTATTGAAGAGAGAAGAAAATATAAAAATGTGGAAACTTAAGAAGGGCAACTTGGCAACAAAAGAATTAGGAATGAGAAAAACTGTAAAGTAAAAAAAGCAAGGGAAATGTGAACGAAGGATTTATGTGAATGTGTACAAAGCAACCTCGCACATGGAAATGTGGAAGCTTTCTACAGGATGGTGAGGAATCACAAGATGCAATACCATAACAGACAAGAACGGAGAACTCTTCATTGGACATGAGGATAAAGTGAAGAGATGGAAGGAATACTTGGAACAGTTGTACAATGGAAGTAATCTTAGAGCAAAAGTAATTGAAGAAGAAAATGATGTCGATTAGGATGATTTGGGAGCCTCTAACTTAATATCAGAATTTGATGCAGCTGTAAGAACCTGCAGATAAACAAGGCTTCTGGTATAGATGATACCCATGGGAAAGATTACTTTTACCCAGCAGCACAAAACCATCTGCGACATGTACTCTACAGGTGATCTCCTCACGGACTTTGAGAAGAACGTCATCATCACCATGGCCAAAAAGAAGAGGGCTGATAACTGAGAAAATTTTAGGACCATTAGCCTGATGACACAGGCCTCAAAGATTATAACAATAATCATCTATAGAAGAAAAGAACGAAAAGCTGAGGAGTTCCTGGATGAGGACTGATTTGGGTTCAGGAAAAACATGGGCACAAGAGAAGCAATTTTGGCCTTCAGGCTACTTATAGAGAAGAACCTACCAACGTTTGTTGCACTTATAGAGTTGGAGAAGGCATTTGACAACGTGGATTGACACTTGATGCCGAGAAGTCTGAAAGAAATTGGAGTATCATACAATGACCAAAGAGCTATCCACAGCTTGTATAAAAACCAGGTGGCTGTATTCACATCAGGACCCAGCAGTACAGAAGTAATCACAAAGAAAGGAGTGAGGCAAGGCTGTGCACTGTCTCCTATATTATTCAATGTCTACATCAAATAAGCATTCCAAGAAGTAAAGGAAAGTCTCCAGGAGTGAATATCCATGAGGAGAAAATCAGCACGCTGTGATTCGCTGACGACATAGGCAGGCACAGAAGGAGATTTAAAGAAGACATTAGGAAATAAAGAAAGGACAATGGCAAGATATAACCAGAGAATCAATAAAAAGAAAACTGATCATTGGTATGCAGTAGGAGAAAGGAAGCCAGAACTAATGTTAAACTAGGAAAATAAAAACTTGAGGAGGTGGAAGATTACTGTTACCAGAGAACCTGAGTAACCAGCGATGGGCGAAGTAAAAGGGAAATTGTCAGTGGAATTGCACAGGTGAAAAGGGCATGTTACCATAAGATGATTCTGCTAACAGCTGTAAATACAACTGTGGAAGTGAGGAAACATTTCATTGGAACATACATCTGGAGCATGCTGCCACATATACGGCACCGAAGCATGGACGATAACAGCAGCAGAGATATCAAGGTTGGAAGTATTTGAAATGTGGTGCTACCAAAGAATGATAAAGATAAAATGGATCGACAGAGTGACAAACGAAGATATTTTAAGAAGAGTGGGAGAAAGGAGAAGTCTGCTGAAAACTCAAAAAATAAGATGGGACAACTTAATCGGCCATATCTTAAGAAAGATGCAGACGATTGTTGAGGGAAAAGTGAATGAGAAGAAAGGAAAAGGCAGGCCTCATATGAGATATATGGAACACATTGTGAAGGTAGTTGTGAAGTAAAAGAAAATAATCATGTCAATATGAAGAGGTTGACCAATAGGAGAATCGACTAGAGGGCACCATCAAAACAATCTTAGGATTGTTGATGATGATAATGAAAAATATTGATAATGAAAAATATTAAAAAGTAGCCACAAGCATGATACCTTTTAACCTCAACTTTTAACCTTAATTTTAATTAAAGCACCTTGATGACCAAAACGGGCACAATGGAATGAATGGCATTTACCATAATGGTCAAAAGGATTGTCATAATGCTAACACCAGCCCTTCTAGGTTTAAATGTGCTGTATACAGTAGTATACCGCACATTTAAACCTAGCACAGTATACAATACTATAACCCTTCAAACACTAACTTAGAAAATCCTGTCTCGATGCTAAAATGGTTTATGACAAAAGTATCGAGTTAAAACTTTCCAGCAGTCAATAATTGTGATGTGATGCAATGGTGAACGATTTTTCTCAAACACCAAACATAAAGAAAGGGTACTATTGATACACATATCCAAAAAACAAGAAAGCAAACTCTTGTCATACAAAATTAATGCCATTTCAAATATTGAGGAAATTAAATACACTAGTAGACTGGAAAACACATAAAACTTCACAAGAGCTTATTTTTACCAACTAGCAGATTTTTACTATTTTAGTCCATATCTATTGTATGTATTTTAATAGTATCTAAAGAAACAAAATAACATACCTCGTGGCCTTTCATCAGCATTTTCCATTACTTTCCAGGTTCCATCCAGCTTCTTTACCACAGTCAACCCAACACACGTTTTTTCATGCTCTGTCAACAGTTCTTTGCTGGGAAAAGCTTTCCCACAACTCGTACAAGATGCAAAGCCACTAGGATGAGGGATTGAGGCACTTTTGCTACTGATGTTAGACTGAGATCCATTTGATCCTTCTTCTGTGCTTGCACAAACTGTTGCATGCATTTCCAACATCTGGCCATTAGCAAACACCTTAAAACAATTCTGGCAGGCAACAAAACCAGACTTAGTATGCACAACAACATGCTGTTTTAATCTTCCCCTATTTGCGAAAATACGTCCACAGGCAGTGCAGGTGACACCACCACTACCATCCTCTGACTCTGCTAAAGACTGAGGGGTAGGTGGTGGCTGGCTGGCAGGTGATTGGGCGACACTCTGAGTGTGGTGAAGTTGATGTTCTGCAAGCAATTCTTCCGATATAAAAGTCTTTGAACACTGGGAACATGGAAATGATTGTGATTCATGCAACATCATATGTCGCTTCAACCTAGACCTTTTGCTGAAAACCCTACGGCAAACACTACAGCATAAATCACTAGTTACATTCATTCCAGTTCCTTGCAAAGATGCACTCTCATGTGTTTTCTTGTGAATATTAAGTTGCTCTATACTGGCAAAGTATTTCCCACATAATTGACAGGTGATTGGTTCTGATGCCATTAGGTGATAATTCATATGCTGATTGAGTCGAGAACTTTTAGAAAATATCTTTCCACAAACATTGCACTTGTGCTCCTTCTTCATAAAACTACTTATTGCAGGGTGATGAGACAGCATATGACTTTGTAACTGCCCAGCACTGGAAAACATGGCTGGGCACTCCTCACAATTCCATGCTCTGCTGTGATTGGTTTGTGCCTGGTGCCGCAGCAGTTTCTCATGAGTAGGAAATATCTGGGAGCAAACAGAGCAAACATTCTGCATCATTAAGCCAGTTTGGTTGTATTGGTAAGGATTTTCTCCAAATGCAGTAGGGCTTTCATGGATCAAAACAGTTGGCTCCATAACATTGATATTCTCCTCAGGGGATTTAAGGCTGCTACCTCCTTTTCGTGGACTTTCTTCACCACTATTCGATGTACCAGGGACTTCAATGGAATTTACTCTTCCTGAATTGGGCCTGACAATATTATGACAAACCATGTGACTTTTCAGATAGAGTGGATTGGGAAAGGACATGCCACAGATCCTGCAAACATTCTGTTCCACTTTCTGCTCAATAGGGGTGTTCACTACAGATAGGTTTTTGAGAGGATGATTGTTATGCACTCTTTTGTGTCCTTTCCACCCATTCATTGATGAGAATACTCGTGGACAGAGTCTGCAAGGGTAACGAAGAAGTGGTTTACTCTGTGGAGTTGGAACGGCAGCAGTAATTTTAGTTGCAGGCTTCACACTAGGAGAAGCAGATGCAGCAGCAGCAGCTGGGGGCTGAGGATAAGCATATGAAGGAATTGTATGCTTTGCCCTGTAAGAATGAAAAATGTTAAGTTAACTCTTTGGAAAACATTTGAAACCTATAACTGAAAATAGTGATGAAATAAGCTAGAATTTATGAAATTTCTATGAAATGACACAATGCTGACCCACATACTGTGCTCACTTGATAAAAAGAGCTAATCCTGGAAGCACAATTCCTGGTGACATTGGAAACTACACTAAATACAAGATTAGAATCAAACAGCATTTCCTGATGTTGAACATGCTTTTTCATGGTAAATTGGCTGGCCTAAATTTGAATACATAAATGATATAATGTGTCTCCCAGCAGCCACAAAACATTCTGCCCAAAAACTGGCTAGATGAAGTGAATTGAAACACTTAAAACATGTCATTCTAGATTATGTGAAACATAATTTACTTTATGTGTCTTCCTAGCATGATGTTGTTCTTGAAATCCATTCCACAGAATTCACAAACTATGCTTGCATCATGGACAGACATGTGACGTAACAGACGGCAGCGCAGGGCAAATCTCTTTCCACAAACTTCACAAGGATAGGGCAGATCCCCTGTGTGCACTCCACGATGGAGTATCATCTGGTTTCTTGTTTGGAAGGCTTTTGCACAGAATGGGCATAGAAAACGTCTACGACCACCAACAACCTTGGTCAAAATTGTTTGGTTTTCTGCAGACCCCCTAAGAAGAGTAAAATTGGCATTAAAATTTTCCTAGTAAATTTAGTTCATAAAAATGTGTTTAAGTAATTAGACAGCCCCCTTGTGCACACACCATAGGTGCCAACTATCAAATGACTAGAAAGTACTATCCTTGATTCTCACAACAATGAATATTCTTCAAGAACAGATAGGGAATAATTAATAGCATGCAGGAAATGAAAGTCACTAATTTTTAACTTTCTTCGTACCTATTAGCAAAGCTCTAATGTAAATCATTAACATTGTAATTGGAGTAATGGACCACTGTCTTATACAATTGCTGACATTTTTGCAATAGCAGCTTTAAAAAAATATGGTCCGAAGCCACATGCAATCCAGTCACATCATGCAACATTTTTCTTCAATATAAATACTTCATCTTTCCGAAAGAAGATTTGAACATAAACATAAATGATTCAGTTATTTAATTATAAACTACCTGACTCCATTATGGCAAAAATAACCTAAATGCACAACTCACAGGATGAATTAAATCTAAAAATTGTTAATTTTTTACTGAAATTACCAAGTAAAAAATACATTAATGACCAAAATATGTGTCAGGTAATTCCAGTATCCTACCATGACCTTAATATATTCTTCAAACATTTGCAAACAGAAACCTAATATGATATGCAGGCAACAAAAAGGGACAAACATGTCAATGCTCAGGAAACAAAGTACATTAGTCATGATAGGAGATAAAGTCCACAGAAGGATAAATACACGACACCTTTGGGCCGAAAATAAAAAAAAAAATGCTTAATTCGCACTGAAAAAATGCTGGAGAGTATAATCATTACCAGAATGTGATCCAAGTAAATTTCAATGAACAATGGAAGAGTTAATACACTACAAAATTTAAGAACAAAAAAAACACTTGATGGCCATGGAGGAATACTTATCAAGCTTTATATCACTAAAGAGACAAAAACAGTAAGCCACAGAATTTATGCAAAATTTTAAGGGAATTTAAAAACACTATAATTTTTATAAGCAGAGAGGGACACAGTAAAACATTGAGTAAAAGATTAAAAAGAGAAGTTAATTTTAAAATCAATCAGTGCTGTACTTTTGACAGAACAATCAATAATGGTATGGAAAAAAACACTTGACAACTGGATTCCATTGAAAAGATCAAGAAACTAAATAGTTATGAAATTCAAACCAAAATTACAGTTAGCAAAAAAAGTAAAAAAGGATACAAAATATAGTATAAATGAGAATCCAGGATGACTACTTTATTTCATACTCACATTCAGTCAAAAACCACTCCCACTTTTTCAAAGAATGTTTAATGTACTCCATATTCAAGTTATAAGAGTCATCTTCAGCCACAATAAAAATTTTCTGGAGACCATTCTGACAAGCTTTATTTATATAGATAGAGACCAGAAGGATGGATGAAAGTAGTGCTAACAGCAGTTAAAGGAAACAATAGTGATGGGTTGGGAGTAGGAGTTAAATCACACCCAAGTGAATGAATATATTTGATACTTTGTACATTCTGTCAGTAGTCATTAATGTACCTCCCACACACTGATGTTAAAATGGTATCTTAATTCCGCTATTAAAGCAAATTTTAAGCAAAGCATGCAATGAAATGTATGAAGCAAAGTCTGCCTTCTATAAGTGAGAAATATATTACTATCTCCCAAACATACATATTATATGAGTTCCAGTAAATAATATCCTACACGTGCTATAAAATGTCTACTTTATTTTGAATTACAAATTAAATTCTGAGGCCATAGAGCACCCCTATGATCCTGATGAAATCTTTTCAACTGTGGGAAATCACTGCCAATTAAGTTTTATTTCCAGACTCAGCAACAGAAAAAAGTCATACAGGGTGTGACCTGTGAATTTAAGTGATTAAGCATCAGATTCCGCACTCAAAATTACTGGGCTGTATTGCTTTCGCAAGTTTCTCTTTCTCACATTTTTTAAACTGTCTAGAAAGTGATTATTCCCCTGATAAAAATAAACTCCTCCATGGTGGGTAGATGGAGGGTAAAGGAAGGGTAGTACCCTCCATGGTCGGTAGTAACCCTCCGTCAACCCACGCTCTACCCACCATGGAGGGTAAGGGAAGGGTAGCACTACCCTTCCACTACCCTTCCACTACTCTCGCTTCGAACTCCTTCGCTTACCATCCATCGTAGGGTAGTGGAAGGGTAGCGCTACCCTTCCACTACCCTCGCTTCGAACTCCTTCGCTTACCATCCATCGTAGGGTAGTGGAAGGGTAGCGCTACCCTTCCACTACCCTCGCTTCGAACTCCTTCGCTTACCATCCATCGTAGGGTAGTGGAAGGGTAGCACTACCCTTCCACTACCCTCGCTTCGAACTCCTTCGCTTACCATCCATCTACCCACCATGGAGGGTAAGGGAAGGGTAGCGCTACCCTTCCACTACCCTCGCTTCGAACTCCTTCGCTTACCATCCATCTACCCACCATGGAGGGTAAGGGAAGGGTAGCCCTACCCTTCGTCTACCCTCCACGGATGGTAGGGCCTACCCTCCAATGTTCTAAAATACGCTCCGTCTACCCTCCATGGAGGGTAGGCGGTGGGTAGCACTACCATCCGACTACCCTCACTGGAGGGTAAGCCTACCCACCATGGAGGAGTTTATTTCTATCAGGGTCAGACTGAAGCATCAAACCCAGAAAATTCATGCTACTTAAGCACTACACCTCTCTGTCAATAACTAACTACTTTGCCAAAAATTTCTGATTTTCTTATCACTAACATGGCTAACATGCCACTTAAGTCAAGGTCTGCAGGTGCACAATAACTATACAAATATTTCAAGCCTGCATGATGTACTTTACAAAACAATGCAGTCTTCACAATTTATTTGGACAGGGGACAAATGATACGATCATGTTTCAATACTACCCTACTACATATAAATATTGAAAAATTCAAAAACTCCAACAATGGGTGTTTTACTTGACAACCCTAACTCTTAATAATATACTAATATAATAAATATACAAATAAATAAGCAATAATTTTTATAAAACATAAAGAAGTATTCCGTCGAAACGTCAGCAACAAAATTCTTACTCGGCTAGAAACCCGAGAATGTTTTATAAATATCATTCGCAGAGAAAGAACAAAATCATATATTACAAGTAATAACATCACATTTTCAAGCTGGGGGAACAATTCCTTTTCCAGAACAAGTAAAAAGTTGTGGTCATTCGAGGATCTCACCAAAAGCACATGCAACGAATGTTCTCAGTGGATTCAACTGGAATTGAACCCTGGATTCTCTATCAGGAGCCAAAACATTACCAGTAAAGCCAAGTTACTCAATGGAAAGTTGTGATATATTTAAAGCATCTTGCAAGATAAATGAATTTCTACATCTCCAAACTATTGAACTCATTTTGTACCTCTCTTTGCCAATGGTGCATATTACCACTCCAATGTTGCTCACAGCTCACTTAGGGTCCCTCAAGACTCAACTCTTGGTCCTATACTGTTCTTAATCTGTATAAATGATATGGCTCACTTCATCACTGACACCACTAGTTCAAATTTACTTCTTTACGCTGATGACACTAATTTCCTTCTCTCCTCATCTACATACATACCCTACTTTGATCGGTAATGCCAATTTTATTTCTAATAAACTTTATACCTGGTGTCAATAAAATCACCTCTGCCTTAATACCAGAAATCTCAGTTAGTTATATTTTCTCATAATAAAATTGAAAATAACCTTATAGTGAAGTTCAACAATAATACTATACAAAATTTCTTGGTGTGCACCTCAGTACACACCTCTCTTGGGAACTACATATTGACATTCTCCAGACAAAACTTAGCTCTGTGTGTTATCTTGAGAGAACTTTACGTAGTTCAGGTAATATTGATGTCCTTTTTATTCTTTATGATGGTATCTTTTTCTCACACGACATACATACAATACTTTGGAGTTCATCCTCACATGCACTAAAGATTTTAAAATTACAGTAAAGATTAGCCAGGATTAAAAAAAAGCCATATTGTTCCTCATCCAGACCCATCTTTGCAAATCTAAACATTCTTCCTTTCCCTAGCGTATACATCATGTTCTCAGTGATATATGTCTGACAAAACCTGTTCAAATTCTGTATAAATGCTGACTTCCATCACTATGAGACTTGAAGATTAAAATATCTCCATCAAGGCAGTGTAAGGACTAGTGCATCAGCTCTGGTCCTAAAGAAACGGGCATCACACTATTTAACAAACTGCCCAATCGGATAAAAAATATTATATCCTTGTGTGCTTTGAAACATAATGTTCAAAGTTCCCTTCAGCAGAAATTGTTATACTTCATAAATGAATATTTATATGACTAATCAACTGAGTGATTATTGGCTTTGTGGTCCTACCTGTGTACCTAAAGAAATTGTTATACTTCATAAATGAATATTTATATGACTAATCAACTGAGTGATTATTGGCTTTGTGGTCCTACCTGTGTACCTAACCTGTGTATGCGTGTTTGAGTGTACCTAACATGACATTCTTAACCTTTTACTTTGTGTTTTGTTTTCATTGTTTCTGTATTTTGATTGTACATACATCATCTTGGCATGTCTTATATCATGTTAAAAATGTGATCTTTGGACAATAAACTATTATTATTATTATTATTATTATAAAATGGCCACTGGTGGTAATGCTCTCCAAAATATACAAGATTGTTTATTTAAGGCCAAAATTTGATAAAAAAAAGGAAAATAAGATTAAGCTCATAATACTAGGTATATTATATACAGACACATATATACAAATATCCTGGAGGTTCTGAAAGCTGTATTAAATATCATAAAAAAATTGTTAGAACAAGTAAACCTTCATGTACATTGACTGAAAATTTGCAGTAAAACCTTAATTGGTTCTCCTAGAGCTTAGTCAAGGGTTATCCAACCCCATAGCAAGAAACCAGGCCCATTAAAATAGAAATTATGGAGTTGATGAGTATGTCAGGAGGATGATACTCAGGTGAGAAAATAAAAGTAAAACTAATTGAAATCCGAAGCCAAATTATCAACCATCACTGATCGTAGTGATATTCAGTAGGATAGCATTTAATGCAATTTATCCTTGAATAGGTGTTGGCAAAACATATCCATGTGGGTACACATAAATGCACACACACTAGGCCCTTTGGTAGTAGGCACAGTTAGAAGACTAAACATTATCTCTTAAGGAAGATAACAGGGTCCTTTTCACCCCACACCTTCATATTAGTCAATTCCATAAGTACCTTGCCTGTCACTTTCAAACATTATTTCGTTCATTATACCCCCTTTTCAAGACTTCTAATACTCTTGAAAATCCAACAGTTACTAATTGTTTGATGCTTCTCACCCCTGCCTCCCCTGCCATTAACAACCTAAGTTAGGTCATTCAGCTCTTATACACTTAGACTGGACAAACAAAGGGACAAAGTCTGTTCCTTCTACACTCCCCTAGTACTAGAATAACCAATCCCAGGCTGTCAACCAAGTCTCGCCTATTGTACACCTTTACTTCACCCAATCCCTCACACACTCAACTGATGCGTACCCTCAAATCCACTATATTTAGTCAAATTTGATGTTATACTAGGCATATCTGTACTTCCCCCAAAAAATAAAGAGAACACTTTATAGCTCTCCTATTTATTAAAAAAAAACAGAATTTAAAGATTATGAAAGCTTTTTGCACCTTATGATCTCCAATATCTTCATGCAATATAATCAGTAAGTCTTTGGTCCCAGTTTTTACTATAGAAAACAATTTGGGATCTTAATGATATTGCGAATCAAAACCAGAGTTGGAAATTCAGACTAATTCTAGGTTATACTAATCTTGGATCAAGTCATGATAAAAAAGGTTGAACTGTGGTTACCCATTTATAATTTTCAAATTAATAAAAATCACCACTGCCAAGGCATTATATCTAAAATGAACTCTAACACAAACCAAAACCACCAATACTATGCTAATTTGTGAGATTAGACTTGTTAATAAATGGAGGCATTTCATTTCATTTCTGACACAATATCAATAGCCATAAATGTGTTACAGCCATCATTAGACCTTTCAAGGAAATAGCATTAAAAATTAAGCATGCATGAATTTCACATACCTTTGTGCGGTGTCAGTATTCATGTCACTGGAAGAGGCCATTCCTTGGTCCACTGTACTGTTATCAACTTCTTCAGCCTCCACTACATTTCTATCTTCAACTTCATCTTCCAGTTCTTCCATATCTTCAGGTTCCACTTTTATCCAAGCTGTACAGGAGGAAGTGTTGTCAGATATTTCTTCAGCAACCTTCCCACCTTCTTCTTTGCTGTTCTTCACAGTATCCTCGTCATTTTCAACACTTTTCAATGAAGAAACAGACACATGGGATGACATACTATTTGAATTTGTGAGTGCACTACTTCCAGGACGTGCTATGTCAGAAAGAACAACTCGGCATTCACGGATACTAAAACCTTGCACCTCAAGTTTACTGTCTCGAGACTTTTCACGAGTCTTAGGTTTTGTTCTGGGTCTAAGTGGCATGGAGGATTCTTCAGATAGTGCTGGAGAATCAACAGGAACATACTCTGAACCACTACTGTCAGACATGCTGTCATCATCCTGAAAAGCAACATACTTTTGGTCAGTGACTAGATAAAAGCTTTTCTTTGTAAGGAGTTTTTTCATTCAATGAAATATTAATAAACAAAATATGCATTAAAAATTAACAAATGAACCAGGCTTATGATTTTCTGATGTATACTGTTGAGGCAGAATAAAGATGAAAAAATAATGTTTATTCCGTACAGGTGCAATATCAAAATTAAACATTTATCTGGCAGCAGCCAAGTCACTTTTGAACATAAACCAACCACAACTACAAGACAACTCTTAAACTTCATTGACAAATACAAGGGCTCAAGCCACCAGTGGGTCATACTGGTTTGGACAAGTTAAATGAGATTGCTACATGTTGTACCATGACATAATGTGTGTAATCAGGTTACCAAAATACAAATAGAAAAATTAAAAATTACAACATCAAGATATTCATCAGAATGAACTTAGAAAGTTCTTAATAAATACATTGCTTCGGATAATAGCCAGGATGCATGCATATTTTTTAATATATTGTCACTGAGTTCCGGCTTTTTTTGTTACCTACTGAAGAGTTTTACCCAGAAGCATACCAAGGGGGTGCGAACGGGGTGGCCGCCCCGGGTGCCGAAAAGGAAGGGGCGCCAAATTGAAAAACATCTTTTTCTAGTTTGAGAAAAATAATTTTTTTGCTATCAGGGCAGCTACCATCTACTGTCGTGGAAAAAAGTCATGACACTCGAGTTTACAAGTCAATGACAGTTGTACCCGTAGTCCCACATGAAAACAAGTTATATCAAAAATTAGCAAATTTAATTCTGCGTTTAACTGTGGAAAGTGAAAATTTTTATTTTAACTTGTTAAAATTTTATTGTCTATGAAACAAAAAAGTGCCGGTTTTTTCACCGTTTTAAACGGAATGCTCACTTTAAAAATGCATAACTTTTAAAGTATTCATTGGATCATAACCAAACTTTAATACCACATAAAGGAACTTGTTGTTAAGGTATGTACAACGTTTTAAGATAATCGAAGTTTAAATAAAATTGTTCTTGTAAATTTTGTGAAACAACTTTTTCTCAGTACTGTGTGGTCATATCGATACGAATCTTGTCCTGTCATGGAGCTTATGGTAATACAAGGCTAATCGGTTCTCGATATTTAGAATTTATTTAGTTGTTTATTTTATGTGCGCTTACATTTAATTCGGTGTTTCCAACAACGAGAGGAGTGATGCGAGCGGGAGGAAGCGGACGCATGGCCTGGGTATTCCGTGCGACGTTGCCGCGTTCGACACCTCTGTTGCCATCGGACTCCATTTGTTGCATTGTAACTTAAAAAGGTAGGATTCTTTTCTTTCGAAAGAAAATTAACTCCTTTCCATCTCCTTTTCTCATGAGGGCTTTGGACCTCCAATGGCAGGTTTAAAATTGCTTTGCTAGCTAATAAGCTGTTATTATATTATATAAGTCATTATATTACATTGTGGTGCTTACATTGTGCTGACGGCGAGGCCGAATGACCCGCTTTGTCTCAGCGATGAATCATTTGTATTTGTATGTCTGACCCTACACTCATTCTGTCGCCGATTTTCTTTGGATTAACATCTGACAGTATGCCTGATAAAACAATTAACGGAGGGCGAGTTTGCCATGGTTGCTAGTGCGATTTGTTTTTTTAGAAGCGAGAGTGAAAAGATTAATGATAAGAGGTATCCGGTCTATCATAAAGTGTCCGAGTGTGTTGGAAGATCGTTATCGAAGGTGAAGAGATGCGCCACTGCAATGAAAGAAAATCTTTTTAAGTTACAATGCAACAAAAATGTATGGATTCTACACATGGAGCGCGGGGATGGTGTTGAACGTGGCAACGTCGCACGGAATTCAAGGCCATGCATCCGTTTAGTCTCGTTCGCATCACTCCTCTCGTTGTTGGAAACACCGAATTAAATATAAGCGCACATAAAATAAACAACTAAATAAATTCTAAATATCGAGAACCGATTAGCCTTGTATTACCATAAGCTCCATGACAGGACAAGATTCGTATCGATATGACCACACAGTACTGAGAAAAAGTTGTTTCACAAAATTTACAAGAACAATTTTATTTAAACTTCGATTATCTTAAAACTTTGTACATGCCTTAAGAACAAGTTCCTTTATGTGGTTTAAGTTTGGTTACGATATAATGAATATTTTACGAGTTATGCATTTTTAAAGTGAGCATTCCGTTTAAAACGGTGAAAAAACCGGCACTTTTTTTGTTTCACAGACAATAAAAGTTTAACAAGTTAAAATAAAAATTTTCACTTTCCACAGTTAAACGCAGAATTAAATTTGCTAATTTTTGATAAAACTTGTTTTCATGTGGGACTACGTGTACAACTGTCATTGACTTGTAAACTCTAGTGTCATGACTTTTTTCCACGACAGTAGTTAGCCCAGGGCGCCAAGGTAGCCTTGGTACGCCACTTGTTTTACTCACCAATTTTAAAACTGGCCTTATGCCTAAGCTAGTCTGCATGAAAGAACATTCAATTCTTTCTTGCACCTCACATTATATCATGGATGTGACGTCTAGTGGGGCATATTACTAGTTGTCATTAACATAGGGAGTTCATATATATGAACATTGGGATATTTTTGAATTTTTTAATAGCAATGCTGGAGACAAACGAAGAAGCCTTATGAAAGAATAAGAGAAAATAGAAATCATATTACAACCTTAAAAAGAACATGGGACAAATTAATCTGCCATTTAATGAGAATTGAAAGCCTGACATTTTGATGTAAATAAATGTGTTAACAGTCTGGGGCTTAACAATGTGGAAATCTTTGATTGTAGGAATGAAACATGAAATAGAAACACTGCAATTTCCACAACCAGTTTTATTACCCCTTACCCAGTGTTGAGTGAAATGTGTGACATACTTCAAACGTGAGTGTACCAAAATAGTTTCTTATTCAATGGCAAATTTAACAACCAGCCAGATGGCCTTGCCATGGGCTCCCCCCTCTCCCCTATACTGACCGAAATGTACATGGGCAATTTTAAAACCTTAGTTTCTCCTCTAAACACCCTCTTATCAATCTCATTTTTCCCTGGCATAGATACAGTAAACTCTCGATAATACAAAGTCAGCCAGGCTGCAAAATCGTCAATTCGTAATTTTGAATTTCGATCATTTTAGAAAAGTCGTGAAAAAATTTTATCTTTGTTTTCTCAAACTTTTGTTTTTTTCGGCAACATTGTATATCGTTTGTGGCCATTCGTGAAAGCATTCTGAAAAGATGCATGTCTTAAAAGATCGTAAAATAAGTACCTACTATGTCAATACTTTTGAAGTCAGCGATCGTAGTGTTGTCAAAATTTCGTCACAGTATGGAAAACGTATAGAAACAAAAGTTGAACATTTTGTGATAAGAATTTTATTTTCGGAATAGTCAGTAGAGACGGGAATCTAGTATGAACACTAAAAATAGACATTTGCTTCTAACATCTACGCTGTTACGATGGCAGCGGGCCCAACCTCGCTTTAGTTGTCTTCTATCGCCCAATCATAGCTTAAAAAAAAGTCTGGAAACTAAGCCCGTTTCCAGAAAAAAATCATTCACAGGTTATACTTGTAGCATCTTCCGTCTATCGTCAGTGGGTTTTCGTCTATCGTTTTCTACTACTAAGACCTTGATGACAAATGGGGTGTGATTCAGCATATTTTCCACATCGTCTCCTTAAGGATTATATGACGCTGGAAGTTTGGGTTACCGGTGCGTGGGATGTTGCGGAGAGTTTACACCCACGTTATCGGCAACCCACGTTATTAACAGAAACTTCATGTTAAACAGTAAAGAAAACCTATAAAACTAAATTTTTTAACTAATTTATTTGCAGAATACAATTTAAAATGGTTTTATGGTTTAAATGCACACTGTACTTTAACGGGAGTTACTAAAATATTCTGATATTTCTTTTGCTGAGGTAGTTGATAGCATATCTTTATCACATAAGTCTTAATGTTTTGCAAGTGTGACAGATGAAGATGATCACAATCGTTCTGTCTCTCTAGCCAATTCATCAGTTCACCGATGCAATCGATTACTTTTTCTATTTTAGGCTTCCAACCCAACTCCCGGAATAAACTTCATTTTATATCACCACATTTCACTCTGTCGAGCATGCCCAAATTTTCCTTTAATTGCATAAGTTAATTTCCTTTTGGTAGACATTCTTTCTCCTAAAATCAAAGAATACATAATTTACATATTCACATGAATTATGCTGAAGGTAGAGGTGAAACAGCACATTCATCATAAAAATGCTCTAAGACTGTAGAAATGTAATTACCTTGTTTTTAGTGCCGTGGCAGGAATGTGGAAATCTACCAGCACGGGAGTAATGCGTATATAATTCACTCCACTGATTGTCAGCTCTAGTTCACAAGATATAATGACCAATTTCGATTAGCTGGGTTGTTAATTTTGTTATGAAACAAAGTATATGTTTACATTCTCGCGGTGTTTGTCAGCGACATGTCATTTGATACGAAATCAATAGACATGTCGCCGACTGCTTACATCTCTTGAAGTTGCGCCATTGAGGTGCATCGGCCGGGACATCAGGATAAAATTTTCGAAAAAGTTACCTACTTCTAGCACGAAAATAGTCATTTTGGGGGACATGGTGAGACCCCCGGTGTAGTGGGTGCGTTATAACTGGATTTTACTCTATCTAACTAATTTAGGCCTAGCCTGTCACAAATTCCATGATCGACAATCTGATCTAGCGAGTTCATAAATAATTTAAGTAATAATTTAATAAAGACCAAGCTCAAGTTTGAAATCCTGTTATGTTATTTTATTTGAAACGTATTTATGTGAATATAGGCCAGGCATATAAAAAGATACCAAGTTAAAACATGAGGAGAGGCCATTGTGTTTAGGTATTGGGTGATGGTATTTATACTCAAAAACATTTTTAAATTTTAGTGGTAAAAGTACGGGTGTATTCATAATGCGATGGAGGCCTATCATCGCATAAATACAGGATACCTTCATCCTAATGATTCCACATAGATGTTGATCTCTCAAAGTAAATGCTAAAGTTACATTCAACAGAATTTGGTTAATAATGCCTAAGCTTAAATTTATATTTTTGTAAGTAGAAAATTAGTACCTACATAGATTAAAGTCGGTAAGTTGCAATTTTAGTGCGCTCGAATCTTGCTCGATCTCGCTCGAGATTCAGGATTTTTTTCAAATTCTCGCTCGATTTAAAAAAAATTCCCTGCTTGCACAGCCCTAAAAAATATACATTTGTTCTGGAGTTGTGTGAGTTTAATTGTATACTTGTACCTTCCCAGCAAAAATAAAAAAATGGCCGGCCCCAAGGGCTAGTCAAATTTAAAGGGCGCTGGACCAAGAAGTGTTAACTTAATGTTTAGTGTGTCCAAGCTGACTGCTGCTCCTTCACTGCTGAAGCAAAATATGCAACATGGGTTCAATGGGATAAAGCAAACTATACACTCCCATTTTCTGCAAGAATTTAAATTGACAAGTACATATATACCTCAATTATTACCCACATTTGGGTGATTTGTAGCTGATTTTTAAAACATGCTGATTCTATTTTTACTTTTAATTTATGTATATATAAGGCAGACACATGACGGGTATTGCAAATACTACTTAAAAATTTTCACTTTCCACAGTTAAACGCAGAATTAAATTTGCTAATTTTTGATAAAACTTGTTTTCATGTGGGACTACGTGTACAACTGTCATTGACTTGTAAACTCTAGTGTCATGACTTTTTTCCACGACAGTAGTTAGCCCAGGGCGCCAAGGTAGCCTTGGTACGCCACTTGTTTTACTCACCAATTTTAAAACTGGCCTTATGCCTAAGCTAGTCTGCATGAAAGAACATTCAATTCTTTCTTGCACCTCACATTATATCATGGATGTGACGTCTAGTGGGGCATATTACTAGTTGTCATTAACATAGGGAGTTCATATATATGAACATTGGGATATTTTTGAATTTTTTAATAGCAATGCTGGAGACAAACGAAGAAGCCTTATGAAAGAATAAGAGAAAATAGAAATCATATTACAACCTTAAAAAGAACATGGGACAAATTAATCTGCCATTTAATGAGAATTGAAAGCCTGACATTTTGATGTAAATAAATGTGTTAACAGTCTGGGGCTTAACAATGTGGAAATCTTTGATTGTAGGAATGAAACATGAAATAGAAACACTGCAATTTCCACAACCAGTTTTATTACCCCTTACCCAGTGTTGAGTGAAATGTGTGACATACTTCAAACGTGAGTGTACCAAAATAGTTTCTTATTCAATGGCAAATTTAACAACCAGCCAGATGGCCTTGCCATGGGCTCCCCCCTCTCCCCTATACTGACCGAAATGTACATGGGCAATTTTAAAACCTTAGTTTCTCCTCTAAACACCCTCTTATCAATCTCATTTTTCCCTGGCATAGATACAGTAAACTCTCGATAATACAAAGTCAGCCAGGCTGCAAAATCGTCAATTCGTAATTTTGAATTTCGATCATTTTAGAAAAGTCGTGAAAAAATTTTATCTTTGTTTTCTCAAACTTTTGTTTTTTTCGGCAACATTGTATATCGTTTGTGGCCATTCGTGAAAGCATTCTGAAAAGATGCATGTCTTAAAAGATCGTAAAATAAGTACCTACTATGTCAATACTTTTGAAGTCAGCGATCGTAGTGTTGTCAAAATTTCGTCACAGTATGGAAAACGTATAGAAACAAAAGTTGAACATTTTGTGATAAGAATTTTATTTTCGGAATAGTCAGTAGAGACGGGAATCTAGTATGAACACTAAAAATAGACATTTGCTTCTAACATCTACGCTGTTACGATGGCAGCGGGCCCAACCTCGCTTTAGTTGTCTTCTATCGCCCAATCATAGCTTAAAAAAAAGTCTGGAAACTAAGCCCGTTTCCAGAAAAAAATCATTCACAGGTTATACTTGTAGCATCTTCCGTCTATCGTCAGTGGGTTTTCGTCTATCGTTTTCTACTACTAAGACCTTGATGACAAATGGGGTGTGATTCAGCATATTTTCCACATCGTCTCCTTAAGGATTATATGACGCTGGAAGTTTGGGTTACCGGTGCGTGGGATGTTGCGGAGAGTTTACACCCACGTTATCGGCAACCCACGTTATTAACAGAAACTTCATGTTAAACAGTAAAGAAAACCTATAAAACTAAATTTTTTAACTAATTTATTTGCAGAATACAATTTAAAATGGTTTTATGGTTTAAATGCACACTGTACTTTAACGGGAGTTACTAAAATATTCTGATATTTCTTTTGCTGAGGTAGTTGATAGCATATCTTTATCACATAAGTCTTAATGTTTTGCAAGTGTGACAGATGAAGATGATCACAATCGTTCTGTCTCTCTAGCCAATTCATCAGTTCACCGATGCAATCGATTACTTTTTCTATTTTAGGCTTCCAACCCAACTCCCGGAATAAACTTCATTTTATATCACCACATTTCACTCTGTCGAGCATGCCCAAATTTTCCTTTAATTGCATAAGTTAATTTCCTTTTGGTAGACATTCTTTCTCCTAAAATCAAAGAATACATAATTTACATATTCACATGAATTATGCTGAAGGTAGAGGTGAAACAGCACATTCATCATAAAAATGCTCTAAGACTGTAGAAATGTAATTACCTTGTTTTTAGTGCCGTGGCAGGAATGTGGAAATCTACCAGCACGGGAGTAATGCGTATATAATTCACTCCACTGATTGTCAGCTCTAGTTCACAAGATATAATGACCAATTTCGATTAGCTGGGTTGTTAATTTTGTTATGAAACAAAGTATATGTTTACATTCTCGCGGTGTTTGTCAGCGACATGTCATTTGATACGAAATCAATAGACATGTCGCCGACTGCTTACATCTCTTGAAGTTGCGCCATTGAGGTGCATCGGCCGGGACATCAGGATAAAATTTTCGAAAAAGTTACCTACTTCTAGCACGAAAATAGTCATTTTGAGGGACATGGTGAGACCCCCGGTGTAGTGGGTGCGTTATAACTGGATTTTACTCTATCTAACTAATTTAGGCCTAGCCTGTCACAAATTCCATGATCGACAATCTGATCTAGCGAGTTCATAAATCATTTAAGTAATAATTTAATAAAGACCAAGCTCAAGTTTGAAATCCTGTTATGTTATTTTATTTGAAACGTATTTATGTGAATATAGGCCAGGCATATAAAAAGATACCAAGTTAAAACATGAGGAGAGGCCATTGTGTTTAGGTATTGGGTGATGGTATTTATACTCAAAAACATTTTTAAATTTTAGTGGTAAAAGTACGGGTGTATTCATAATGCGATGGAGGCCTATCATCGCATAAATACAGGATACCTTCATCCTAATGATTCCACATAGATGTTGATCTCTCAAAGTAAATGCTAAAGTTACATTCAACAGAATTTGGTTAATAATGCCTAAGCTTAAATTTATATTTTTGTAAGTAGAAAATTAGTACCTACATAGATTAAAGTCGGTAAGTTGCAATTTTAGTGCGCTCGAATCTTGCTCGATCTCGCTCGAGATTCAGGATTTTTTTCAAATTCTCGCTCGATTTAAAAAAAATTCCCTGCTTGCACAGCCCTAAAAAATATACATTTGTTCTGGAGTTGTGTGAGTTTAATTGTATACTTGTACCTTCCCAGCAAAAATAAAAAAATGGCCGGCCCCAAGGGCTAGTCAAATTTAAAGGGCGCTGGACCAAGAAGTGTTAACTTAATGTTTAGTGTGTCCAAGCTGACTGCTGCTCCTTCACTGCTGAAGCAAAATATGCAACATGGGTTCAATGGGATAAAGCAAACTATACACTCCCATTTTCTGCAAGAATTTAAATTGACAAGTACATATATACCTCAATTATTACCCACATTTGGGTGATTTGTAGCTGATTTTTAAAACATGCTGATTCTATTTTTACTTTTAATTTATGTATATATAAGGCAGACACATGACGGGTATTGCAAATACTACTTAAAAATATAATCATCCTCATCACCATCACCAGGCAAAAAGCAATTTTGCCTTATTAATGAAGTCAGAAGATCAAACCATTAACTTCCATTAAACAAACCAAAGATTCCCTCAACGATTACACTGAACTGATCAATAAGTAACAGTAATCAATTTTACTGCTTTTACATCAAATAATGAACAAGATGGAAGACCTTACTGTGACCATCATTTCTAAGACTGGCAGACCACCCAGAAGAATCGATGAGCATTGCAGCATAAAGAATGCATTTATAGATATAATTCCATCAAATTGTACATACAACTGAAAAGTTTTTCCGCTGCTATGAGAAAGCGAAAGAGAGCATGAAACTTCAGTTCAACTTATCACAAACAATAAAAAGTCATTAGTTCCCAGATGGCTGTGTAAAAAAATGAAAAAAGCATACTCACTCCCATAATGTCCTCATCAGAAAAGCCTTCTGGCTGCTCCAACTCATTTTCTGCTCCAGCTTCAACATTATTTTCAGAAATATTCATTTCACCTGGTTCTCTGGTTTCACCATCATTATCTTTGGGTGTCTCTTTTTCTTGATCTTGAATTGGAGCAGGCATCTCACTTGATGATATTTCACTTACACCTTCTTTGGTGGCAACTTCTTTCAAAAGACCCTCCTCCTCTTCAGCCAATACTGCATTTGTACAAGGCTTCTTGGATAATGGGAGAGAGGTATCTTCTGAAATTTCTTCACCATCACCATCTCTTTTCCTTGATCGTTTTCTGTTGTTTTCTGGGATTTTATCTGGATGTTTATCATCATCACCACCATGACTCAAACTATTTTCAATATTATTCTCAGAAACTGTTACACTGGGCTCATCTCCAAATACATTTGCTTGATCCTCAGTGAAAATTCCCAGTTGACATCTGTCTTTACTCACACTGCCTGTTCCACATTTCTCAGAGCTGTTTGCACAACTTTCTTCAAAATTCTCCTGATTATGCTGAGGAGGATGTGAAGGATCACAAGAACCTGATTTTTCAGGACTCGTCTTAGATCCACAGGAATCTGTTCCTTCAACACTGTCACCATGAGAAGTCTCTACACCCTTCACATTACCAGATAATTCAGATTCTTCAACATCTGAAATATTTGATCTACAGGATGAAACAGTTGGTGGAACTGATTTTGAATCATAAGTCAAATCTTCCAGAGATTTAACAGTCAGCCTTCCCCCTCCAGAAGACACAGATTTTTCACACACTGATTGTAGAGGTCCTTCAGATCCTTCATTTTCATGATCTCCACTGGTCTCATCTGCCTTCACTGTTTGATCAGCAGCTTTCTCATTATCTTTCCCTTGAACTAATTGTGGGTCTACATCCTTCTCCTTGACGTCAGTGGCATCACTTTCTGGTTCATCCCTAGAAATGCTCTTGGCAGGCAATTGACCAAATGATGTTGAGCCAGTGAAGTTCTCATCACTGCTTCCTTTACTTTCTTCACATATTAAGTTAGCCTTTTCGGCCAATTCGGCACTTTCTTTGGTTTCTTCCTGATTTTCAGCAAGCCAATTTGAAAAATCACCATCAGATACAGGAGAGCTAAGGGATACCAATTCATTCCCTTCTAAGACATCAGCTACTTTGTTTTTTCCCATGTCTAGGACTGACAATATACTTTCTTCAGACAGTGGTAAATCTGAAGTGTTTCCCAAAGATTTGTTGATCACTTGGTCCCCTGTAACACCAACGTCTTTCATTTCAATATTTAAAGACATGTTCAGGTCTTCATAGTTTCCTGGAAATGCACATTTATCAGAATCCTGTTTCTCCGAATCTTTCAGGTTCACTCCTTCCTTTTCCCTCCAAGAATGACATTCATCTGTTTGGCATGCAACCTCCTGAAAATGATGAAACCAAATGACTGAGATTTTTATACACCCAGTAAAGTACATAAATAAATATTTGAACAAGGCTTAAAAATTAACCACAACCAGTACCCTGTCAATTTCAATTTAATTTATAATTTTAAAGCAACTAACATAAACTATAGTCTTTTATATAAACTATAGTATTGAGTGCTTTCCTTTAAATAGTTATAATTTCCCATTAACTTCCCATACAAACACACTTAAAAAACACATAAAGATAAAGCAAAAGAAAACTCACGACAAATATTTATAAATTGAAAGATCTGATAAATTATTTTTCCATAGCTCTTAAAGAAGAATATTTTAATAAATCACTTATGCTTCATGAATACAGTTGGTGAATAAGAGTTGAAAAAAAGTCAATACATCAAGGAAATATCTACAGTAAAATAATTATTCTCAGCATTAACTATAAGAGATGTTCTGTGACAGTTAAAATTCATGCATTAAAATTAAAGAGAACGGAAAAAAAACTCTCAGCCTATCACTTCACATAAGGGACCAAATAATATAAACTCTTTGTTGAATTTATTACCAGCTCCATCAAACCATTTTTTTTTCAATCATACAGGACCTCAAATTACATGAATTTCATAACGAGATTTTCTTACCATCTTTACTTGCAACCCAAACAGACATCTCTAATTAGGAAACAACTCTTGTTTATGCAACTCTCCTCTAAACATTTCTAGAACCTCAACCATCTCAGCTACAGATACATGGCTGGTAACTGACCATTCCAGTTACTTCTGGATTTCTTTCATCATTAATATTGTTTCTTGGCTAAATTTCTTTTTAAAAAAACTTCATTGCACAATTTGTTGTACCATTGATCTTCATACCTTACCTGCCTTAAATAAGTAGTACATACAACTAACACTTTGGAACGTAGGTTTTCGCAGCGGAATCCATCGTCGTCAGAGGCTTTCAGGTTCGCATAACGCGTTGTCGGTGAACGAGCTTTTGCGGCCATTGCAGGATGCATCATTGCCTGATGATGCATCCTGCAATGGCCGCAAAAGCTCGCTCACCGACAACCTGTTATACGCCGCTGCACCCGAAAGCCTCTGACTACAACTAACACTGTTTGCAATCCCAAACATTAATACTACATAGTGGGCAGTCAAATGCTTGCCCATCTGCATACATACCTAACTTGATAAGTTCTATCTACCTATATGTGTATTCACTTTCCCTGCACAATGCATTGACTTTTCAAAATTTTACAGTCAAATTCCCTCTCAAACTTGACTACATACACGAAGACAACCAGATTAAATTCCATATTTTCAGACAATAATCAGTGACATGATTGCCCACTGGGCAGAGTATTGGGCTGCTAACCCTGAAAGCTACAGAATCATATACACGGGATCTTTCAGTGCCAGAATGGATGTTTAGAGCTTCCTACAGTATAATGTAAATGTAGTAATGTGAAAATAGAGATCAAATCAACAGACACATTTATGGTGCAGGATTACATACCTATGATGGACTATTAAGATTTACAGGACATCTCTGAAGTCATATAAGTAAGAAAAAATGCAAAAACTTAATACTTTTACAATTGAATACTACTGTCTGTGAAAGTCAAGATGGAAAAATAACTAGGCTAAGGAAATCAGCAAGAGACAATAGAAAGGTTCTCGGAATTCTGCATGCATAACAATTTACTCATAGCAAACACACTATTTTTCAGAGGATTTGGTTTCGTGTCTTGTTTTTTTCCTGCCGGAGCTTAAAATCATTGATCTCACTTTTCTTTCAGAACCTTTGCAGGGTTCTAATCCCAACTCGTTAACTAGGAAATTGCTTAGATTTTTCCTAATCCTAAATGCGGCGGCGGTGTAGTGGTTAGCACGCTCGACTTCCAATCCGAAGGTCGCAGGTACAAATCTCAGGCCTCCAAATTTTGAAAATTAAAAAAAAAATATACGAGTTATTTTCTAGAAATTTTAGGAGTCAACAACAAGCTACCCTCAACTACTCGGCTCCACTGGTGAGAGGCAGCAGTTTCACCAGAAGGCACTGATGGCGAATAACCAGAGGATAGGTCCGGTATCAACTGTCATAGCTTTGGGCAAGAGTGAAGTTCACGGAATCGGTTGGAGTACTGCAATGTGGAAGGAAATGGGAAACCACCACATTACCCTCCCTAGAAAATGCAGCCTTGCATTCAAGTATGATGTGATGGCATCCTTCCCGGTAAAATATTCCGGAGGTAAAATAGTCCCCCAATCGGATCTGCGGGTGGGGACTACTGGGAAGGGTACACCAGTCAGAGATGGCAAATTCAGGATAGAGACATCGTGAGATCATTGTGGGTGAGATCATTGTGGGTGTACGGGAAATTAGAGAACTTGAAGGTGGAGATGGCCAGACTGGAGTTCGACATCGTAGGAGTGAGCGAGATCAAGTGGATGGGAGCAGACGACTTCTGGAGTGATGGGTATAGAGTAATATACTCCAGTTATAACCAGAAGATTGCAGGAGTTGGATTCACTCTGAAGAAAGAATGGGGAAGAAGAGTGAAGACATATTGGCTGTACAACAAAAGGATAATGCTAGTCAAGATAGAAGGGGAACCGACAGATATAGTAATAGTGCAGGTGTACATGCCAACGTCCAACCATTCAGAAGAAGAAATCGAAGAAATGTACGAGCAACTAGAATAGGTACTGAGCACAGACAAAGGGAAGGAAACCCTGATAGTAATGGGAGATTGGAATGCCTTGGTTGGAGAGGGAAAATATGGGAACACAGCAGGAGAGTTTGGGCTGTGGAAACGGAATGAGAGAGGAGAAAGACTTATGGAATTCTGCAGCGAAAAGAACTTGGTGGTGGCAAACACCCTCTTCATGCAACACCGACGGAGAAGATACACATGGAAGATGCCAGGAGATAGAGCCAGATACCAGATTGACTACATTCTGGTAAGGGAAAGGTACAAGAACCAAGTGAAGCATTGCAAGACTTATCCCGGGGCAGATATCAACAGTGACCACAATCTAGTGGTAATGGAAAGTCAACTGAGATACAAGAAGATAAGATGGACGAAAGGTGAACAAAGATGGAATCTAAAGCCACTGCAACAGGAGGAAAGGAGAAGAAAATTCGCTGCTGCCATTGATGAGAAGCTGGATATAGCAAAGGAATCCAGCCAAAGTGGAGTAGAGAGATGGAATAGCCTCAAGAAGACTATCACAGAAGTAGCAGAGGTACAACTGGCAAGCAAGCCGGTCGAAATCAAGAAACCATGGATAACGGAGCACATTATAGCCCTCATAAGAGAAAGAAGGAAGTATAAGAAACAAGAAATGAAACAGAAGAAGTACTGTATAAGAAGCTAAGGAATCAAGTCATCAGGGAATCGAAAAAGGCCAAAGAGAAATGGATTGAAAGCTGCTGTGAGAACATAAACGAATATATGATGAAGGGGAACTTGGGAACGAAGGGGAGAAAGGAAACCAAGATGCAAAAACATCAGAGATTCGGATGGGAAACTGCTGCCGGAAGAGAGAGAAATCAGCAATAGATGGCAAAGTATATTGAAGAGATATACCGAGGCCCGATACCCCTAGGAGAAGCATTCACAAATGACCAGAACCAAGTGGAGGAAGACAACCGCAGCCCAGCAATACTAAGAAGCAAATTCGAAAGAGCAGTAAGAGACCTGAAGACTGGAAAGGTGCCCGGAGAAGATAAAATCAGCAGAGAAGTAATCAAAGCATTTGGTGAAAAAGCACAAGACTTTATGGAATAATCCATATTGCTACGAATCCAGAAATCTGCCAGAAGACTTCAAGAGAAGCTCAATGGTGACCATACCGAAGAGCGAAAATAATAAATATTTTATAAATTAGCAGACAAAGAACTAAGAAAACTATCATTTAAACTTCTTTGCATACATGAATCCAATCATTGTACCCTTATTGATCACTAAGATAAAATGCTGCAGTTTGAAGATGTCCTCTAAAAATTAAGTAAAGAAAAGAATCACCACCTCGGTTGTTTTGGTTGCATAATGCAGGAAACATAGCCGCATCAGAAAATTTTATAATTGTAATGAATCAAAATCATTATTCAAGAAACAACTTCAACGAGGCATTTCTGTAATTTAGCATTTAAACTACTGAAGCAAATTGCAGCCATTTAGCTTATTAATTTTAATATGCCAACACAAAATGCAAAAGAAAAGTATCACAATTACTTATATGCATTGTATGCATTTACTTAAAGCACAATCTCTAATCTAAAATCTATCCGATTAAAATGAAAATGAAAATGCATGCGACAAAAGATTTTTTCCTTTCTTAGAGGTAATTACTGCAAACTTAAGCTCATAGCTCAAATTTTTTAATCTTAAAATATGATGACTATAATTAGGAGGAAAATATTATGAACATAACATACTTAGTCCCTTTAAAGTAGAATACCCCCCAACCCAACCACTTCGCTGTAATTAGCAAATTCTGGTCCACTGAGAGCAGCTTTCAAAAAGTTAATTTGTCACAGTATTTGATTAATCCACACCCAATTTCTTTCAAAGCATTAATACATCAAAGGGTCCCTTCTTGTACTATTAAATGGGAGTATCATTTAACCCCCTGCATTTCAAACGGGCACAGGACAGACAGTAATTGATGATAGTTACTGATCAATAGTATTCATGGTAATCATTCCTCTTCGACTAAAACATTCGTGCTTTCACAATTTCTCCAGCCTAAAGGGCATTCTCAACGGAAAATTTGGTCACTAACGATAACTAAGTACTCACATTAAATTCTAATTCTAGTTTTCTCTCGGGTCTCAGTTTCTGATCCGAGGCAATGCACATGTCTTTGAACTTGTACAATCTTTTCGTCTCTTCTGAGCATTCCGGACATATATGGCTGGGTAATCCATCTCCATGAGTAATCTAAACAGGGATAAAAAGAAAGACATGAAATACTATCAACTTATGGATATTAATGCGTGCGTAACTTATAATACATGGTATAAGATAAAAATATAATGTAAGGGCTATATGTCTCAACCGAAAACTAGGTGATTAACTGAGTTCGGAGCAAAAAAAAACAATAAAGAATCAAAATAAATAATTCCGAAACATCCTAAGATCCTGTACAATATCCCAAAATAAAATGGAAACATATCACTCATTAGTTATTTAGGCACGCTAAATTATCAAAGGAGGAGGACACTAAAGTTTAGTCATTTCTGCAATAATAATTGGCAATCAATAGCAAGCAAAACAGACATTAATTAATTACTCATTAACATGACCTTTTCTCATAAGTGTACCCATTTCGTTTTATAACAATTCCATAAAAATCCTTTTAAGTCAATATATTATGACTGCAAAGTCATCGGTGGAATTCCACTGTTAGTCACATTTCAAAATTTCACTCCGCCGATCGCGTAAACCAATGTTCCTAAAGTTCGCAAACACTACTTTCGATCTAATTCGTCAACAATCCTAAGTTCCATCACTTTCACTTACAACAATTCGCATTGAACAATCCACACACTATCGAGTACAATTTCCGCCATCGTATCACCCATATACAAAGTAAAATAATAAAGCTCATTTCATGTTGGCGGGTATAAAACAAAAACACAGCTCTAACTTCTCAATAGTCGAAAACATCCGGCAAGAATTGGCAGGCAAAGTCAGATTCCGTGATCATCACTTACCTCCACTCCCACGCATTTTTTCACAACAGCAGCATAGTTTAAGGGAATTTCCTCACTTACAACTTCAAATAAGGAAACTAAGTCACTTTTTTCCAGCAAACAACAGCGGCATATCCAAGTCATCTCGCCCGACGTCGGCGACATTGACGCCATATCCCCAACGCCAACACTAGGGCGAGTTTGCCTCTACTGGGAAACGAAGGAAGCAATCCACCGATTGCTCTCGCGGCTCCCGCGAATGCATCCGGAGCATCCAGAGCCACCTGGCGTGACCTTGCAAGAGCAAAACGTTCCGAAACATAAGTTCATTTATGTAAAAGAATGTGAGTTATCTTTCAACACACTCCTCACAAATAACCGATACATAATTCAATAGAGTGTACAGCATTGCGGAAAGTACAATGAGGTGATAAATTCAATACAAGTACGTACCATAACCGCAGGAAGATTTCGTTCCTTGTATGCACATTAGAATGCAAGGCCGCAGCCAGAATATTTTTTCGGGGGGGGGGGGGTTTAATTATAACTGTACCTCCGAAAAATATTTCTGGCTAGGGCCTTAGGGTACTGGTTTGGAGCATGGAATGAGACCCCAAAAAAATTTTTTTGGGAGCGTGTTCAATGATTCGGGAGCTTGAGACGGTCCCCACCCATTAATTGGTCAAAATATGAAATATACCTACTCTATATTTGTCTCCAAATTTCGGGGGAGGGGGTGTTTGAACCCCCTGACCCTCCCCCCCTCGCTACGGCCTTGCTAGAATGCATGACACAACAATTCATTCACCACGTTCAACAATGAGAGGATACTACCTCTTTCACCATTTACCTCGATGTCATTTTCAAGAGGTATACGTATTGCCCTAATTTCTGTGACTTAGTACCATGTAGCAGTACAAAACTTAGCGTTTTGTCCTTTCTAACAGAAAATAATGGATAAAGCCATGCACTACGCGGAACTCGAACCCACGACCTTGATTTTGCCAGGTTCACCTTAATTGGGAACCATTTGGAACGCGCGCGCTTACGTTATCCCTATTTCTTGACGCACGGAGAAATAAAAGGTTATAGCTGCCATTTAAATTGCTTCACGTACTTGATGACTTTTTTCAACTCAACAGAAATTCAATTAAAAGCGCGCTGCTGTAGAGGAAAGAGAAATGGATAACGATGCAGGAAATATCCTGATCCTGCCCTGTACTCTTAATTCATTCTTATCTACGTATCGTATATTATGCGACACCGCATGATGCGAACAATCCACGCTCACTGCTGAAAAATATTAAGAACATTCCACGCACAACCAAAAAAATTCAAACAATTTGAACTTTCGATAATCTCCATGGTCCGTGCACTCCAGAAAGGGTTCCTTGGAGGAGCATCGTGTTTCATGAACCCTCGTCAACAATCACACCTCAATAAGCATTTCGGAAAAAAACTGAAAAGTTACGATCATTTTAAGCGCACTTTCAAAATGCTGCAGATATCGAAGTTCCATGAAACGCTTCGGGAACACTTCGTGATCCCTTTCTGAATGTTTCGATTGTATTAAAAACTCTCCCAATTAAAATTGAATTAGTTCATCAATATCCTCCACATGACTGAAAATAAATTGACATTGAATTGATTTTATTAATTCTGATTAGCTTTACTATGAACACGTTTACCTAATGCATATGTTCGTTAATGGTTCTGGGGACATTTCGACGTATGATACGGATTAACTCCTTTCATGTTCACTCCTGGAAAACCCGAGAGGAGCTCAAATGTTGTATTTTTTATCAGATATCGAAATTTTCGCCACGACACATTGGGCTGTTGTTTCCTCGGACCTGTAATTCATCGTGTTCCAAATAATCGAAAGGAATCGTACTTTGGGTGATTTTTAGCCCACAACAAGTGGAGGTGCAATTGTTCGAGGTCCTTCGATGGGAACACCAGCAATCATCAAATATTTGTAAGGGTCCTTTCTTTGGACTCCTTGTTCTCATGGCCAACGAACGATTAAAAACGGCAAAAAATAAGACAAAAAAACTAACAGCACGGTATATTCCAACCCTTGGGAATATTCCCACTCTATTGAGGAGTGTCTATAGACAATTAGCAAGGTCGGTGAATGTAATAACAGGTTACAGAATGGTGCACCAAACTTCACTGAAAACGACCCTCCGCGAATAACTGATACAATTCGCTTTTAAGGGATAGCAATATATTTCGGTGAGCATAAAATTAGTGGAAGGAAAAGAATTAGAGAAGGAAAAGTTTATAATCTAAAAAACATACACAATATTAATGACAACTCAAAATTATAAAAGTTCATAATTTATTACTTCAAGAAACATTGGTACTTCTCGTCATTGAGACTATTATCTAAGCGTTTTATCAAAAATATAATTTAATTAATTGCCATAAATGAGGATTATGGGTTATAATCGTGAATCATTTCAAATTCAGCTTCGCGGCTACGGCACCTATTCTCCCCAGAAGCCACACGTTCGTCCAAATATTCGGTATTTTTTTTTAAATACGCATCACATCCGTTTATTTCATATCAGCATACACCAAATCTGCGAATCTTGTGATTCATAGCTCTCAAACGTTGACTTTTTTATCCTGCATCGTGCCCCTATAACGCCTATAAAGAGTCTAAGACGATGGAATAACGCTACAACAGTGTCCTCCAGTTTGCAGAGATCCTCGGAGCATCAAAGAAGGACCCTACCTCCATTGCCTGGCAGGTTACGTGGGGACCATAGACTATTCACAGAACGATGAATACAGTAAATTCTGGGAAATGTGGGAGGACCCTGTGAAAGAGAAAATAAGCTCTCAAGAATTTGGTCGGAGCATGTCGTCTGGATTTCGGTTGCTGCTTGGGCACGAGGTAGCTGAAGATGTTCATCGGAGGTTTCCGTTGCCGTTGGAAGAGAGTAAGACCTCCGTTGCAAACGCTGAATACCATATTTCAAGCAGCCTCAAGCATATTTCAAAAATCCTAACTCAACTCAAAATGCCCTCGCTCGTTCATTATCCTTTCTGAAAATATCCAATATCCAAGTTCTATGTCGCTTTTATTCTCGAAAACAATTGAATATATCAGTTTGAAGACTTCCGCGGAGAAGACTTTACTATTTATCGTAGATTATAGTCTAAAATAATATCTATCTATTATTACATATGATTCCAAACCCGAATATAGTTATAGAATATATCCCCGAATATAGTTGATAATCACTATTATCAACTATACTCGGGAAGCGACTTCATTTTTGTTGTTTCCAACATTATAGTATGGCTTGGAATTTCGCAATGAAGGAAGCTTTTGTAATAGTTTATATCATGCTTAATAATCTAGAAAACTAGTATGTCATTCGATTACCAGGAACTCGTTTTCGTATTTCATAGAAATAATTTTGCCTCCAATAAACAGTAGATTTTTACCAACAAATAGATCAAGAACACGAAATTTCAAAAATATTTTTGGTTGACTTGATTCTTTTTCATTTTATTTTGTATTTCCAGAAGCGGATTCGGATTTTAGAGAACAAGAGCCAGGATATATTTAAAAGTAAGAGGTTAGAATTAGCTTAGGTTAAGCAGATGGAGCAATTAAGCTACTTGGGTAGTAGGTATGCTGGAAAGGAAGGAGCTTAGCAGCATTGAAGTCAAAAGGAGAATTTCGTTGGCGAAAGATGCTTTTACTCATAGGCGAGAACTAAAGACAGGGTCGTTGAGTATGGACGTAACTATAGTTAAAAGTCTGATACGGAACGTGGCTTTAAATGGCGCGGAAACATGGACTTTAAGTAAATATTATGGAATAAGACTTACCCTGGGGAAAAAACGAGTTAAAACGAGGTAAATCCAGTTCAATTTGAACTCGGACCCACTCGTAGGTACGAGTTGTCACCTCGTTTGAGATGGTTTCAACTCTCAAGCCCCGCAAACACATACAACACGCATGGCAAGCAGTCCCGGCGAAAAATCGAAATATGTACCTAGTATTCCTGGTTTCAACTCGTTCGATGTGGAATTCGTATGAAGTGGTTTTACCTAGTAGGTATCCTAAGCTTCTTGTTTTAACATGATTCACCTCGTTCGTTGTGGATCTCGTATCAGGTAGTTGTACCTTGTATCCCGCTCATCTCGTTTTACTTGATTCACATCGTTCGTCGTGGATACCGTATCAAGTGGTTTTACCTTTTATCCAAAGTTTCCCGTGTTAACTTGATTCACCTCGTTCGAGGTGGATCTAGTATCTAGTGGTTTTACGTAGTATCCTAAGCTTCTCGTTTTAACTTGATTCACCTCGTTCGTTGTGGATCTCGTATCAAGTAGTTTAACCTAGCTTCTCGTATTAACTTGATTCACCCCGTTCGAGGTGGATTGCGAATCAACTGGTTTTATCTAACATTCCATTATTCTCGTTTTAACTGTCAATGTACGCATTTTATGCAGAAAATATACAATAAATAAAGTGTGTGCCTTGCATGAAAAATTCAAACCCTCAATAAAATGTATGCATAGCTATTTTGTGTGTCAGCACAAAAAATTCATTTGCTTGATACATTTTACTTGTTGTTATCTTCCGCTTTTTTAAGAGGATTCTGGTGCTATTTGTAATACAACTTCACCAACTTGTTCGATCAAAAAATCAACTTATTGTAACCGACAAACTTATATTTTTAAATTGTTTAATAGTACCTATGCTTTAAAAAAGCCACAAGGAAGGTTAATTGTCCAAAAGTGACATTCAGTAGGTACATTAAGGATATAAATATCATTACATAAACAGACCAAATGACTTGAAACGTATGACTGGATTCACTTCGAACTATATAGAAAAATTAAACATTTGCTTCCTGTATATAGCGAATTAATACCTTTTTCATAATCAGTATTTTTATTTATGACGTTTGTACGTGAATGTGTTGATGTATAAATTATATACAATAGCAGTATGATGTATAGTTTATATACAATATGAACGATCATAATAGTTCATATCTAGATCTAGATAGATCGCTAATCACACTAATCCAAAGTATTCCAGACAAAAATTGTTACTGAATACAGGCCCGGTGACAGGATTTTCGGGCCCCTGGGCAACTGAGTGGCCCGGGCCCCCTAAATCCCGGCAAACCCCCTCACTCAATTTAGACCAGTACTGCGAACTTTCAGGACATTATATAACCAAGACTTACCTGATTATTAGCTTTTTTGCAGAAGAAACTTGCACACTGTCATACATTATCTTTTGATTTACTATAAATTATCCTTTTTTTTTAAATAAACACGTCAGTGGAATGAGATGGGGAAACAATTTCAAAATGAAAACTTTTTGACGGTGTAACACACTTTACACTTTCATTTTACAGTAATCAAAACTAGGACTTACTTGAACTTGAAAATTTTATAAAAAGCCCTATTTAAAACGTACTTTTCTTTTTTTTCAAAATTAGCATATCCACAATTACACCCATTTTTCGGAGATACGGAGATAATTGAGGGGCTAGATAATGGTAAGCCACATTTAGGAAATTTTACAGGAGTGACATCTGAAGGTTCGAAAAATGCCATAAATTCGGTGTTGTGTCTTGGTGCAATACATAACAACAAGGTATGTGCTGTCATCTCTTGGTTTCTTCAAATAATACTCCACCAGTGGCTTCCTATCGTCTAGCAGATAAGAAAGTCGTACAAATCTCAATATTTCTCAGTGTGTGGCTTACCATTATCTAGCCCCGAGCGCCTCAATTATATCACCACCATATTAAAATGAATGCAGAGTATTCACTTCTACTAAGCTTTGCTTTCACTACAACTCTCTCAATCAAACATAACAGCAGGGAATGGGTAAAAATAATATAAGTTAAGGGTTTTGACGAACAGAATATATTTTGTTATGCCTCAATATTAAGCTATTTTCGATAATTTGTTTCCTTCCTGGGTGCATAGGTAATTCAAGTAAAGTAGAAACGAAAGATTTCCTAGATGAATAAAGTCTAATGTGACGCATAAATCAGGGATATGCATATTTTAACGCAAGGAAAATGAAATATTTGAGTAGATTTTCTCGATGAACAAACAAAAGCTCCGCGGTGTCCAAAATGTACCTTTCTGCATGAACCTCCTAGTAGGGTCAAAGGCTTGGACTGCTGGGGCGAAATCGCGAATAAACGGAAAGAAGTCCTTAGTAGTTTCCCTCTGGAACGTAAAATAATGTTTCATTTGAAAATTACAGGAATTTTAAGGCTTTCAGGGTGTGAATGAGAAGTTTACTTTTGAGAGGAGAAACCTTAAACACGATTTCGCGTACACTTACCTTAATATTTCTATATCCCAATGATTTTATACGTGTAGAGCCGGCGGAGATCGATAGCAATGCACACATTAAGAAAGGCGAATAAGAAGCGTTATGTTCCTTATGGCTTGAAAAAACTCACTCGCGTCACGTCATTTCCAGCCCCCGGCGCGTGTCTCAAGCTCCGGACGCGCGTATGAAAAATCAAATGTAATTTTTGGCGCCGCAAACGAATTTTCAATTTTTTTCAGATCTACCTTTAAAAATCATCAACAATTGATTTAATATGAGTCACTTGACAAGCGCATAACATGCCAGATATTTACTACTTAAAATGAATTTTTGCGTGAAAATAGCGTCCGCCATTCTGTTACATAATATCTCCTACATTTAGAAAAAACTCCCAAAGTTAAGCACAGTAAAGTAAAAGTGTGGTTTTAACAGACCAACTAGTTTTTTATCCGACCAAATTCCTCCCACAGCGTCACCCTCAACTTAAATAGGAAGATTTCCGTAGAAAATTTAAGTCGGGTGTAATTTTGGAATGTTGGCTATGTTTGAGCCCCTGCATCTCGGTAACGGCGACAGAACATGACCAATGACATGCCATTCCATGGTTGCCAATCAATTATGAAGTGAAGGAAATGAGCTTACAGTGCGCGTGTTAAAGAGATCGCCAGCATTAAACAAGATGGACTAAATTCCAGAAAATGTTGTCTAACTTTTGATGATGATCCCGTAATCCCGGGATTGAAAAATCTCTCTGGGATTGCAATCCTTACTGTGAGGCTAGGTTGGGGGGCCGCGGTCCCTCCCTACCCCCGTGTATGGGCGCTCATGTATACAAAACCAATGACACAACACTAGAATGTGTAGCTTGCCACTGCTAATCTGTAACTTTGACTGCAGAATAAACAATTATTTACAGTCCGATAACAAGTAAACAATAGACTTTAGACGGGGGATGGGGTTTCTTGTCGTTCAGGTTACAATATGTCACTGTTTGGCGAATTTTCGCGGCAAAGGCTTCTCGCTCAGCCATCAGCCCAAAATCCTCGATGACCGCAACAACAATGCTAACATCATACTTCTCTATTGCACACTGACACACGCTCTATAACTTTATTTGTTTTTTAACTTTTTAAACAACAAAAGTTTGTATTCTTTTTGGCATTTAAATTTATTCATACTTAAAATTTTTATTTTCAATTAATTTATTTTGGCCCGGGCCCCCTGATGGCCCGGGCCCCTGGGCATTTGCCCCCTTTGCCCCCCCTTGTCGCCGGCCCTGACTGAATATCCCGGTTTTCACATATATGCAATGTTCTGGTAACAATATGGTAATAATATGTAGCACAGACGGTTGGGCCAACGTTGGGAAACGGTGTAAGGGGCCTGCCTGATTACAGCACAGCTAAGCTGGATATTATCTCACTTAGCACCTTCTCAGCTACATGGCGTATGTCATCCAAGAGTTTTAGCCGAGATGTAGTGATTCCGCATGGAACAACTCTGAATAATGACCCTTTAAGAACTATTTTTTCATGTAACTATTTGCACGTTTCTCTTCATATATCCTGTACCACTGGATTTTAAGCATCCGTTGCATAGCTTTCCTCCCTCGTTGACCTAATATTCCACCATTTACCTGACTTCAATTCCATTCAATAAACATACTGTGCAAATGTATATACATTATGTGTTTATCATTAGTATCATCATTAACAAACAACAATTTACATATTAGCTTATCATCATTAGTACCCACATAGCACAAAATATCTACTAGATATCAACAGCATATCTTTAACGTCTTAAATATCTTAAATGTTTACAAGATGTCTAGAAAATATCTTAGACATCTCCTAGATCTGAAAATTATATTTTTTATTCATCTCATTTGGATTCAAATGTCACATTCATCTCATATCCATTCAAATGGATACCCATGAATGGATGATTTTTCTCTGTTCCTCGTAGACGGTATCGGACTTAGAGAAAATGGGTGCGCTCGCCGGAAAAATCTAAGGCCAGGAGGATCGGTGAGAGTGAAAGTACATCTGAAATGTGGTTTTAAACGCGATTCGCCATCTTTAAGAGCGATTGAACATTGGTCCACGGGTGATTTTTCTCAGTACCTCGTAGACGGTATCGGACTTGGAGAAAATACTGGTGCGCTCGCCGGGAAACAGGTTCTCAGCATTATGTAGGAAACTCTTATTTATCTCTCCTGGAGTTGAAAGAATATCAGTTACGGTCATGCTTATTTTTAACCACAAAATGGTTATTAGGGAAATGTTTTAACAGCGCAGATTATCCGTGTCAATCTTTTAGTAAAGTTAATAATCACAAACTACTTAATGCCAGCCAGCAGCTGTATATATGTATATAGCCTCCCAGATATAATGTAAATGGGAAATGTGTCAGGGTGTATAGCAAAGGATCACAGGACATGCAGTTGTGTTGCTAGGTTGGCGTATGTGTAGCATGCGAGATAAATCTCGTGATCATACAATAATTAAGAACCTCGTTCAATTCCTTTTTTTTTTTTCAATTTTGTTCCGTTGGGGAAGAGTTGGGCCAACGCTTGGGGAACAGTTGGGCCAACCATTGGGAAACAGTTGGCAAAACGGATGTGAATAACGGTTGGTCAACCGTTCCCCAACGTTGGACCATCCGTCTGTGCTACATGGGTAATTTCTACGAGAAATTACAACAGTTGTTGTAACTGCTGTAACAACATATGTTGTAATTGTTCGTAGAAAATTTGAGCTTACTCCTGTGAATTGTCCAGTTTCAAAGGTGAATTCACGACACATTATTTTGTACACAAATCGTCTAATTCATCCAATGGATTTCACTGTTTCAGTTATCTCCGACCTGCCATTGTATTTTGTGTATTTTATGCACGATAGGTAAGCTGTTCTCCTGTTTGGATATACCGAAATTAGTAGGCATTACATTTAATTACCCCAATAATTATATTTCGAAGTACATAAAAATATGTACCTACGCTTTGTCATGTATACTATTGGTATTTAAGAAATTGTTGAATTATTTCTTTGTCAGGTAATCCTAATATTATGTTGTTCTCTACCAGAGTAAATGCTGCATGGGATATCAGAGTACGTCATGCATTTATCTTTACAGATTGTGATACAGATATGTGGATTATCTTAAAAGAAAAGGAACCGACGAGGTATTGCTGGGGTGAGAAGCTAAAAGAGTGAGGGCATATATATGCTAAAAAATTCAAGATTTGAACAGGAAAAAAAGAGTAATAAAGATGCCTAATACTTCTTTTGTAAATTTGTTGCTTTGTTTCTTAAACTCATCTTGCCTATTTCGTTTTTTTTTCAAATCCACATTGGTTGATGTAGGTGTATCATTGTGGTAACTTATTCCTAATGCGCATTTTGTGTTGCTTTTATTCTATGAAGTGCTTGGTTTTTGGTGATCTCTTATGAAGCAAGTAGTGTTCATTCCTCAAGGATGTTTAAATCCAGGGTATTATGATGGGTGAAGTTTTGTTTTACTGTCTTTTTAGGTGCAACTCGGTGATCAATGTTGAAGCAATTTGTTGTAAATAATATTACATTTTCGGATAAGGGATGATTTTGGTTCATATTAGTATCTCAAAAGGAGTGGAATAGAAGTAATTTTGGATGAATGCTGTTGAAAGTGGTTGTGACATTGGGGATAATTAATCTTGTATCAGTGGTGATTGGAAAAAATTAACTTTGTTATATTCCACAAACCTTTTTATTGACGACCGGTTTCGACCTTTTCAGGCCATCATCAGGGGTCGAACAAATAAAAGATGGTCATGGTGGCATATATATACACAGTCTCACACCAGTGAAAATAGAGGGGGGGAGAATGAGACGGTCATGAAAGGAAGGTGAGCAAACGACTGGTGCCGAGGGGACAAGAACAGCTTATTTGACTATGGGTGGTGGTTGGACCGGCACTGAGTAGAATGGGGAGAGGTTGGATGGGAATAGGTCATTTAAAACATCATTCTTATATACATTAAAATATGAAACAATTAGAAAGTTCTCCATAAAATCAAGTCTCCTCCTCTTCTCACAAACATGTAAAATCTTAGGGTTAATATCTGAACAGTGGTCATTTTCAATTAAATGCGTGGAAAACACATCTTTTACTTGTTCAACCCCTGATGATGACCTGAAAAGGTCGAAACCGGTCGTCAATAAAAAGTTTTGGGGAATATAACAAAGTTAATTTTTTCCAATCATGAATTCATTCCACAGAGTGTCAGCTCGTCAGCCATCGATTTTGTACCAGTTGTGTCTATTGATATATGTTCAGGTCAGTAGGAAGCGAAGTGATGTAAGAAGGTGACGGATTCTGGTTCTAAGGAGTTGATACCATGTGAAATGAGGTATGGGGTTCCAGTTGAAACTATTTGTTATCAAACTGGTAGATAAGCTGTGCAGCGACGTCAATGAGGAACCACGTTCAAACGAGAGGGTATGATGCGACGCGGGGTCTGGGGAGTCCAGTTGAAACCAGCTAATTCTAGTACGAATGATTGTAATGTAAAACGAGGTAGCGTGTTATTAGTTGAAACAGGGTAGTGGTAGTTCTAACCAGTTGCTTCTCGTACCGGTCAAACGTAGTAATACGATAGGAATCAAGGTAGCCTGTTCCTGATGAAACGGGTTAATGCGAGGTAAGACGAGTTTATTCTTGCACAGATGAAACGAGTTAATACAATGTGTAACGACGTAGCGTGTTACTAGCTGAAACCAGTTGAAACAGGTTAATGCTGATCGAACGAGTTGCTTCTCGTACAGGTCAAACGATATGAATGCGATATGAATCGAGGTAGTCTGTTCTAGATAAAACGGGATAATGCTAAGTAAGACGAGTTGATTCTTGCACATTTGAAACGAGTTAATACAATGTAAAACGAGGTAGCGTGTTACTAGCTGAAACCATACATTACGAGATGGAACAACCACTTTCTCTCTAGATAAGACAAGATAACTCAAGAAGGATTAAGCTGCCCATAAACGACAGCTACTGGTTGATACAACATCAATCGAGGTTATACGAGGTCAATGCACGAGGCAAAGCAAGCAAAAAGCGGCCATTCGGGTTTAAATGAGTTGAAAGAACGAGTTAAACCAAGTTGAAACCAGGTAAAAACATGATAGTTCAATCTAACTCGCTCCAACTCGTACAATCCCCAGGGTAGGCTTTTAAGACATGGGTTTCGAGAAGGAAGGCAAAAGTGAGGTAGGTCAATATGAGAACGAACGACTAGAGCTAGCGTTGGTAGGCGAGGAAAGAAAGTTGTTTGAGGAAATAAGGCGAAGGGAGATCGTCTGGATGGAGCAGGTAATGGAAGGCGAGGTTACTTTGAGGTAAGTGATAGAGGGAAGAATGTTGGGTAAGTGGGGTATAGGGACGAGAAGAAGGGGTAGTTGGGATAGAATGATGGAATGGAGGAAGTATGAAGGACTGAAGAGCGACATCGTTTGAAATATAAGGGTCGTGGGGAGAATATCGATGTATAAATACTTATTCGGTAGAAATAATAAATAAATTAAAATGCCTCTTCCTGAAAAATGATTCAAGTAGCCGGAATTATCGCACAGTCTCGTAAAAAGACATTTTCTCCCTAAGAAGAAGACAGTGCGGGAACATTTGGGAATTAGCCCAGTGATCGTCTCTCTCTTCTACGAAGATAGTCGACAACGATGTGCCAAATAGCTTTTAGTTTTTTTATTACATCACCTTGTGTAAACATTTTTGCGTCGAGTCTTTGTGGTAGCGACCGAGGTCTGCATGTACCGGGCCTAGACTCACGGGGCGTGTTCGGGATATAGCTGGAAGACTATTGCGTCTCGACCGGGCTCAGGCCAGACCACCCTACGGCTTTACTCGGTTCCTAATTTCATTCGAGCCTTTCATCAGTTTGCTTATGTATTATCTTTTTACATTTATTACTATGTTTTAATTTCTACTGTCTACGGAATATTTCATTTTAATTATATCAATGATATTGACTTTTCATACTTAGCAATTAGGTCACTGTTACCAATTAGGTCACTTTATTAAGTTTAATTTTACCTCTGCCTAAATCTCTTCTTTGTTGAAATTGTTTTATTTTAACGATGTAGTATTGGTATGTATCTTAAATCTTTCATCGATTTTAGGACGCTTTACAAAGGGCTCGGGCCGGTCTTTTGAATGAAATCTTTTAGTTTACGCTAGGGGCGGGTCGGGTATGGTAATGTACCGGCCCTTGGCCGGAAATTTCGGCCCATGCAACTTCAAATGGCAACATTACTGGCCTCTAATCCTGAGGCCTGATGTCGAATTCCGAAATTGATAGTTTCTTTCATATAATACTGGACCCCACCTTCAGTTCAGGCCTCCTTCCGTTGGATGGGACATTACATCAAAGACCCTTCGGTGCCGTTTTGTCAGAGTGGGCTAATGTCAACGTGTGGTTCCTCTTCACCACCCCTTCCACTCCTCCCAAGAAATCCTACCCATTACCTCTCTCACTCACCTATCCTTAGTGGCACGAATAAACTCAGATGTGGGACACCATTCCCGAATGACAGGTAATATTTTTTTAAACGCGACTTTCGGACAACTACGGCTCACAAAGGAAGGCCAAACAATCCGTTGGACCAGGGAAATCCTAATTCGATGCACTATTACCATTAACGTGGGTAGACATGCTTTCGATGCGTGAGAGTGCCTTTCGCTCTATTCATGATCACGGTAAACAGGAGAGAATACGGCAGGGCCACAAGCATCTAAGAAAGATTCAAGCTCGGTTTAAAAACTATTTCATGAAATTAATACCCGTATTTTTTAGCATTTCCCAGCTCATCACTGCTGGATTTTTTCGTGCAATGACGAAAACAGCAGACATGTGTTGGTAAAATAATATTATAATAATAGATCTTTAAAGAATTCTTGCAAATGACTGAGTGATTTTATGAAGCAATGATATTCTACATCTAAGTAATATCATGCTATCCACCGCTTCGCGTATGTGTCGAGAACATTCTCAGAATGTTCTTTCGAGACTTCGAGGTATATGCTGAGAATATCCTCTAAGACCATGCTGGACATATGACAAATAGCACTGCTGTGTACCTGCTGAGGACAGATACTAATTGTAAGCATTTACTAGAGACGGATGCCAATCATGTGCTGGGGACAGATGATAAGCATATACTGGGAACAGGTGCTTAACCTATGTTTTGGGCAGATGCCAAGACTATCCCAGGGACAGGGACCAAGCATTACTGAAAGAATTAATTAATTCCAACAGGATACCTGTGCTGTATTATTACTAGTCACTAGCATGTACTTTTTCATTCAAAATATTGTTAATCCTTTGCCTCCACCTTACAATATGGGAGAAAATGCTTTACTTCCTTTGGTAAACTTGGAATTTTTCAACCTGTAAACCATTTCCATCATGATGATACAATATATTAGAAGAGTTATTTAGTTTATGTACCTATGCTAGAATTAACTCAGCTACTCGAAATGTACATCAATACCTAAGATTACATTTGCTCAGGGTTTCTTGAAAAATTTTTCAAATATAAATAATGTAGACATGATTGACTTTATTATCATCAGTAAATTATACACTTGATATTTCAATCTCTATTTCCCACTTTATTCAGTTCCCATGGAAGGGTGACATCAGGGCTTCCACTGGAGATTCTTTTAGAGGCCACCACCAGCCACCTACTTGCCTTGAAAGAAATGCACAAAAAAGACCAACATAATTCCTCAGCAATTCACGACAAATTGCACCAAATGCAATAATATTCCCATAAATAGGTGGAATTATGACAAAATTTATCCTTATTGCCACTTTTAAGTTGAAAAAAGAAACAAGATCATCAACAATTTAGTGAAACTCATGACCATCAGCGTGTGACACCGTTAAAGTTACTGCGCGGCCAGTTCCGCAGTTCTTAGAATATAGAAAGCACCAGATATACACTTAATGTTGAAATGACAAATTTATAATTAGATTAGAGTTTTAGTATGAATGTTAAAATTCCGTTTCACTTATAACTCAAACACTTATAACACTCTCAATTACGGCAGAATCTCCCAGAATGATATCTGAAATATGATGATTATAAAAAGGTTTATAGTACTTACATATCTTTCTGACAGAGAATAGAAATAAGTGTGTCCGTCCGGTCTTCAGAAGATCGTCTGTTGCTGCTTAGCACGTCTAAACTCCCTGGCCAAGCTACGAAAGGGCTGATTTTTCTCCACCTTTTTCGTTCAATGGTAAAAGTGAACTGGCGCCTTCTTCCGATGGCCGGCTCATGAATCTGTGGTGGGTAGGGTGGCTATGGGATGATTTCTCGGAACTGAGAACACGTTTTAGGGGGAAGGGTTCCGCACGTTATCACATTTCTCGGACCCTTCGCTTTCATATTCCCTGTCTCACCCTCGCCATACGGAATCATAGGAGTGTTTAGCAACGTTGCACTCCCATAGCTCGCGAGAGCAAGGGTTTGGTGGAAGGTCACAGGGGTAGCCTTTCGTTAGAAAACGGAAGCCACTGCCTTGAACGTTTAGCCATCTTGTGGTTATCAAAACACTGAAATCTTCGTACAAGTTGCCTGAGGTACAAGAGTCCTTTAATAATCAAATACTCATTGACAAACTTTATAATGACCTTCAACGTGACTATAGATTAGCGAGAGGTATTGGTGCATCAATTTTATTACTTTGGAACTGACAATTCATCAGTAATCATGCGATAAAAAGTACAATGCATGCCGAAAAATCGTCCACTGCCTACACGGGATTCCTACCAATTGCCACGCAGATAGATTTTTGTAATTATTAAGCATTGTCCTAACATTGAGTTGCACATTTTGTTTTTTTTTAAACGAGTTGAGTATTTTATCGACCTCACAAACATTCATTACTGATTAACACTTCTACATAATACCCTGCAAGCCACCCCAAGGGTGTGGCATGGAATGAGTTTTCCACCAACATGCACAACAATATACTCTACTAATGTTAATAAATCGACAAAGTTAATAAAATGACAGTTTTACAGCAGCAGACATCTCCCCACATCTCGGGAGCATGTGCTGAGGATATCCTGAGAATGTTCTGCCATTTTTTTTAATTCTACCAAATTTAATATACTACCAAACATTTGGTTTAGAACGCGATTCATGTACTTTGGAAGTGATTAAACTTCCTGACGGAAGATATTTTCGGTCCAAATTGTTAAGAAAATTTTGGACTTGAAATAAGTTCCCGTCTCCTCATATCTCGGGAGCATTTGCTGAGGATATCCTGAGAATGTTCTCATAGCATATTCTCGGCAGCACAAACTTAGTACATGTGCCAACATATGCCAGCACGAAAGTTTGCTGACCGGGTAATCAACTTGCTTTAGTACCTCAAGTTCCAAGCAACTGAACATTCCTTCTTGGAAACATCAGCAGCTTACCGAAGAGACATTTGGCCCATTGCCTAAATTCCCGACACAATTCAATCGTTTCGGTCATCAGAGCCGCAAATCAGCAATTCGGAAGCATGTTGAACTTATCTCAGTGAGCTATCATACTTTACGGATTTAGTTGTAGCCGAAGTAGTTAGTTATTCGGGGAAGGAGGCTGAGGTTGTTTGCGCTATTTTAGGTCAGGTAAGTGGTAAAGGGTAGGTATATTTAGAAGACTGAGCAATGGTGGAGAAAAACCCGGTAACGGCATTAGCCTACTCTAACGAAAGGTGCCAAGGTTCACGGTTTAACATCCCATCCGACAGACGGGGTTCTGAACTTGAAGTGCTCTCCACAAAGCACTCAAGAGGATTCACATGAAAATTATTTTTTTTTGCAATGAGCCGATCGAGAGTTCGGTTTGAGGTTTGAAGTCAGCTGATATACTCAGTACACCATGAAACAACTTATCAACTTTACTGGCACTTAGCGTGCAACATACTTCATGTGTAGAGGAAGATTTTTGACACGTCCGACATGGCCGTGAGTCAAAACCTGAGGTTTCCGAAAAAATGTACAGTATATATAAGACGACATGGTCACCTGATTTTTTATTAATCAAGACAACGATTCCATCACGTATTTACCGTACCTACTCATAAAAGTGGAGCAAGAAAGATCAGCGGATTCGACTTCATCTAATGACGACAACATGCAGATGCAACTGAAGACTAATCGGTGAAGTAGAAAAAAATAATACAAACATTTAATCCCGTGCTCCGAGTATTTAATACTTCAAGATTAGCTTGTTTGACGTATTCCCCTACTATTTCCAAACGCCCCGTTTCGCTTACTATACTCGTCCTCACTCCTTAACTATTCGGACTTCCTTTTTCTGTTTTCATTACTTTTTACCTCATTGATACCAGTTGGTTTTTCTTTTCTGGCCTATTCCACACTCCAGTGACATTCTCACATTCAACGCGCACATCAGCATCAAACACAACGTTCAACTAATTTTGAAATTCGTCGTGGACTAGGAGTTTTAAAAGGCTTGAGTCTTAGGACGCCAGCATAATATGCATTGCTTCTCTTGAGCTCGAAGATTCTCCCCTTCGTGAATCCGACGAAGGCCAGAAGAGGGTAGGGGAAAGGGGAACACGAAACCTGGGTCGCCGACACAAGCTAACAAGAAGCCAGAAAGGTCTGGCTGACGCGAGGAGCTGGGGAGGGAGGAGGTAGGTGACGCCACGCTGGTTGCGGCAGGAGGGGAGAGGGACGAGGTAGGAAAGGGAAACGAGAATGCGGCTGGGTTGATATGGATCGCTGGAGGCAAGCAATAAGTTCTTATGACTGGTTTCGTGGTCTGCTTGTACAAGACGAAGCGCTAGGAATAGAAATATATATTAACGAGACAGGAGAGTAGCATAACCGATTAAGATTCGTTGAGGTAAAGACGTATTAATGCATACTACGCCTTTTTTTCGTGCCTGCACCTATCCGCTACGAGAGATCACTTCCACGCCGCAGAGTAGCGTGAAATACCTTGTTTTTAGGATCCCAATCGGAAGGATCAACATTCAAAAGGAAATGGAAGGAATGCTAAAGGGAGGCGGGAAAAGCATTGAGTGGGGTGAAGGGTATATGAATATGCCCAGTAGGTGACTTCATGAGAACGAACGCCATGCTAAAGTAGAGGCCTTACGCTGCGAAGCCCTAGGAGCTGTCACTACGGAGGCAACGCTCACAAACCGAAAGGCTTAATTTGTTCAGCAGCTCTGTTATGTAGGAGGTGAAAATACGATTCGTGCATTCAGCAGGCTACACTTCAGTAAGTTCATATCAATATGTACTTTTACAATTTCGTGATAATTAGCACTCCAACAACTAAAACCATAAGCTTCAGTGCAGTGCAGATAAGTACATAAAAGAAGGGGTTTGAATCTTTGCAATATTAATCATTTTCTGAACTAAAATCAATAACATCATTTATGTGAAAATAAACACACCCGAATTCTTTTTCGATTCCTTTCAAACCATGTACCGTATTTCATGATGCAGTAATTTGGTTTCGATATCAGTTGAACTCATTGGGGTATCTCCTAGTTATTCATTCCACGTATGCTTCTGTTGTTTGTCGAATCACAGAATCTTATAGCACGTTAGAAAATACAACTGGTATAGCTGATAACGATGCATATACAGCCTTAATTATGCGAAGAGCCTCAAATATTGACTCTAGCGCGCCACGAGATCCCTGCTTTGCAGACATTTACTATTGGCATACACCTACTTCGTCGTAAATACCACTAAAAAGAAGTATTCAGCAATTTTGTGGCATATTCAACCAAACCACGACATATTTGCGTAGCACTTCGGTCTCCATCACAGAACGAAATTCTGAATTCAGAGCGGCAGGACAGCGCACAGGCACTCCTCCCGTACGAGAGAATCCCAAGATACCCAATAACCCAAGCTAGTCCAGAGCAATCCGTCGCATTTTACGAGCCCCCACCCGTCCCTTGGAATCCACACGCCAGCTGCCAAGTGGCAACTATCGACCAAACGCGATCGAACGCTGCCCCGCCATTTCTTCCCTTCCTCTTTCTGTTGCTCCTCTATACGACGCGACGCTCCCTGCTACCGGTTTGCTCACGAACTCGCCCGACCGATGTCCTCGGAGAATAAGAAGCCAGCGAGAGGAGCTGAGGGGAAGTTATTTTAGAAAGCTCGGCGAGGAGGCTAGGGAGACGAGGAATACGCTCCCTCCTCTCGTGGCTACTTCGAGCGGTCCTACTCTCCAAGCTGCGACAGGCGCGGCAGATAGGGGAGTCCCTCGATGTAGAGCGTGTTTCTTTAGCCTGGATTAAGAAGATGTGGTCGACTTCAATCATTAAACGCAATCATACTCTGATTTGCAAGTGAAAACGGTACTATAAGATCTACAGTCACCAACGCAATGTTAGCTAATGTAGGCTCGAACTAGAGAAGATACCTCCCTACGAACTCTAACAACAGTGATACTATTCTAATGGATAAAGTCCTAAGGGAGCATATTAGGGGGAGTATAAGCCTACTCAAAATTAACCAGAAAGAGGCAGAAAAATTTAAGGGATGCATTTCATAGCACCTTGATGACCCCTTGATGTATTTCATAACCAAGCACAGTTCCTATCGTCATCCCAGCAGGATGGGGGATTGACAGCAGAAATCCTTATGATCAGAACGTTCACGTTAATTGCCTTGAGAAAAAAATCACCTGGACCGGGAAGCGAACCACGGACCTTTGGCTTTCCTATTCTATCAGATCGTCGTTTGAAACAAATTAAAACAAATATCCTACATCAGGACGTTGTTTAAAACAAATTTTGCTAAACTATTTACAAATAGCAAATATACATGAAATAGCTCCGTGAAATCCTTGGGAATCTATTTGGGACTAATTTGAAGAAGATTGTATCACCCGATATACGGAGCAGAATACTTATACGCTGATCAACGCTATCATATCGAGAAACGCCACTAACAATCACCGTGTCCTCATCAAAAATTCCTCCTCAGGAAATACAACATCAGGATGAAATAATCCTGAAAGCGTATTTGCAGTCAGCAATGCGAAACCACCTCTTCCTTCCTGGAGAAACATAATCATGAACTGACTATAGCAAGGACATGCCCCTGATGTAGCTGAATAAGCAACACTGTTTAACGTTCGAGGCTTTCCCTTGTGGAACCACGAGATTGGAAATGAAACGTAACGTTGTACATTCCACACACAAACTTTATTAGTATCGACCATGGTTTCGACATGTAAATGACCTTGATAATGACATTTAAGTGTCGAAACCATTGACGACTCTGATAAAGTTTGTATGTGGAATGTAAAACGCGACGTTTCATTTCCATTCTGAATGAGCAAGATGCTGCCGCCTAATTAGCATCCGGTGCACAATTGAAACTCGCAACAATAAGAACTGGACGTCATTAAAACTTCATGAGAGGGAAGGGCATAAGCACTCAAATTCCTCAGAGCTTGGTGGCGCAAAGCATAATTTACCTAGAAGCATACAAATTTTTACCGATGTAAGTTGGAATAAATAATTGTACGCATATATATATAAATACTTGACGATCATAAGTATTGTCTGATAACAGAAAAATCCACACTATGCACAAACACATCAACCCACCCTAGCTTACTGCTAACGACAAGATTCAGCTGAACGAGCAGACGTCCCCTTATCTATATCGTTAGAAGGGACAGACACTTAGATCGCATGACCGCTTTTGCAGCTGCGGCCTTCTTGGCGGCTCGTGCCCTAAAATCTCGGGTTTCGAGAGCTTCGACGATGGAATTTTTAACGATTTTGACGTCAAAGCCTTTCGTTCAAGACGTTTCGACGTCTGGAATCTACAAGATTTTCCTGTGAACCAATTCGAGGGTGTGCATCAAGGGTCTAGTCACCATCAGAAATAGTAGGTACCTACGTAACAATTGAAGAGGAGCAATGATTTTAGTTTTAAAAGTTAAAAAAGATGTAAACGCATTACTCAAATGCAACCGAATGATCAGAAAACCACAAAGGATGATCAAAATATTAGAAAACAACTGTTGTTAATAACCAAAAGCTAATTTGAAAAAGCGACTGTATTCATCACTACAGGCTTGTAAGGGTGATTAGTAAACGACAATGAAATGAATGCTACTAAATGTACCTCAAAACCTATTCAAAGGAATGCAATACATCCAACATATATGCCGCACTCTGCAAGGCACTGCTCGTGCTTGGGCGTCCGGAAGGGGGATGTGAGTTTGAAGGAGTTATAAAATATATTTGGATGTAATCGGAAAACAGATCGGTTTCGAATTTACTCAATAGTTTATGCTAGCACCGCGGTCCGACTGCGGTTCTCGTCCGAGCTATTTTTAGAGGGCTTGTTACGCTAACAAAATTATATTAGCGGAATTTTACAAACCTCGCGCAGGCCTAGGTAGTCAGGACCATGGTCAGGCCGGTAACTCGCCAGCTCTGCGCCCTTGAGGAATATCGCAGGGAAAAATGTAGTTTACATGGATGTCGCGCTTGTCTTTGGATTACTTAGGATTAAATCATGTCAAATTATGCATGTAGAGCGCCATAAACTCTATTTCCAAATTCTATTACAATTCAATCAAATTGATTCTATTACAAATCTGCTGAACACCCAATCAATTCCAACGCTGCAAGATGGGGCAGATGGCTGGAATGGAAATATTTCGCAGAATTTTATCGACACACCCCACTTCTACGGTGCGAATCCATAATAATGAAAAGAGGTTGATCGCGGAACGAGTATGTAAAAAAAATTGAAAACGGCAAATGTTTCCTAGATAAAAATATTAATTTACAAGGCGACGTCTTTAAGTGGAGACGACAAAATGAGTTGAGCCACAAAAAAACGAGCAACAATCAGGTTGAACGGAGACACATCGCCCGACCCATTTCTCAGATTCATTTATGAGAGGCTATGGTGTTTCACGAATCGAGCTAGAGCACTCATAGCTGTCACCGTTCCTCAAATCCTTATCATCACTTTTAACAACTTCGAGATACTAGCATCGCCGCTGCGTCTGATTTCGTCGCGAGCGATACCGACCGTCATCAGGCGTAAACTTCAATCGTCTTCGTCCCGTCGTACATTCAACCTTTTAGGTTACTGATAACATATTTTTGAAGTCACCTTTCACAAAACAACATTACGCGCAACTCAGAGCCGTGCGCGGAGTTCGCAGACAAAAGGCACAGAGAACAGTACTAGGGACCGGAAAATTTTGGCCCGAAACATGGTGGCCCAAGCCACTAGCATCAATACCGTTTCAGGCCTGGAGGTTCAGGTCATTTTTGTCCGATCCATTTTCTGTCGTCTGCCTAGGTCGCAATCTCCTCCATAAGAGAGAGTTTATTAGCCAGGCGAAGTACATACAATTAAGGCTCATTAAAAATTATGTTGCCTGAAAGTCTCTGTATTCTGTGTAGTTGGTGTTTTTCTTCTATGCCAGGCACGTAGCCAGAAGTTTGCTTCGAGGGGGAGGGGCTAAGTCTAGCGTAACTTGATGCAAATCAGCCTAGCCCATTCGGTGAAGACATGCTACAAATCTCTTCCCTTAATTTGTAGTGCTTGGCATTTACTTTTACAGAGCCCATACTTATCTCTTCTCACTGGTAAAGTTCACTGCTAAAATCAGAACAACAAAATTACAGGGAAAAAATTTCGGGGGAGGTGGGGGGGGGCACCAGAAGCACCTGGGAGACACGGGGGACCTGGAAGCACCACAAGTCCTCCCCCCCCCTGGCTACGTGCTTGTGCTACGCATATAAGGATATGTTTACTTAGCCGGCTGGGTCAGCACAATCTGTAAGGATTACGGAATGAGGCAAGCCCTCATTCGAACTCTGCGAAGCTGTGAGAGAGGTGAATGGCTTTTCGCATTCTGAACACAAATGTTCACCGTCTTGTTCCAGTGCACGATAGTTATCGCTCCGAGGATGCTGAGAGGGGGCGTTTTGACATGCTATGCTCCTAATTCACTTGGAAGAACTTTTTCCGCCTTCGGTGTGAGCGTGCGTGCAATGTTAATTTTCAGCGATATATGTTTCGCTCCTAATGAAAGTTTTTCCACTCGTCCTCGAGGTTGGAACTGCAAAGATAGTGCGTATTTCTTAGCATAATTTCAAAGTGCGATTAATTCACGGAGACGATACTCACAAACTAGCTCGTGCCTTAACTTCATGGACTCCCAGGGAGGAGTGAATGTGGGGAGAGACGGTAACTCGTAATTTTTGGAGATCTATCAGATACACACTGGCGAGGCTCTAGCCGCTGAGAAGAATGAGTGCCCATTACTTAAATATTAGTGTCACGAAATGATACTATACTATTGAAATTCGAAGCGTCGAACTTGACTTCAACATAAAGGATTGACCTTGAGGAGTGAGGCAAATGAATTCATTTTAAGTCCGCGTATCAAACATTGATCCCAAATATGGAGTCCGACATTTTCTCGATGATAACAGCTAATCCTATCTTACATATCCACAATGCGTGAAAACAACATGCATTAAACCATGGCATGACATGGTATTTGATCTCCGCTAAAAACTTCACGCCATAATACTGGCGAGCTGCGAATTTTTCTCCTTTGACGATTGATTGCCGCCAGATTAGATCTTGGATTCTTCTCTTTAACCTCTCGCAGTTTCCTTCTTCCTCCTAAGCGGCTGCTATTTCCCTGCGTCTTTTCAGCATGCATAGGTATTAATCTTATTGGTTAACTGAAGCCTCACTGTAAATGGTATTTTGTATTCGACGTTTATTAAAATCAATATCAACGAATGCTCCCGACCTAACTTTCCACCAACTTTAAGGGGTATTTACGTGCGTGTGTGAATATAGCTATCTAATAATGACTCATCAGTTCATTCTCACAGGAATCTGCCAACTGCAATGGGAATCGTTTCGTAAGAAATCAAATGCACCAAAAACTTTTTTCACTGGCGGCATTTTGAAGGTATTTTATTCATATGAATCACATTCAGCCAAAATACATGTAAAAGCGTGCCAGGCAACTTTTAAAAACGTTTACTTCTACATAACTGGAACGTCACCGCAAAAGAACAACGCTACCCATGAAAGAGTCCTTTATGCTTGAAATAAACTTCATTTCACAATAGATACTTACGGCCTACTTCTCTATTAATGACACTAGATCACGGCCCTGAAGAACCGTTAATATAAAAATAACAAAGAAGTATTATATCGCCACTTCATCGAATCACTGAAAAATGTAGCATGTAACTCGAAACGTGATTTATTCAATCTAAAGACGTGACTAAGAATTACCATATAATTCGAATACTAGCCGACCCTGTCCTTCAACCACCTTTTCCAAATAATACAAGATTATTCTCAGGAACGGTGTTTCCTGAAACGAATGTTTGAACATTACCGTTTCTGGGATAATTCCCTTCAACACTAAATAAGGCCAAAATATCTTGGTTAGAGGCGGGGTCTGTGGTTGCGACTCCGCTCATAAGTTACATTTGTACTGTTTTGACAGCTGTGCTGGGAGAATTACTACAGTTCCACTTTTTGAACCAAGTCAGCAGCCGTGTTCCTAAAATATGACCTCTTCGGTACCGAATTTGGAATTGGAGCATGTGTTTCAAAACCATCATGAGCTCTCGCCCTCCAAACGAAGCCTCCCCTTTTCCGTACGAGTTAAACACAGAGTTGTTTAAAAAAACCGTTGAGTGTGATCATGACTCCACAGCATTTTGCACACGGCTCACGATTATCCCGGCTACTTGGAAAACACTCATGAGAGAGACCGCAGCACTTTTCACGCGGAGCAAGTAAGGAAAGCGAAGAAAAAGTATACTTTCTCCCCTTCCCCCTGGTGTGTCAAATTCTTTGCCTTAAGGATGGGTTAACATTGGTGTAATCTCAACCGATACACTACTTACTTCTACCTCACCTTGGCCCCATCCGACCCAATGGAATGGATATGCCGCAGACAGATCTTTGAATGCTGTCCCCTTTAAATGCCCAGATATTGAGGTGACACGAGAACATAAATAACATCCATCATGACGCAGTGATTTTTTTTCCTTTCCAGAGGTAAATGGAATTTCGTAGAAAACGTGTTTCTATTTCGTGATTGCTACTTTCAATGATATCATCACCAATTCAAATATAACTGGAAGTTCGACAACTTGAGAAAGGGAAGGCTGATTCTTGGGCCCATTCTCGACGCTGCACAAGTTACTGGGGCGTGGTGTGTTCAATTGGCTGACGAGGAATAGCATTCACAAGCCTTGGGAGAAAGCAAGGGACATACCGCCTTTGGTCTAGGTACACTAGTAGCTATAAGTTTTGCGCTAATTGACTTGTTGCAGAACTATGACAGTAATTAGCTCCTTGTCTCAGTGGAAAATTGTACGTGAACAATCAATTTTAACGCAAGGTCATGACAATATAACACCACAGTGACAAAATAAAATTCGCAGCATGTTTAATAAAAATATTTTTATTAATTATACTCGTTAAGGCTATGTAGGGGGATTGTTTGCTAGCCGCCAACTATGGTGACCCACATATTACATTACCATTCGAGAAGTATTCCGACCTTTGAGGTATTAACAGTATTAACATATGTGTAATAAACCAAGTCATATCCTCATTCTCAGCTTAATATACTTGTCACTGAAAGAACATAATAACTTCAACAATGTAAAACGGAACCATTCCAGGAACGATATTGGAGATAACTTATTAATTCCCATGCTAAAAGAAATAGTTACAGCCATTGTATGTACATTTAATCCCAGTCTTTTTCAAGACCAACTAGTACTTTCAATATATATAGTTATTATTTTTAGGGGAGGCAAAGAATACGACAACCGAGGTTGTTTGCGTCACTAAGGATAATTTGTGGTTGGCTATGGGAAGGATTTTTTGAGCGGGGTAAGGATGGAACGAATAACGGCGTCGGCATTCACGGAGTTCACAGTGTAATGTCCTAAACGACGGACGGAGTGCTAGACTTGAGGTACTCTCCGCACAGAATTTTGGTAGAGACTGGTATTCTATTGGAAATCTTTGCCATTAACGGGGTTCCGACCGGGTCCTCAGGATGGGAAGCTATAACTCTAGCCATCACACCAGCCTGATCCCATTATTCTAATAGGATTTGGTTCAATTCTCCTGAAAACAAACGGGGGATAGCACAACCAGGAAGGGCGCAAGCACCCACCGTGGAGTAGTTGCAGTATATAATTCATTCTCCTGCGCGGCGACTCTTGAAACTTCAATAGACGACGCGCACATGGAGTTACTCATTGCTGTGACGCTGCGCATCCATTGGCTTGTAGCGAGACACACGGCGAAAGTAGCAGGCAAGGTTATTGAAATAAAGAGGGCTGGCTGTTCGAGTATTGATCGTCGAGCTTGATCTCCTGCGTTGGACGATGAAAGCTTTATGGCCCAAAATATGAACTCCAAGCGGTAGACAATATAATCCGACGACTGAATCCCGAGTCCGTGCAAAACTCATCGTCTCTCTTTCGTTCTTCCGCAAAATAAACTGCAGTTAAGAACATACATACTACATAATCCAGAGGGAAATCGCGCACGATTTGTTTCCCGGAAAAAAACTCATGCTAACGGTTGATGTAGTCTTGCTCCACGTATGAACCTGACTTAGTGGCTAAGCTAATAGCAATGTCGGACGTGAGTTGCAAAATAGATTGTTATCGACAGGAAGCCATTCTTCATAGCGCCATGTGTACAACAGACAGAGGGAAGATTAGGCATAGGTTCCCTCGTCTAAACTTCGAGAAAGATGGGGGCAGTACGAGAACAATATGCATGCATTGAGGAACTTCCCAATGCTTTCCCTCAGCGAAGCTCCCAGAGACCTTCTCTCCTCCCCACCGAACCCACACCATCTGTCCCTTAAAATCATTCCAAGATATCTTCTCCCGGGTTGCCGAGGCAGGACTTTCACCCGATACGCGCGGCGTACAGCAGAGAGCCAAGGCGACGTTGCCACACGGTCGATATTATCCAGGAAAGCTGGGTAGCAAGCAGGGAGGGACTCGAAGGTCGACGATGCCACGCAGACGCCTCATTCAGACTGGCGCAGCCGCTTGGCAGGTATATATGCCACGGGTCTCATAGGGTTTCTGAAGCCGACGCCCGGTTCCACGCATGCAGTGCTTATGAGTGTCTCATTTCACTTCCTTAACCTAAACTTCTAGCCTTCACCTAACTTTATCATTGCTTACCATATTTGGCGATCATCATTTCCAGTACAGCAGTGTATGTTTCACGTTTGCAATTCGGACATTGTTTATCCCTGAAGATCACTGGCGTGAATACTAGCCTCGATTTTAGTAAAGAAACAAGCAATGGTTTGCCCTGCGTGTACATGAAGAAGACGCTAATCTTAGCATGCATGTTAATGTTGACACCCTCTAGCTTTCAAAGAGCCGGAACAGAGGAATGAAGATAGAAATGAAGAGCAACACTCAATCATGGATCAGGCTTAGCGGATACTCAGCAACACTAGTACTCCATGACTGTCGAGGACTGTAACGGGGCCTTCATAGGAGGATATTGCCAGATTCCGAATTAATTTCCACGTTATCCATGTACGCACGGATAAACCGGCTCACGCATTGCGACATTAATAAGAGATGAACCACTTTAAAGAATCCGAAAAATCTAATGTCCATATTATAAGATTAACAGCACGATTGACCTCAATGAAAGCCACCTCGCATTACATCGCTGTGCAAATATGTCCAAAACGGGGGAACGCAGTTGGGACGGAAGTGCTTCTCTCTCCATGAATCATTTATGTCAAGAGCGGGCTCGTCACTCGCGATGACCCCGCCAAACAGCCTAATGCCTTTGCAATAATTTTCACGTGGTACGCGTGCGTGCGCTACCGCGCAAACGAGGGAACGCTTCACGTACGCTGCGCGCTTGCTTAATGGATTGGGACGTACCCCGAAAGTGTCCCGAGATCCCCGGGACGGGTGTTTCCGGTTTCTCTCGAGAGGAGTGGCGGTGAGGAAGGAAAGGCATAGGGTATAGGATACGATGGGGCGGCTAAAAGGCAACCCAGACGAGTGGTGAAGGAACTGGATCTAACCACACCCCGCTCTAGACACCGCCTGCGGACCACACCAGCGGGGCTTTACAACATAAAACGACAGGAATTTGTATGGACAGATCATTCCATCTCAACTCAGTAGAAACAACCATTCAATTACTGCCATACCTCCATCTCTCTCTGCTAAACCAAGTACTTCGGCTGCAGGATGGTTTTCACGGCGGTTTCAATTATACTAAGGCCCTAAGCGGTATTGTTCACCACGACGGTTACTGAAGCCATATTACATGAGTCGATACCACGAGTTAAAAAGAGACAAACACCAAATCGGCTTCACGTAATCGTCTGTAGACTCGCTTTCAATCGATAGGAAATGAAGAGAGGGGGCAAATTGTCCCCGCTATCTCCAGCAGTAGCAGATCCAGAGTGGGTTCGGGGACTAAACCTTTTAAATGCAGATGACTCTTTTCTCTCCGAAAATGGTTACGATGATTGTTGAGCATTATTCAGCTCTCAAGAGTTGATCATTTTCTGTAATGATGCAGAGAGCACTACGCATGAGGGTCCAGGCCCAAAACGGAGCGGAGGCCCGGAGCGGAGTCTACGCTTTTTTCCCCCCTCTCTCTTCACTCATGACCCTCCCGGCGATGGGCTACGAGTCAAGGTACATTGGTCTCGGATCCTTTGCAGCCGTGACGGACGGCGATATGCCGTTAGGACAATTGATTATGACTTGCTAGGAAATCATTCGGTGCACTATAGTATAAACGAGGTCCACGCCAAAACGGGGTACGATGCGGAATTCACGGAAATGCAATGTGATATTCTGGAAACAAACTCACCTCTCCTCATCCATCGAATTCACTCCGAAATGAAGAAATATTAAGACAATGGAGTTCATGGAAAATTATCACCAAAAAAGGTGCAGAGCACCACTTTCGCACGTCAATGACGATATCGAGGGTTTATTCCGTCGGCTAAAGCCAGCGAAGTCGTTCGTCTGTTTCGATGGTGTGATCAAACCTCAAGGCAGCCACTCTCGGCATTCACAAATTTTTATGCCATATTTAAGCGCCATATCATACTCAGCTAATGTTTCGTGTGGGCAAACTTCTTTCTAAGCTATGCTACGGGTCCTCTTCTTAGGGGTGACATGTCCAATAAATTGCTTCAGGTCGCAGTCATGCTGTTTCCATTAAAAAATTATGACGGTACTCAAAGATAACCGACTTCAAATAACACGCTATTCTAATGTCGCAGGTTCTACTAATTTCACGTAATACACTGAGCCAAGAAAGCTTCCGATGCCAAAACTCGTACGCAAAAATATCTCCTTTGTTAGTAGTATAATTCTGATGGGTTGGCCAAGACAAGGATTAATGTGAAAAAATTCTTATTGTAGCCAGAGATACATAAGGCTAACTTAGTACCTACATATCGTTCAACCTATGCCAACAAAACGTTCGAAAGGAAACCTCTAGTTTTACCATATGAGCTCTCCGATTTTCCTCTTCGAAAACGCTGGAACAAGTAACACATAAAAAGATATATCAGCAACAGATGTGGAAGCTAATTTATTGATTTTCATTCCTAATTTCAAAAGACCAAGGGGAACAGAGCTTCTAAGACGCTACTAAAATCTTAGCCGCTTCAGAATTTTCATCTTGCACCGCAAACACTCACTCCGGGAGATCTTCATGAGTAACTAGATTATTCTTGCAGCAGTAGATTAATTGATATCATACCAGTTTATCCTAGTGAACGAGGAAAACGGCAAGTTTGTGATCATTTTATCACGAGGATCACAAGCAAAAATCCTCCAATGAAACCCGCACGCAGGTAAAGTGATGCATTTACGCAAAAAAAACATTAGCGCAGATTTCACACTGGCTGCCATCTATGGACTGACTTCAGAACTATCTGCACGAACGTCAGATTTCACAAATGGCGAAAAATCAAATAATGAATATGGATAATCAAGTCAGTCCACTAACTATACACTTTAATTCTTGATACAGTAGAGCTTATTATTTGAATTATCTTCTTATGGTACCAATCTTTGCTTCATTTGATAATTTTTCTAATTTAATTTTGTAAGAGAATGACAAAAATTCAAACGTTATGTGCATTTCTAGGTATTCCATTCTCAACGAATTGGATTTCTTCGGGTTTCTGTCGTCACTACAGTTACGCGGCGACAGCTAGTAATAGATCAAACACATAGATTCTTATGGAGCCGGCCAGGCTTTCGACCAGCGTCGGATTTCAAAGCGCAGCATGTCGTGTTTATACGGCGTGATGGAACAAATAGCCAATGTACGCTCCTCATACCCAGGGTCGTCGGAACTATTTTCGCTGGGAGGGACCAACCTTGAAAAGGACCCGGCTCCTATGAAAAGGGCCCGCATTTTTTTGCGGATAGGAGGGGGTAGAGACAGGAATTCTCATTTCTCAAGGGCCCGGGACAAATTCTCGGGGGGGCGAATGCCCTCCTGCCCCCCACTTCCGACGCCGCTGCTCATGCCGAGGACTGCCAGACGCGACGAGCGCTTATGGCGCCTGTTTGTAAGTCCAATCTGTTTTCTCTCACTTACTGGTGTGGATATATGTATATGAAAAATAGTCGCGACGACATAAAAAATATAGAAAACACAAAAAAAGGACACTCACAAACGAATAAAAAACAGGAGCTTTCGAGCAGCGTTGCTGTCTTTCTCAACCAGAAGGAAGTACTGAGAGCATTGGGGGGACAGGGTATTTAGGAGTGGAAGGGGAATGGAGGGGAAAAAAGGAGAAGCAGGGAGGGGAAGTGGTGAGGACCCATTGTAGAGTCACAATGAGTACAAGTGTTGGTTAAAAGGACACATTGAGCCCAGGGGGGGTGCATGTCCTGAGAAGAAGAATGCAAGTAAGCTCAAGGGTGTGCAGGTTGACGGCGGAATCTGAGGGGGGGAGGGAGGCAATAACGGAAACATTGAAACATTGATTGAAAAGCACGTCATGAGAAGACGCGTGATTAGGTACTGGTAGGGATGAGTGGGGTGATGACGGAGTACAGGAAGCGTGGTGATTGTTGAACCTGATGTTAAGAGGGGTGGTGCATAGTCCCACATAGAAGGTAGGGCAGAAATTGCGTTGGAGGAGGTAGATGATGTTGGTGGAAACACAAGTAGATGAAGGAAAAATTGGCAGAGACCTGAGTGCGGGAAGGAAAGAGGCAGGAGGAGAAGAGAATATACCTAGGGCAAGTCTTGCATCTCGGACGTTTGCATGGAGAGGGGGGGACGTGGGTGTGTGACACGGATTTGAGAAGCGGGCGGGTAGTTTTGAAAATATTGCTTAAATTAGGTGGTCTTTTGTATGTAATGCGGGGATATTTTGGGAAAAGTTTTGAAGTGGAATTGTGGTCTGAAAGAATAGGGAAAAGATCTTGTAGGACTTGTTGCAAGGAATGTGCACCAGGGAAGTAGGTGGTGAGTAGAGAAGGGGAATTGTGTTGTTTGGTGTGAGATTGTTGTGGGGTGTAAGGTTTTTTTAAAATTCTTTTTTGGAGAAGGTTTTCTGGGTACCCAGACTGCCTAATTTAAGTAATATTTTCAAAACTACCCACCCGCTTCTCTATAAGTATCCATTATCCGGTTCGGAATGCTCACCATTACACCACCAAGCCAAAGTCAATTTTCTGTGAAATTGGCGGGGATTTATATCACCCATTGCCCAAGAGGTTGCCACTCTATTGGTTCTCAGCTATTGGCACATTATTGATGAAAATCTTATTTGTTTCTCCTATAGTTGAAATAATATCAATTAGGTGTATTTATAAAGAATATGCTTATTTTTATCCACAAAATGGTTATTGGGGAAATGTTTTAAGAGCGCAAATTACCCCATGTGAATCTTTTAGTCAAGTTAATTATCACAAGTGAATTAATGCTAGCCAGCAGCTGTATATATATGGCCTCTCAACTTTTACTCCCAATGAGGTAGCAAAATCAGTAGTCGTCTGAAGTAGAATGGTAGGCCTATTAGGATAAGAGTGAAGGTAGTCGAATTTAAATGACAAAGAAGGTATCCCTCAACTCTGAATGAAAACACAATTTTTTTCTATATATGTGCTAGGTGCACCCATGCAAGTTATTATAGATTGACTTTTTTGTATTAGTCAAATTCGGTTGACTACCTTTTCCTCTACAATATTTACGCCAGGGTATCTCCAAGACGTCTATAAAGAGGACATGCAGCTCACTAAGACATTTTGAGATCTCTAAACAGAGAACAGAGACGTCTAACAAGAGGACATAGAGCTCTCTCTGAGACATCTCTGAGACATCTCGGTGTACTTTGGAGATGTCTCTGAGAGGTAACATGAGACATTTGAGACGTCTCTGAGAGGTATCTGAGATGTACTTGTGCCATGTGGGGTGGGAATGTCTGAAAGAAATGGCAGCAAAGCAGTCGAGTGCAAAAAAGATTTCTTCACTCTAATGAAGGTTAGTTGAACAAGAGAATCACTATCACTGTGATTTGACATGATGTTATTTAATTTTTTGATCATGCATTCTGAACATTTTTGAATTTTGAAGAAAAAATAAAAAAGTTGTATTTCAGTGTATTGCCCTACTAAATGTGTTACATCAATCTGTAGCCAAAGATCATAGCCATCGATTGATGTAAAAATATTCTGCTCTTTAGCAGTGCAAAACCACTTTTTTAAACAAAATAATCCAACACTTTCGCGTCCACGTTCCACCCAACGACACGCATACGTGTCATAAAATTTGTTCAGCAGTATAGCATAGGCATAGTCATTTTGAATAAATTAATTGCGACGTAAAAGAGTTGCGTAGGTACATAAACATGTTTATGCTAGGCACGTCATTTTCATAGTTTTAAAAATGTATGTAGGTACTAAATAGCAACCTTGCATAGTACATTATAGATATCAGTAAAATTATATGCAAAAACAAATATGTATGTATATTCACAATGGTAGTTATTATAATATACAAGCAATATTTAAATTTACATCTATATTAATAACTCTGTAGGGATCCCTCGAACTCGAGATTTGATTAATAAATTAATTTATATGTATTCTTAATATGTCATGAACAGATTGGACAATGGCTTCCTATCCACATCAGGCCTGTTCGATGAATTCTGTAAAACATATGAGTTTGAGCATCTATTCTCCTCTCCCTATCACCCAGCCACAAATGGAGCAGCAGATTATTCAGTCAAATGTTTCAAAAACAAAATGGAATGCATGAGGTATACCACTATAGGAAAGCAAGTATGCCAACATTGAAAGCAGCAGTCACATTTGCAATATACTGCAATTGCGACAATGAGGAGAGAAGAAGACTGACAGGAAGGATTATTTCAGGAGAGATGGCCATTTGTGTGGATACTAAGGGGGGTTGTGGAAAGGCCAAAATAAAAAAAGTAGGGCAGAGTTGACAACGAAAAGGTTAGACAGTAATAAAGTTGGTCGTTGGCTAATTTCAGCTTTTTAAACCTGGCTTCAGCCCACTGAGATAAGACTGTCTAGCAAGTGAACCTTGGTGGTACGGTTAATGTGTGGACAGAGGTAAGGAGGATGGGGGGAGTAATGGTCGAAGGTCTTGAGACGCTAGGGTAATCAGATTTTTTCTTTACCACTATAACTGACATTGCAATATTATTCTAGCAGCATTGAAAAATTGGATCATAGGCATTAAATGATTATTTTGAGAACTTTATAGATATCCAGAAGGTCACACCTTCCTTAGTCACGTGAGGTTTTACACAGTTACGTGAATTTCTATTGCCATATAATATCCACACAATTTCCACAGTGAAATAATGGTGGATATTGAGAAAATTTCCACCTCCACCAAATATCCACTCACTCAGGTGGGTTTCAAGTGGATCCGCAAAGCAGTTCTCACTGGGAGAGGTATCTAGGGCTCTCAAGCAGGATTAGGAAGGAGTTAGCTCAATATTGATTTGCAAAATGTCCACTTTAACAAAGGCATAGGAAAATTCATTTAATCTTCCATTCAGTGATAAGAATTATAAACAAAAGGGTTTAGAGGAGAGAAAGTGGCTTCTTAGGTGTAGATCAGATTCATTTTCAAAAAGGCAGGGCAGCATGCGATGCAATTTCAATCATGAGGTGATTCATATAAAAGGAGGATACAGAATAATCAAGATGATTTCACTTGTTTTTCTGGCTGAATGTACCAGTGCTCTTTTTTTATGACATCAGTACTATGCCCTTTACCAAATGTAATGCCCATGAAATGCCTCATCTTCTAACAAAGCCTTCGTATAGTAAAGTTAATCATGGCTTTTCTCTTTCCACTGAAGGTGATCATATTATTTATTTTCCCATAATCTAATCAGCTTTCCAATCTGAAATCACACGATCCTTGGAAGGTCTCAAAGACTTAATTGCTACACAATCCTTTCTCCTCTTTACATATATTTTAACCCCAAGGTTGTATGCATCCCAATATACTTAAACACCCTTCTACATCAATGGAAGGCCAAATGGTGGCGAACAGTATAATCAACTTCCAGTCCTGGAGGTCAGTAAAGCAGGATGGGGGTCCATGAAATTTCATATGAAATTACATGCACTAAATTTCGATGCTAAGATGAGATGCAATCCTTATTTTTTGTAGCATTTGAAAATGTTGATGGTTGTGACAAATGTGGAGCAACAACGTTAGCATCACTTTTTTAATGAGGTACAATTTGCTATTAATATCTTTATTTTCAAAATTTTAAATTTAATGTGATAAAATACTTGCATGTGCCAATCATCAATGACTGAGTATTCATTCCAATGTCATATGGAAGGCTTGAGTAACATTCATTTTTTAGGCCTCAATTTCCAAGATTTGTCATCATGATTTCACTTCCATATTTCTTTAGCTATTGTTGTCATCAGGATACTGATAATCAAATCATTGTAGGATGCATAAAGGAAATGGATGCAGAAATGAATGGAATTCACCACAAAAGAATCAATATTTTGAACTTGGATCTCAAATTAATATTATAATACATTGCACTCTCATCCCAGTCAAGGCAAATGATTTTTAATGGTGAATATCTACCCATTTACATACTATTGTACCACTCTTTTAGCTTATGCAATTAATTCCTGTGGCATTTCTGGCATTTGCTTTGCCTCATGAGATGAAGTTATCATTCAATATGTTCTCCAGCATAAGAGGCAGTGAAAAATAACAGTGTTAGAGGATCTTAATATTCAATTCAATGACGAATTTTATCTGCTCATTTGATGTACTATGGAGATCCAAGTGCTGTGGTTTGAGAAGATGCCACCAGTGACATCATTTCAGTTTTACTTGGGACATAAATTTATTAGTCCACTTTTAATGGTATATTCAGCCCCAGAAAATCTCTTCATTAATTTCTTAACATTTATCGAATTGAACACTTTAATATTTGAATATATGCCTCTCACATTAAAAAATTTGTTCATATTTTTAATATAAATCTCTAACTCACAGAGAGTTAAGAGGAGGCACTTGTATGCAGTTTCCCTGCATAGATTTCCTTGAATCGTGCTTGTGCGTGCATGAAAGAAAGAAATGTGTCTAGCAATGTAGGTATTCATTGGCCAAAAGAGCACTCTTGTTTTGAGAAATATAATCAATTTCAAGTCTATTGCTGGAAATACTGCAATACCACACATATGAAAAAAAATAATCTAGCATATTGATAACTGTGCTCTCATTGGACAAAAATGTCCATCCTCAAAAAGCAGACATTAAATACATATGAAATATTTTTCTTATGAGTGGCATTATTCTCAACGCACCCAACAAATTTTAACTGCTCATATGATGAAATATGGAGATCCTAGAGCTGATAAAATCCCAATCATGATAAAATATGACCTGAGTAAGCAAAAAGACTTTGGCCTTCTATATCTAATAAAAAATATCTAATTATGTATAAAGCACATATTGGGTATTACCCATGAATCACTCACTATAAAATGAAATCAAAGGGAACAAAGAAAAATATAATTTTTAAATTCAAAATTTTCTGATGAGAAAACTAAGTGCATCAGCTGAGATACCTATTAGTTGAGGATGGAAATAATTGAATGTGAATGATTAAACCTGTGGATGGAATTTGATTCATTGAATCAACAAAGTATCTGCCAAAGTCTACATACTGATGTCATTCTTCCATGCACTGAAGAAAAAGCACATCAGCACTAGCAAAGCCTCTTCATCTAGTTTTGAAGTGTCCAAGAAAATTATCCATCACAGATTTTCACTTCACATGACTCAATCTCATATTCTGAAGCACAATCTTAATATCTTCATAAACCAGTGGGTCCTCAACTGTAGATGGCACCTGCAAAATGACATAATATATGATTGAGCAAAGTGATGACCTTATGCATTTCATTCAATATCCATACAAGTCATTTCACCCCTCCTGAATAGCATAAGTAATCCCCCACAATATAAATCCCTTCTCACATCTGGTGCTCTTTGTCTTCATGACAATTCCTATAATGGTGTATATTGGTCTTTGGATAATAAAATTCTATTACTATTAATTTCAGGTTATTTTTGGCACATGTATTGTGGTCAAGTTGGTTTCAAACCACATTTGCTTTTAGCATGCTTTGAAACGGAAGTGAAAGAAATTTATTTCAATCATTTTGTTTTCAAATTGGTACTAACTTTTCTGGGTCTATTGCAGTGGACTTAGAGAAGGTCTACTGGAGGAGACTTTACATTGAGTTATCACTGGAACCCTCTGATCAGTGGCAAAATTTGGTATTTACTAAAGTACTGGCTTCATAATGTCATATTGCTGAAGAAAATAGGAAATAGCATAACTAAGTGAGTTCAGCACCTTCTTAATTGAAAAGAGAAACTTCAATGGCCGTAACAGTACTCACGCTAAATACAGTGAGGAATGGAGTAGGGGGAAAAATAAATATCATACATGTTCAAGAGGCATGCAACCATAAAGCACTCTCAACTGAAAATTTTGAGATCAAAATTAGAGAAAATGTTACAATTGAAGGACATGTTTCCAAGCATTATATCAGTGGATAATGGTTTTAATTTTGGCTCTGGAGCTATCTCCTAGAGAGCAATGAGCAAACATAGAGAGGAGACTCTTTTTATGTGCGTTAGGATAAAAACAAAGAAAATAAACAGGAATGAACAGGATAGAGTGAAAGATATATGAAGTTTTAGAATTGGTAGGGAAAGTGAAGAACTTATGATACATGAAGTTTTATGAAAAATTTCAAAAGTGGCAGAAGAAGAGGACAGCTTTGGGGAAGCTTCCTTTGAGGAAATAGGGTGTTTAATGGTGTTAATAAAGGGATAATATTGAGTGAAACTTGGAGAGGAGGGAAAAAATTAACAATGTAGAAAATAATTTAGGACATTATGAAAGGCAAAAGAAAAATAAAGGGTGGAAGAGAGAATCCCACTAGCAGAACTCTCTAATTTAGTACAGAAGGATAGTATGAATGGTAAGCCAATAAAAATTTCATCATTCACCTTATACCCTGTCCATTTATAATCAAGCTCTAATGAATTCCCTACTATTCTAATACTGGTTCTTACAAAATCTTGTTAAAATAATCAGGCAGTCAGTGTGGATTTAAAGATAATGCCTTGGCTAATCTAGTTCTGATTTTGTAGCAAACATCTGAAAGCCTGTTAACTGCTGTGAGCAGTAACTGTAAGATATAGTATTTATATGATGGCTTTTGCATCATGACTATATTTAGACAGGCAAAATACCTACCCTGGTAAAAATAAACTCCTCCATGGTGGGATGGAGGGTAAAGGAAAGGTAGTATCCTCCATGGTGGGTAGTTACTCTCCGTTAACCCATACTCTACACTCCGTGGAGGGTAAGGGAAGGGTAGCACTACCCTTCCACTACCCTCGCTGGGAACTCCGTCGCTTACCCTCGCGCTACCCTCCGTGGAGGGTAGGGGAAGGGTAGCACTACTCTTCCACTACCCTCGCTGGGAACTCCATCGCTTACCCTCCCGCTACCCTCTGTGGAGGGTAAGGGAGTACTACCCTAGTGCTACCCTTCCTCTACCCTTGTCTGAATGTGCACGGCCTACACGCCGCTTACCCACCGTGAAGGGTAAAGGGAGGGTAGGCGTACTCACCGTCTACACTCCCTGGTGGTCTCACAGCTACCCACCACCTACCTCGGCCCTACCCACTGTGGAGGGTAAGGGAAGGGTAGCGCTACCAGCGGTGTCGGAAGTGGGGGGCAGGGGGGCATTCGGCCACCACCCAGAATTTGTCCCAGGCCCATGAGAAATGAGTCTTCATTAATAAAAATTAAATTTCACTTGTTTTCAGCTTGCCTTTTCCCTTCTGACGCATATTCTACCACCTTCATATGCACTTTTAGCAGAATTCTAGTCTCTACCCCCTCCTATTCGCAAAAAAATTCGGGCCCTTTTCTTAAGAGCCCGAAGAGCCTTTTCAAGGTTGACCCCTGCCAGCGAAAATAGTTCCAACGCCCCTGAGCGCTACCCTTCCTCTACCCTTGCCTGAACGCGCACGGCCTACACGCTCGAAGGTAAGGCGTGGGCACTGCTACCTTCCACCTACTGCCCATCGTGTCGTTTTCCTACCCGCCGCCAACCCTTTATTTTTGCCGGGGTAAAATTGGTCTTAAAACTAATTTCTAAACCACAAACTATTGAAAATACAAATCGATTATCAAAATTAGAGGAGAGTCAAAACTTTTGCGCAGCTTTATTCATAAGGTAATAATTACCTTAAGAGGAAGACCTCGAGCCATTCTTGCAATACTCCTGCGGGGTATTTTCCCTGAACGGGTTTTGGGCAGGGCAGGTACAGGGAATGCAAGGCGAAAGGCAGCAATAGGACCCACTAATTCTCTCACCATTTGAATCAGGTTATGGGAGACTCGATGTGCAGCATTCTCGTCACTTTCTCCATTCTTCTTCCACACTTTTAATACAGATGCAGAAATAGATTAATGTACATTCAATTACAATGGAAATTCAACTAGGTACCAAATTACTGAGTGCATTTTTATGGATGCACATAATTGAGAGAATTAACATGTGTAATGCTTTAATATTGTTTTTTCTTCTTGAATTAGCATTGATAATTGGCCATTGGGAAGTAAATAATTGCAAAGTAAAAATGTAACTATTAGGGAGATTGCTTTACACGTCTTTATGCGATACTGCTTTCTCACCATGGTTATTCTTTTTCTCTTATTGACCTTGGGATTTTAAGTTAATGCACAGAAATGAAGGAACCGCTTAGCAATAGGAACTGAAATATCAGTAATTCAATACTGACATACTTACTTGGGGTTGGAACATAGAGACATAATGGCACTTCACCCTTAGTACAATCAGGAATGCCGACAACAAGTGCATCACTAACATCAGGATGTTGAAGTGCTACAGCTTCAATGGCAGCAGCTGAAAGTCTATGTCCTGCCACACTTACTACATCATCCTCTCTTCCAGTTACAACTATCCACCCAATGGAGCTTTTTGCATCTGGGAATACATATCCGGCATCCATTGTGTCATAATATCCCTGAAATGGTAGGTATCATTTAAGAAGTGATCAATCATACATATCTTAACACCATATTTTAAATAGGCTTGTGGGTGAGGTCAAAGCCACTGAGGTCACCCACTAGGTTGTGGATGGTGGGTTAACCTCGAGATGGAGGGGTTTGCTGCAGAATAAGGGAGTTTACTTGTTGAATATGTAAGCAGTCATGGACCAGAAGCGATGGTATTCCAAGGTGGTACTGGTCTATCCTTGGGTTAGGTAGACCTTTCAAATGATACAGAAACTAATGAAGATACTGGGACTTGGAGATGGGAGGCCACCAACAGTTATGCATCTCATCACCCAGGGAAAAGGGCAGCAGATCTCCTTCATATGAGTAAAGGTGGAGACTACAGGGGTCGGCAAAGCAATCTCATATCTCGGCAGGCAAGGTAATAATTACTTAATGACACCTGAAGCACTGTGATGTTGAAGGTATGGGGAAACAAACTCATTATTATACTGAGGAGTCACAGCTATTCCACTTTTTCCTTTATCAAGACATGATGGAACCCTCTTGAGTAAAATATTCTAGAGGTAAAATAGGCCCCCATTTGAATTTTCAGGTAAGGACTACCAAAGAGAGCAGTACATCAGTCAAGTGTGATAACATTTTAAGTTAGGAACATGGTAGGCGAGATCTCTTCAGACCTGTGGAACACTGGAGAACCTGAAGGTGGAAATATTAAGAATGGACCTCAAATTTCTAAGGTTCTAGGATAATAATGGTGTATAGCAATCTTTGCCATGGATCTAAGACAGTATAAATTATTTGTATATTCTGCAACTGCTGTGAAAATTTTGTGTAATATATTAAAATTATATAACCCACATTTTAGTTATTTCAATTAAGTATCAATTTAAATATCTGCATACTCACAGGGAATGTTGAAAAGTAGAGAAGTTTAAATTTTTCTGGATTCTTGTACAGAGTTGAAAGAGTTCCTGGTGGCAGAGGAAGGCGAGCAGCAATACGCCCTTCTTCTCCTACAGCAGCTTCACTTCCATCATCTCGTAATATTCTCACTTTATGGTGTATGGAAGGATTTATTTTATTTGATAATGTAAGTATAAATCAACCAAGTTATGCAAAGAATGTTGGATTGAATGTATAACAACCAAGTAACTAACTAACTTGGAAGGAATTCATCTTCATTCCTGAGTTAAGTGAAACATAATTTTTGATCGACACATTCATAGCCTTTTCTGAGAGAATACTTTTGTAACAATTTGAGCTAGTTCTAGTAGAAGCTTAACCCTTTGAATTCAATTTTAAGTTGATTCCACAAATTTGTCAATTGTCCACCGAAACATGAAAATGCTTCTTTAACACTTTTAAAGTCATTTCCATTTCTATGCTACTTATATTCTTTGTGTTTGACACCTTTATTCCCAATTTTTCACTCAGATATATGTATAACATATATATTCACTATCCCGGCTGGTCTTCCTGATTGTTGCAGCAAAAGTGAAAAACCTTTATAAGACGAGGGGTAAATCTAATTTTCACAGTAAAGGGGTATAAACTTATGAGTGGATATAGCCAATGTTTGCAGCTAAAGGATTAATCCATCAGAGCAAGAAATCATTGGAAGTTTACTTAGTATGTTCATCAAAATGCATGGAATTTTATTTATTTTATTCAAAATGCAAAACTATAGTTCCCTCTGTTGGAAAAAGGCCCTTTTTTGCCATCAATCAAATCTGAATTCATCTGAATAGTAGCTAACCTTGATAGCTGGATTTAGGCCCTCATTAAAAAGTAACACGGCTTGAATTGCACTGCACATTACTCCTTAAAGTAACAATTTCACCATGCTGCTCTGAGTGACTCAAACAATCAGTGGAGAGGAGAGTGTTGAAACGATTGAAATGCAGATTTACTGAGGAAAAACCCTAATGAATGGAGTGAATTACAGATGATGTCCCAGAAGTGGTCAGAAAAACTGTAACTTTGCCAAAAATGCTTAATGAGCTCATTTATTTGAAAAGCAGCCACCTTATCAGTTTTGGCAGCTTCCTAGAGATTATCAAGGATAGAAGTTTGAATGTGAAGAATTACATGATAATATAAAATTCAAAATATCTCAAAATGGTGGTGAGAATGCAAGAGTAAGAAGATTAAAGGAGTTGGTAAGGCTAGATGAAAATTGAATGTGATAAAAAGGTGAAGCTAACCAGTCTAAGGAAGGCAATTTCCCATATGGTGAACAACCACAGTAATCACTACAAAGATGCTGATTTCATGATCTAAAGAGTAAAATCTCATGCAAATTACTGCTAAAGAAAGTAATATAAATTACATTGTACTTTATTTTTAATCTTACGGTCAAATCCTGGACAAGACTTTCCTGTTGAAAGGCCTGGTGGGTCATCTGGGGAATGTCCAAGTCCTAGGAAAGTTGCAGTGATGGAGTGACCTGTTTCAGTCTGCCACCAATGGTTAACCACACCAACCTAAAGAAGAGTGAGTATATTCATCTACAGTACTCCCTGGTTGAGCTATTAGCCATAATGAATTACAAATCACAACCCTAAATTTCATTTTCCAATACCTATGTCATGTATTCAGTTTCTCATGTTGTGCTATTTTTATTGGTTTTGGCTTGCTACCATATTGTGGTTGTGGTTGCGCTTATTTCAGTCGTTGTTGTTTTTCAACTTGCTTGACTTTTCAAGACAGAGTGATGTGAGTCACGTACCAATTTTCGGGCCACACAAACATGAGCCTTGGTTGTACGGGCTGAATAGTAATGTACTTCTTATGGTGCAATATTAAAACTATCGTTCTCCACCCTTACGGATTGGCTTGTTGTTTATCGGACACGACAACCTATTAATATTAGAGTGAATAATATTTTTTCTGAGCACAGTAACTTATATTGTGGAACTCCTTTAGCTCTCATTGTGAAAAATTAAGTCCCAATGTTGATTTCCCATACCTCAATGTGTCATACCCACACTTTCCAAGATGTTGGAATTCACCAAATTTGACGGCGTATAAGAAATTTTTTTTACCAAAATGTCATCAAAGAAGGTAGTATGTAGGATATTTTAATCCTGCCGCGTGAACGGCGGTGAAATTCACATTATTTGCCAGGCGAAAAAATTCACCTGGACCAGGTATTGAACCATGGACCTTTGGCTTCCCGGGCTGCTGTGCAGACCACTACGCTACCCAGGATCCCTAATTAGTATGGCAATTTTACCGAGGTTCAAGGTACTAGATGTTGAGCCCTTGCAGTCCGTCAAGGATGGCAACGCAAGGGAAAAAGGGCTTCAAAGAAGCCACGACCAAAGGTGAACCACATCTAGCACTAAAGTGTGGCCCGTGGTAAAGTAGGTCCGTGGTTCGATTCCCGGTCCAGGCGAATTTTTTCGCATGGCAATTAATGTGAAAGTAGGTAGTAGGTACGTTGACCATCTGGGATAAAAAATATGTTCAATGGGTTCAAACAATAACCCATGGAGTTCGAGCCTTCACATACATGATGTGGGAGATAATTTTGAGACATATTTTTGGAAAAAAGTGCATCTTATATGCCATCAAATATGGTAGTTATAAATAAAAAGTACCCTTGACCATAAACATTATATAATAGTGAATATTATTTTGATGGAGTGAAATCTTTTGTGCTTACCTTGAATATTCTTTCTGCCCAAGTTTTTGTGCTTTGATCCAGACTCTCTCCAGCTACAAATATGGTTTTTAGCCTGCAATTGGTACCAGTTGGAATGAATAATACTTCCTATATATACTATATATATGTGATTGAAAAGTCAAAATATATAGGAATTCATATTGACTATGGTATTTTGGAGAATTAGAGTGACCACTTACGACTTTGTAGAATATTTTTTTCCATGGACAGCATTTGGATCGACTCTTTTTATTACCCGCAAAGCAGTTGGAGCTGTTAGTAAGGCATTGACACCATGTTCCTCGATTACTCTAAAAATTATTTTGTTTCAGATATTAAAAGATCTAATGATATGCACAGGGAATGTTTGGCATTGGTATTATATCTAAACTAAGCTAACTAAGCACATTAATTTCAGAGACTAAAGATAAGGAATAGTAATGAATAAATAAGATTACCTGAAATACTGTCCTGGATCAGAGGTCCTATCTGGCTTCCCTTCATACATTACTGATGTCAACCCTGCTGTGAGAGGTGCATAGCATACATAGGAGTGACCTACTACCCAGCCCATATCTGAAGCAGCCCACCATACTCCTTTGTCATGAGGACATCTTTGATTTTTTAAAACTTCAGCTGGTACAAAGCAGTTGTTTTCATAATTGTACATTTCACCCGAATTGTTGTACCGATGAGATTTGTCCTCTGAGATTTTGATTCCTCTATGGTTGTTTTTGGACTGTTCTTTATGTCTTTCATGTGAACAGGAAGATTTTATTCCACATTTTACATTTCCGGGAGAATGGTTAATCAGTTGTTCACTATGACTCTGTGATAGCTCCTGTTCTATCATATCTACATTTGACATGGGCCGAGAGGTTATAGTTAATTCACTACTATGATGTATGGTACTTTTCAAGTGCTTTCCCTGAACCTCAGGTAAACTTGTTGTAATATTTACATTTCCTAATTCTTTATTATTACAAAGTGAATCATCTTGTGGAAAGTTGATTTCATTCTGATTGCTTGTGGTATGATTGCATGACTGTCTATTTACACTGACACTCTTGTTAGAAATACTGTGATGCAACATTTCATCATCCAAAGAATCAACCTCAGAAGAGGCAGAGTATGATTTGTCATCTAGCTGTCTATTTTTCAATCCAGATGTTAGCTGATTATTAATTGCATAGTTCTGCAAAGACGGAGAAACAATACTTTTATTTTTGGTTTCTCCTGGTAAATGGTAGCCTTTGAGACATGAGTTGTGCAAAAAGCTCTGTGAGTTAACATCTAATGACATTTCTTGTGGCTGATGTGAAATATTCTTTAAATTTTCATCCCTTGGGAGCCTTTTTGGTGGGCAGCAACTACAATCTTCACCATTTACTAAATAAGCACATTTAGGGGCGACCTTTGATTCAGTGTTAACTGTCTGTGATTTGCAGGAACTGAGAGGTTCACCCCTATTCTCCTTGTGATGAAGGCTTCTTTCTGAGTTGGAATAGTGATTTGTTACTTTCTCATCAAGTTCATGGTCATTATTCATAACTTCAGTCGATGACTTCTGATAGCATCTCTCTGAATCCATTTCTTTATTATCCCAGTTAGATGAATTTCCAAAATCAAAGTGAGGGCAGCCCATGCCATATACTGCATGCATTGTCCATGCAAGAGTTGCAAGGTGACCTCCAATTGGTCTGACCACTCCTTTAGGTTGATCTACAAAAGAAGACAATATTTTTGTTGATGCTCATCCTTGCATGCTCGTATAGTTATAGATTTACAAATGAAGTAGAGTTGTAGTCGATTTTTCTTTTGTTTTCAGGGAAGCACTTTTTGAATTCTTAAATTTGAGTGATCAGCCTATTTAAGTCATACCATTACACTATTTTTTGAAGTGCCAAAATAAATATTCTCTCATATGTCACCTATGTGTACTAGAAGCGTTCAGGCCTTCACTAAATTGGCCTCACATAATGGCTAAGAAAATGTATGCTTACTATTGAGGGTTTATTTTGACATAAGCATAATATTGCTGCTATTCTGAATGATTAAGTGACTGTGCTATGCTGCAATAAGCCAAAATAACGATTTAATATTGACCAAAAACTGACCAGAGTGGCTATTGTGGCTCATAGCATGGTCAATAACTCTCTCATGATCGCAGCATATATATTTAGTCTTAATAAATTTATTGCCATTAGAATTTTGAAAATATTTCTGCAATGGCAGCTGTGTGCAGTGGGTTTGCTTAAAGGCACCAAACAGCAATTGGCATCACAATTCACTCCCAGTGTAAGACATGGTTGATGCCAATTGGCATCATTCTCAGTGAAAGTGTTGAGCATAGAAATCTAAGGTTATGAATTTATTTTGCTTTGAAAAAGTGATTCTAGTAACCATGGAAAGGACAATGGTCAGATATCAGCTGAAGATAAATAAGAAGAAGACTAAGATATTGGTGTGCAGCAAGAAAGAATAGGCAAAAACCAATGTCAAACTAGGAAAACAAAAACTTGAAGAGGTGAAAGAGATCTATTACCTAGGAAGCCGAGTAACCAACAATGGACGAAGCAAGAAAGAAATAGTTAGTAGAATAGCCCAGGCAAAGAGGGCATTCTATCAAAAGAAGAATCTACTTACAGTTGGAAATACAAGCGTAGAAGTAAGGAAACAGTTTATCAGAACATACATGGAGCATGTTTCTTCATGGCAGTGAGGCATGGACGATGAGAGCAGCGGAGAAGAAGTGGGTCGAAGCATTCAAAATGTGGTGCTACAGAAGAATGCTGAAGATTAAATGGATCGACCAAGGAAGTGTAGGAGAAAAGAGAAGTCTGCTGAAAACTCTAAAAAGAAGACGGGACTACTTGATCGGCCATATCTTGAGACATGATGGTCTGATGAAGTTATTATCAAGGGAAAAGTGAACGGGAAGATTGGAAAAGGCAGGCCTCATATGAGATGCATGGAACAAGTTGTGAAGGTTGTAAAAGAGAAGAATTACGTCACAATGAAAAAGTTGGCTGATAGAAGAATCAAGTGGAAAGCTGCGTCAAACCAATCCTAGGATTGTTGACCAATGATGATGATTGAAAAAGTGTTCATAATGTCAATATTTTTCTATCTCCCATTTCAAAGGATCATTTGATGGTCTTCACTCTGAGTAGGAATATAAGTAAAAATTATAATGATACTAATATTAATTATATTTCAGTCCATGGTTTTGGCATTTCCACTCTAATTATCAATTCTTCATGGTAACGAATAAAATAACCTTTAGTCTATTCCACACAACTTGTTTAATGAACTGGCAAATTTTTTTGTCAGTTCATTAGGTTTCGACAAATTTTTGTCGTTCTCAAGGTACATTATATCTGTGCAGCAGCCTTATATGTCCACCAGGTCATCGTAGCAGTGTGGTGGGAGGAGGAAAAGAGGAGGGAGGGGTGGGGGGGGGGGGGGGGAAGTGAGGATTGGGGAAATGACCATTATGAAGGGAAGAGGTAGGAGGTTAGGTGAATGAGAAGGGGAGAGGGTGGGGGAAGGGAAGGAAGTGACCTTAGCTAAGGGTGAGTTATGTGAGTACCTATGAATCAGCTAGGAAGGGAGATTTTAAGGAGGGGTGAGTGGGTAGGGAACATATTTTTTATAAAATGTCGAAACCTAGAAAGAAAGTTCATTAAAAAAGTTATGTGGAATAGACTAAAGGTTATTTTATTCGTTACCATGAATATAACTTTATTCCACAAAGTGACGCCTTCAGTCCTATCTGATAATTATCAATTTTATTTCATCATTACCTTAACATAACATAAAATGTTGCATGGTTATCATTGGAATAACAGTGACAGTTGAGTTTGTTCACCTGATAGATGTAAATAGATATTCAAGATTTTGCCACTTATGATCAAGGCTTGTTACTTTGGAAGCTTATTGGAACAGTTATTTCAAAAGAATACCTACAAGTTTATACTATGATCATCTGTCACTACTTCTCCACTGTGTGAATGATCTTTACTGTTGAAGCAACCATAAAAAATTGAATAAATAAATTCTCCATTGCACAGGGGTGCAACAGCACCCCAAATTGTGAGGGAGGGAGGAGTGGAGGGGAGGGGGGTCGGGCAAACACCTTGAAAAATCTGTACAGTGGGGGAGGGGGGAAAAGAGTCTGCACATCTCTATTCTACATAAGCGAATGGGGTAGGGGATGGACGTTTCATCTTCCCCTCATAAAGTTTTGCACAGCGTTCAAAATCAGAGCGGACTAGGGATGAAGGCGCAATCTGATTTCTGGGAGGGGGGGGACTAGCCTCCCCACAATCGTGCTTGGGGGGGGGGGGCGATGCTCCCCCTGCCCCTCCCCTGTTGTTGTGCCCCTGTCATTGCATAGTAAGACAATTTCCTTCATACCTGTTGTTCCTGATGTATAAAGAATGTATAATGGCTCATTTGCTTCCACAGGGGTGCATTCCTGATGATTGGCTGTTTTAAGGACTTCTTTCCAATCCAGTTCAATGATATCTTCCCCAAAAGTATGCTCATGCTTGTCCCCATCAAGTTTAATTTCTGGTCTCTCATATATAATAACATGTCCTGGCTTAAAGGATGATTGCAGGAGAGCCTCTTTCAATATGGTGCGGTAGCTGAAATATATTATAGATCAATAATTTGCAATTATTTATATACAGTTTTAAAGCATTAAATGGACTCATATTTCTAACACTTATTAACCCTTAGATGCTCTAGGCATATATGCCTAGAGGCAATACATATCTATAGATATGTATTGGTTTTATGTTTTTCTTAAAGCAATCAGGGTGCTGACATATCAGCTCAAGATAAAGATGGATTTTCTTCAAGCAAAATTTTCATAAAAAAATCTAATTGACTCCTATCTAAAATTTAAATCTAAAAAATCTAATTGATGAAAAAAATGTTAATTTAAACTGAAATATTTTAAAAATATATGTTTAAAATTTCAAAATTAGAGGTAAAATGTACGGGTTGCAAAAAAATGTTTTAAACAAAGAGTTGCTATTTTCCAGAGTTAGCCATAACATTTCTGGGAGAGAAGAATGTAATGCCATGAGTGAAAAAGGGTTAAGTACTAATATCTCCCTTGAAATTTTTCAAAAATATGCATTCCTTGTAATTGAATTTCATCCTTTATGGTAAATTTCCTTATCCAGAAAGCCTAATAAATATACCAAGAGACAGATACTTTTGGAACTGATTCCTTTGAGATAACATCTTATCATGATTTTTCTTTGATGTTAATCTTGAAAAGATTAGTACAACTGCTATGAAATGTAATGAAAATAATGCTATTGGTCCATGGTGGTAGACAATAATGTTTCAAGGCAGAAAAAATCAGCAGGGTTATATTTAGTGTAGAATGTTCATAGCTATAGTAACAGCTACCTGTACATGTTATTTGCTGACTATTAATCAGTTTGCGGCAAATGTGCCCAGACATTTTGGTGTGTAAATCAATGAAAAGAGGTGCTTACGGTATGATATTACTATTAAAAGTATGTCAGTCTTCTATTAAAGAAATGGTATTTTAAGAAATAGTGTCTTTTGTACAATAAAAATTGAAGGGAATAGGTTCATGCAGAATTGATTTTTCTTGACTGCACCATTTGTCTTTTCATTTCTAGGTTTAAAGGTGGTAACATATGTTTAGAAGGAAATAACATTTTTTCTAGCATATAAAAAACACAGTGTATTCTCTGGAGTAGTTAATGAAAAATTGTCTTAGTCATATTTGGCAAATGTCAGACTTATTATCAAGACTCGTTACCAGGAGATTTTAGAGTTCTGGTGTCAATAAACTGAAGTCAGAATATTCTAAATTTACTGCAAATTAGAGCTCCGAATCGGATCCAATAGTCATTTATTTACCATGCTTATTTATGTTATTTGGCAGAAGTAAACAATGCAAGTGGTAATAGAAGGATTATTACTTTTCCAAAACTGATACCTATGTGAATTGCACCAGATAATTGGTAGTTTTTAGAAATGCTTCATTAAAATGAAATTTCTTCACAAACTTTTTCATGTCCATGTCATATCTATCAATTCATTTTATCCCTTACCGAACTATTTTATTTGGTTCCACTCCACAGTTGGCTGCCACAATGACAGTTGGTTCCACATGATCAATGCGTGTCTGAAGTTCACGTGCAGCAAAACCTTAGGATTGATAGATCAAGGACAATTTATCATATTAAGGATTCAAAATATCATTATTTCCATAAGACATGAACATTAAGGTCGGATCGGAAAAATCGATTTTTCGCGGAGAAACTTGGCCCTCTGGAAAAAGTTATTAATGTGACTCAAAATCAGGCCAGAAAAATTTGGGACCTCTACGTCAACCCTATACCCTCGCACCGTAGCCATTTATGGGGAGGGGGGCTGAAAATGAAAAGTCATTTTTTTGTAGCGGTTCTCCATGGATGTTACCGAGTTGCGACACTTTTGGCCAAAAATGTAGTCCATTTGGACGTATCTGCAGCCGTAAAGCCGTAAATTGTCTATTTTGAGTGCGCGACCGCTCGTAATTATGCACCGCTCACGCAGCGTCGCGGCGCTACGCTCCGAATGCCGCTCGCGCATCCTGCCAATCGCGTCTCCTTCCCGCTCGCCGCGAACGCAGTAAAACTCATCATGGATGCGTCTTCCGTCGTTGGTCTCACTAATATTAGATGATTAAACAATTTCCAGGGAATAACAATTACGGAATATTTTTTTGAAATTAATATAACACTTCTATTCCCTAAACAGTACACACTATATCCCTTTTTGTTGTCTCGCTCACATAAACGAATCGACGTTACCAAATTTTAAAGAAGTGATAAAATATTTTTTTTTATGTTCGCGACGTATTGAGATACAAAAACGAAGGCAGGGAGCCTATGGTTTATCAAGTAGCTAGTCTAGTGGCGAAAAAAGTGCTCGAACTTTGGAGATGCGCCTCTATTCCAATCATTCCGGAAGGCGGTGTGATTAAAATAATTTTACGATACCATACGACGTACTACGGCTTATGAAAAAGTCAAAGCAAAGTAAAAAAAGCAAGCCAATGAAAGGTAAATTAATACAGTTTTGAATGAATCTCAGGTAATATGTGATATTTGTGCGTGTCAGTGCAAAAAAATCAACTGGTGTAAATGCAAGAAGGAGCAAGGAATGCAAGGAGGATAAAGTTCTCCAAAGTGAAGCGGCATCTTTGAGGGATCAGAGGACAAAACGGAAGGTGGTATCCGGTGGATTGGATTCCTCAGAAACTCGACAATTAAAGAAAAACCTCAGAAGAGGAACGTCTGAGAGCGTCGAGTCAAAAATCATTCATTCCTGAAGAGGAAGAAAGTGAACATCAAGAATTTTTTTCCGCAACATCTCGAGAAAATTCAACCAACGACGACCCAACTGAATTGGACCTCAACGTTCCTCATACGATTAGGGATGAAAATCAACCTGGACCTTCTTCGGGGCAAATGCGTCTTCAATGGCCAACTGTGGCAAATGCTCATAATTGATTGGCAACTAAGGAATGGCATGTCATTGGTCATTTTCTATCGCCGTTACCGAGATACAAGGGCTCAAACATAACCAAAATTCCAAAATTGCACCCGACTTCAGTTTTCTACGAAAATCTTCCTATTTAAGTTGTGGGTGACACCTAGGGTGGAATTTGGTCAGATAAAAACCTACTAGGTCTGTTAAAAACTGTCTTTTACTTTACTGTGCTTAACTTTGGGAGTATTTTTCCTAAATTTAGGTGATATTACGTAACAAAAGGGCGGACGCTATTTTCACGCAAAATTTAATTGTAAGTAGTAAGTATCTAGCATGTTACGAAAGTGCCTGTGAAGTGACTCATATTAAATCGATTGTTGAAACTTTCTAAAGGTGGATCTGAAATAAAATTGAAAATTCGTTTGCGAAGCCAAAAATTACATTTGGTTTTTCGTAAGCGCGTCCGGAGCCTGAGACGCGTGCCGGAAGCTGTAAATGCCGTGACGCGAGTAAGTTTTTCAAGCCATAAGGAACATAACGCTTCTTATTCGTCTTTTTATTATGTGTGAATTTCTATCGATTTCTACAGGCTCTACACGTATAAAATCATGGGGATATAGAAATATTAAGGTCTTAAAGTGTACACGAAATCGCGTTCAAGGTTTCTCCTCTGAAAAGTAAACCTCCTTCACATCCTCAAAGCCTTAAAATTCCTGTATTTTTCACATTAAACCTTATTTTACGTTCCAAAGGGACACTATTGAGGACTTCTTTTCGTTTCTTTGCCCCTTCGCCTCAGCAGTCCAAGCCTTTGACTCTACCAGGAGGTTCATGCAGAAAGGTACATTTTGGACACCGCGGAGCTTTTGGTTGTTCAACGAGAAAATCTACTCAAATCTTTCATTTTCCCTGTGTTACATTATGCATATCCCTGATTTATACGTCACATTAGACTTTATTCATCTAGGAAAACTTTAGTTTCTACTTTACTTGAATTATGCACAAATTATTGAAAATAGCTTAATAGAGGCACGACAAAATAAATTCTGTTAAATAAACCCTTAACTTACATTATTTTTACTCACTACCTTCTGTTACGTTTGATTGAGAGAGTTGTAGGGAAAGCAGAGCTTAGTAGAAGTTAATAATCTTTGCATTAATTTTAATTTGTGGGTGATATAATTATCTCCAAAAAGATGGGAGTAATTATGGATATGCCAATTGTGAAAAAAAGAAAAAGTGCGTTTTATTATGACTTTTTATAAAGTGTTCACGTTCAAGTAAGTCCTAGTTTTGATTACTGTAAAATGAAAGTGTAAAGTGTGTTATACCGCCAAAAAGTTTTCACTTTGAAATTGTTTCCCTAACCCTTCCCACTGACATGTCTTTATTTTACATAAAAAGCACAATTTATAGTAAATCAAAAGATAATGCATAACAAAGCGCACATTTCTTCTTGAGAAAAATCAGGTAATCATGTAAGTCTTGGTTATAAAATAACCTGAAAGTTCGCAGTTCTGGTCTAAATTGAGTGAGGGGGGTTTACCGGGATTTAGGGGCCCGGATCACTCAGTTGCCCAGGGGCCCGAGAATCCCGTCACCGGGACTGTGCAAGACCTATTGGCTCCGCCCTTCAAGACTGCCACATTCTTGATATCATACAGTTCAAGGCAATTCCAACAAAATTGTCCCACGAAGAAGACTTGACATTGCTGAGCACTGACCAGCAGTATCTTTTGGAATTTCTGATATTGTGTTGAAAGGATTTAGCTCGGAAAATTTGGCCATATGAACTCCAGGAAAAATGGCTCATTCTCGCTGGCTCATCACGGCCAACCGACGACTGAGGCTATACGTGTCCACTGAAAATCCAAGCGCTAATTTATAAAATTTAGTGTCATTCATTTAAAAAGTATACACTCCTGTCTGGTTTTCAGTGAAGCAAAACCATTGTACACACGATGGTGCTGTAAATTTATGGAAACTAATAAATTGGTGAAGATATATACCGGAAGATCTTAACAGAGGCATTGATCCTGTTATTCAGAGAAACGGGTTTTTCGGGCACCCAGAAAATTTACTCCTCCCAATGATTGCTGACCATCGAGAGGAAGTGCGAAGAGATGCGTGGAAAAAAATCTTAGAGGCACGAAGAAATACGCGTGCGACTGAAAATACAAGAACTTTTGAGTTAACAGATTACAAATTTAATGCAGACGACTACAAGTTGCTGATCAAATGGGACGAGGACACTGACCCCTGTGCTCTATCGCATATAAAGACTGAAGAAATTCGAGAATTACTTGAGCAATGCTCAACTTTGGAACTCAATGATCCTTGTCACACGCAAGCAGTGGAAAGATTTGTGAAAGAGGTTACTCAAGCTTCATTGGCATCCGCAACAACGAGAGACAATTAGAAATACTGAAAAGACTAGAAACAGAACCAAAATACCGAACTTCGAAACCAAGCTCATGCTGTGATAGGGTGAGTAAGTATTACATACATCTGCCTTTTATGTCATTTTAATGACCTTGAGTGTTAAATGAAAATAATTTTTAAACACGAATACTTGCACACAGATAAACCGATTCTACAATATGACCACTTTCTTATTTTTTAGACACCATATAATCTGATAAAGGAAATGCGTTCCTCAATTATATGAGTGGGTGGGTGGGCGGGGGAGTTCATAGAGCAGGTACCTCCACGTGGTGAGCTCAGGTAACTATTGTAACTGTTTTTACATTCTTTCTCCATGCTGAAAAAGAATAGGAAAAGTAGGCTAAAATTGGGTTTTTCTCTACTCCCTAAATGACGACGGTGTTTTATATTAATTTCAAAAAAATTCTTCCGTAATTGTTATTCCCTGGAAATTGTTTAATTAGGTATCTAACATTAGCGAGACCAACGACGGAAGACGCATCCATGATGAGTTTTGCTGCGTTCGCGGCGAGCGGGAAGGAGACGCGATTGGCAGGACGCGCGAGCGGCATTCGAAGCGTAGCGCCGCGACGCTGCGTGGGCGGTGCATAATTACGAGCGGTCGCGCACTCAAAATAGACAATTTGTGGCTTAACGGCTGCAGATACGTCCAAATCGACTAAATATTTGTCCAAAAGGATCGAAACTCGTCAAAAATCCATGGGGAACCGCTACAAAAGCATGGATTTTTCCATTTTCAGCCCCCCTCCCCATAAATGGCCACGGTGCAAGGGTCTAGGGTTGACGTAGAGGTCCCAAATTTTTCTGACCTGATTTTGAGTTACTTTAACAACTTTTTCCAAAGGGCCAAGTTTCTCCGCGAAAAATCGATTTATCCGATCCGCCCTAATGAACATGCAAGAGCATTTATTATTTCACATTCTCAATCACTCAGTGTTTAATATAGTTTAAGAGGTGTACCAGTACACCCTGTACTAAGCCATAGGTGAGTGAAATTCACACATTCAGGGAAGTGGGGCCAGTTCCTTTCCCTGGGCGAACAGCAATGAAGCTGGAACAATTAGAAAATTACTCTGTGAGCATTTTAGGTGGGCGTTTTTGTACACCCCCTAAAATACTCACAGATATACCTACCTATAAGTATCCCTTCATTGGGATTTGGACCTGGCACCCTCTAATCTATAGCCCAGTACTAGCGACTAGGCTACCACAACCCCATATATCTTTTCTTTGAGGAAGAATTTACACTTTTACAGTGCCATATTGCTTAGAAAAGATGACCTAGTTTCATGCAAAAGAACTCATTTTTTTCTCCTTGAAGTCCTTTGTGGGGCTACTTAAAATTTTTGAGGTAATTAACCATGGATATGCATGTATTTCAAGTTATTTGCTGCAAAATTACCTCCGATTTCAGGGGACCATATCCTAAATACTAGCATTTTTCTTTAAAGTTTTAAAGAAAAATGCCAGAAAATCATTTCTTTAAATTGGTACACTGCCAAAATATTCACAGAAAGGGCATAAATACAACACAAATAATTCAAAAGTTCTATTCCAATATGAAATTAATTTCTCTGTGATAAAATACTTAGATTTCACTTTAATATGAATTTTAATGAGGAGCTGTCTTGGCGATTAGCTGCTTTAATTTCACGGAATTATAATTTCAATGCTTTACATTACTTTGCATCTTACATTTCAATAATCTCTTCACTGCTGTGTAGTCTATTTCAAGCCTGCCACGCCAATGGTGGTGAAATTCACATTAATTACCATATGAAAAAATTCACCTGGACCAGGAATAGAACCACAGACTTTTGGCTTTCTGGGCCACTGCACAGACCACTAAGCTATCCAGGATCAAAATGCATTTCATCATATTATGTACATACTGCCAAAAACTTAATCTTAATCCTCCTATCATGAGTGAAAGAAAACTGTGTGGAAATGTTAACATCTTTAGTGAGAATAAGCTAGAGATGAAGAATTTTAAGATAACTTTGAGTTTCAAGTCAACTCACTTACTGGGTATGACTGACAATTAAGGAGCAAAAGAAATGTAGATATGCAGGATAGAAAATTGACAAATATGCACCCCATGTATGTCATAAAATGTTTCTTAGCCATGTGACAATTCAATCATGTAAATTTTTAATTGCCCATAAATACTAGCAATGTCTCTTGATTGAAATACATGCATATTCAGCTTAATATTTTAATTTAAGGCATTATTTACTGTCTTCAATGCATTCATTTTAAACCTGTCATTTTAGCAGTGATTCCTAACATAATATTCCAGATTTTGCTTTAAATCGTTGCTTTGGGGATATACTCCATCTCTTATAAATCACCTAGACTGACATATCCATGCCAACCTTTTTTTACAACTTTCATGTGTACATATTACTCAATTTTCCATTTCTATTCCATGTCTCTCATAATAATACATGGCTACCCTTTTATACCCTCTTTTACATATGAATGACCTCCCAGATATGTTCAGATCAGTACCAGGTGTACTTCCTGTACTGCATGCTGATGATGCCAATATTTTAGTGTCTGCCTCATCTATTAAAAGTTTGATTTTAAGATACTGTAATGCTGCACTTCTCCTACAAGAGTGGTGTAACCAAAATTCCCTCCTCAATGTGGAGAAATCAAAGTTAATTTATTTCTCCAATAAGAATAAACATCAATCACTTATCTCTGTTAATACTGATGGAACACCTATTCCACAAAATAATAATTCCTCCTTCTCAGGCGTCACTCTAGATTGTCAAGTCTCTTGGGAGGGTTATATTCAGAAACTCCGCAGCAAACTGGATTCTGTCCTTTTTTTTGATTCGGTCTATTAGACAAACTGTTAGCAATGATGTACTATCATCAATTTATTATGGGGATTTTTATTCCCAGATTATGTTCGTATTCTCCTCTGGGGCCCTACACCCAATTCTAAAATAATATTCAAAATTCAAAAGAGGATTCTGTGGCTGATATGCAAAGCACATCTCCATGCACCATGTTGCCCTCCCTTTCAGAAATTTTGTATTTTGCCTTTTCCTTGTGTCTATATATTTGCTGCAATTGTTTGTGTTAAAAAAATCATTAAAATTATGCTACTAATAACAATTATCACTGTTATTATACAAGAAGGTCTACAGACCTCCATCAAACACATGTAAGAACTAAAAACTCTTGTTATGCCCCCTGGAATATGGGCCACTCACTATATAACAAGGTTCCCTGTGAAGTTAAGAGTGCAAAGACCATGGTCCTCTTCAAATGCAAGCTTCAAGAACTTCTACTGAGAAAATTGTTTTACTCTGTTGATGAATTTCTCTATTCATAGTTTTTGAATTTGTATTGTTCTACCTACCATGGCATGTCCTATATTTGTAACTACAAATCGCTGGACAAATAAAATATATTATTGTTATTACAATATGTATTCTATGGTCAATAAGTGAACTTCTAAAAACATGCTCAGTAGTCCAGTAATTCTATATTTGTAATGTTACTTTGTTAAATATTACTTTTATTTGTAATATTCCTTGCATACTGACCTCCAAACACAACAGAGTGAATAGCACCAAGTCGAGCTGCTGCTAGCATTGAAATTATTGCTTCTGGAATCATTGGCATGTATATTAGAACCCGGTCACCTTTTTTTACTCCAATATTTGCATAGACTCCTGCAAGTAATGAGACCTGGTACCAAAGATGATATTATAAAGAGCTATTCATAAAATCGAATTCAAAATATGTTCTTAAATTTAACATTATATACTTTATTGTGAAATTATACTTGCCTTCTCAAGAAGCTGTGAATATGTTATTTGGCGGATGGATGAAGTCACTGGACTATCATGTATTAGAGCCACTCTTTGTCCTAATCCATTTTCCACATGGCGGTCTACAGCATTGTAGCATGCATTTAACATTCCTCCAACAAACCTCAGAAGATATAAAAAAATATTTTTCCTGTCATACATGCAATAAGTTAAGTTTTACAAAATTTCCATTACTACTGATGTTGTTTAAGGTTTAACTGGAAGTGATCTCTAGCAGAATGATGCAAAAAATATGGAAAAAAAGTAAATGAAATGGTGAACAGCTAAGGGTAAAACTTTGAAATTCAATTTGCTGGTACTTTTGTGGATGAAAACTCATAGTGATGGTCCTGAGGACAAATCTCAAGTTGACATGGACAGTACAGAGTACTATGCCCCATGTGCCAGAATAGATTGTAATTATTCTTTAATGTAGATGATAGTTTAAAATGGGGTCGTTTACCATATTTTTTTTAAATTGCCGAATATGATAGAGCTTGTAAAATAAAAAGACCCGTATTTTTCCGTTTTTTGATCCGTCAATTATTTCTCGAGTTATAGGCGGCGAAAAACTGATGTTTTTAACCCTTTCGGAAAAGTGGGTGTGGTGCAACCTCTGACGTATAACGACTTCGTCCAATCACAACTGAGCCCGCGAAGCTACTTTGCCTTATAGCAAAGGGGGGGACACAGCTGACTCTGCCCATCTGAGCAGTTACGACAGCATCAGGGCGAGCAGACCTTCCGAGAATCCCCCTCCACTCCCTCCCCTTCCTATACGAGCAGTCAAGGACGGGAGGAAAATGACGTCAATGTTAGCACAGCAGCTTTTTCGGTGGGCGTCACCTTTTGCTTATTTTAATATTTGATTTATGAGTGAATGGTTGTGGTTAGAAGATTAATTTTTTCACTAAATTTCTTTTTTCGTTTCCATCTAAAAATTTCGTGCACAAAATTGCGATTTCGGTTCCGAGTAAACACCCCCATTTTGCCTATAAAATGTGAGGTTCAGAGGGATGCCAGAAAGGTGATTAATAAGTTGGAGTTTATATGCAAGAATCATGAAACATATTTCAAATAATTTAAGTAGTCAAAACTCTCTCTGGCCATGACCACCATTAGGGATATGATGTGGAGGAAGAGATTGTTCTCTCCCCTCCTCTTACATAAAAGACAGTATATTGAAAAGGGTTAAAAAGCTGGATAGTTATTTAATAACAGTGTTTCAAGGAAATAATCACTAATGAATTTGATGGAATGAACACATTAAGTACCATGGCAGTCCATATGGACCCCTGTAAAAATGCCATGACAGTCCAGAAGGACCTCCATAATATGCATAGGTGGTTCACATTCACACATCCTGCCGCGTGAACGGCGGTGAAATTCACATTAATTGCCATGCGAAAAAATTCACCTGGACCGGGAATCGAACCACGGACCTTTGGCTTTCCGGGCCACTGCGCAGACCACTACGCTACCCAGGATCCCTAATTCGTATAGCAATTTTAGTGCGCAGTGACCCGGAAAGCCAAAGGTCCGTGGTTCGATTCCCGGTCCAGGTGAATTTTTTCGCATGGCAATTAATGTGAATTTCACCACCGTTCAAGCGGCAGGATTGAAATATCCTACATGCATAGTTGGTGATTAGCAAAAAAATATCTTGACCCTGAAGGCAACCACTTGAATTTGAAGATGGTGTCAAAAGTGTCATGCAGTACACCCTATGTTATGGAGTGGCGCCATACTCAGTGTCTGTAGTTAAATAAAAGGAAAATCTTTGAATAAATTAATTTCTGTTTGATGAATATTGGCCTTTATTTTCCACCTTATCAACCAAAAATTTTTTTCGCAGTAGTATGTTTTGTAGGATTATGCATTGATGATTGGTCCATTATCAATTTTCATTAAAAAATGAAGAAGGAGAAACTGCTCCAATTAACCATCATGGTGGCTCAGGTTAAAAACTTATTTTACAGTGAAATCCTCAAAAAATAATAAAATTTAAAATTAAAAGGAAAACATACTTTCAAGATATTTTACATAAAATACTATAAATACTTCATAATCAATGCACATGGATAAAATTAATATTTTTTTAATTCTTATTTAACTTCTCAAGCAAGCCAAAATTTTCAGAAATGTAGTGTAGACAATATTTAAATTTCTGGAGGGCATTAAAGACCTATGTAGTTGCAAAAGACTATTGCTAGAAATATAATATTTAGATGCATATTATGATGCAAAAGTGTGGTTTGCAGCATTATGCAACACTTCAAAGACTCGAACCATCATAAATTTGACAGATACCTTTGGATGGAATTCATTAACCCGAGCAACTGATTATTATTGACAAATTTCACTACACCCTTCCTTCACTCCCTGGCAAACTGCTGCTCATGTCCAATGTCCACCTATTCTAAATGTTACCGATGACCATAACTGTTGGTCGACTTCCCCGAATAATTGACTGAGCATGGTCATCAGTTACCTTTGCGAACATTTCTGAAGGAAGGGAGTGCGATGTGGTTCGGAGAACTTTCGGAAGGGGGAGGGGGTCCGGCCTTCCGTTACTTTGGGAGTGAAATACACTAAAAATTTATTCTTTCTTTAAATACTAACGATGGCACATACTAATTAGCGAATTAATAATATTATGTACAGCGAAATATACACGGCTTTAAGAAAAGAAAAACTGTTTTATCATTCACAAAAAAGGGAGGGTTCATTGGCAGCATTGCGTGGTGTGGGTATTAGAGAATATTACGAAGCGTTAAAGGGGGAGAGGGGTGAAAAAGTGGAAAATCAGCGATATATGAATGGCCCCTTATAGCTCGGGCGTGTGCTTAAAGGTACCTACTCATAGAAAAAAGGCGGGCGATGGATGATAAGGAGGGGTGGGGGATAGAGAGTTGAAGGCATGAGACTCAAAGACCTGTCGTGGAAGAATATTTCCCTGGTCCTGTGTGTTGAACCTTTTACCCCCAACCGTTGCTCCCCTTCATTTATTCTCCGCTTCTCTTTTTCCAATGAGCACCTATATATTTGAGTGCTCGCCAGAGCTGCAACACCTTGAAAATGTCACTAGATGCCGAAACCAAGGTCGGTTTTTCATTATGCGCCTGAAGTATAATCAGTGTTTTTCATTCAAAAATGAACAATGCATAGAACATTCGCAAAGTGACGCCCGAAACTTAATAATACTTCACTCTACTTCAGTGAACTTACCTTTAAATCAGGATAGGAATGGCTCGAAGGGATAGTCGGCTTGTTTAATAGTCGCGCGTATGTCATATACCGCACATAGGCGTGGAATGATGAGAATCGGGTGGGGCAGTAATTAAATAAGATAAAAAGTCTTCATTTTTTCAGCGAATTTTGAGTTATTAAGTCCTCTCTTACACTTAACTGAATGAACTGCACGAACGTCTATGCCCAAACGTCCATTCAAGGAAAAATCCTTCCCGGGATTATCACTGCCGATGATAATTAAAGGTACTTGAGTCACTTCTTGTTTTCATCCCCACAGAGTGTCTGAGTACTCGAAAGTTGCAAAAAATATAATGGGTTTTAGAAATTATATAGTTCGATTTTTAGCTTCGAAAAACGAATATATCTGCCAACACTGGGTGAGTAGAACTTCATACTCATTTTCTAAACGAATTTTTATTAACGCGGCGAGAGAACCTATTTTGACATATGAAAAATTGATATTCAAGGTGAAATAGTGAATATTTTTCTTTTAAAATCTCTCACTGCGCAACATTTAAAGCGAAAGAAGACGAATTAGCATTTTAATCACCAAAGTAAAGCTGTTACTCCTACTGTTACTTAGGCCTGTTTGGCTTCTTGTCCCGAGTTGTAAAGGGACGGAAGGATTCGGTTGAGATCCCAGATGTTTTGTCTGGAAAATACTTCGTCATTCAGTTGAGGTCGATCATGGTGATAAATTCAATTCCAATTACCGATAAACGACCGATGGATACTCATTACCTTGTAAAACACGACCTTCTTGGAACAATTTATCCATAATATCGATCGTTTTCTGAGGATAATCATCGAGAATATCAAAACTAAAGAAAAATAAAATTATAATTTGATGAGTTACTGGATTGCTACCGCAGAGCGATGTGCCGTGATTCATCTACTGAACGGTTCCGTGTACTGTATAGGTAAGTATTCGGGTGTCCAACCGGCTAGCCGCTCTTATAATGGGATTGGAGACTCAGCATCCAGGAGTCGATGATATGATGTTCAACGTTAAAATCACTAAGAACGATTTACATCGTTAGGTAAATCGCTAGGTACAGTGACGCCCTGAAATTAAGCAATGGAGCGAAAATTGTAGTGAAAGGAAAATCCCATACTTTTATGATAGCTTTTTCAGGATTCATAGTCAAATGGGCTAATAATCCAGTTATTTAGCAATACTTAGTGAACTAAATCGTTGAGTACTCGAGAGAAAGGTATAATGCGTATCTTATTCGCACGCGTATTTATTCCTTATGCTACAAAGAGAAACCTACGCTGCTACGAATACCTTATGATGAGGTGATGAGGTTAATATACGCTCCAGACAAATAAGCACAGCTCAAAAAGGAATAAATACTTTAGGGACATGGCTACTTATTTGGACGAGTGAAATACACATTTGAATTCGACATAAGTAATGATAGTTTTTACACTATCAGTAATTCCAAAGGTATCAACGTAGACGCGAACTACCATAGTAGGAGACGAAAGAAAATCATGCTGCTTCTTAAATATTTTGACAGCACGGCAAAAATAGAGAATGATTCGTAGTAAGAGGGTGCAAACAGCTCACCGGAAAATAAAAATAGATCTTTCATTGAGTTTGACTCTCTATTTTGGGGAACTCAACAGCAAATTTCAAAGCGATAGCCGTATGTATTTGAAAGTATTTATAGGTATATTAAGAACATGAAGTGGTAACATTGGGGCAACATGAGTGAATAGGTGCAGAGATATATGCGAGCTTCAATTTTGAGTTTGATGCACATTCTTACCATTTGGTGAATGGAGGGTTGGAGTCATCTAACACTTTTTCCCATGGTTTAAACCACGAAAGCCGGCGGCCAACGCCTGCCCAAAATTCTGTAGGATTCTCCAGTGAAAGTCTAAATGCCTTGTCATACGCACTTTCAGTGGTGTCATACTTCAGCCCATCGTGGTCTTGGAATTCAAAGATTTTGTTAAAATTTTCTTCATCATCTGGAAAATTAAATGGTCAATATTATTGTACGTGCCAGCTTGCAATAAAGTAATTCTTTAAATACTTGACTATAAGCATCTGCGTTTTATTTTTAAGTCAGTTAAATTCTAAGTAGCACTTGGGAACTATCTATTATAATAAATTATAATACCTGAAATGTTATTTATAAGTAAAAGAGGTCTAAGAAGAGCATGGAGCTCGCGGATAGAATTCATCGCTTCCCTCAATATAGTCGGTAGCGCGTGATGAAAATATACCATTATGAGGAGAAGTGGAGGTTCTGAAGTGACCAAATTAAAAATTTCTCCTCATGTTTTGCATGCGACAATCAATGCGAATACTTTTTCTGCGTGTATTAAATACAGACAGCATGATTTTCTTGGATTTTCCTCTGTGTATGATACTAATTGTAGGGTTTAGAGCTGCCTAGTTCACGAATAACGCAAAATGCAATACAGAAACGTCGACTGTTTTATCCACTGACTTGAAAGCTCTCGCTACTGTGCTATTGGGAATACTTAAATGTATGACGTGAAAGGATTCAATGGAATGGGTATTCAAAATTTTACCTTCCATCTAGCTGATTTGAAAATTTAAATATATAATAGGGCAGTTAAAAGGGTAATTGAGTCACAAAAAAAAATCAACTTTCCAGGCGGTTTGGAAGCGACGAATGAGACTCTTGGCTAGGATATGATGAAAATACCGGTGCAAACTTTATAGTGTATTGTTACATGGATTCAAAACCTGGAACGCTATGGCGAATTATCGTTGCGCAATTTTTATGTTTACATAGTGCGAAGAAGAAATACCAATATAAGATAATGAAATGGCGACTGCAGTTTCTCTAATTTTACGTGACACTCCAAAACGCAAAAATACTCGATGTTACTATGAACACGCGATGAAAATGCTACCGTGTTAAAGAGAGATTAGCGAAAACTGTGATTACCAGTTGAGCATTTCGAAGAAATGCGGCCTATGCCGCGAGAAAGTGTTTACCGCCGGAAAGATGTATGATTGCGTTTCAGAGTTAGGTCTTATAAGGCGTGGAAATGTAGAAGAATGAGAAAAATGATCCGCACGGACGGGGAAACAAATATTGAAGCAGGGAGAGCGTAAAATACCAATATATTCGAGGACAGAAAAGGGAATAGAAAGTATGAGATGATGCAAAAGGAAGTACAGTTGGACTTCTTGACTGTGTGCCTGCAGAGTTGGATGTGATGCTGTATAAATTTACAGATACGGGACATTTCTGCGGTGGACTCCCTTAGTGGGTCCATAGAATTACAGTGATAAACGATGGCGATAAGTGGTAAAGTAATTCATACGGTGTTGAATAATGTGGTAGAATCAAATGATACTGAAAATTGTGCATGCGTGGATTTATGATATGGACAGCCGCAGTAAAAGCAAGTCAAGAAGCATTAACAGGAGAATGAAATTCAAATGGATGGATAGACCGAGTCAGACAAAGTCCAAGGAAGAGTCACAGAAAAGAAACCTCATAACAATTTTTAAAAAAGATAACAATGGGGTCGTTTACCATATTTTTTGATTACCGAACATGATAGAGTTTGTAAAATAAAATGACCCGTATTTTTCCGTTTTTCGATCCGTCAATAAGTTCTCGAGTTATAAGCGGCGAAAAACTGATGTTTTTAACCCTTTCGGAAAAGAGGGCGGGCATCGACTTCTTACGTCATCCACTTCGTCCAATCACAACTGAGTCCGCGAAGCCACTTCGCCTTATCGTAATGGGGAACACACAGCTTACTCTGCCAATGGAAGTGATTGCGACAGGATCCGTGAGAGCAGACCTATCGATATCCCCCCTCCACTCCCTTCCCTTCCCCTAAAAGCAGTCAAAGACGGGAGGTAAATGACGTCAATGATCTCAAAGCAGCTTCTTCGGTGGGCGTCACTTTTTGCTTATTTAATCTTTCATGTATGAGTGAATTGCTCTGGTTAGTAGATTAATTTTTTGACTAAACATATTTTTTCGTTTCCATCTAACGATTTTCTATACAAACTTACGATTTCGGTACCGAGTAAACGCCCCCATTCTGGCGTGTCTTAAGACACGATAGTCTCATGAAAGCAGTTGCCAAGGGAAAAGTTCAGAGGAAGACCTCAAATGAGATATGTGGTGCAATTTGTGAGATATATAAAAGAAAAGAAAAATGTTAATATGAAGAGGTTTTTAACCAAATAATTAAGGGGAGAACTATGTCATAATAATCTCATGAGGCAGTGAAATTATCTTTATCGCTGTTATTAACTGTCCTTGCGTTATGAAATCTTTCTATGTACCGCCGCAGAAAAAGAAAAGAAGAATTACAGTGATAAACGATAGCGATAGGAGGTAAAGAAATCCATACGGTGCTCAATATGGTAGAATAAAATTATATTGAAAATTGTGCTTGCGTTATGAAATCATTCTATCGGCAGCCGCAGAAAAAGCAGGACAACTGTTCGGTATCATTAAGTCTTAATTTTAAAAATAGAACGAAGAAAGAAAAAAGGAGTACGATTTTTTTTAAGACTGATATGGACTACGCATCAATCAGTGAGGACCGGAGCAAAACGGAAAGATCGTATTTGAGTCTCGAAATTTCTCACTAATGTATGCTATAAAATCATGTTAATAAAATAAAGTTTATTTCTTAGAATATTTCCGATTAATTGTTTACAGATTGACAGCCCGAATTCCCAGATTTGTACTTTTGCGCATCGTCGATCTGATACGCAGCTTTAACCTCTACGCCAGACTTAAATAATCAAGGAATCGAAATTGATTAACTAGAGTTTTCCGATTTTCCAATGACAATAAATGGATCCCCCGGTCCGAATTTTAAATTGCACCCATTTTTCCAGCGGTTAGATTTGCTTGATTTGCTCCATAAAAAAAGCATTTTTTACGCAAACCTGGAAACTCTTATGAATAACTACACCGACTGACTATTCCTTTTTTAAAAAATGATCTCGTGCGTCATTAATTATTTGTATACCATAAAATAATTTTCCCCCTGGAAAAGTTGCCTGGTGATGGTTCACCCCGTGCCAGACACCCCTACGGTGGCTTGTAGGGTATTATGTAGATAGATATAAAGAGGTAATTATTCACCAAAAGACTCGTAGATTTTTGGCAGTACAATATAATGTAGTTTCCAAATCAAATCCCAGAGATGAGATAGAATCGGGATTTTAAGAGAAATGAATGTAAAATTTGAGTTGTTTACAATGGATTTAAATAAAATATATTATTTTTATTCTTCATATAATATTGTGACTCACTGTTATTTGGGAACAAGTCGAAAATTTAATCTGAGTGGGACACCAATAACTGTCCCCGTCAATATATCGAATGGGCCTTCAAAACTACCATTTATTCTGCTGTAAATTGAGTGACATTCTTCAATGGTTACGAAATTCGCTACCGAATTGAATTTACTCGAGAAGGGTATACCATTTATATTATGTCCTGTTTTGCTACTCTCACAATACAACTCAAGGCGGGGAACGTGATTATTCATTCATATATACAGAAAGAAATCTTATTGACCTTTGGCAGCAATGGTTTTCGAACCTTTCCCACGAACGAGTCAATTGTTTACAGCGACGTACGTCCTGAATATCCGAACATCATGCGTGCTTGACAATAGAGGGCGACTTTGACTTAAACCACGTAACGAGGATATCACGTGGTCGATAATTCGTGTAGTAGCGCACACTCACATTCTGGAATAGGAAACCAGGATATAATTCTGAATGTTAATTTAATTTAATTAAAATTATAATACTTAAGCTTAATACTTGTTTCGCCATATTGTAATTGACGTAAGCTGAACTATGATAATTATTCATGTCATTTTGGACAATCAGTTTATCGTGAGTGCTATTTGCATTGGTATTTAAGTGATAGCAATAGATCAGTATCTTAATTACTGTCCTTTCATGAGCTTTGAGCTTTCCCATGAGATTTATGTCTATTTATAGGGAAATTGGATTTCAACGCAGTGGTCAATTTAAATAGGCTGGCTAACATACTGAAATAATCGAACTTGCAATGAATGGGAAGAATGAAAGGCTCTAACGAAAAATGTAGGCGGTTAACCAAACTTAGGATTGAAAAAAAAACAATGACGGATAATGCAATCCGTAACAAATCGAAAAACGTAGAATTGAAAGATGTTAATACATCTAAAACAGTTATTGTCCCTTTGAATAAAAATGCATATAGACTTAATGGTCAGTGTAAATTAGCATATGGAGCCATACCATAATAAATGCGAAACTAGTTCTTCTTCCGAATTTCTGTGTTTCATTTTCACGGAAAAACTGATATTTCTTGTCATCAGGTAGAATAAATTCAAATAAATTATAATTTTTTTTAGAGAAAGAGCTCGTAGAGAGGCAAAGAGATCGTACAAGTATTGCAATGCATAGTATCAACATGGGAATATCAACCTCAGCATTGTATCGAATGAATTTATGATCGTCATTGTGTGCTTTGTGAAAGAGTTATATTTAGTTAAAAAAATTAGTGTAATATTTTCTATGATTCTCAATATTTCCTTACAATTCAATTGTTTAATCGCTGAATTTAGAGCACTCGGCCTTTGTTGTGCAAGCCAATGATAGTTAGAAACGCTTCTTAAAAATAGTTTATCTAGATTTTGCATTGATAGAAAATATAGAGAATGAATGACAAATAATGGAGTATTGAAGATGTTCCAGGGGCTTATGATATCGTGAACATCTTTCAGCAAATCCAATCGCTTTTTACGGCGGATCCGTTCTCGAGCGACCTTATCGGGTGGACGTGTGCATGCATGTTCCCGCATGCGTAGAAATCCATCGGCTGGGGATGGATGACTGGGTCTCAATAAGATGGGCGCCAGTGGGGTCCAAAAAATGCCCGAGGATCGAAAGCGTACACCCATCCTTTCATTCATAAATTAAATTCGATGACCGAATTCAAATATACTGGGATTTTTCATCGTTCCCTGATACGACGTCTATTCTCGAATGGTTTACAGTAGTGTACCGCAATGTTGCGGTGTACCCTCAAGCTTTTCTGAATTAAAACTTTTTATTTGACACACTCGAGAAAAAAACGACTGCCTTTCGCGGTATTTAAAAATATTGATTGCTTCTCAATTCAGGGGGTTGCAAATTTTAAGTTTGGGGTTTATGGTTACGAATGCTGAAGTCTTGAAAAATTTCCAATTTTCAAACGATGTCGTGTTTAAACACACGTTGGAGTTATACGAACGAGGTTGAGGGCACGCTTGCGCTATGAAAAACTAACAAACTGGGTCACATCTATATTACTCAATCCTGTAGTGGAATTCGAATACGTGGCCGGCAGTCTACGTAACAAATATGACCCGCCAAACCAGCTGGTTTGATGAAACAGACTCTGATAATTGCTTGTAACATGAAAGGTCAGCTCATTTCACGGGAAAATTACACGCGTGCGTATTGAAAGTGTAAATGACTTGGTTGTGGTTCACAGGAAAATTAATTTGGTTGTTACAGTTAACACACAATGAGGACAAGGAATTTATTTCATTATAGTGTATTGATATTCAGTGTTTTACCCGAAGGTCGGTCTTGTTTGTGAGACTGGAGCTCACCAAGTAAGTACTAAGCACAATGGTACCTGAACTTAACACACAAGGGTAAAGTGCCAAACTCCTTTACCTGTACCACTTATGGTTTCCCTGAAAAGTCTTGTACTAAAAAAAATATACAGCTTGGATATGGCCGGAAGTGCCCAAAGGTCTCTCCGGGGTATGAACTCGCAACATCTAACTAATAACTTTACGATTGACCCTCTAGGCCAACAAGCAGTTGATAAATTGTTTATTGAAATGTTTACTTTAAACTTGGAGTCTTATGGTTTCCTCCGTGCACAAATGTATTGCGATGTCGTTCATTTAACTTCAAGCGCAGAATTCTTACCCGAGCGGCTCCTGGCACCACGTCGATGCCTGCGCTCTCTTTGAGAGGAAATCAAGTGCTCGAACGTTCCCTCGGAGTCAGATTTGGCCGAGTTGTCACATCCTCCGTCGCGGATGACTATTCCGTCGCAACACTCTTGGTCACATGATCCAAGGTCCTCGTCGTTAAAGGATGAGGTTAACATTTTACCCCTATCCTTAGGTTGTCGATTAATCCTGAAAACATTATCCACATTAATTAACAAGGTTGAATTAAAAAAGAACTTGAAAAATAAATCCCGAAAAATGTTCGGCAAATGAACGATAGTTAATACTTAGTGGATATTATTCTCTGTGCACCTTTATTTATTCCTTTTGGCGAGTTCGTTTCACGAGGTTCTATGAAGATAAAAATAAAATAAATGGATGTTTAATGTGAAACCACTATCAATAACTGATTAGAAAAATTGCCCGGATGTAGTTATTATGTGCTCTTTTATTGAATATTAGCAGTACTGGATCATGACCAAGCTCTCATTTAACATTTGATTAGAGCGTAGTATTAACCGGATGAAAAATGATAATTATCATTGAATTGAGATAATTAGACTCATTCATACGATAGCGGTGTAAATGGCGAAACGGAAAAAGTAATTAGTTTCGTAAAGCTTCCAGCGAATGCGAGGGCGGAAATTTCGCGACACGCCGTAGTGGATTTTCTGTCCTATTCTCCGGGCACTGAGGTTGGTACCGTAGCACTAAGAATATACGAACAACTGGCCGGGTAAAGGATGCGCTCCCGGTTATATAGGCAGGAAGAGCGCTTCCTCTCCGCATAAATCAGTGTTACTACGTTCTGGGCTCATAAGACCAAGGCTTCTTAAAATTCGAGTAGAAACGACTTGACGTGAGGTGTCATTGCCTCCATCGGGGGCAAAGACCGACGAGGGGATATTGTCTTGCGTCCACGATCCTCGAATACACCATAGTTCATGCTGCCATTTCACCTCTGTTGAACGAGATACCCTCGCTTATTTCCGAAACATTCACTACAGAATGAAGTCATGACAGAGTGAGTGCGGTAAAGCGGCTCTCAGTTCCATCAGCAAAGGAGAAAACCTTTATCTCAAAATAACCCGAATTTTCGCAAGGGACCTCATTCTCCTCGTTTTAGTTCATAAATTATGAAATCATGTTAAAGGAAGCTTAAAATTTTGGCATCCCTTAACCCTTAAAGTATTCTTTAACAATCCTTCAATTTCTTTCCATTTTGAACATTCCTATAAGTTAACAGCATTTTAACCGGCCAATTTCGGGATGGCGAGTTTTAAGCGATAACCGAGGGAAATGTTTTCTCGACTTTTTCGTGACATCAGAAGTTCATTTAAGTTTGGGACGTTTCACGAAACACCTCCGTTGCGGAAACCCTATTTTATCTGAGCCTTGACCTTTCTGTGAAGATATTCATGTTTTCCACGCATTGAATGGTATCGTACTTTGGCCTTCGATTAAAATTTCCGAATTCTCAATCCTCCCTTGGCCTTCGCCTTGGCCTTCACCAGCTTACACCTGGCTTGGGGACTTCCGCTATTCGGAAATTATAAGCGCCGAAGAATTTTTAGTATGGGACAAAAGATTGTTGTATTTATTTGGGGAAGACGGCCGACAGCTGAGGCTATTTGCGCCAGAGAGGATATATGGTTAACAGGGTAAAGGTAGGAGTCTTCAAGGATCGGAGGAAGGGTGGAGAGAAATCCGACGTCCGCATTAGCCTACATTAAACGAAAGGGCCAAGAGGACAACGGCTTAATGTCCCACCAGACAGACGGAGTATTGAACTCGAAGTGCTCTCAGCATGGCACTCAAGTAGGGACCGGAATAGGTGCTAATGGGAAATACGCCAGTTCTGGGATTCTAACCCGGGATCTCGTAATGTGAGACCAGTACTCCACCCACCACACCAACCCGATCACGAGGTAAAATATATTTTGGCGAAAAAATGATGTGCTTCATAAAATTAGCGTCAAAATTCCATCAGGGCTTACACTATGGCAATGAAGATCCCTAATGCTATCTATATATTTCACGGACATCTTCATAAGCGATATTAAATTTAGATATACATTTAGGTACTGCATCGTTTATTCTCACTGCATTCCAGAACACATGCAGGATTCGTACCACAACCTAGTGGCAATGAATTGCATCATAAAATTCAAGAGACGGAAATGTGGAAGTCTTAATGCCTTCACCATGCTTAATTCCACCAAGTCTATCCACCAACCATCACCCTGCTCATGGAGTTATTAGTTTGATTTCAGGAATAGGAGAGGAATGCCAGACGTAATAGCTGTAACTTAGAAAAATCAGGATGCACATTTTTCGTTTATTTCAATTTTCAGATGGCGTTTCACAACATCGGCAGATAAAATCATAATAATCGCTGAAATTAGTAAGGCAATGTAGGAATAGGCCGAACATTCGGAAACTCGCATTTTTCTGAAGGGGAATGTTACATATTAACCCGTGGAGCTCCAATAGCTATTTTGAATTAATCAAATAAAAAATTTTCTAATTATAAAACAACTTATTTGTTCCTAACAACTCCATCCGTGGAGCTCCAATAGCTATTGGAGCTCCACGGATTGATATATTGGGCTCCACGAGAAATTGAGGGAATACGGAGTAAGAAATAGGGATTGCGGAAATCTTGGGGGAAGGTAGGAAAAAAGAAGAATTTGAAAGGAAATTATGTGGGGCATGTGTAATTTTATTCAATATTGATTTTAGTTTTGGACAGCGTCATTTGTATTAGCGTTACTTACGAAATAAACGGTGAAAGCAAACGGGAGGAGCTTAAAGTGAAACGTAAAGTAGACGAGGAGCTCATCGAGCTCATTAGAATTGCTGATGCGAAGCTTTAGTTAGCCTCTCAGCCAAAGAGCTACAGTGCTTTACAGGATAAGCGTAAGGGATATGGGATTACAACAAAAAGAAAAGTCGGTGAGATTCTCAAGTGGTAGAAAGGCTTAAGGATATATAATATGTAGGTCATATAAGAACTGATGCAATGCAGGTAGTATTTTTGGATTAAACTTGGTTTAGTGGTGCGGAAATGGATCAAAGAATCCCCATAGCCCGTTTTCAATGCAAGGGGAATTAAAGCCGGGGACTGCAAGTACTGATGTAAAGGAAGTATTAGAAAATACTTCAAAATGGAATGTGGCATCATGTGTTTATGAAAATTTGGAAAAGTATTTTGAGTATAAGTTGAATGCTTTGGTTTTAGAGAAGGTGGAATGGATGACAGAGGTTTTGGGTTTGGAGTAGGCTGTAGAAAGCAATTGGGCAATGAGTAGGACGGAGGGAGAGATGAAAGCCATACTGGGGGAAAAAAGTCTGGAGTGGAAATTCAAAAGTCAGAAAATATGGACAGAGTGAGTGGTGGTTGATTGGAAGTTGATTTTTGGGCAATGCCAAAAATAAGACATTGTGAGAATAGGGAGTAAGAAATAGGGATTGTGGAAATCCTGTGGGAAAGTAGGCAATAAGAAGGATTCGAAAGGCAATTATGTAGAGCATGAGTAAAATTATTCAATATCGATTTTATCTCAATCAAAATATTTTTAAGGAAGCGGAAGCAAGGTATTGTAAAGTTTGGATGATATGAGGGAGGGTTGAAGGGTTTAAGACGGAAAAAGAGGAAGGCATGAGCAAGTACTGTTACAGATGGATCACTGACTACGGTTACCCCTACAGGGGAGAAAGTTGATGTGGTTGCTGTTCTAAAATCTTAATTGGAAGATCATCCATGGTGATGATATTGCGTTTTTGAAATTTGTCCAACATTTTGAAAATCTCCCATTGATGGGTATGGGTAGAAACGACCTACTGACAAAGGATCGCGAGAACCATATAACTTATAGATTGAACTTCAGATTTACTATGCGAATGGGCATTTTCATTTGTACTAGATATTTATTTTGTGCAAAATGTGACAGGAAATAACCATGTGAGGTAAAGGGAAGATTTATGTCGTTTGAACGATTGATGTGGTGGAAAATCCTGTCACGCATGAAAAACTGTGGAAGCACTTAAGGAATCTTGCGGAGAATAATGAAAAGCATAGAATCATCGACGGGAGGATTCCGACCAACGATGAATTTGAACTCAGCGATTATTACATCGGGAAGATCATTATCTAACATGTTTCTTCATTAGTAGCATCGTAGCACTTAGTTGCACGTCAATAGTGCACGTTGGGTGATCTTCACCCCTTGCAACACACCCTCGCGGTGCTCGCAGATTGCGTTGATGTAGAAGAGGTGTCGAAGTATTTCTTTTGTGGATAAAATATAACTTTGAGCTTAACTCGATTTCCGAATCGATTATGAAGGGATCACATTGAAACATTCCAACAATTAGTTCTGAATTCTAGACCCTATTTGTAGTTTGTTACTCATAGCCTTCCAGTTTATAAATTATCGCTAACCTTACCTCGTTTTACATTGCATATCCTGTGTCGCACACAATTTGTGTGGCATATTTCTTACACTTTGATAAATCAATAGGATACATTTCTCTATTTTTATTTTATTTGGTATTAAACGGCAATTTTGTATCCCGCTGGTATGCACTAGGGTCTACATAATATTTACCAGAATAACTCCTTCGAGATGAGAAAAGACGATTCCAACACCCAGAGTCTGAAGAAGCTGATGATTATAAAGTTTTCTTAATTAAACTCACTAAAATGCATTAAATCCACAAAATAAAGATACCATACTAAATAAACTTAATAGCTCGCCTAAGATGGCTAATTTTTGTAGTTACGTTAGTTGAAACCGTTCGAAGAGTGGATTCAGATTCCTAAAATCCTGACAAAATATTAATGCGAAAGCACAGAGGTAAGCTTAAAAGAGAATCGAGCTATGTCAAACATATCTTGGAATTTAGATGGTGATGATGATGAAAATTCTGACGCAATCCCTGTCTTTAGCCTCGTCATCAGTGAGGGAAAACATGAAGAGCATTCATTAAAACGTTTTCAGAGACAAATAATGTTGTTCACTCTATCAAAGGCACCAAGACACTTAAAACATTGATGATATGAAAAAAATCAGTTTATCATTATTCGTAGTGTTGTTGAATAGCTGGCTCATTTCTTTCTGCGGCTTTCTGGCGAAATATATTGCTATAAAATCTAGATAATAAATAATAAATAAATAAATATTTATTAGCTCTAGGTAGATGGGTATAGGCAAAGGACATAAAACGAGCCCTGAGGTAATTATTTCCAATGATCCCTAAATATTCAACTTGATCCTAATCTATGCGTAAATCTCCCTTGAAAGGCCTAGACGTGTTCGCGTTTGGATAAAATTCCTAACACTTTCATTCTCAGAATTTACGTAATTGTTGTTGGACAACAATTTTATTCCCTACATTGAAATTTGCCGTTTTATAAAGTTACCCGAAAAAATATGGAAAATTCTTATGATTGAGTGAATAAAGCTAATAACGTTTGCATTTAATGCAATTGAAAAGTTTTGCTAAGGTATGCGATCGACTTAAATTAGCCCTCGTGAATTACACTGGATACCTTTATTCAACAGATAAAAATATTTTAGTTCGAAAATAACTTGACCAGGAACCATTTCACGCCCGAAATTTATTTAAAGTTATTCACTTTCACCATACCTCGCATGACATTTTACGATTCATAGTATCTATGAAAAACTGCTTAAAGGTAAGCTACGCCACACGTTTTCTTTACGGTTCTAGTACACTTCAAATCTTTACTTCGGATTTAAATGTGGTTTTCCGGTGCCTCACTTTTAGGCCACCTTAACAAGTGAATTTCAATTTTTGTGAACACCATTATTTTTAAGCGCAGAATCTATTCTTAAAGTAAATATCGACAAGAAGATTGACAGGAAAGAAAGAGAAGAAGAGGAAAAAATCAATCTTTTATTTATATGCTGTGAACGAGAGCCGTATTCATGGTAGATGTTAGATTACAATATTTTTGACACGTTTTGCAGCACATCAACTTGGTATTCGTATCAGTTTCACAGGAATTTATAATCTTATTTTATCGGAAAATTCTGAGGAATGATTTCCATATATAGTAAAAAAGGTTTTCGAAATGATACGTCATATATTCGGCTAGCCACAATTACGCGGGGTAACAGTATCCGGATGAATTCCCATTTGCTCATTCTGCCAACAAGGAAAGGAGCAAAGCAGTTGCTGTTAGCTCTGTACGGCTCATTTTACAGCTCCTCTCCGAGTAATTACACCGTATTGAAGTGAGTGTCCTATATCGAGCGTGTCTTGCTCAATTTGTTTGTTTAACTTTCCTAATGTCTGCTTCGAAATTTACCCAGCAATGTTCCAGATCATTTTTTAAGTTGCTGGTCCAACTAATCTCCACCATTCTTCAGAAATGCCCTATTTTGTTGGGAACGATCTTGGCATATGCCTGTCCAGACATGGCTTCCGCCGCGGTGACAAAGGCTCTGGCAAAGATGAAGAAAAAAAGGAGTCAGGCGAGTGAGGAAGGAGAGGAGTCGGACCCAAGAACACCAACACCAATCATTGTAACTGCCATTTCCCGAGGACCTTTTACTCCTGGCCGCAAAGGAGAAACAGAGCCTTGGCGCGCAGGTAATACCAGTCCCGGTCGGGTCCGTCTCGCAAAAGCCAATTTTCTCCAGCACGGCGCTCCTTTTGATCTCTCTCTTCCTCTTTCTTCCGTCTCATCTTTGTTGGCTTCGCGGCCTCGCACTGGCCAACTTATATTCGCGCGAATCTCTCCCGGCAGCTCCCGGTACCGGGCTCGGGAAAGAGAGAGGAGGCCTTAAGAGAGGCATTGACGAGCGCCGGACGGGTTGGGGCAGAGGGTGGGCGGCCGAGGGAAGGCGGCGACGAGCAGGAAACTTGTGCGGAGGCGGTGGGGGATATTGAGTGGGGAGTGAGGTGGGGAGGGGTAGTAGAAGTGGGCAGGACGGAGGGAGGGAGGGGGACGAGCCCATCGGGAAGAGGAGACGAGGGGAGAAAATGGATTATGGGACAAAGACAGGGGAGGGGGAAACTTGGATGGAAATGCATCGGGCCAAATGTTTGACGTGCTCGACGTACTCGCGGTGACGCCGGTCTAACGTCTCGCTATCCCTTACCGGTCGCGTTAAAGTGCATTCTGATTGTTCATCGTCCCGCGACCGATGCGATAAGACCTATTCAGTTTGCTGCTCTCGCTGTCCCCCTGCCCCCGTGTATGCGCGCGAGGTGTTTCCCCCAGCCCGAGAATGGTTATGGATAAATATAACGTCAAAGATCTGGGAGTGAGCCAGGACTGTTGTTCTGGTTTGTTATTCCGCGCAATTTCGACTAGCCTTGGTTTGGAGAAAGTTCTCGAGTTCTGAAAATGCTCCTTTCGGTTTCCACGGTGTTTAGAGGTTTTATGGAAAATTTTAACCAACCAAAACTCATCCTTTATCTCGGAGATCGGTTTCACAGCTTATGGCCCTCCATGTTAAATGGCATTCGAGATTCCCATGGGTTTTGGGTGAGAGGGAAGAATGAGTGTTTTATTTCACTGTGTAATGCGATTTGTAAGTTTATGGTACCCTTCAAAATACTCACTTCGGATTTAGATGGGGTTTTTAGGTGTCTAGTCCAGATTTGAACTCCGGACTGTTCGAAAAGTAGTAGATATGAGTTTAAGTTGCTCCATTGCTATGCCTATGTTGCTAACCTAAGATTAATCCTATGACAATCACAAAATATATAGCCGAGCTGGGATTCAAACCGTGTGCTACCGCTACAATGACCGCGGTCGGCAGATACCAAACACTATCCTTTTGGCTACCCCAACCACTAATCTCTATTAGTACAAGAGAATCATTATCGACATTACTTTTTTTGATTGACGTGTGTCGGATAAAATAGAGGTGACTTTAGCCAAAGGGGCTTCGGTTGATGTGGTGTGTGTCTAGAGCACTGCCTTCCCATCTCAGAGTTCGTGTTCGAGCCCCTCTTTATAGCTACCTATACTAAACTCCAACCCGCGGTTAGCCGGGACTCATAATTCAAGGAATAAAGGGGCATATTTTGGTTTGTATTTTACCCGTAGAGTGAAAGAATTTTGCTACTTAAGCTTCCACTGAGGTTAGGGAACCCATGTGGATCGAAAGGGAAATATAAGAGTAAAGCATCTTAAAGAATTTATTCCGTACTTTCCTTACACCCCACGTTTCATGATGACCTATCGTTTTTCATAGATATAGATCACTGGCGGAGAAAGAGGAATAGAGCACTTCTGACTCCTATGAAATATTTTCAGGTGAACGTAAGGTGGCAAGTTATCCTAGCTATTAGTATAAAACTGCTGTACGCACATTTGGTAACTCAGATGCCCAAAGTAATCGCGAGTTACTGCATCAAAAAATATTACTACTATTATCAGCAGGTATGACTGTGTTAATTTAGAATTAACTCATTGTTCATTGGCTGGTTCGATTCCATGAAGTCTTACACATTCACCGTACCACCATAATTAACAAAAATAATTACGTTTGATGTTGTCTGGCATTTTCAAAGACTTAATAACGGTTAAGGAAGAAGACTTACAAATCTCTTGAGCTACGCTACAAAGAATTTTGCGGGAAATTAATTTTCTCCTTCTGGAATACAAGTGTTTTTTTTCAGTAGAGAAGCGCCAAAAGCACATTCTTTTTTTGAATCCTGCTCCATCTTTGATGTTTGGTCAAGGAGTTCTTTCGGAATCTTTCCCAAATTTGGCGGGAGCACTAACAACTTTGTAAGTGGACTGTAACCACAAGACCAGTCGTGATATAAATATTCCAAAAATTACTGTTCTGAGTCAATTTATTATTTCCCTCAGTAAACGTGAGGAACGTTTCTCGGAACGTGAGAGTAGAGCTCACCCCGTACTAAACCAATGGCGTGTGAAATTCACACATTCAGGGTAGGGGGGGCTAGTTCCTTTCCCTGGTCTACCTGCGATTTCCTACGAATTTCTGACACGCAGAAAATCGAATCGCGAGGATTTTAGGTGGGGATGTCCAGAAAGGCTCTTGCCCGGGATTTGAACCCGGGACCCTCCGGTCAGTAGCTCAGTGCTCTCCACCACGACCCGGATGAACCCGGGACCCTCCGCTCAGTAGCTCAGTGCTCTACCCACTAGGCCTTCACGACCCCGAGGTTTTCTATGAAAAAATATTTTACCTATCGGGATTCGAATTCTTTTGCTACTTTTTCAGGCAGAATGGGAGTAAACAGCGTATCTCACAACTTCAATGTGATAAAGCATATAAGAGACTCAGCACGAGGTATGAAATCGTCGAAATTGAAGAAATTTACGTCGTGTAACTAAGCCCCTTCAAAATAATATTAACATAGGGTATTCACGGATAAAAATCGATTTAAATTATGCTAACTAAAATTTACTGTTAGAAGTGGACCGATTCTATGCATTGTGCTACATAGTTTTGGGCTATGGGTGGTCAATATAGCTGAAATTGATGTTAAATCAATGGTAAGAATAAAAAGTTTGCTCATCTGCATGCTCAAACATATATGTGTTTAGTAGCAGAATATAATCACAAATTAGGGCCCACTTCTGTGCGAACGCCTGAGTACTAGACATCCATAACAACCAATCATCTTAACCCTAATTAACTTGTCAATAAGGGTGTTTGACTCTAGGGTTGAATATTTTCTCCGAAATGCATCATCTTAACATGGTTGAAATGCCTACTTGAAAGTAACACCTATACTTTTTATTCGAATTCATTTATCAATTGCAAAACCCCAGCGTTTTCAGTTTTCTTATATATTTCTGACGACGCGTCGTATGTTCTTTGCTACAGTTAACCGGGACCTTCGGAAATTCGCTATTTTTTTGATAGATGCTTTTTCTTAGAAGAATTGTGGGATCATTCATTTAAATTTACTTAGTGACAGCTTTAATGCATTTAGTCACTGCTGCAAATGAAGGGCAAACACTAAAAGTTTTGAAAATTAAGGCCTTGAACTAGATTGAGTAACGATCATTATCTTAGGATGTTATCGCTCGGGAATAATTCTAGGAAAATTAGCAACTACTTAAATATATCTTTCCTTTCATGGTGTTTGAAGAGGTTTTATGTGTAATTACATAATTTCATCGCGCGCCACTTCTCAAGAACTTCTGTCGACTTAAGCGGGCTTAGATTTTCAACGAGGCCTCAACTATCATCGAAATTTTGGAAAGACAGTTTAGAAAGCAAATGTTTCATGATTCTTGGTTGAACCCTGATATTAGGAAAGTATTTTAGAGCAGACTTGTGCTTTATACACTCTGATGGCTAAGGCCATATCGTTCTGTTTAACCTAAGCTTTATATCTCAAGGTGAGCACAACGTCCACGACCGAGGAAATATTCGAACTCGTTACAATGGTGTACCTAGGCCGACGCGTTACGGACCGTTAACGTGAGCGGACAACGATTTTCAGTATTATTGGATTGAAAGCAGAATATTTGACGTTCATTTTTTCAGCGTGCAACAACTGTGGTAGGGCGGAAGTTTTTGACACTGAATGATCAAATTGATTGCCGCAGAACTAGGGGTGAAATTAACTTCAGGGCAGTGAGATTGTATCCCATGGAGCATCAACGCATTCCTCGTGGAGATGCAAGTGCCGTACGAGGAAGTTATATATAAAATACATTTATATGCAGATCGACTCGCTCGTAGCTGCAGGCTCTTTCCTAGAGGCCCCCACGAAGGGAAATGCCTTGGGTTGACGCATGCATAATCGAACTCCGTCGCTAGAGGGCGTGGATCGCATCTGAAACGCTGTCGGAGAATGGATGTGGAGCATTTGATAAAGAATCGGGTCGTGTTGTGACGGTCGAACTTCTAATTCTCATCTTTCACGCAGGAAAATTCAGAATCCTGCAAATTGAGGTTTAATTACGGGAGGAAAGGTTTCCACCTTGACCGCTGAAAAAATATAAGGAAAGTCTCACGGAATTTTAAAAATTATTAAAATTACATGAATGTTACGCGGTGATCTCTCAGTGCAAACCAAAATAAGGATTTCATATGCATACAATTAAGTATCTTCGAAATCGATGTCACGAAAATAAAATTTTAGTACCTCTAAAATCTGTATCCCGTTACATCGCGATGCACATACTATACTTATCGGGAAGAGTCAATGGAGAAATTAAGAGTAATTCATACTCTGTGATTCTCACATTTTTACAACACTATCTCACCATATTCAACACGATAAACTCCATTATTGGGCATGTCCTAATGATGATGCAATTTAAATGAAGTAAGCTAGTTATAACCTATCCTATCAGAAACTTAATTTTAGAATAAAAATTGAGATCACATATTCATTCAAAATTAAGGTCGTATAACCGGACCAAGGTGTAGTTGCACCTATAAATAGATTTCGCCCTACTCTGTCTTGAAAGAAAATACTTGCTCAAAGGCATACAAATAATATCCAATTTTAAGTTTAATAGGAAAATCTTTGATACGAAATTATCGAGGACGCGGAAATAGTTTGCATTCGAGTTATGAGCCTTATGCAGTAAAAACTATAGGGTAGGTTTCAAGATGAAGTAAATATCCAAGCTACATAACAATCATGAATTGTAGTGCTACCAGCATCTTTGTATACCCTTTTCAAATTTGAAGTTTCCGATTTTCTGGAAAGTTATCTCATTGGGAGAGAAGCTATCTTTTTAGTTGTTTCAGTGTTTGAGATTTTTACATATATGTTGCCTTACTTGTTCTTTTCACGATGATTAAATTTGAAATATACAGGAATCATTTAAACATTAAACAGAAATACACATAATAGGAAGGTATATTTATAGTAAATTTATTACATTTGAAAATGACCTTCTGAGTTTTTTTAGCACGCGGCTTCAAATATGGTTCATATAATATCCGCGCCGACAGTAATGGTTGTATTTTTATGTTTAAAAACTCTCTCAGAAACTATATCTCCCTTTTTCTATGCTCTCCGATTTCTATAGTTCCTTATTAACAAGTGATATTAATGGTTTTTATAAACGGAGGTAGCTGAATTATCGCAGGGTCAAAATGCTAATTCTAGTATTATGTATTCCAGCTGGTGAAGCTAACGACGCGTAAGAATTAAAGGTATCACTAAAAGTTGGTTGCGATCGAAGAGTAGGCACTCAAAAAATATTTCCGTACCTTCATTACCGACTTCATGAATTTTTGAGTAGATATTAAAATCACAGGTGCCTTGATAAGCGTATTCATTCCGAATTCTATATTTAACAATTTATGTATTAGATAACTTTTGTTACAGGGTTACCTTCGCGTTTCTTATCTAACGGTACTTTTCAGTCAAGAGGTTTAGCCCATCAACTCCTACGCGGAAGGTTATTCACTGACGACGGGCCCATAAATCTATTTTGTCACCTTCGCTTCGTTTTATTCATGATTTTCAATTTTGCTAACGCAGCTGCATCCATTTAGATGAAAAAGGCATGGGAACGACCTGAAAAACGGCTGAAAGTGGAAAAGACGCAGGCACTCCACGTACCTAAAGAGCTGGGAGGACGCCACTCCGAGAAATGGAGGACCAGAAGTAGAGGAAGGAAAGTTTAAGGCCTGAAGAAAATATACGTGACCCTTTCAACCTAAAGTAGCGAACGACGCAAACATTCAGTCTTTGAGACTATCCATCGTCATTTCTCGGTGCCCCCAATTCAAATCACGAATTAATGCCAATGATAAACGAAAGGAGGAGTTAAATATAGGCGAAGGATGATGACTGCAACTCAAGAAAACGCCCACGGCGCAAAACGTAGAAGTACCTACCCACGAAGGAGGGCTTGTAAACAAATGAACCGATACGCGCTTTCGTGGCTTCTAGTCAACTCCGTTTTTCCTCCTGTCTCTCGTCCTTCACCTGGCGCAGCAGCCTACCAAACGATTTCGGGACGAAAAGAGCTACGGCCGTAATTTATTTTTCTATCCCGGGACCGGATAAGTGAGCAAAAATCTTTTCACGGCGGGAGGAGTTTTGCCGTGTGAAACAAGTTTTTCCGCGAGTATTTACTCCGGTGTTTCGATGATCGCGTCGCTTCTCGGCGCAACGCGATAGATCGATACTGCACGAAAGCCCTCCAGGGGTGATTAGGACGACACGTGGAGGGATGCTTGAACGGTGGATGCTTAATTAGCATCAGAAAACTGTTGCGGTTGCGATCGCATCGTATATTTTTCCGGATTTTCTCCTCACCCGTCCACGCAAGCGTTTGCCCGCGGCGTCCCATCTTCGGGGAGGAGGATTAGAGAGCATATGCTTCGTGAATTTGGATGATGGCTCCGAGATGGAATAAAAAGCGCCAGAGTATCGCGGAGGAGGCTGGGAGTTTGTCTCAATTTTCGGGACCGCCGAGTGATGAGAGACTCGAAATGCGACGGAGCCACACACTCCGGACACCTGATGCTCCCTCCCCACATCCCCCTCGCCCTCCCTCCTCCTCCACCCTCCGACTGTGCCCTCTTGCCACCGACAATGACACTCTCTCCCGTCATCCACTGCGAACGAGCTGGGACGCGAAAGTGAAAGATCGAAATTGATAGCAATCTCGGCGCAGCCGAGATTAATATCCATTGCAATGTTTATTGCGTCGATATAAACATAAAATGCCCTATAAAATGCATTCATGAAGGACGGTGTTTATTTTCACCACGCCCTGCGCAGCAGGTTTTCTGTTGTTTTTGACAGGTTTGTTGAGTAGTCTCTGCTGTTGCCATATGTATAAGAAGCGTAGACACTATGTTTGGATAATAATAATGGTTGGAAGTCGTTAACTTTCTCGCAAAAGAAGAAATTGATGGAAATGGAAATCTGTGTTTGATCGTGGGATGATTCGCTGTTGTCGGCTGCGAATCGCCTAGTATTGCATCGAGCCGTTTGCTTTCTCGCAAGCCACAGTGTTTCTCTTTGCGTATTACTCGGCTTAGTCAGACTTCACTCGTATAAACTTAAGAGAACCAATGTATGAAAAGGAAATTTATAAAGAAATCCGTCATTGTTTCCCACGGACTATGTCATCGTTAACGTATTATACTTCACATATTCCATTTGGAAATTCTCACACGTTAGGTAGAGCCAATTGTGGCTTAATTTTAATCAACAATAATCTGGAGCCCGGTACATTCCTCGTGGTCCAGAAGTAGTAGGCATAGGGTAAGCTAACTCAATAGTGAGGTAATTTGGGCCATTGAAGTTAGGTAGGATAGGTAGTTGAACTAATGTATGATTTCTAAGGAAATAAGAGTGGAAAATAAAAACTCGGCGTCTTTTTAACGGCCATATATTTATTCAAATAGTACTTCAGACTACTCTCATCGAAATCTTCCAAGAGGATCACAATTCAACGTCGGATTACTGAACTTAAATATCTCTCCATATGGTACTCGGGGGGTACAGGCATTCGAGAGAAAAACCTTTACCACTACGAGAATCGAACTCGACCCCAGGGTAGGCCAGTGCCATAGTCACCACACAATCTCTATCTCCACGCGTGATCCGAATATTTTTACCTCCTAGCTATCGTGCGTTATGCCAACACCTGCCTTGGCAAATTTCGACATGGTATTGCCACTTGGACAGCTCTCTATCAGTACTGACACGTGATGGAGTGCAAGTGGCAAACTGTTCCATTGGAATGTATCTGTCGATTCGCTTTTTATGAAATTAGGAAAATTAATGCACTTCAGATCTTAGATCGAGGAGTACCCGATAGATGATATCGTTTTCGGTCAGTGAATATTTAACGATCGTAATAGGTAGTGTAAGATCCCTCTGGTCTTTTAGCAGAGTGCAGGGTTTCATAGCTGTTATACCAATACCGAGGGACATAAAAGAGGATGTAAAAGACCCAACAAATAACACTAAATTTGAAAAAAAAACCGAATCTTAAGCCTGAAAAAAATTCTATGTAAAAAAATCTACAGAAGAATGAGGTGAGTGAGACAAAGGTAGGCAGTATTCCCACATCTTACTTCACGACTTCATTTCAGATTCTACACTTAAAAGAATGGAAGGATATCACCCGTTTATGCGGTCATCCTCTGTCGACACTTGTCGAAAATTAAGTCATTTGGATTTTAGCCATTTCGCTCAAATCTACCTTGATCAACACTCTTTATTACTGCGACCTACGCAAAAAATTTTAATTTGTATATCTTTAGGCTACTATTGGTTTGTAGTTCATGCCTTTTTCCATAGTTTCCTTGATTTAATTCCAGGAAAAAAAAAATTTTGAAGGAATTTTTTAGAAAATGAAAGTAAATTGTGCCAGTGCACGATCAGGAGACATGTATTCCTGCAGCAGTCCCGGAATATGACACACCCAAGAGACAAAGGGACATTTTCAGGAATACAGAGTGAAAGAGAAGCGAGTAGCCACGTATATGAAGGTTTGATATGGGATGACTATGTTGTTAAAACGAGACTGAAGAACTCAACTACCTACTTCCTGAAAAATTAAAATAAATTAAACCCAAGGTAATTTTTATGCAAAAAATGTTGACTGGAATTAAATTTTCCCCATATCGAAGAGCATGTGCAGTTAAATGAAAACATTACAGACATAGTTATTTGATACTATTGTTATAATTTGGTTAGTACATACCAAAAATGAATTCTAAATATAATGTAGAAAGCAAAAATGTGCGATATTGCCCTATATCTTATTCGTTTTCGAGGAGTACCTACATAAAACAATATTCCAAGAAAACACATACAAGTGCATGTTCATAAACGGAGGAAAGAAATTCAGCCTGATCATATGTATTAAAATAGTAGCAATAAGCTGCAATATTAGAAAATATAGGATATGGGAAGACTGGTTTCCTTGGTGACGTTGATTTTCAGCATGATCTGAAGAAGAAATGACCAAAAAAGGCTCGTACCTAAATCAACAAAAGTATACTAAAATATAAATCTGAGAATTAAATAAACCTGAATTTGAGCGTGAGTCCCACCATTTCGGGAGCAGCATCCTAATTACATCTAATTCGGGAGCAGCGTTAACAAAGTCAAGAGAAAATCAAACAAATGGATATAACAATCTGACGGGAAAGTGAACAAATATGGAAACATGATGACGATGGCCGATGGAAGAATTGAATGGTGAGCTGCGCCGAGATAATACTCGAAATCATGACGTCAATTTATCATCTTGAGTTCCAGATCTTTCGGTTTGACGCTGCGCTTCATCGAATACCTTCACTCCGCAATATCACGTCAGGCAGAAATCTTTTTCCCTTAAAGATTGTCACAAAAAATAGAAAAAGCTTTCACTCAAGTAATAATTTATTTCCTTTCCGTAGTTAAAAATTATATCACATTTGATATCTTTAGTAATCAATTTAGAGAAATATGGAATCCGTGATGGAGTAAACTTCTGCACAAGATGGCTTCGGCATTGCTCTCTGAAATTAAACCGTTACCAGATTCATTCTTATTTTTGCTATGTACCTACTTCTAACTAATTGCTTAGAGTGGTTTGATTAGTTTGATATGATTATCCAAAATTAATATTGAGATGAGTGCAAATTGCAATTCAGATGAATCCACTGCTTTGTGGTAATTTTGTTAGTTTGTACTTTATCTTGAATTTGAAGTACCCATCAGTTCGTGGAGAACTATGGTGAAATGGTATTGGCAAAATTTGGATCGAAATTTGATTGCAGTTGTTGTGGAACTAAAGAAACTAAAAGAAGACTCCACTCATCAATAGGATTAAATAATTTATTCATACCAGTCAATATGGGTGCCGACGACAAGGATGAAAAATTTCATAAAATATTTCCACGAGTCTTCTGAATAGGAAACTCTTTATGATGGGGAAATTATTGAAAACAGAATAAAACTTTGACCCAGTTTCCACTTTATTGTTTAGGATTTCTATTCATCTCGAAGAAAAGAGTTACTCTGCTACTGTACTTCTGAAAGATAGTCACTGTTTAGTTTTCTCATTTATTTACTATGCATGTGAAACGGAAAATTGACCTTATACCGAGAAGATGATAGGTTATTCAATCCTTCGTGAGTACTACACATGAACCATTTTGGGTGTGTGGGCAACAGAGAGAAAGTGACGCCGGCAAAAGAGCATGAATGCACTGGCAATTATGGCCAGATTTTGCTGTCTTGAACTTGCTGACGATAAAATTTTTAAGAATATCATTTGGATATAGTAATCAAATTGACCTATGACACATGGCGCGTCATAAGTCATGTTTTACGCTGGAATGAATATCTTCCCAAGTTTTATATTTTAGAGGGGATATTTTAAGGTAGAAATGGTGAATTGGATAGAAATATGGTGAGACACGAGTAACAAGGGATCTCGATCTCAGGGAATAGCCAAAACCCTGCAATTTATGGTTGACGACTTATGATGATTATGATAATGTTGTGAAGAATATTCTGGCTCTTTCAGCAGGTGCTTGTATTCATCATGTTTTCCAACATGGATGAAGTGCATATACCACAACTATGAAGTACATATATACCATTATGCATGCATCAAGTAATTTCGTGTTAAAGATACGCAATACCACGGATTAGTGGTGGAGGGACGACTGAATAGGTGGGGGGCAGCAGCACCCCCGCACTGTTGGGAGCACCACTGGTGAATTACAAAGCGTGAATCAGTCGAAAAACTAAGGGCGCGGAAACAAAGCGGGGAAAACCCGTCGAGGTAGACAATGCGGAGGAGCCCGGCTTGAGCGACATCGAACGTCTCCATGGTTCACGGCGCCATTTGAAGCGCCTTTTTTCGACACCCACGAATAAGTGAGGGAGAGAGCGAGAGAGAGAAAAAGGAGTAGCGGTCGTGAGTTCTCGGGGTTCGTCTGCCTACTTTCTCCAGGATCTGCGGGGGCGGATTTCGGTGGATGCGCGGGACGGGTGAGAGGTAGGTTCCGGTTTCTCAGTCGGATTGGTTGCAGAGGGGAGGGAGGGAGTGGTTTGAGGGGCTTTTTTCACAATGTGACCTCCACGTTTTGTGCCTAAACTCTCGTGATTACGGTGGAGTCTCGGCTCGGAGGAGGAGAACGATAGGGAAATGAGAGGCGAAGGAGCGGATGGGAAGGGGAGAGATAAAGAAGGGGAGGGATGGGGTGAGAGGGAATGTGGCGCATTCACCACAGCCCGGATGGGATTTCTCTAAGATTCGGCTTAAAGAGATTCCTTCGCTCGTGGATTTTCTCCCCATTCGCTTCGAACTTACCGCTAGGAGGCGACAACAGTGTGCTCTCCACGCTTCTCCCCCACCTCCCCCTTCGAGTCGGGCCCCGCCTTCTTGCGACGCCCTCGCGCCTCTGAGCTTCACACCCCCGCCGCGCTATCGCGCCCCCGATCGTCGACGCAGGAAATAAACGAAAAGAAAACAAAAAATAGCGCCATGCGTTCACCCCCACGCCCTGGGCCGAGAAACTTTTATTTAATTTTTTTTCTTGTCCCACGAGAACTTAGCCCCCTCTTACAGAGCAATATTCGCGGCAGGCCTCTCGTCGATTCCTTAGATGAGTTCTCGTCTCAATTTCGAGGTAAATTCAAAACGAAAATGCGAGACTATGGCAGCATCTTATTTACAGTGCGTGTCGACTATTATCTCCAGAGGGTTCTCGGATATTCTGACCGTCTCGTATCGTTACCGTCAACTTTTATTGGCGTCTTAATATTCCTGCATTCTTTGAAATTTCACTTTTAAGTCGTAAATAAGCTCGAAGCTTACTTTCGACACAGCCTTACTTAAGTAGCGTAGGTGATTCTACCTCATCTATTAACTGAAGCATTTCTTATTCTAAATATTCCAAAAAATATTATACTATTAGTTTTCTTAGAATTTAGTCAAAGATTTAGTATTTAGTTAGATAAAGAGTTTAAAGACGTCTTAGTGTTTCCTAATATTAGTATTTCTTATTCTAAACATTCAATTAAATTATTTTTCTATTACATAGTCTATCAGCTTTGTATTGCTCCAAGAGCGCACTATTAAACGCGTGACCTCTTCGAACAGAGATGTAGTCACATGAATAATCAATTTTATTTGCTCAATGCAAAAGAGGCCAAGTTTAACACGAAAAGGAGACACAGCAGTTTGGACGTTTCCGCGGACATGCCGCCTTTTTCAACAGAAGAGGTTGACTCTTCTGTTGAAAACAGGAGAGTAAACGTCTTCTGTTCAACAGGAGAGTCAACCTCTCCTGTTGAAAAAGGCGGCATGCCCGCGGAAACGTCCAAACTCTTGTGTCTCCTTTTCGTGTTTCTATGTTTCCTTCATCTCTCTGTTTTGTTTTGTATTTATTATATGTGTGTGTGTGTGTTCACAGGAATTTTGCATTGCGAGATACAAATAACAATAAAGCTCTTTACTCTTTAACCATATCCAGCTACATAAAGTGACTGCTTGTTTGAAGGGTGATGGTGTGTTCAAATCAAGAGGCATATCAAATTACGCGTATATCAAATTTGAAATAGCTCCAAGGATTGTTACGAATGGTTAGTAATATATGGCTTCGAGAGCGGGTGACTGCGACGCAATTCTTATTTTTAAATAGGAGGTTACTGAGAAGGTTCAAGGAGTTTTGGTTTGAGATGAGTCATGAGGTAAATCAAAGACCAAACTGGGATTTTACGTTTCTTCGAAGAATTGTGATTAGAAGAAAAGGGTTTGGAGTTTAAGTAGAATTCTGAGAAGAAATAGTGATCTCAACTGACAATAATAAAAGTGACATACTCCTGCATATCTCATCTCATTCCAATAACATGTCCATTGCTTGAACTTTTATTTCAAAATTAGCTCTTGATGTTAAACAGGCTTGATCCAATTCTTTCAACATGCAGGTTATTCCTGGATGGATGGCGTGCCTATACATTGGCAGCAGAACGTGAAGTTGCCTTTTATAAATATTCTTTTACATTCTTAGTGAAACATTTTCATTTCTAAAAGAAACGGAATGGAAGGAAAGACAGTCATAAGAATTCTAGGGACTTTGTTTCCAGATGGAAAACTTTTTTCTTTTAATTTTGTCATTTTATTCAGATCCCACGCAACTTTTAATCCATATTCTCAACTTGGCATATTTTATTCCAAAGCATCCAATCCTGAAGGGACGAGGGTCACCAGTGCCATTTTAAGCTGAAAAGTCATCCAAGATGACATTTTAGCTGTCATCCCCAGGGTTACTTCCCGGGCGAAACTCCCCAGGCTGCCCTCTTTTTCCATTCCACCGACTCCGCAACTCCCTCTCCGTTTTCCACTTGTTGATCATTGTTACGGCTAAGAATTATTTCCAACAGCATCTTACCGCTCACATTTGAATTATTCTCCTTCATCAGGCGTCGGAGGATCATCTCATACCACCAGAGCGCTTCATGTCACTATCACGCTACATTTATAAGAAAATATACAATAATTTACGGCATCTAGTCACTACGCAAGCAATATACTCTCCTTATTACACCCTCTCATCCATTATTTCTATGTATAAAAAATAACCCCACTGAGTCACTTATACTGTCGCTATTTCATCTAATTCTCTCCCCACCTGTGTGTCATCTTTTTTGATGTCACTTGGTGTATTATTGGAACGCTTGCTAGAAAAACATGTTCTCCCATCAGCCTATTCCCCGTTCATTCTGTTTCTTCAAACTCTTCTGTTTCTGTATCATTTCCAGCGGTCCATTCCCACCCTCCGGCATTAACCTCGGCCGCAGGTGGAACCCGGGAAAAAGAATAAAGTGAAGAGTTCGGCCCCCGAGGGATTCTCTGCTTAGGTCTCGTACAATGAAAAGCAAGAAGTGCATACTTCATGACAGGCCCTCTAAGGCTTCAGAAAGTAAATTTACATTTCACGACAGACCCCTTGTCCCAGATGTTCATCTCTGGGAATCCGAGCGCCTTATTGGGAAAATACGCGACAGGGCTCTCGCTTTTACCTCGGTGAAAAGTATTTCTCTGATAATCGTCGCGGATGCGCTCATTCGTCAACGCTTTATGCAGTTAGGTATGCTATTACAACCAGAAATTTTGGTAACTACAACGCAAACTTACTGCCGATTAATGTTGACCAGGCATCATAAAACCTGGTATGAAATGAATAAGGCATAGGTAATTTTTTTCTAGTTATACGTCGTCGTCCTGATCATACATTAGCCAAATCTCCGTTTCATCATTGTCTCCCCACAGTTTATCACGTACCTTCTCCCAAGTACAATTTTTTACGGGCTGAATGTCTTCCAAACACCAAATTGGTTATATTGCCTATTCAATGTAGTGAATCTCATTTTAAACTATATGATGAAATCAGTATATAAATATGGAAACGTGTAATGCATTACAATAGACAGTGGTTTCAGGCTCAACTCTGTGAAAATTCATCTTCAATTAAATTTAAAAAGTTGTATATTCCACACTTCAATAGTAGGTAAAACACAACCGGTTTCATCCACAAAAGAATATCATCTATCATCATTATCAAGATAACATCCTCTTGTAGATGAAACCGGTCCTGTGCTACTATTTAAGTGTGGAATAACTAAGTTTATCATTTAATTGAGCATAAAAATAGCTTAAGGATTCAAACTTGTCTTCCAAATGATGACAGTACAAATTATTGGTATCACAGGTATCACTCTATATTGAACTGAAAAAGGTTAAAGCTACCCAAGGATTTTAGCGCTCCGAGTATTCCGTAATTCAGTGAAGTTTACAAAACCTCAAACGCTACTATTCAGTTAATATGAGAAACAAGAGAAGTTCCATCGAATTAAATTCACCGACGATTAGAAAAATAAGGTGAATGAATCTTTTTAATCCCATCCTACGGTCTCCTTTCATTTCGACACACGATAAGTGTAGCATCTTTAAGTTTTTATGAATTTCCTGAATCGCAATTCACTTCAAATTCTATGGAGCTGACGGCCACTTGGCGATCCTCTTCACGGGTTCCTCGTATCGAATACTCATTTGGCTACAGCTCACTTTGAATTAAAATGAAAATCAAAATATAACCACTCCTAGACTTCTGAAAACTCAACCCAATGCAGACGTCTCTCAAGTTTACCTTTGGGTACCTTGAAAGGAAAACTAGGATATACTCCTATGAACAGGCCCAACTAGTAGAAATAGGCCCTTCATTTCAGATTCAACAACTTTTGACGAGGCAAGGCAAAACGAATTCTAGAAATTTTGGAGGAAGGTCAGCCAAGCACGACAATTAGCAATAGCCAACACATTATAAGTGTGTTACACTATACTGCAATATTTACGTCAAATAAGACCGACATTCCGTTATACTTACAGAGGAAGCAGATTGGGGAAGGGGAGGAAGAAAACATCTGAACAGGGCTAGAGATAGGCTAGTGGGTCAAAGACCTTCTCGTAGCCATGAATGGTCTCTCTCGACAGTCCGTGATCGAGACAACTTCCTCTTGTGGAAATCGTGGAAGGCGTTTTCATGAAAACAAAACGAGAAGAGATCTCGTAATCGCGCGAACATTTTAGTAGTACCAAACTTGCTTCTCCGGAACTTCTTCGCCGACACTGACGCCTCGACAATCCTTTGCCCTTTTCCCAATGATGCCGGATATCGCAAATTCATGGGAAGATCTTTTGGAGCGTTTCCATCCGTATTTTCTTATTCCACATTTCCATTCCTCTTATCTCCGGCTCTCCCCTCCTCACGCGTTCCGCGTACATTCGCGCTTTTTCCATCCGAACGCTCGCTATGACCTTCTTCGCGAATCCAGTCACGATGTTCTAATCCCCATTCATTCTTTCTCCCAACCCTCCCTCCGCCTCCCTTCCTTCATCTCCATTTTCTCCATCTCCACACGCGCACACTTCCGGGTCGATTTCCCGGTGCACAGTCGAGATGCTTCTCTGTCAACAAAGCCCGTCGCCTTGTTTAATTTTCTTGAATATTTTGAATTATCCACGCGCATGGCGAAGCTCTATTGTCAGTGTGGCTGATTATATTTTGAGAGTTTTCCTCTACTAGCGTCTGCCGCGAGACTGTAGGTGCCATTTCATGTTTTAAATGTCCTTCAATAATACTAATGACGGCGAACAAATTAAAATTTTCGCGAGTGTTTTCATATGAATGCAATGATATCATTGGGCAGTGTTCAATAATGAATTATCATTCAAGTTTAAACCAAATGTTGAGCCTTTAATGGAGGAAAGATGCCATGTTTGATAACATAGACACTTTGTGATTTCCACGAATGTATTAACCCATTCTCTAACCCATCCCCCTTGTTACCCGTCACCTTAGCCCCCCACTATTCCCACTCCCTTACCCCGAAAAACTTGACTATGTATACTGGTTCTAAAGGACAGTTTTTTACGATTGTGCCCGAGGATGGCTTAACAGCCGAAACCGGTCGCGTGCCAATGCATTTACGGAAGTCACAAAGTGTGTGTGCTATCAATGATTACTCTTGTACACATAAAATGTTATCAGTATAATTATTCGCATTCCTTCTCTCTTTTAGTCATCTGCTGTTCATGAATCGTTGAGCCAAAAAGCCATAGATCTCCGTTTAAGGTTGCATAAAATATTTCCACATTTCAGACTAAAATTTCTTTCCAATTTATGGATGACCCATTGAGAAAAAATGTAATTGATGGCATGGAAAAATATTTAATCACTTACATAGCCCTAAGATTTCAAATTTGAGTCAATAGACTAAGCAAAGTAACCAACGATGGACGAAGCAAGAAAGAAATAGTGAGTAGAATAGCCCAGGCAAAGAGGGCATTCTTTCAAAAGAAGAATCTACTTACAGCAGGAAATACAAGCATAGAAGTAAGGAAACAGTTCATCAGAACATACATCTGGAGCATTTTTCTTTACGGCAGTGAATCATGAACGATGACAGCAGCGGAGAAGAAAAGGGTAGAAGCATTTGAAATGTGGTGCTACAGAAGAATGCTGAAGATTAAATGGATCGACCGAGTAAGTAACGAGGAAGTGCTAAGAAGAGTAGGAAAAAAGAGAAGTCTACTGACAACTCTAAAAAGAAGAAGGGAAAACTTAATCGGTCATATCTTGAGACACGATGGCCTGATGAAGACTATCGTCGAGGGAAAAGTGAACGGGAAGATTGGAAAAGGCAGGCCTCGTATGAGATACATGGAACAGGTTGTGAAGAATGTAAAAGAGAAGAATTACGTCACAATGAAAAGGTTGGCCGATAGAAGAATCGAGTGGAAAGCTGCGTCAAACCAATCCTAGGATTGTTGACCACTGATGATGAGACTAATGTCTAAGGTAACTTGTAATAAAGTGTAATATTAGCTATATTATTAATATTAATAATACCTATATTAAGAGTAATATTAACTATATTAATATTAAATAAGCGTTAACGCTTACCCCTAGAGTAGCGCAGGGTTAACAATAATCGTCTATAAAATTCGCACCACTGATTGTAATAAGCGATTTGAAGTGCTGTACGAAAAATGAAGAATGGATATCAAGTTCTCTATGAGATAAGTTTAATCAATAAATAACGATAACGCTGGCACACGCGTTATGAAGATCCATGATCGAGGCCCAGTGCTCCTCGGAGAAGGATTTTCTCCCCGAGAATAGTCAACTTTTTTGGGGAGGGTGAATGCACTCTGGCGGTGATAAACAAACAGGATAGCGGGGGGGGGGGGGGGGCAGTGAGAAGTGGCAAGCTGGGGGTAAGTAGCGGGTGGAAAGCCACATTTATTGGTAAAGGGAAATGTAACAAATGGGAACAGGAGGATTTCGGGAGAGCCGGGAAAGGGAGGGGAATGAAAGAGTGCTTCTTGGTCAGAATGGGGGTCAGTTGAAGAGTGGGGGTGGATCCGATGATCGCTTGGGGGATGGGAAAACGGAACGAATGGATTCGAATGGACGGGGCGGCATTTTGTCTTCTTTGAGTAGCGCGACAGGCATTCCCTCCACTAACCATGAATTGAATTTAAAGAGATGTGCAAAATATGTTTTTTTTTGTATTTAGGAACTAAGCTGCTAAATTTATTGCCCAAATCATGTTTTTGTGCTTCAACCATAAGTACATTCGTATAAAATGTGAGTAATAGGCTTTTTACTAAACAAAAATTAGAGTATATCTTAATGTAATTGTTTAAAATAAACCTGTTACTCTGTTAATTAGGCTCACCCTGGTGGTATCATGTTTTTTCTTTGTTGTTAATTTCTTCACGTGTTTAAAGCATAACCATGTAGCCTTACTACAGGTAAATGTTTCTTCAAGGCTACCTAAAATTACTCATAGATTGTAATCAATCATTGTAATAGCTTTTGTTGTTGAGTGATAAATTTATTATTTATCATTATTATTAAATGAGGTTACTTAATTCGGTGCGAGCAAAAACGCGCCGACGAACATCATGCATCTGTCGTATTCTGTGGAATATTATCATGAGGAGAAATAGCTGTCACTAGATGTTTGCAGAAAATGAAATGGAAGGTGTTTTTCCGCCAGAAATGAAGAGGTGGAATTGAAATGTGGATTAGGGTTTGATTTCATATTATGAAGTCAATAATAGGAAAATGGAGGGATACGCCGTTTAACAAGCCAGAGTGAAAGTGTCATATATACGTATATATAGCGTACGGGGAGAGGAGTGGATGTGATACGTCTGTATCTATGAGTGGCCATGTTCGGATGTAAAAAGAGTCCATTAGGTCAAAAAAGTGAATCGATGTTGAAGCATGGAAAAGCAGATAGGGGAAATCCGTTGTCACAGAGAAGAGCAATCTTGATCGCATATTGTTTGACATGATGACTAGATAGGTAGACGATATAAAAAAGTTTCTCAATACACCTGTGATGCAGTGTTATAACGCGAGGCCGCTAAATATAAAGAAAATATACTGATATAAATTGTTCTAGTTCCAGGGATCAGGCGTAACGTCATAAGTGTAATTCGACCATCGCTCACTAGCACTTCACGTTATGTGATCGGGTTGGTGGTGTGGTAACTATAGTATTGCCTTCCCAACCCGGGAACCCGGGTCCAAATTTACGCAGTGGCAGAGATTTTTTAATAGAACATCGGTCCTTATATAAATTCTGTGTGAAGAGTACTTCAAGGTTCACACACAGTCCATCGCAGGGGACGTTAAACCTTGGCCCACTTGTCGATATTCGTTCGTAAAGATGAGGCTATTGCTGACGCAAGGATTATCCACACTCCCCATTCGTTCTTTAAAGTCCTACGCCCACGCATTTAACACCTGTACTTAATAGAACAAAAGCTTCCGGCTGCCTGTTAGACTTCCCACTATTAAATGTTGACATCTTTCCTCCCCTTACAGATGGAGCAATTTTCAGTCACACACTGACTGCATCTCTCTAATTATGCTTGTGAAGGGTGGGGAAGGTTGAACCCTCAGAGGGAGGTTTTAAGGGTTGAAGGGATCGGATATTCAAGACGTGCCGTGGGCTCTCGGAGGGGGAAAAGGAGGGACTCCAGAGGGTTTGGCGCCGGGTGTTGGAGAGGGGAGGGCCCCCGGAGGAGGACAAAAAAAGGCCGGGTCAATCGCTCTCTCATTCCGCATTCTCTCTTCATAGCCGAGGCGCGCGGCGGATTCGCAGCCTTCGCCTCTTTTGTTTGTTTATCCTCACGCACCCCTCCCCCCCAAACGGCAGAGGGGGAGGATGGGGTGGGTGTCGGTGTCACGAGAAGAGGAGACGCAGGGGTTGCGTGGTTGTGGTGGGAGAGGAGGGGATAAGAAAGAGGTGGGAGGCGGCGGCTCGCGGTACTCCTCAGTCTCTCGCGTGCAAGAGAAGCTGCTGGAGGAGGAAGAAGAAGAGAGGAAAAAATAAAAAGACATTCAATCAACTTTCTCGAAGAATGGAGGTTCCTTAATGGAAAGATATTCAAGAGAGCGGAGGCGAAATTTTTCTCTCGGGATTTTAAAAGGGAATATTGAGAGATGGTCCCGTCGGTTTTATTTTCCTTAAAAAAATTGGTGGAGCCAAATAATCGTTCTCGTGGAAAATATTACACCCATCCGTGTTGGTGAGATATTTTTTATTAATATTTCTTAAATTTCAATGGAATATCGGGTTATCTATCTATAAACTGTAGTGCGCCTGTCTCTATTCCAGAACCAATAATTATGACGGGAGCGACGTGGCAGCACGCCATTGGTGCCTTTGAAGGAAATGGATCTCTGAACATATGTTACTTTGGGCGGAGGCATATAATAAATATTTTCGTTCTCGGTCCGATTATTACCCCAACATTTCTCGAGAAATGAATCTTTTATATTTGTTTTAAAATCGATAATTTCTGACAACTCTGCGACGTAGATATATTTACTTACGTTTAGGTCCATAATTAGCTCGCACACATACAGCGTTGGAGATGGTTGCGAGCGAGTAAAATTTCCAAGCGCATTTATGCCTAAAGCCTGACAGTTTTCCACGGGTGTGTCAATATTCCACAGGTGTTTTCCTGGTCAGTATCGTGGTGGCAGTCATTCGATGTGAGGTGCCCAACTTTTAAGGTCATTAGTGCCATTCGGGATGGTTGGATAATTGAATGTAGAAGGAAAATTTAGGAACGGAGGAAGGGTGGAGAGAAATGCGGTGACGGTAGTAGCTTTCTCTCTACGGAAGGTGCAAAGAGATTCACGGTGTAACAACCCATCCGACGGACGGTGTACTGTATTAAGAGTTCTCTCCATACAACACTCAAGTAGGTTATATCAATGAAAAATCTCTGCCACCACCACGATTCGAACTCGGGTCCCTATAATGGGTAGCCAGCTCTCCAGCCACCACACAAATAGACCTACGTTCATTTTAAATTGAAGCGATCAAACCCCGTATTTTCTCCCACTAGGTTTTGGATATCGCGATGGCGTCATAATTGCAATTGTCTAGTTTATGGGTCGGCATAGTATGGCTCGCGAGCCACATTTGGCTCTTTGGGTGCGTTAAAGTGGCTCGGAAGTAAAATTGAAAATGGAATCAAAACTATCGTAGTTTAATTTAAATAGTACGATATTTAAATTTACGCATTTCAATATGTACTCGTATATATTGGAATTTACAAATGAAATAAGTATAGGTTCAAAGACTGATTCCGGCGGAGAATTGGTTGTTAAATAAAAAAAACCTATCCACAAATCGAACATTAATAAATTTTCTCAGAAAATGACTCACTGCTCATGTAAAACCAAGGAGACAAATTTTAAGTGATTTTTTATATCAGTAGAGTTACAAGTAATATTAATACTTGTTATGATATTACTTTAAATTTTCATTGCCTTCAAAGATATATATTATGGCTCAAAAAGAAATTATGTTATTTTTAAGGGATATGTTTGGCTCTTGAGTCACAAAAGTTGTCAACCCCTGGTATAGGAAATCTCTCATTCTCTCCAGGTTTACTTCAAGTTGTGCGGTAAAAGACATGTACTAGTGGAGTGGAAAATGAGAATATAAAATGTAGGGCCATTGCAGTGGAACGAATCGAGCCTCTCCTTATTCCATATCTGGCCCTGGTTTTTTCGGTACTAAAATGACAGTAATCTAGATTTCGGAACAGCTAATTAAAGGAATGCATATTCTGAATAAATTAAACAAACTTAATTTGGCGGCGAAAGTTTGTTTGGGGTAAATCAAAGAAGAAACTTGGTAGTTATGGCCATATGCCATTTGAAAAAGGTGTTTCCACCCTAGCACTTGAGAATTTATTCTGCTACGATCTGATGTTCTCAAGTGTTATAAGTTATCTGAAAATGTATTGTACCGTGTATTATTTTTCCAAGATATTTTATGCACGATGTTGCATCATAGGAGAATCACCTTTTCCGCGGAAGAATACACACAATGTTCTGTTTCTGCTAGACGTTGGGATACGCATTTCATTGAAGTCACTCGGCATTTTTTACGATAAAAATTGTAGTGACGTGCATTTCAATACTCTTGAGCATCATTTTAAGGAATGTATCCCGCTACAGACGAAGTTCACTGAGGAGAGCAATCAGGAGAGGAATTAGTGATGTTTTTGGTCTGAAAAGCAGTTATCATTTCGGAATAATTAGGTTGGAAACGTGATAAAATATCTCCGATTGTACAAATTATAATAAATCAACTGGGCTCGTATTAATAAAAAAAATTAATGAGGAAGGGGTTGATTAATCAGTAAACATTAGACTGACAGGACATGGAGAGATAAAACAAAGAAGGATCTGTTAGTTTCTATAGGAAAAGAGGAGAATTATGGATTAAAGAGATTCAATATATTTGATGAACACGAAAGGAGCTGGAGTTTTCTTGTAAGCACAATAGGAAGGCAAGAGAGGGAGAAAGTAGTCAGAAAATTTTCAAAAGTAGCAGTTCACAAATAAAAACCTCTAAAATTAAGCGGTGCAGCCTATTTTAGTCTACGAAAATTTCACGGAAAACTCTCTAAGACAAGTTTAATTGTCATGAGCCAGATAAATGTGTAGTTATTAAATATAACTTGTTGAATGTACTATTATGGCAATAATTTTTAATAAAACCCTACCAAGGTTTCAACACCTTTGCGTCATTTTCAAGGGTCACTGAAACCTTGGTAGGGTTTTATTGAAAAAGCTTGGCGGAAAAGTAAAATACGTTTTATTTAAGAAAGCGTTTCCACAAAGTAACACCCGAAGCAGGAGACACAAATGTGTAGCACTTGGTCATTCGTTAACGAGAGAATAGTATGATTTCATTTGAATCAGTCTAAGGAATTAAAAGTGGATTGGTACCAGATAACCTCTTAAAGTCGCTGATTTAAATGCTGGAAGCTTATAGCAGGTGCTTCTACCCTTGTCATTATATGAGAAATATCTCCGAAAAATACATATACTTAGTTTCCAATTTCAGTGCTATTCTCATTAGCTATAGTTTTCATGATAGGCAAGGATCAATGAAACAAGTGATATTCACGATTTGCTTGAAGAAATGTAGGCATGGGAAAGTAAAGCTAAGGAAGATATTAGATATTGTCAGAGGCCAAGAGAGGTGGATACATAATTGATTAAGTTACGATTGTAAGCTAATGTAATCCAGTTTAAACTAAGGGGTTGAGAGAATTGATAGGCATAATATGAGGTGAGTAACATTTCGGCAGCGAGTGTTGACCAAAAAATTTGTTTACCCTACGAGCCTCAAGTATTCACAAGGTATCTCAATAAAGGGACAAAGCCAACAACGAAGGGAGACCTCCGAGGAAAAGTAAAAAACCATATCGAGTACATCACACGCGAACGCTATAAAAAGAAACTCTGCATTATCATCCGCTTGCTACGCGGTCTCGAAGGGCGCGACGACAAAACAGCCAGGCAGTTATGATAATGAGGCTCATCATTGTTCTCCATCCGAAAATATACATTATAAAAACATTTCACGGATTCTTGAGGTCAAGGCAAAAATAAAATAACAGCATCCAAAGCTTTTAATTTTTGCCTCGGGTACAGAGGAATGAGAGTACTTGTGAAACGAACATGAATACGTGTAACGAGTGTATTTGCTAAAACTTCACGTCCAATAATAGACATAAAGGGCGATGATACCATCGTGAGACTTCACGCATGTACGTAAAAGCATGCGCAAAAGCAAAGATATTAGTGAAATAAGGTCAGAAAGTTGCTAACCCGAGAAAGATTTAAAACACGTCGTCGAGGAACGAAAAAGCAAAATGCTTGTATCATCAGTCAGATAATTTCATTTTCACTGAAATCGCTGGAAGACCTGAAAAATCTCGAATTACAGAAATAAAGTGGGAAAAGTATTTCATGCATTCAATTTCAAGGATTTTTTCAATTCAATTCTCTCTTCACTCGACAAATATATACTACTTTGCCATCCAAATGAACGATAATTCTTGAAGAGGACTCGACTCGGACCGGGACTCGAACCCGAATCCCCATAACTTCTGGACAAGTGCTTCAACTAATTAAGCTACCAAGATGTCCTCTGGAAGTTTCCATCAAAATGATAAATATTTTGGGTAATTAAGCGGCTGGACTCGCGGAAGCAGCGTGAATTTTTTCTGCTAGGGCTGTGGATGATGGGTTAGAGCTACTTTCCGTCAAGTAGGAACCTGACAAAAGGAATCTCTTGCAGAATCTGGTCCCCAGCGAGGCAGTTGCTAAGGTGTCTCACCCAAGTGGTCAAACTTTTGAAGGTAAACAGCCCTATAAAGCAACTCTAAGAGTCTTTTCTATGCTTACTGACTCCGAGTGTAAGATATGGTACATTTAGGGAAATATCACCTACGTATGATTTCTAAATATAGAGTCAGGAATGGCGATAGGTATCTCGCATTTTCTGTATTACCGACTTAGACTCGCATCATAATCTTGTGAGAATGAAAAGAGATTTTAGATTCTAAAGAATTTATTTATAGTGGGCTATAAAGGTGTGGAGCGTTGAAACTTTTATTTTGGCGAAACGGTGGAACCAGCATGAGTCAGACAGAATTATGATAGCATGGAGTGGTTAGGTCTCAAGAAGGGTGAAACGCCACCCTCAACAAGAGCGAATGGAGAGGAAGTAGAGAAAACAAGTCTAAAAAGACCAGGTGGAGGGAATCTAGAGATTTCTACGGTAAGGACTTAGGTCATCAAAATGAGAAGGCCTCCTCAAGGTGGATCCCTTCCACCATGACCTGAGGGGTATTAGGACTCACAGCCTTAATTCACTTCAAGCCATGAGTTCATTGATTTGACCCCCACTCTGTTAAGAAGAAAGCTAACGAATTGTAAAACAACGCTATTTTACAGGAGTTTGCGGCGTGTATCTTACAAAGGAAGCAAGTATGCAGCATTTCACAAACCACTCATAACTCCGACCCCGAGAGGCAGGTAAATACGCCAGTAAGGATCACAAGCCTCGATATGGGAAAGAAATATGACTTGCAAGAAGATAAATTTGAACCAGGACTATTAATAAGATGGTGAAATATAAAAACACATGACGTAAAATTTGTGCGAGGAAAGCTCAGAGATCCATGATTTCCCAAGTTCACCTAAAAGTCCACGTAAAAATGAATTTTTCAGGTTTTATGGACTTACTAGGAGTATTTTAGAAGGTAATTAGGGCAGCTGACTCCTCGAGAACATTTTAAACACATCTCCTGAAAAAAGAAAAGCTGCCGAGTGGCAGAGAAGAAATTTAAAGCGATTGGTGACAGATGCGTAATGCATAGAAAGGAGCTCAGGAGGAAAACTAATTGCGGTTCAGGAACGGGGAGCAAAGTGTATATCACTGCGGTATTGAGAACATAAGAAGGAAGGAATTTAGAATATCATCAATATATCTTTACTTCTTCATTGATTTCTTGAAGGTGTGTGATGCAGTCGAATGGTGAAGATAATGTAGACTTCAGAAGGTAGCAAAAGTTATTTACTGGCTGTAGAGGATGGATGGCAAGGATTTTGTGCGTAATGCTTAGAAACGTACCGGTGAAGAGTGTAGTCTGAATGATTCGAGATTTGCCGATTGACTATAAAATATGAGCACTTTGGAGAAAATTTGGAAAAATTTAAAACGCTTGAGGTGGGTCTGAGAAAGATGGAGGTTCTATAAGAAACCTGGAAGAGACCACAATACAAATGAAAGGAGTTATTCACTGATGAGAACACTTATGCGAGACTTTGATGGAAAAAATAACCCACCTATTTCGGGACTAAATGCGATCTCACAAAGTCATCGTGAGCTGTACCCGACCGAATTTCCGAGGCATCCTTTTTCCCTTGGATATGTAAGGGCTTTAAAAGAACTAAATGAAAAGAAAATGCCGTATATACGATACCACGAAGCCGTCGTAATAGTGCTAACCGTTTTACCACTCTCACTTTACACCATTTTACTTATGGCAGTTTTGTACATCTTTTTTCTTCAAAGACTTCGAAAACTAACTGGGGAAAGCTGACACTGGATTGGTTAGGCTTCGCTCTAAATTGATTGGATTGAGCACTGTAAGACATTAAGGGGCTGATAAGTGAAAGGAGTATATGATTTGGGGAAATTTGTGTCCCAAACCGTAAAATTTGGAGAGAAAAACGCAAACGGATAAGTAGGAATTACACGCTTTCTTCGGATAGGTTGAAGAGAAGTATTACCGACTTAGACTCGCATCATAATCTTGTGAGAATGAAAAGAGATTTTAGATTCTAAAGAATTTATTTATAGTGGGCTATAAAGGTGTGGAGCGTTGAAACTTTTATTTTGGCGAAACGGTGGAACCAGCATGAGTCAGACAGAATTATGATAGCATGGAGTGGTTAGGTCTCAAGAAGGGTGAAACGCCACCCTCAACAAGAGCGAATGGAGAGGAAGTAGAGAAAACAAGTCTAAAAAGACCAGGTGGAGGGAATCTAGAGATTTCTACGGTAAGGACTTAGGTCATCAAAATGAGAAGGCCTCCTCAAGGTGGATCCCTTCCACCATGACCTGAGGGGTATTAGGACTCACAGCCTTAATTCACTTCAAGCCATGAGTTCATTGATTTGACCCCCACTCTGTTAAGAAGAAAGCTAACGAATTGTAAAACAACGCTATTTTACAGGAGTTTGCGGCGTGTATCTTACAAAGGAAGCAAGTATGCAGCATTTCACAAACCACTCATAACTCCGACCCCGAGAGGCAGGTAAATACGCCAGTAAGGATCACAAGCCTCGATATGGGAAAGAAATATGACTTGCAAGAAGATAAATTTGAACCAGGACTATTAATAAGATGGTGAAATATAAAAACACATGACGTAAAATTTGTGCGAGGAAAGCTCAGAGATCCATGATTTCCCAAGTTCACCTAAAAGTCCACGTAAAAATGAATTTTTCAGGTTTTATGGACTTACTAGGAGTATTTTAGAAGGTAATTAGGGCAGCTGACTCCTCGAGAACATTTTAAACACATCTCCTGAAAAAAGAAAAGCTGCCGAGTGGCAGAGAAGAAATTTAAAGCGATTGGTGACAGATGCGTAATGCATAGAAAGGAGCTCAGGAGGAAAACTAATTGCGGTTCAGGAACGGGGAGCAAAGTGTATATCACTGCGGTATTGAGAACATAAGAAGGAAGGAATTTAGAATATCATCAATATATCTTTACTTCTTCATTGATTTCTTGAAGGTGTGTGATGCAGTCGAATGGTGAAGATAATGTAGACTTCAGAAGGTAGCAAAAGTTATTTACTGGCTGTAGAGGATGGATGGCAAGGATTTTGTGCGTAATGCTTAGAAACGTACCGGTGAAGAGTGTAGTCTGAATGATTCGAGATTTGCCGATTGACTATAAAATATGAGCACTTTGGAGAAAATTTGGAAAAATTTAAAACGCTTGAGGTGGGTCTGAGAAAGATGGAGGTTCTATAAGAAACCTGGAAGAGACCACAATACAAATGAAAGGAGTTATTCACTGATGAGAACACTTATGCGAGACTTTGATGGAAAAAATAACCCACCTATTTCGGGACTAAATGCGATCTCACAAAGTCATCGTGAGCTGTACCCGACCGAATTTCCGAGGCATCCTTTTTCCCTTGGATATGTAAGGGCTTTAAAAGAACTAAATGAAAAGAAAATGCCGTATATACGATACCACGAAGCCGTCGTAATAGTGCTAACCGTTTTACCACTCTCACTTTACACCATTTTACTTATGGCAGTTTTGTACATCTTTTTTCTTCAAAGACTTCGAAAACTAACTGGGGAAAGCTGACACTGGATTGGTTAGGCTTCGCTCTAAATTGATTGGATTGAGCACTGTAAGACATTAAGGGGCTGATAAGTGAAAGGAGTATATGATTTGGGGAAATTTGTGTCCCAAACCGTAAAATTTGGAGAGAAAAACGCAAACGGATAAGTAGGAATTACACGCTTTCTTCGGATAGGTTGAAGAGAAGGAGAAAGTATACTGAGCTAAAAAAAAAGGAAATCTTGTTATAAAATAGGTGTTTTCGGGTTCATAAAAGTACATAAAAGTATTATTCACTACCTGAAATGGTTCTAGTGCACAGATGCATTTTTATATCACTGTACTCCTACCTCGAACTGATTGAACGCTTATAAGAATAACTTTTGAATAGGAATACAATAGCCGGTCATTAAATGAATAATGGAACATTACTTGTAGGTACTTGTCTAGTTTTCAAAGAAGAGGCAGGAACAAAGCAAAGAGCTTCTGATAGTAATTTTAACGGGAATCCACCAGCATATTTATCATTTAGTGAGTCATTTAGCGCGATAGAAACATTTTCCTACCCTTCATACTTCCAGTCTTTGACCGTTGTCAACTGCATGAAACAAAATTCATTGAGTGATACGATAAACTAAGGTAGGTACGTAACAGAAAAGAGAAGATGCTGAAAAGGCGAGGAAATTCGTTCTACAAATGCAGATGTTCATTATAGAGGCATGCTGAATCCTTGGCGCTTTCACGCGATATTTCGCCCTCGATAGTTATCAGTAAACCGTAGGTAGAGCGTCCTGTGTTCCCTTGCTCGCATTCTCCAAATCCACATTAGCTTCCTCAGGAACATTGAAGTGGAGTAATCTTGTATACGTAAACAAATGAAAAGAAAAAACCGTAGGCGGAGCAGAGAGAGGGGTGGAAGAAGGACGGAGAGGACAAGTTGGTGGTTTGTGGGTCGCCACGCCCTCACCGTTAATCACAATTACCCCCGGAATTCTGGGGGAGACGAAAATTCGAGTAGATACAGGGTGAGAGAACAGGGGAGGATGGTGAGGAAAATCCTCCCTCGCTCAATCGATGTCTCGGGAGTGAAAAAGGTAAATCTTAAGCTCAAACAAATCAGATGAGAGAGGTCGAATGGAGGTGCAGGCGGAGGCAGGGTTGCATCGGAAAGCTTGAGGGAGTTGCGGGAGGAATTGACGCGCGGGAAGAAATGGGAGCCCGATCCATTCTTAAAAGTGAGTAATTATGCAGTCGCCGGGAACACGGGAAAGAGACGTCACCCGTGAGGGAGCGAAAGGTCCATTCTACAGGACAGCAGGAAGTTGGCGAGGGGTGGTGGGAAGAGGGCTAGCTATAGATGGCGTTTAGGGAGAAAAAAGTCCGAAAGTATCAAGCAAACACTATGTACTCGTATAATACTGTGCGAAGATAAAGTGAGGAGACGGGAAAGCTGATGGCAGGAATACAGGGAAACGAATGATAGAGGAGAAGTTGAGAGGAAGTAGATACACCAAAATAGCAGAAGGAAAAAGACGATCAGGCTTTTCGGCGAAACTGACGGGATGTGGCATGCATCTAATATACCCTCACGAAATGATGACAATAGTGGAATATCTGGATTGGAAAAATGGAAAGGTGGAAGGGTCGGAATTCTTAGGATCAGTCCGGGAAGTATTGATACTACGGGTCTTGACCATTTTCCCAATTGACAGGAATTACAATCAAGGCGAGGTGGACGGAATATAAAAATGGTGCAAACTGGTAGAGCAGGGTGAGGGAACACAGGGGTATGGACAAGATATAAACATGTTTCTGTTTTACTTTAATGCCACAATATTTCTACCATTATTATGAAATTAGAGTTTATTTAAACCTTTCATCCTCATATACATGTATTTCACAACTTCCCCAAACCTTCGCTCTTCTACCAATGCAGATTGGATTTGTGAAGAATCCCTCAGTGTATATTTTTCTAATATTTGAGGCATATGTGATATTAGTTCTGTCATTGCATTCCCTACTCCTGCAAATTAATTTCCTCGCCTCTTCTTTCTTCCTTCTAGCCGTTGAAAATCTCTTTAAAAAGTTCTCGCTAATCCAACATTCTTCCAGTTTTCAGACTTTAACATACGTACATCGACCTCTACATACGTCCTTAACCCACCTTTTCTTTATTCTTCAATGAATTTTCCACAATTCAATCCTCCATCTACTAAGCATTAACGTTACTTGTCTTCCTGTCTCTCCTTCCACAAAATTTCTATATTTGTCCTCCATATTTTGAAATTCTCCATTAGACAACCATTCTCTTTTCTGAAGACCAACTAAGGAGCCAAACAACGCCATACTGTGGGTAAGTCTTCTCCAGTTTTTAACGCTTCTTTACTCTGCCTCCCCAACACCGTAATTGATCAAAACGAATGATTAAGGGAAATTACCACAAGGTTCATAAAATTTACAGCTCACAGGACAATCCTAAAATTTGTTTTCTGCTGATGAGCAGTGCATTTTCCGAGAGGAACAAGTGTAAAGGACAGTCCAAACGTTCAGCATTTTCCCTAACCACACTCAAAGATTAAATACACCTCCCCGATTACAGCCTCGGCGTAAAGCGTCGAGAACCCCAGCGGAGATCCCTCGAGAGTGAGAGAGGGAGAAGAATGGAAACGGAAGGACACGTTGAACAAACGGCCCTATCCGGGCGTTACTGAGCCGTCAGTTCCCCGCTTGAACTCTTAACTTAACGGAAGCGGAGAAAGAGAATGGCACGGGTATGTTTTCGGGAGGGAGAGGGGGAAAAGAAAGGAAGAGCGCACCGCACTCAGATGAGGGCGAATGTGGGCTGGGGCGAAGGATGCTCTGGGATGATGGGAGACGGGATGTTCCCCTGGAAGAGGGAAGACGACGGACGAGTGCAAAAGGATGCGAGCGGCGGACACTGCCAAATATCGAGAGAGAGAGAGAGAGAGATGAGGAGCACGCAAGGCGACAGGCGGAAGATGGCTCGGCCTCTGCGGATTGAATCGGTGAAGCAGAGAGGCTCCCACTTTCGGGACGCCCTGAAGAATGTGACGCGCCATGGACCGACTAAGGAAAGAAAAGGAGAAAGGAGTGCAACTTCTCGGGAGAGAACAAAAGGGGAACGATCGCCAAGTGTTTCGTGTGGTGGAGGGAAAGAATTTTCAAACGGGCCATTAAACGACCATTAAAAAGCCAGCGTTGTAAAAGCAGAGCGGATAAGATCCCTGAAGGAGCGAGGCGTTGAAAGGGAATGGTGGGAAGAGTTAACGTGAGTGATGGAAGGAAAAAAGAAGTCTCACGAAGTTTGGAAGATGGATTTGAGTGAAAAACAGAAGAATGCAGTTTGAAGAGGACTGCTGTGAAATAATGCATGTGGCAGGTTGAAAAAAATAAGACAAGTATGTAGCAAATGAGTTGGGTGAAGATGTAGAAAACCAATAACTTTGGGTAATATTGTAGGCAGTAATGAAAAGGGTGATAATAACGGCAAAGATTGAGTGGAAATTAAGTTCAATGGGGAAGCTATGATAAGAGATCAAGAATATGAGATATTTTTAGAAATTTTAGTTGTTTAAAGTTGTAAGGTGCCCTACGTCTCGGGCACCATATAGGTCATCTTTCCTCTAGGATATTGATTGATTTATGGACCGCTGCATTTTCTAACAATAACAAAAAAATTGTTTCCCGACGCTGTCATCGCGAAAGCATCACTGAAATAACTATACATTTCAGAAGACAAAGACGACACGTTCATGAGAGCATGATGACACTCACGAGAGCGAAAACTGATGAAACCGGCGCATTACCGAGTTAATTGAAGGCCATCTCGGATTAATCTTCCAAGTTTATGATTTCTTACTTTGCCATTTAGTCGGAGCAAAACTTTTCCTCATCATCTTTGCTAATTTCTATTTAATGCTTAAACGTGACTCCACACACGGCTCGGCGATAAATAAGAATGCGTAGAGGATCCGGCGACTTTTAATTCCTCGGCGGGCGGGGTGGTCTTGTAATTGTGACCGCCAGGTTCCTTCCCTCGCGATGGAGTGGACCGGCGAGATAGTTGAGTAAAATGCTGGGGAGGCGGTGCGACGGATGGAGACGTAGTGAGGGAGAGGAGAGATACGGCGGCGATGCTGCGGGACGAGGAAGGGAGGGAAGGGGGAGCGTGGGTTGAGGAGCGGTGTGTCGCGGGGGGCAGGTGGGAGGGGACCCTGAGGGGCGTGGTGTTGAGAGAGAGCGAGAGGGGGTGGGAGGTGGAAGGAGGCAGAGGAGGGGGTGGGGAAACGTATCCGCGGTAGGCATTGGCGGGAGGGGCTGTTGTGCGTGGAGTTGTTTCTGTGTGTGAGTCGGCAACGAGTGTGGGTGGGATGGGAGAGAGAGAGTGGGAGGATTGTTGGCGGTGACTGGTTGGACGACGGCGGGATCTTGCGTGGATCTTTGCGGGGGAGTATTCCGTCCGCCCGGAGTTGGCGCGCGTAAAAAAAAGAAGGGGTGATGGGGTCGGGAAGGCAACGAGGGTTTCTGGAGAGAGGGTTCGGGGATGAGGGGTGGGAGGAGAGACTGTCGGGACAAAAGGGGTGGGATCGCGCTGATGGGAGACGGGAGTGTGTGTGTGTGTTGTGTGGTGGGGAGTGATGAGGGGCACCCACCCTCATTCCTCCCTCCCATACATCCCTTCCTCCCTCCCTCCCCTCACTCTCTCCGGAGTCGCTATAAAGAGGAGTCCCTGCACCTATCTGAGCAACAGAGCACACTTTGGAAGCTCTCGAAGCGCATCTTCACCTTCCGGCTTTGGCTGCTGGCATCTAGATCACAGGAAGGAAGACGCAGATATTTCTCTCCCTTGTCCTGACAGAGGAATTTCCTCGCAGAGTCCTCCTTTCTGGTGTCCGCTCCGGCTGACTTCCCGCTTTATTCCTCAGAGGGAAACTACCACGATAGCGGTGAGTCTTTGTTTTCTGTGTGTACAGGAGTATTAAGTTAAATCCGTCTTCAATGAAGCCTCTTTCCGTGAAGTCGTCTATATTATTAAATCATAAAATTTTTTATGGGAAGATACAGAACTCTTTCGTTAGTTTCAAGGTTGTAAATTTAGCACGCATTTCTTCTTCCCGTGCTTCAGGTGGTCAGTAAATCGTTCTCTTGTACTGAGTCCCTTGTACTTTTGCAAAACCAAAGTTTGTCACCTTTTCCGGTGAGAAGTATTCATAAGTTCTTAAAACTTTTTACTTCCTAGTAAGAAATAAATAGATTGCTTTTAATTATATTACTTTCATTTACTCATGGCTGGTGAAAAAGTCCGTAATTTAATGATAAAAGTTAAATGGTGATCGTAATTTCGGTTTGTATAAATGATAGTGTCAGAAGATGAACGTCTCATATTGGACATTTTAGGGATAATTTTTCACTGAATTGAAGTATTACTGGCAATTCATTTAAGACCTTGTATAATATTGGAACTCTTGGTGGAATATTGCCAAGTTTTTAGAGGAAAAATATAAGAGTGTCATTTAAGATGCTTCCATTATGATTCGAATACATTAGCTAGTACTAAAACCGTGGATTTTTTGCTCGTCGATATCTCTTGGGTGTGATTTAATATTCCATAGCTCTAAAAATGTTGGGAAAAGAAAACTCCTCCAGAGTATTTTGCAGGAAAAAGAACATGGAAAAGTTTTTTTAAACACTACCTTCCTTAATCATCGCCAAATTCAATAGACTAAATTTTTTTTCGTCAAATACTTTGACTCTACTGCCAATCTTTAAGGAACTTGAAAGATTTTTTCTCTTTTTTCGCACAACAGCCTGAGAAAATATGCTTCAATGATAGCAAGTTGGCAGTATTAAGCCCTATGCACATTATTCTCTACAGATACCTTTGTAGAAAGCCTAATATTTTAGACAAGTTAACGAATTTTGACAGTTTTTTTGAATAATTCATAATTTTACCATGAATAGAATTCGTGGCTGCTACAAGTAATCTTCGTGAATACTGGAAATTGGATGAACTAACCGATGACTATTTCATGAAGTAGCGGAACTGCTAAGTTCCAGTGATTAAGGCCCAGATTACCCTGCCGTGGAGTGAACAGAGGGAGAAACACAGTGGACACTAATTGAATTTATTCGGAACGCAACGCTCCATTCTCTTATGCGGATGGAAGTCGAGGAGAAAAAGAAACGGATAAGTGATTCCGCAATTAAGAGCAAACACATGCGAACAAAAAGGCGCGCCCTCGCACGATATTTCTTTAAAGACGGAGAGCAAGAAAAAAGATTCTCTTCCTCTCATCGCTACATATTTTTTCCAAATGGTGGAATAAACGGGCCACACAAATCCCAGAAGTCGGTTTATGGATTATTTATGAGGTATGCATTGATATCAAGTCGTAACAACTCTGGGATAAAACGATTCCGAAATCATTCCTTCCTCCTCCTTCATCCCGGAAAGCTTTAAGAGGAAGTAAATTATGCATTGAAAAAAACGGAGTCTGGAAAAGATCACCGACTTCTCCCCAGCCGTCCTCGTCTCATCTAGCAGGGATACGAGAATGGCGTCATTGTCACCGATTTTTCTCGTTTGTTTTTTTCCTTTCCCTCCCACGGAGACGACGCGAAAATTTCGATTTCAGCGAACGTATCTCTTCGCGAAGTGAGAGGGATGACTCGGCGGGAGCGAGCGAGATAAAGTATAAAAATCTTGGATGGGCAGGGCAAAGTTGGGCAGCGTGGGAGTCCGGGGAAATAAAGAGTCACGGGTTGCGCGTGTGTTGGTGGGGTTGATCGATTGGTATGATATCTACCGAGGAGAAAACATTTCATATATATTTATGGATACATATATTAAATACTCTCCGAGCCTTAACTTTCCAGCGATGAGATCGAAAAACTTTTTTGGAGTTCCTAAGTTGGCTCAGTCGTTTAAATATGCGGAGACATGCATGGTAAATCCTGAGGTGAAATTGATTCATGTTTGCTCGCTTTTTTCAGGAGTCAAGAAAATTAGATTGCTGAATGGAATCATGTTAGTGCTCAAACGTTTTAATTAGCGGCACTTAATTATCAATCCTACCATTTTGACGATGTAGGGAAAAACAAATTTCGATTCTTTCATTGTGATTAAAATGAGAAAATTTGGACCCAAGAAGAGTCAGTAGTTCGGAACTTTTCTGTGAATAAATGAAAAGAATACTTTCACCCAATATACCAAACCACCTCTTCTTTAATATACTTACCTTAATTTTTAGGAGAACTGTTTTCGATAATCGAAATTGTTTAAATCTTTAGCTAGGACGTTGACTCTATGCGCACTTTAATTCATTTTAAGCAGCAAATGATATTAAATATATTTTCGTATCTGGGAATTGTTAACAATTGAGTCTTGCAAATTGTGATAGTAACTAACGGTATCACAGACGACAGTTTTTACGTGCTAAGCTTTGCTTCATCGTGGTCAATTTATAGCAAAACATGAAGCATACTAATATGATAAGAAAAATTAATTTGAATGTAATAGGCGAAAAAGGATCACTTAGATTACTGGGATAACATTTTGAATGAAAACGGATAAGTTAGAATAGATATTATGGGAGAATATGGCTGGCATAAGCAACGTTCACTAAACTGAGAAAATGGATGACAGGAACTGTCGGTAAAAACATTAAGGGCAGTTGTTTGGGTTTTGATTTTTTTCATGCTATAGAATTTCCAGGAGAGAGGTCTAAGAAAAAGACATGAGAAGGCACAAGGTATCTTAATTTTATCCAAGGTCTCTTTCTACTTCATTCACCTCTACAGGATGAACTAAAATATCATGTGTCAAGAAAAATAAGTGACGTTATCGCAACACCAATACTTCTTAAAAGTCATAAGTAATAGCAGCGAATATAAATATTGGAATCGTGAAGCATGAAATCGAAACTTGATTGTAAACCAACATAAACACTAATATAGTAATTTTGGCTGTATCCTGCAACATAGGCCACTTTACTTGCCTTTTGGTCAAGGTGATTGCCTACACGACTCAATGAACTAAACCACATCCCAAGTTTCCCGCTGTTTTGGGATGATGTGAAAAGAATTACAAATAACAAAGATGTTCTTAGAACAACGATATTTATTTCCAATTTTTCAGTTTCAGACTATCTATAGATATTGCTCATTTCGCTCAAACGTGCTATCTTTGAGATTCCAGCCCAGGTTTTACCTTTTATCCTTAGGGTGATGACATTTATCATGTGAGTTTTAAGGTTAGATTTCCAAAGTCAGTTTTTTTTATTTACAGAATAGAAATTTGGTCGCTTTTTTGGAGCTCAACAAAGTCTCACATGGCAGTGAAATTTAATTTAAGCTGAAAAAATCTGGATAATATTAGACTCACTGCATAAGATTAAAATGAAGCAGTTTAGATAATACCTCTTGATTTTTGGCATAGTGGATATTTGCTAAAAGCAGTGGATGTGGTGACAGGAATAAAAAAAACTCAAAAGGCGTCGTCAACGGTATAAGTGTCTAACTAATGGATCACTTCCCATTTTTCTTAAGTTACCATAATCACGATTGCTTGGAAGCCACCTGAAATTAAAATTTCCATCTTCTTCAAAAAGATCCCTAGAAAAATTGACTTATTGATTATTATGCTATAAGCAGTCACAGGTATGAGAATTTTTACAATATAAAAGCGTCAAATTTAAACCTAAACAAGATATTGCTGCATTTCTGAACACAAAAGTCTACTTGAAAACAGCATTTCATATTTACTGGTGAAAATTAGGAAACGACGCTCCTCGGTTTTCCGCACTTCCCATACTCAGGAAAACCAAGTCCCGCCGAGGTGCAAAGTGAAGGTTACTCTTTTCCAAACTTTCGCTTGTATATACATAGTTAAATACATGCGTTTCAGATGCAATCATTCTCAATACACCTAAGGCAAGGTTGGAGATCGTATTTAGCTGGATTTAGTCCCACCTAGTAGGTTTTGAAGTCCTACTAGTGGGAGGCGTCCCACCGGTTGGAAAACAATGGTTCAGGACACTTAATAAGGTCTGATGGCAAAAAAATTCTCTTACAACAAAATTGTATTCTTAAAAAGCATAACCGATGCATGCATTCAAAATCGATGAGGATAGAAGCAACGTGTTAGCTGATACGTGAAGCAAGATCAGCCGTTGTATTCGGCACAGGCCTCAGAGTAGGCACCGAATTAAATTGCTTTTGCACGTAGATAAATTTAGATGAGTAGATGTAATGGTAGAATAAACTTTAAAAATTCGACAAAGAAATTGAAAGGCGCGCAATGTGCAAAATATTCCATATATGTAGTTCAATAAGTCTAACAATAAGATTATATATGCTGTTAGTGATATAATTTACTTTCAGTTGCATTACATATATTGGCACTTCCCTAAAAAGTGTAAGGAATATAAATTCACACCGTGGCAATGGATCCCGGGTACGATTCAATTTTTATCCATGTTTTAATTAGTGTGCAATTTCCATAAAAGCCATTCGAAACGCAATATTTTGTGTCCAGGAGGTTGAGCCGAGTGCGTTAGGCCCCTCCAGTTCCTTCTAACCACCATGTTCAAAACGGATTAAAAAACTTTCATGAATTAGATTCTTTAGGGGATATGTAGCGAGCTCGCGACAATAGACCTTGTAAACATCCAGCTTAAAGGGTTAAACCTGTTGTTGGTTTCACAGTTAAAATATTAAAGACGGTTTTTCGGTAGCCTGTATCCATGTGCTGATCGGCGACAATGACAATCGACCAATTTTCCCCAACAGATGGCACCAGGGCCCATGGCGCAGTGGGAGAGCACCGTCAAGCACCTCTTGGTCGCGACATTACTGATCTCCGGTCTGGCCGAGTGCTTGGTGATCCCAGTGGGCAATGCCGACGGAAACGGAGTGTCTTCCGCGGGTGGAGCCGCCGAGCAAGGAGGAAACGGATATCCATACGTGTACGCCCTCACGGCTCAGTGCATGAATACCCCTCTGGATGAGATGCCTCCCAGGTTAAGGAGACTTTGTGCTGCCCTGTCCACAATCTCCAACCTGTCCAACGGAATCGAGAGATACTACATTGACGACAAGGGTAAGAAACCTTCTGAGCTAAAAAGGTGAATTCGAAGGTGCAAGACAGCAAAATGTCTTTTCTGATGTTCTCCGATTTCTCAGTTTCATCAGCCTTCAGCCCGTCGAGACCTCAGAATATTATCAGTAATAGAAAGCAAGTTTATGCCGCCAATCTTGAGATAAAATATTCTCTTTCTTGGTTAAAGAGTTAGCTTTGGATAAAGGTTATGCCTTAAAATCTCCCAGCTGAGTAGGCAGTAAAAATTACCGGTTTAGATTTCTCTGCGGGAGTTTTTGAAGTTTAAAGTACCGACGAATATAATATATCTGAAAGTTATTGAGATACATATGGACGTATTCTTCAAGAAAAACTTGAACTAACCAAGCCAAAAAGATGTGTCGTTCTTAATGAGATATTGATCTATACTAAAGTAATTGAATTTGCCAAGGAGAAGAAATTAGTTCACCCTGAAAACGTCCAAAATTGTGGTTGATCAAAATTTTGTCACTTAATTGCAGAGAGTACAAAACTTGGTAGTTAAATTAATGCTTACCAGAATATCAGAGCATAAAACTCCCTTATCTGAAGATGTTCAAGAGAGGTTTCAAATTCTTATGTACGAGTCTGATAGAATATATTGCAAAGTCACTGCAGCTGGCCTAATAAAAGTCATGTGTGTGTGCGTGTGTTAGAATGTAGACGTAATTTAGATTGAAAAAAGCATAGACAAGTGTGAAATTATAAACTTCAATATGGGAATGCCACATCTCTAATATATCTTATAAAGCTTAAATAGTTTGCTGCTTCATTTAATTATGAGAGAACAAGATTTTGAAGATAGAAAGTAAAAAACAAACTGCGAATTTCACTGAAATAATTTACTCACAACCCGGGTTTCGACAATTTATGCCATATTCAGGCGGGTATAAATTGTCGAAACCCGGGCCGTGAGTAAATTATTTTAGTGAAATTCGCAAAGTTTGTTTTTCTCTTTCTATCATGGAAAAGTTTCACGAAATTACCCCTGAAACAGTTCGTTTTGTTAAGCTTTTGAAGGCAAAAGTCCACATCTTCAGTATGGTGATGTTTATGATAATTATATGGTAGTGCTCTTATAAAAATAGTAAAAGAAAGAGTAAAAGAAAATATGACTTTAAAATTAGCGCGCTGCTTGGAAAAGCTCCATGCATTAGCATGACCATGTGCAGAAATTAATTTATTTTGGATTTTAAATTTTAAAGGCGCAAGCTAAAACAAAATTTCTGAATAAAATGGCCATGAAATTATGGTTGGGGTTTGCATGGACTGGGAAATCTATTATGATATGTTACGCACCCCACCATTCGCAATCTTACCTTGTGTACCTTGTCTTGTTGCAGCTATGCGAGATAACGGCGCACTTCTTGACAGCGGAGTGAAACGACAAGATGTAGACCATGTGTTCCTAAGGTTCGGCCGCAGTCGTTAAGTTATGTTTGGAACCTATGGGTGCAGTCTCCAAATTTCGCTTTTTGTTTCATTGCCCCAACCGTAAAATTCTGGATGCCGTAGAAGAAGAAGATCAAAGGACAAAAAATTGCTGTTGTAGGGTAGGAATGGGGAGAGAAGTAACCTTCTCAAATATTAGTATTATGTTGTGTCCAACCTTCCCTTCTATCTACGCCTACAGCAGTAATTGATATAGGAAATCCTTCAAATATCAAAATCATCCTCACGCTACACGCATGGAAATTGTAATAATTATGAAAAAATTTGTTTTGGGACTATTATTCCTTCCTTGATAACATTAATCTTGTCTTATGAATGTGTTCAATATATGAGCATTAAATAAGGAATGAAATCCTTTGTATGATTTTAATATGTGTGGATGGATGAATTTGTGGATGACTCTCGTTGTAATATAGGTATTTTATTTTTGATCATGGCATTAAACAGTTTGTTATCATGTCATTTTTAAACTGTGACCTAACGGGGTAGAAATGAAAATAATGTTTTGGTTTCTGACCTAAGCAAGCCACGCTGATACATATGGAAATAACTGTTAATTCAATATACAAGAAAAATTGATGACTTCTCAGTTGATGGATGACTGATAAATTCGTTTGTGAGCTATTTTTATGCATACCCTTATTAAAGAAATATATCCACACAGTAATAAAATTAATTTATATAATGAAGCCTGATGAAATTGTGTACATGAATGTATTATACTGAAACAAAAAATGAATAAAAACACTAAATACAATTGATCACATTCTAAACTTGCTTAAATCCCTCTAAACACTTCTGCAGTCAAGAGTTTATCTTTTTGGTTCCCAGAATAAGAGAATGAAAAAGTATTAATCCCTTTCTTTCACTTTCGAGTAGAAGTAGAAAGTACCTATTTTAGCGAGTACTACTGATGTTATCCAAATTATTCGGATAATCCCTCTAATGTTACGATGATGTTGAGCAAAACAATATTAAAAAAGACTAATGCCTGCCAGCAGTAAAGTTAATATCAAAAACGTCTATACAGGCGAAAAAAGATTATTCAAAGAGAAATCGGGGAGAAAAATGCAGTCTTGGAAAGCAATATATCGTAAGGTGTTAAAAAATATGACCCTTAAAAGAATGTGAAAAGTTTACAATAATTGCGCAGCGTTTGTAGAAAACGGTAAACATACGGGCTTTTACGACCATAGAACGGTCTTTTTTTTACACCATGGTTTTAAACCAACAGTCTTCCTTAGATTGTATTATTTAAAATATAACACAGATTATAGTTAAGTTCATTTCATTGAGCAGTCATCAATTTTGAAAATTGTGCCGAAATGTTAAATAAAGTTGGGTGATTATAATAATGATGGCAAGGAATGAACAACTCGTGGCATGGTTCGCAGAAATTAGCTCAACTTGTAATAATTTACGCACTCACTGGGTTGAAGCCCTATCACGTCCGTTATTTCCTTTGGTAGAGTGGAATAATTCTATGAGATAGACTATTCTATTTTACCCACACAATACAGCGTAGCAGAGATATGAGGCCCCACAACAAGGTAACGATGAAGAGTAGAGGTCATCCGAGTGAACTTTCTGGAACATTTCACTGCCGCAAATTGAGCCATTTGCCGTTTAATCCGTTATGTTTCATTCTCATCTTCAGTTCTTATCCCTGCTTGAAGTCAGAGAAGAGTATTTATCTCCAGGAAAATCCTTGGATCGATCACTGCTGCTCCCAAACTGCACATCAATGCAGGGGGTGGACTTAAGATAACCATACATGTCCTGACTCAGGAGCAATACTCTAGCGTAACATTCGGAGACAACTGGGAAGGAATGAAAAAAATTAAGAATGGAATCGTCATGGGCAAATTGAATGGTTTTGGCCTGTGTACAAGAGCAAACGAAAAATGCGGCTCTAGCCCCGTGGTGAAATCCTCGCCTTTCACCGAAAAATACATGGCTTTCAACTGTTACTGCTCAGATCGTGAGTCGGAATAGGGAATTATTGACAAAAACACGGTGTGCAACCCGAAAGTCGGCTTAATTGGTGACGGTAGAGCTCATAAAAAGTCCGAAGGAGTGTGGAATTAGCAAATCAGGAGAGAAAGGAGTCCTGTTCCTTTCTCTGCACCGACCGCGGTTTCTCAGAAAGAACTGGTGCCCAAAAAATCACACAGCTAAAGTTTAGATGACCGTGTCTAAAGCCATCTTCCTGATTCAATCCCTGGATCTTCCGGCAAAAGCCTTATCATCTCCCCCTCCACGCAATACTACAACATAATTAACCAAATAATACGTATAGTATAAAATAGAGTGCCAAATGAGCGTGCGTGAGCCAAATAAGTGATTGATCATATTTTAGATTATCTCGAGGGACACGCAAGCATTTTAACGGATAATTAGATTCCAAGAACCATTTAAGATTTAGATGGGAAAAATTAAGTACCCTTAAGTACGTTAGACTGACGTGGATTTCCATTAATTTTTGTCTTCGTGGAATGAAGATAAATGCTTGAAATGCCCTCAACAGATTTGAAAATGGGAAATTGTTGATTTGCTGACTTGAAAATGAGAGATAAACTGTTGGCTTAAGAATCAAGAGGTCTGAAGTTGAGTCAAGACCTTGATTTGCACTCATATTCAAACCTGAGTTGCATAAATCTTCATTATGGATATCATTTTTGAATTACTATTTTTTCAACCCACGTATATTCAATAATTCTGCTTTTTTCCGGCAAACCAAGGAAAAGGTGAGAATCTGACGTCGAAAAAAACGAAGGAATATTTTAACTACCTTCTTGAAATAATCAAATGAAGCCTTAAACTATGACCACTTATTGGATACAAATGTTTCGGTGACCCAACGGTCGCCGATAAGACGTAGCATAGAAAGGCTCCACTCTCTTGGAAACGGAGGGAAAATGGTCCTATCAACTCAAACGAAGGCTGTGTGTCATCACATCGAGTATTTCAACGCGTTTTACAAGTTTTGGGCCAATATAATGACAAAAATAGCCCTGAAAAATCGTTCCAAACAGCAGTACCTCGAACAAAATGAGCATTAAAAATTATATTTCGCACTTTATAAATTTATAAATTATCATGTAATTGTTAACACAAATGGTCACGGAAGTAATAAAACACGTGACAGGAGATAAATGATTGATAAATCTAGAAGATTCGGGAGCCATCTTTTGATAAGTTTAAGGTGGAAAACTTTTTGGAAAATACAGACTGGGAAAACGGGAAGGAGAGTAGAGAAAGCCTGCCCAGCTTGGTCTTCGGCAATATATAATTTAATTTATACAATTGGATAAGATAAATGGAAAATTCCAGAACACAAAAAGAAATTTTAAAATGTCACTGAAGCATAGATTTAGGAAAGACTGAAGAATGTACATTTATACAGATATTAACAATAATCACAACTTATTTGTGATGAAACACCATCATCAAGGATAATAAAAGTGACGATATAGACAAAACCTACAGATTACAATGTCGTGTAGGTTTGCATACCTATGAACTGCATAGATAACTGAGATATGATGATGTGAAATCGTGGAAATATTCCACAAAGTGAGATTATCATAATTTGATTACTACACTAAAGTACACTACAGACACTAGTAAAGTAGGATTTCAGGGACCACGATAAACACTGCAAGAGTATTCGGGGCAGAAAGCTAGAGTGATTACAACTTGAATGAATCACAGTAGATGAAATGCCCTCTACTATTCTATGAACTAAAGAAAATAATTCAGAAAATAGGGAAAGTTGTTAGCTTATACTGACAAGACAAAAGGATGGAAATTACGGGAAAATATTATAAATGGATGTAAAAAAGACGCAAAACAAACTTGCAGCAGATGGAAAATTAAAAAAAGATATACTGGATCACTTAAGATGTCTTAGAACTAACTGAAGAGAGAATAATATTCAAGAAGGATGGCTCTTTAATAAAAGAACAAGTAATGAAATAAGCAGTAGTACAAGAAAGCTTTAAGAAATATAACGCAAAAATATACATGGTAACAGAACGTATAGAAAGTAGAAATTGCCAACAAGATAGTAAGAAACCAATTCAAGAAACAGCGCAAGATGTAATACTATTTGGAACTAGAATAAGGAACTTTAAATTTAATGCGAAGATAAAGTGAAGAGATGGAAGAAATATTTAGAGCAAGTGCAGAAGGGAAGAAATCTCCGTGAAAATGCAATCCAAGAGGAAAATAACATCGAAAAGGATGATATGAGACGCTATATAGAGATCAGAATCGGGCGCAGCGGTGAGGGACCTGCGCATTAATAAGGCTCCCGGTATCGATGAGGGTTCCGCCATGCTTATTAAAAATGCTGGAGAGACGAAATTAGCGTAACTGTAAAAACATCTGTGACAAGTCTTTTAGTGGTAGGATACAGAAGAACTTCAAAGGGACATCTTTATCACCACGTCGATATAAGGAAGAGGACAGAAAAAAGTGAAAACTTTAAGACCATAAGCCCGACGGCTAATGGATCGCAGTTATAGTCAAAGATCGTGTAAAAAGAATAAAACGGAAAAAAGGAGCTCCTGGAGGAAGATAAATTTTAATTCAGGAAAGGAAATGGTAAAAAAGAAGCAATTCTGGCGCTCGAGACTACTCATGGAGAAAATAATTGAGAATAACTAACCGACGTTCGTTGAATTTGTGGATTAAAAGAAAGCTTTTGATATATTAACAGGCAATCAATTCTTCGAAGGAGACCAGATGGAAGTGATTACATGCGAACCAAGAAGAAAAGCAAGAATGAAGAAAGGAGAAATGCAAGAAGTGAAGGCAACTGTTTATATCTATACGAAAAAGAAATAAAATAGGAATCAATATCCTCAGGGAAAAATTAGCGATGTGAATTCCTGGTAACATTGCAATTATCGGTGAGAAAGAGACATAACAAAGAGTATGTAGCATAAAAATTAATTCGAAAACGTACGATCTGAAGGTCGGTAAAAATTTAGGTAACGGTATGTTGTAAAACCAATGTTAAACTCGAGAAACAACTTGATGCCGTAAAAGATTATAGTTCGTAAAGAAACGGAATAACCAGCAATGGGTATAGCTAAAGCTAATTGACAAAAGAATAGAGCATTAAGAATAGAAGAGTCATTCAACCGAAAGAAAAATCTACTTTTAGCTAGGAATAAAGTTTGGAACTAAGGAAGAAATTCATTAGAACTCATATCTGAACCATGCTTCTTTAAGGCAGTGAGGCATCAATAGCTGCTGAAAAGTCAGGACTGGAATCATACAAAATGTGGTGTTACAGAATAGCAATGAAGATAAAATGGATCGACCGAGGAATAAATGCAGAAGTTAAAACTAAAAAGGGGGGAGAAAAGAGAAATTATAAGAAATGTTTAGGGATAAGAGGAGATAACCTAATCGGTCACATCCTCAGACATCATGGTCTGATGAAGACGGTCGTAGAGGAAAAGGTGAATAGGAAGAATGAGCTGAAATCTAAAGTTTGCTTTTCTCACGGAAACAAGTAGGTTTTGTCCTGTTAAAAATAACAATAATACCAGGGTCATGTTCTTTAACGCTATCCTCGATAGATCACCTACCAGTAACATAATGTAGTGAGGGTGGTTGCGTTAAATGGCATGACCCTGAAGAAGTGGATTGATAAGGACAGACTTGAAAGATTATCGAATGAACTCCGTTCCAAAAAGCTTGTGATATCAGCATGACCCACTTCCGTTACAAGCAACTGCAGGGAAGAAGTGGCCATCATTCGACTAAGAATAGGGCATTACGCCCAAACTCACTCCATCGCTTTTCAACACCGATAGCTTAGCCCCGATGTGATGCATGCGACTTTCCCATCACCATGAGACACGGAGCGTGATGATTACCAGACAATACGTGAGAACTTGGGAATTTGAAGGAATTTAAACCAAGTTCTGGAGAAAACCAAGAGGAAATCAATAATGTTCCACAGTTGTTACAACTAAGAGGTATTATAAATACGTTCTACAACATTTAAACACCAAGTATTTTTTGAAAAGTTAATTATTGATTATTTTTATCGTATAAAACACTGGATCGTGGTGCAATATGACCACTGCTACCGAAGCACCCTAAAAGCAAAATCCTATCCTATGTGTCCGACCTTATGCAAAGATGAATCAGGAAACGGAAACGGCTGCGCTCGTTAACGTGATGGATAATCAACCATACTGAAAGGAGAATATCGCAAAATGTTGAGCAGAATGCGAAATCCTATGGCCTAATGTTTTACTGTCGGGTGCACTTCAAGAACTTTTCACCCCAAACCGTTCCGTCGACTACAAATTTCTAAAAATAAAGTGCTCTATTACCTCAGGTGAAAAATTTCAGTTGACTTGAAATTTAACTTAGGAAGACGTTCCTACATTGTGGCAACATTTCCAAGTGCTACGAGGGTTCCCCGAAAATCGACTGTAATAACGTCACGCCTCAAAAACTTAACACCAACATGCCACGTTTAAAGGGGTCCCTCCGGAGCGCCACCTACGCACTCACTCAGACCTTGTGGGTTCATGAGGTACATAAAACTTCTCCCACATTATTTGCCCTAAAAACTCTTGACTCCGTTGGAAGAAAAATTGCGGAGTGGAGCTGGAAGCATTGAAATGAGTATTATTGAACACAAGAGCATTCTGTTTAACCACATAAATTTTCAGCTGATATCATAACCTCTTTCCGTCACGTTAATAAATTCCGCATAGTCTGCCTTCAATTGTTCAGCAGGACTCAGATACCATTACTGTATCATCCCGTTTAATTAATGCCACAACATGGATTTATGTATATAAATTAACCGCATTAGCGTTCGTTCGAGTCTACGAGAATTTTAAGATACTATCATCAACGGTTTCAGAGCGAGAATTGATAATACCCACCAGTGGGAGAGAACTGCTTCGAGAGTTCGTGGTTTCATGTGGAAATCTATTCATTCAAATGATGGAATCTATTCATAATGAAATACAATGACATCATGTTTCCAAAAAAAAAACGTTTTTATTAGAACGGCCCGCGTTTCGACCTCAAGGTGTCATCTTCAGGTGAAGACCGTACAGAATAATCTCAATAAATATACACTCATACAGTCTCAATATATATAACCCTAGCCCCCCTACCCCCATGAGTGTATATATATTGAGAATATTCTGTAAGATGACGCCTTGGCGTCGAAACCCTATTTGTCTTAACAAAAAAGTTTTCGTGGAAACACGAAGTCATTGTATTTCCTTATTGTATCGTGAGTACTATACTGCAGTTGAGGACTATTCAACTGAAATGGGCAGACAAGGAGCTGTCCACTAATAGTGGTAGTTCTTTATTTCCAACCTCAGGAACCAACACCCATTTTCAGAATCGGGCCTTGACATTAAGCTGTGAGTCATGACGATATTAGTCACTATTTTTGCTAACTGTCCAGGAAATCCTGTGAACCATTCAATTGAAAATATAGGTAAACGGGTTTGAATCCTCTTTAATGACAATGATACATAAGAAATCAATGATACAGGGATTAAATTTCTTTGTTAAAAAGGATGAGGGTAGCTTATCTTTAATTTTCTACATTCATTGAAGATTTCGAGTTATATATTTACGAAAAACTTCGTAGAGTCCGCTCAAATATAAAACATTATTGCATGTCATTGTCTATTATTATTATGTCAGTGAAATTTTATTTATGTTGGGACTTTACGAAGGTTTTCATTAATTTATTGAAATGCAGTTTCAAGAAGTAACTCTCTGACTATCAGTTAAAAACGAGCAATCCCTAGAAAGGACGGATATTAGTTTCGCTGCGGGATATCATTTGAAATTTAGCAGGAACTATCAATTTCATTATTCCTCCTATGAAGCACGTGAAATTTGACGGCCAGGAAATCCAATCTTGATGATCATCGATTGCGTACCTACCCACCCGAACAAACAAGCCTCATAATGATCGATATTAGTGAATTGATTTGTATTTTTTAACTTAAAATATATTAGGTTGTTGAAGGTTCTACCCAGCTAGCCTGGTAGGAAAAAAGAATATAAATTAATATCAATCAATTTCATTTGTGGCTTTTCGTATTATAAACGTTAATACTATTTATTTTTTAATCCTTGTGCAGCAGTGTTTATTTCTCTTAAATTCGATCCCGATCGTTTCTAGTCCCTAGGATTTTTTGGGAAGGGCAAAAAACTGAGGAGTATTAAGCACATAAAATATACCCTTAAGTATTTATTTTCCAATATAATTAACCGCCACATTCATCAACTTCAACAATGAATGTGTCGATCAAACCTATAATCCCAGTCATGCGTGCTGGTAGAGCCTATAGCTACTCACTGCAAGTGGAGTAACCATATTTCGATTTCATCCATACTATATAGTGTACAATTATATAGTAAGATTTTAAGTAATTCTCAGGGATATTTCACAAATCTTCAACCGACTAATGGGAAAGTTATCATTGCGAGAGAGGAGCACCCCGGAAGAATTTTTCCGTTGCTGCCCTTGTATTATTTACTACCGCGGCCACAGGAGCCTGGGGCGAACTCCACTCGTCTCACCAACTGATGCTGGAAATAAATCCTCGCACGCAGAACTCATGCACGTATTTCCCGATAAGTGACAATTAGACACTGCGGTAATATCCCTCGCTTCCTTCCTTGCTCTTCACCAACCTCTCCCCTGCCGTTTCAAACGAGACACCGCGCGAGGAGGCAAGGGCATTAGGGAGAGAGAGGAAGGGGGCTTTCAAAAGTTTCCGGTGTCGTGTATTTAAGATAAACTATCGTCTCCGCCGGCCGAGCAAGTTTCCTCCCACTCCGTGCGATGAAGGGACCAAACTCACTCTCTTCCATCCCAATCATTACCTGTCTCCTTAAACTGACGCTCGCCGTGTCACCGGTCTTGAGTGGCGGGAAGCCACGAGACGAGGCGTTCAAGATCAGAAGCGGAAGAGGTTGTGGACGGATTTTAGGCCTTTGGAAGCGCGTGAGCGGATCCGCAGAAGTAACTCACATCAGTGAAAGGGACGAAAAGCTGCTAATTTGTGAGGGGATATGGTGACAGAGGGACCATTATCGAAATGGAATATTACGCCCGAGCGGCGGGAGGAGGGTGGCTAAATCACGAGGAACACGCCAGAGTCTGGTGGATTTCCCGGAACTAAGGACCGAAAATTGCTGCTCGTAAGGCGATATATCTTGAATAAGTGGCACTAATCAATGTCGAGGGAGGAAAAGGGACTGAAAACGAAGCAGAATGTATCAAATCCAGAACTATTAAAATGCTTTGTTGCTGCTACATTACCTCTTGGTGATAATTTACCTCATAGGAAACCCATTTGTTGTGCAGACGGTATCATACATCTGGGCGCCATAGAAGGGTGACTATTTTGAAGTTTTAATGACGCAGAGGTAGTTTACATGGCATAATTTCTCCGATTCTTTTCAAAAGCTCCGATTTGAAATCTTCTTACTCACGGATGAAACGCGTAGCGCATAGAGGGTCTCACATAAAACACAATTTTACTATACCGTTAAGTCAAATTGATTATTTACAATGATATCACATGCCCTCCAGCTCATAAGTTCTATTATATCAATGCATACTTAATGTGTCACTTTTCAATACTTTCTGCGTTGCATGAATATCATCAGTTACGCCTGAACATCAACAGAATGAATAAACCGCTATCCAGCGGTTTAGAGCCAGACAAAATTTACCAATGTGACAAAACTATTAAATTCCCTTAAATAATGGAGAACTTATTGAATAATTTCAAAGCCATGCATTGCTATTTAAATGATTCTCACATTTTCCCAGTCAGCTTGTTCTACACACATCACTCAAATATTTCTTAGTCTTTCTTATTTCACACGTTAGAATCTACAATTATATGGCATTTTTCTTTCCTTTCCTTTCCTTTCTAAAAGCTTTAACACTTACACAGTGTGTCCTAGTTCCGTCAGGACTGGGGCTATGAAAAATAAAATTCATTGATTTTGTTGGCAAAATCCCTATATTTCTTCAAAATAGTCTCCCCCTGAATCAATATACAGCTGAAATCGATTTAAAAGTGTTTTGAAACAGTCTCTGTAGCCCCATTTCAGAATTGCATTTAGTACTGCAGTACAAATTTCTTGGATTCCCTTAATGGCGTCGTAACGGTGTCCTTTTATTGCCAACTCCAATTTGAGGAACAACGAGAAGTCTGCTGGGGCCCAATCTGGCAAATACGGTGTGTGATCCAGGACTGTGACCCCTTTCCTGGCCAAAAACTAGCGTACTATCTTTGCTTTTTGGGCTGGGGCGCTGTCGTGGAGGAGTCACGAGGAGTCTGACTCTCGGTATTCGGGTGGAATTCGACGAATTCTCGCCCACAAATGATGGAGGACGACGAGATAATGCTCAAAATTAACGGTTTGCCCTTCTGCTACAAACACCTTGTGAATGATAGCTTTGGAATCGATAAAAACTGTTAGCATTGTCTTCACACGACTCTTTTGCCTGTGCACTTTCTTTGGTTTCGGTTTCTGTGGGCTCAACCACGCTGCACACAGCCGCTTTGTTGGAGGCTCATACTGGAAACACCAAGTCTCGATGCCAGTTACAATTAATTTCGTGAAATCAGTATCATTTTAGTAGAAATCAGTATCAGATTTGCCTAACTTAACACAGTACTTGAAGTTGCGTCACTGCGCCACCACCATTTTTCGACAAGTGTCAGGCACACTGTTCCACTGGCGGCCAGAACTCATGCTGCAGCGATACTAGCACTTTGAACTTCTACAAAGTTGTTAACAACGCAACTCGCCATGAGATATCATTGCTGTGTGGAATTTCAAACAAGCAGTCGTAACGGAACTGGGACACACTGTGTACGTTTTGCATTGTAATTGTAGGAAGAACCACCTACCGCGCCTATTGTTGACTTGTCAACTGATGATTGCGGAAAATGGCCTGATAAAATTACTGATGGCATGCGAAAAACAATTGTGGAAAGAGGCCGTTTTCAAGTAACTGATGCTGAATTTCCTGTCGATAGTACTGGTAGAAGATTTACTCCGGCAAACTATAAAAGAAAATTATCTAACGGAGAAGAAATCCGCAGAGAGTGGCAGATTTATTATTTCAAAAAATTCAATTGTTTGTTATTGTTACAAAATTTTTAGTGCTGAAAGTATCTCACTTTCTGGCACATCTGGATTATCAGACTGGCGAAATATGTCCGGATTTCTAGCCCAACACGAGAAATCCCCTAGCCATACATGCATTAAAAGCATGCCAAATATGGTGAGAATTACGTCTGTACTTGCGCCTAGGTAAAACAGTTGATGTTGCAAACCAAAGACTCATTCATGCTGAGAGTGAACATTGGTATGAAGTATTAAAAAGGTTGCTTTGTGTAACGCAATTCCTTATGACTCAGGTATTGGCATTTCGAGGAACAACAGATTCACTATTTAAAAAGAACAACGGGAATTTCTTAAATGCAAGAGATATTCAAATTTTTTCTGCACCTACCTAAAGATGGGATATTTTAAAAAAGCGTGTATCTAATGTAACTGTAAAACCTCTCAATGATACCCGATGGGAAAGCCGAATACATGCATTGGAGCCTCTTCGATACTATATTGATCAAGTGTACGAGTCTGTTTATGAAGCCAGTGAAGATCTTACGATCTTCACTGGCCAGATAGATGCTTTTCGAAGAAACACTGCTTTTGGTATCGCAGAAAAATTACAAGAATGTAATTTTCTTTGTTGCATAGTGGTCTGGTACGAAATTTTATTCAAAATCAATAAGTAAACCTCTCCAAATGATTACTGTAAATCTACAAAGTGCCATAGATTTAGTTGAAAGCGTTGGCAGTGTTTTGAAGAAGATGAGGTCTGGAGAGCGTGATAGCGTGTTCAATAGCGTGATAACGGATGCCAAAGAGCTTGCCGACAAACTTGGATCCCATTCAGATTTTGAAAAAGAAAAGCATACCGTTCCAAGAGAGTGAACAAGCAATTTTCGTGCGAATCTCACGATTATCCCATTGAAGTAGTAAAATGCAACTTTAAGGTGAATTTTTTCCACGCAATTCTGGATACAACTATCAACTCACTAAAAGAAAGATTTGAGCAAATGGACAATCATAGTGATAATTTAAGCTTTCTATACGATATTCATGGTCTACAGAAGTGGGATCGTGCAAAACTAAATGCTTCATGCATGATTCTTCATGATGTCCTACGTGATGATGATGAATGTGACATCGACGGGAAAGAACTATACGACGAAATGTTTATGTTAGCGCCCATTCTTCCGCTGAATCTTCTCCGCCAAGCTCATTGTCTTATATTACAAAAACTAATTTTATTGACAGTTTTCCCAATACTCTAAGTTTGCGAATCCTCTTGACCTTACTGTGTTTTTATTTATCTGTAGCTACTGGTGAAAGAAGTTTTTCAAAATTGATGTTGATCAAAACTTTCTCAAGAGCGATTGAATGGGCTGTCACATTAGCCATTGAAAGAGACACTTTTAAGTTAATTGACACATACACTATTTTGAAAGATTCTGCGAATTTAAAGGCTAGAAAAATTTCAGTATATTTTTTTTACTCAAAGGAACAATATTTAGTATATACACGATGAAAATGTTAACAAATATATAAGCTATTATATTACTTTGTTTCATTTATAATGTATTAAAACTACGAATTTGTACTTTTAACTCACTATCTACTCTCTAGTTTCCAATAAGTTTATTAATTAGAATTCAAACATCTTTTTTCAAAGTTGTAAATGTATGAAAGTCAAAAAAGTAGTTGTGCGTTTGCTTCTATCCTGTAAAATTTTTGAAAAATGGCAAAGCCCATTGAATAAATCAATAAAATTACAGTGGAATATCTTCGAAATGTTTAATTTAAATGAAGGAATAATCCATGTCCATAAGTTATTATTTTAAGGCTCGAAGGTCCTATTAATCGTAAAAAAACAACAAAAACACAATTGTTTGCGAGGGGAGCCAAAACAATGCTTGGGGCGCCAAACGCTATCCCACTTGTGTGGAAAAATCCTCTCGGACCGGCCCTCGGAATACCTATTCTTCTAAATCGGCATGGCATTGAGCGAATAACTTAAATCAGTCCTAAAAAATTAGAAAATCATAGATACACGAAATAGTATTCTCTTCGGATCGTCATACGGCATCGTTAAGCCAAAGGTCACACAATGATCGACGCTGTCGCTTTTAATCTCCTGGTGGATTAACTTGAATCTTTACAGATGAATCCCAGGCCTACAGTGACGCTCTTGGAGATAATATCCGGCTTGACTGGTAATATCTCTCCATTTCAAGTTTGCATCATTTTCTGAGATAGCTTTAGCACATGATTTTTAAAAATCTGTTTCTATTGCACCCTCAACTTATATGCAGTAATAACAAATATATCAATTAGTTACGCGATAAAAGATTTTACTAAAACTCAATACATAGTTACATAAATGTAAAATATTTTAAATAACATGCATATAAAAATATCACGTTCACATCACTAATATTTGACTGCCACTACCAGCCACTCGAGTATAAAAGTAAATATAGAAGCTTTGCGGTATTTAATAGGGATTCCATGCCACCGAAGTTGCATTAATCGAGCATTTCTTTCATTTATTCCGAGTAAATGTCACCATTTTAAGCCTCAGAGGAAGAATAGCGTTAATAATTTTGAAATATATCTATGCGGAGGTAGTTCATAAAAAAGAATGGTTTAAAGCTATACATGTTATAACAAGCATAGAAGGATTCCTCGCAACCTGAAGCTTTGATTTCAATTAATTTTCGCTTATTAAGTTCATATTTGATCCTGTATTCCCACAATACAGACCAAAATTCCTTCTTCTGAAATGTTGAGAAGCCTTAAAATAGAACTGGTAACCACCAACTCACACCAACTACTGACAAAAATACATTTTTACAATATTCGCTTATTAAGTTCATATTTGATCCTGTATTCCCACAATACAGACCAAAATTCCTTCTTCTGAAATGTTGAGAAGCCTTAAAATAGAACTGGTAACCACCAACTCACACCAACTACTGACAAAAATACATTTTTACTGATGGTATCTATGGCGATACTTGGTTAAAATATTTAATTTCTGCACTCAAAAGTGGTTCTTTTGAATATTTAAAGATGTAGAGTAATGGACAGAAAATAAAAAAAATAGCTCGTGTTCAATAACCAACTGAAAATTCTCGCGTACAGTGTGATAAAAATGTAACATTGGTGTACTATTATCTAGTACTACCTGAAGAAACATATTCACGCGGGCGCAACAGGGTTCACCGAGTTATATATCAAACTTCTAGGCAAAGGCGTCCAACCCTCGGAGAACGAACTCTCCAACACATTCCCTTGACCGTCGTTTGTGAAAGTACGAAGGATACGAAAGCCTAAATCCTAAATCAGGTAAAACAATGGGCCTTTCTCGGGGCTTCGTTTCACAGATGAAAGCCCCTCAAGCTACTCAGCCATCATATGGCTCTATCATTCACCTTCATTCCCAAATTTCATCCTTATGTGGCACTCTTGAAGGTATTAACAAGCTAGAAAGTTATCGATTAATGATAACATACACACAAATTGCCAAGGCTATATCGTACCCTCTAGTCCAAATTTCATCCCTAGGAAAAACAGAATCCATAACCGAGGCAGGAAATGAACCACATCATTTTTGTAACCAGACTGACGTGTTATCGACGCGGATACGTGGTTGGGTATGATGATAAATTCAGTTTATGATCAGAAAATATTTTCTCAGCGGCTTCGATTACAGTTCCCTGAGGGAGGACGGGCAGGCAAATTCGGACCGAGAAACAACGAGTACAAGAGGAAGCGAGACTGAGAGGCTAGACAGGAGACAGATGGTGGTTGGGTGCCCCCACGAGGGCAGATTGCGTAAAGGCCAGAGCGAGGGCTTAAGCTTATGTACGAAGGGATTTTTCGAAAGTTAATCTGACAAAGTCAAGGGGATGAAGCACCGGATACACGGTGATGCCTGAGCCATAGTTTAGCAAGCAATTCAACGAATGGAGGGTGCTTAAAAAATATAGCCATCGTCGAATCCTACTGTCTACGTTTATGGTATAAATGTTGTTCCAAGAGCAAGATGAATTTTGAACTCTCTAAAAGGAGCCAGGTAACGATAAAAATATCATTTCTCGATTTCCATACATCGTCCTTTTAGACGCTTACATTTCTTAATTAGTTTTCCAGGAACATTACTTTTTCAAAATGGTTCATTTTTAAATGTGCACCAAAAATGCTGAGGCTCGGTAGGCGATTAGTTGCCATAGCTATCGATGAACCTAGCTGTAGCAGCTACAAAGACACTTCATTTCCAGAGTATCCGTAGTGTTTTCTGCGTACAATGTGACCTGCGGGCTGCCTTACTTTGTCCACGACACTACCAATTAAGGTATACACTCCTTTTACTACTGCACTGCCTCTTATTTTTCGTCGAACTGATTTTTTTCACGATGAATCGAATCCTATTCAAGCATTGACGTAGGCCATGTTTCCCGAGAAAAAAACCAAACATGGACAGAAGCAATACAATAAAAGAAAAAGAGTACGAATTTTACAAAATATGTGGTGAAAAACGCAATCTGCTCGATGGAAAAAAAGATTTTAGACGCTGTCCTCGACATTTTTCCCATCTTAAAAGTGAATAATTGAAAGAAATATGACTGAATGTATCATATATAACCATGGAAGCCCCTCCTGCTTCATACCCTTTCGGCAGTTTGCAGGGTAAAATGTAAATGAGAATAATAATAATACAAGATTTTTAGGTGGCCTCGGTATAGGTATATATGCACAAAAAGCAAAGAAATGCCATTAGACAAATGAAATAACATTGAAGGCTTCTTCTTAGCGCATTCACATTGCGTGTAAATTCGATTCACACTGTGGAACACGATTACGTGAAATCACTTTGGTGAAAGTAATGTGTTTGGGTTTGAGGCATATCTCATAATAAGGTAATATATAACATAATGCTGCATATAGCGAACTATATAGCATATGGCATGCTGCATATAGCGAACTATATGCAGCATGCCATATTGTGAGGCATTAGAAAAAAAACAACCGGATCTCAAATCATGACGCATATCACGTCACATAATTCTATCTCCATTTTATTCACAAGTTGAATGTTTATGAAATGTTTTTCTGAGCGAAGCTTAAACATTTTCTTATCCAATAGAAATAGCTTTTTATGGGAATTTTTAAATCCCAATCCAAAATGCGTTCATATTTAAAAACCAACAATCTCACACACCTCCAGTGAAAATGTCACCATTCAGCTTCCCCAGCGGGCGAGGTCAACTTGAGGGTCGGGCTCATGCGGGCACAAACTCAAAAGCCACCAAACTAAATTGCCTACTCTTTACACGCCACGTTACGAAATTTGACAACGAGGAAACATGGAAAGCGGATTCAGATTATTTTTTGTCGTGGAGCATGAGAAAAGGAGGATTTGGGATAGGCACTCCTGTGTCAAGGGAAAGAGGGGGACGGAGAGCTTTCATGGGAAGCGAAAGCTTCCCCCGGTAAATTGGGTGAGGGAGAGCAGGGGTGCAGTGGCTGTGGGCGAGAGGAGAGGGCACAGGGAGCAAGAGGAAAAAAGTGAAAAACACAAGTGGTGCGATAAACGAATTGATGCGAGAGGTAAATTTGGAAAGTGCTCAGTAAAAAAAAAACACAATGTGCCAAAGGGAACACTGCAAGTGATTTTAGCAAACATTATGTCAAAATACAAGATTCCTTACACTCACGATTCACTGTTTAATCCCTGATTAATTCTTATGTGTATTGTGAACAAGTGAACGTGTGGATCGACACTTAAATTGTTTTTTAAAGGCTAAGGAAGCTTTCCCTTTGAGTAGGTTGAAATACGTAATTAAAAATTGCTTTCCTTGAGTATATAAGGATATTCAGCCTTGCTGGTCAGAAAGGTCCCGTTTAAATTGTATATCTAAAGAGGAGCACTTTCCACTGCCTAACATTACAGTGCGTAAGTTAAATGTAAATCATAGGTTATATCAATGGGCAAAGAATGCTAATGACTTTTCTTATATGGATCCTTTTGTAGTAGAGCATTAGAATATATATCTTTTTTAAAAGAGTTATTTTGAAAGGTATAAAGCAAAAATACTTTTGGTGCTAATTTACGTAGAATCCAAGGATAAAAGAAGTTGCAGGGTAACTAATAGGTTAGAAATTTCTAAGTTCGGCTTTCCATTGAATACAACTTTTTTTACTGTAGAAGGAATTTTATTATGAAATATTGATGGTGATCATGGACTGCTGTTTTAGATAGATATATCAGTAATGAGCAATTTGAAGTGATGGAATGAAGTTTTGAGTTTGAAATCGAAAAATCGAGCTGCTACTGATTCATCCAATAATTGCCGATGATAAGAACCCACGGAGCCTGAGAAATCAGACAATCCATTTTAAACTGAATCTAATGCCGAGTAAAGAAGCAAGTGATTACTAACTAAGTCATTAGTTTCACTACTTCCATTCTGGAGGATGAAGATATTTCTCCCACGCTTTACAGCATACTGTATCCTTTGAAATGTTTCCGGGCTAGTTCCTTAGGAAAGAGGCATCAAACATTGAAAGTTGCAAAAATAAGAATACTAACAGCGAGCCCAAATGCTCTGAAGGTGAAAATAAGGGCAGGAGGCAGACCCTAACTGAGGATTCCCGAGTGAAATCTCTTCAGCACCCTATTCCACGAGTTCCCAATTTCTTTCAAGCCCAAACTCGAGAACCACCTCAAAGAATTGCCATTCTTAAATGATCGTGGATTCTGGGATTGACACATGGTCCAATACATCTTGACGGTTAGGGACACCATCTTTTCAATAACGTGAAAAGGGATTCCGTTCTCAGTATCACGCATTGAATGCTTATCAGTTTGGCATGCACTAAAAAATTATTTACAAAAAAATTCCAGTTTTGCGTAAAGAGCTAACGGATATAGGACATCAAATATTACTTTGCATTTTTATTTTTTAGTGATTCAAAATCTTTGACGAAAACTCTTTTACTTCATTCACAAAATCGATAATTAATCGGGATTTGAATTAGGGATAAACAAAAATCCCAGCCAAGAATCATTTGATTTCACAAAGAAATTAGCAGCAAGAGTAACGTTGACAATGAGTCGTAAAACTTTTATATATATACCATTGCCAAATGGTATGGCACCGTGCGGTAACAATGGCTGACCAGATAGATGCAAGTCTTAAAGATTCTCCACTATAGTTTTTCTCCCATATCAATCACCAGATAATTAGAGATTGAATCAGCAGAAATCTCTTTTCGCTGCCATTGTATCCTTTCCGTCCCCTCCACCTTTCCCTTCCATTTTCTCTTCGTGCTTTAAACATACCTCTCTCCAATTTTATTACAAACAAAAACAATGCATTTGCATACGAAGGTGATTGAAACAAACTTAGTGTGAACCCGTTTGAGAGGAATTCGGATGAAGTAGGGTGCTCGTATTCGATTTTTCGAGTGTGTCTTACTTCTTATCTTGATAAAGTCAGACTTGATGAACCTATTAATAGCAAAATCCGACCCACTAAATTCGGGCCTCAGAAAATTACCAATTGAAGAGTGTAGTCAACTGCCTAGTGCTATGATAAGTTTACTAAACACTCCTGAACATATGGAAAATGACAACTCAATGGATACGGAGAGTGAATGAATATTTTTAATTTGATAAAACTGATTAAAATATTTTATGCATTAAACAACTAGCAAGGAAACATGTTAATATTACAAAAATAGAATGGAACACCTGCATTCATATTTTTAACGTGTTTTGTATTAAATTTTCTTTTCTATTTGAAAGTAAAGCAGAAACTGTTATTTCTCCAATTTTTAGAAGATATCACAGACTACGAAACTTAAGTAGCAATGCAGAATTACTCATGGAACTCCCTTTTGATGTTATATATTCATGATTCACTGCTATTTCTGTTCACAATTCCAGAAATTTCCACTAAAGTAACGCTATTTGATCGCTTACATTGAAAAAATAATTTTGCCCCTCTAATCCTCGAAAATCGACCACTGTGCGACGCGGGTTTTTTCCCACCATTCCTCCGCTCCTTAAGATGTTCCGCCTCCACCTGCTTCCTCTCCTATCCTCAACAGTACAAATTATCTACGGAGTCGGGAATAGTAGTTAGATGAAAGGACATTGGCCTACTATTATAGACGAAAGGTGTCAAGGAGTCCACGGTTCAACTCCCATCCAACGGACGGAGTACTGAACTTGAAAATCTCTCTTGAAAATCTCAGAGAGCACTTAAGTAGATCCGGTGTAACAGTGAAAAATATCTACCACCACTGAGATTAGAACCTTGGCACTTGGGAAGCGAATGCTCTAGGCACCACACCAATCCAATTATAAGCTGTCAGTCACCTCTCTCGAATACAGAGAATTACAAACAGTAAAAAATGGTGATATTAACAGTTATTGGGAGGACAGAATTTCCCAAGGACTTAAAAAAAACTTGTCTTCTTCTTGAAGAGTGGAGAGGAGACGAAAACAGGATGACAAAAGAGTACAATATGTGTAAATACACGAAAAAAGGAGATGGTGGGGAAAAGCAAATGACGAATTAACCCGCAAACTTATCCTACGAATAGAAGGTGGTCAAGATAGATACCCAGGAAAACAGTTAATGTGGGAAAGTAGGTGGAAAAGAAACCGGGTTATCATCGGGAATATCTCGGATGTTATGTGTGAAAGATAAAAGTGGATATAATAAAGTACTATCAAATCACTGAGAAGTGATAGATTACTTGAGAGTGAAGCTGCTGAATCAAGCCAACCTTCGGATCTAAGAACGATTATGTCGACGGAAGCCAGAACTTGTTTGACTTATCTGTGCATGACATTCACCCAGCCGTGGATCTACAACAATTCAGCGTATTTGGCCCTCTCCGTTTACAACTACATGTCATCCTCCGAGCTTCACATTCAGGAAAACAACCAACAAACGAAGTTAACGAAACCATTTGCTACTAACTAACCAAATGACGAACCAATTGGCTTGTCCCGTGAAGTTTGATCGGTGGAAGAGAGATGTAACCGTTTACCTTCGGTAAATTCCCCTCCAAATCTATCTAATGGCGGTGCAATAAACGGAACATCGAAATTAATTTTCTGAAGACTGCCTGAAATACTTTTGTGGGAAATCTTATTACTACTATGAGCACGGTTATGAGGCGGAAGATGAGCTACGGATAAAAAAATAAGGATTTGCACTCATAGGGGAAACTAAAAAGCTACAGGAAGCTACTTCAAAACGATGTGACAATGAAAAATCTATTTCTAACAAGTCTAATCTAATCAAAGCTCAAGATATCCAATTTATGACCTATGAAATAATGTTCTGGATTAGGTAACCTTTTTCAAATGAAATTTCCGATAACAGAATAGTAAGGTTGGACGATGTCCTCTAATAAAACTACTCAATCAACCGCGATAAGATTCCGCAAGCGTGCTTCAGTGCCAGGCCGATCAATGCTCAACAGTGCGATAAAAAGTGCTTGTGGGCAAAGTGGGTAAGCATCCTCCCTCCAGTTACTATCTTATTCATGCGCCGATTCAATCTTTCTCGTCCAACCCCATCTCTAACTCCGCCCTTAGCATTGTCGTGTTTTTGCCCTCAGTTCTCGTATTCGATGAGACGTGAACGTTTGTCCTCACTTCATTTTTCTTGACATCTCTGTCCAAGTGGAATTGCGTCTCCTTTTTTATTCTTATCTCGAAGTATGCCTATTGTAAGGTATATGCCGTATGTATGCAAACTTTCCGGAGTTATTTCAATGCTCGCCTTCAATATTTACTAAACATATAAAACGTGAAACAACGTACATTGAATACTATGAGAACTATACCATAGAGATTTATTTGAAATAACTGACTCTTTACATGCCACCCGCGATGTTTTTTTTGCGTTTGTTTCCAAATTGGCTCATGTTATTTTAAATTAACTTATGTTTATCTACGGATATTTAACTCGAGTTTAATCCTCACACTGTAAAACTACTCTGTAAATTTACAGAGTAGTTTTCTGCAAAGGGGAGATGAATTCAATGGGCGAATCACTGGACAGAAGAAAAATTGCCAATAAAGAACAAAAGAAGGATATAACACAATATAATATTATATGGCCTCGCCTGAGTGAAAAAGAACGAATTATAGAATCACAGAGAATTTTAAAATAAAAGAAAGGCATTAAGTGATTTGCGATTGGACATTTACATATAAAGGCAAAAATATATTCACTGTTCTCATCAATATATCCCTCACATAGAATCAAAATATATCTAAGTATTTTGGCTCTACTATTTTCGGCTCAAAAATGCCGTAAACCATGCTAATCTACTCTGCGGGGAAATAATTTTCTATTCTGCGATTTCGAAGTCGAATAAGTATTCATTGTGTGGGAATTCAGTAGGCGTCTGTCTGGCTACTGTGAAATTCATTTTCTTGCTGTCTGGCCGCATGCACGCCAAATCGAATTTATTTGATGTCCCTCCTGTTCCCACTTGAACGGAGACATCTTTTTGAATCTCAATTCGACCGAGAATATTTCCTAGAAACACTTCCGCATCCAGAAGACCATTTCCAAGGAAAATACTTCGGATCGGCAGTTTTTATTCCATTCAAATATTTAAATTGTCATTTAGAGGACAAATATGATAGAATTACATTCAGATAACAGTAAGACCTTCGGATAATTTTTTTAAATATCACAATCACCGAAAAAATTATCCTTTAACCGCATATAATACAATTAGGATTTGAGGTGGAATGATCTTTCGTCTCGAAACGAAAGAAAAAGACTGGAAATTTTCCACAAGGATAAGGTTTTTTTATACTCGACCGGTTTCGGTGTACAACACCATCATCAGGTCATATATTGCTGTGGAAAATTGCCAGTATTTTTCTTTCGTTATGATATTCCACCAAATCAAGCCTGAAACAACTACCTTTATTTTGATTTTTCGTCTTTTGGCATTTACTCTCTCCTATTTCGTTTTTGCTGAAGCGTTATTTACTGCGAACTAAAACCTTGTTTAATGCACACTACTGCTCATAGAACACACGTATGACATTGAACACATTGGCTACGCATTACTGGAAAATATTTTAGAGACTGGATTGCCGTCTCTGGAAACTCTTCGAAATGCTCCAATTTTATCTGTAAAAACTGAAACAGGATAAAAAAGTGTTTCATTTACACATCAAGCGAAAATTTCTCAAACACAGCTACAGTGCCTTTTTAAACTTTGGAGAAACTGATATGAAAAATGAAAGCTTTTTATTGCTTGTTCATCCTTCATAAATCACTAAAATAGATGTGAGAAATTTGAATAAAAATTGATACGAATGTAGCTAGTATTAGTACACTTATTTACTTATTTATAAAAAATGATACGAATGCAGCTAGTATTATTACACTACCTACACTTATTATGACTTAAAACTAGAGTTGTAATTGGCATTCTCAATTTCAAAGTAATTATATGTTGCCTTCTCCTTACTAAAAGGTAGATAGGTAAAAATCCCAAGTCAGGAGAACTATAATTATGAAATAATTGCATAAAACCGAAAGAATTATGCTTCAGTGAGATTTAGGACAGATTACTAGACTCTCACAGATGACTAGAGGCACAATTTACTGCCACCTTAGTTTTCAACTTAGAGACACCGGTAGTAAACTTCCATTGAAATTGCATACCTTTCAATATAACTTGCATTGCTCAGAAATATGTAACTGATCGAAAAAACGTCAATTAATGTATCACAAATCTGCGCAGTAATGAATTCAAACTTAGAAAGGAAAACCGAAAGACCAACTGGATATTTAATCCTGAGGAAAGAGTTGATGACGGCAAGAGACGAATCCGTATTTCCGGTGATACGGGCTTACTTTAACATTCTATTTTATTTTTTTTAGAAACCATTGTTACTTGCTGATCTTATCTCTTTTTTTATCTGGAAGTTCATGGAAATGAAGTTGTTTTCACTCCCGTAGGGAACTGATAATGACAGATGACACCATCAAAAAGGGCCCGCATTTTTTAAATTAGTCCTGTTCATTATTTACACTTTTATTCCGAAGAAAATTTTACATAAATTTTCGTATAGACGAGTCCTTTTGCTGATATTAAATGGCAATGAACTTATAAGTTTAATAACTATTATTCAGTCCGCAACTAGGATTAGGGAGAGTAATTTTTCGTTCCTGGTGCATAAGGAATTAGTTCATTAAATACGCGACTTCCGGTATGAATTATCATATGAATCGAGGGGTTGACTACAAGAAATCGCACATGCAATCCAACACTACAGGAAATGGCCATCAATGAGGTAACTTGATACCGAAATCTAATAATTTTCAGGTCTATGAAAGATTATGACATATTTTTGGTCGATTATTAGATTTTTACCGGTAAGGATGGGTTATCATGGAATGTCCCTACTTTTCATTGCCTTCCACGTAGAATCTCCATCCCTATCTTACTTCTTTCTTCAAATCGGCGTACTTCCTACCTCTCAAAATACTGCTCAAAATACAAATATTCTTCGTATTCTTCATTTACCCAGTATTCTTTCTTTTATAACAATTATTATTACGTAAAATTCTACCTATTATGGTAGGTTTTAGTGGAGTACCTACTACTTCTTTGTATAGTGGCGTATTTAATGAACGAATGCCTTATGCACCTCCCCACTCTTTTAAAAGCTCCTATCTTCACAATCGTTCCCTCTTCAGATTACCGCACTTACCTTCTTTCTACATTAAATATTGAACAACTTCGACATATATTTTTGCGAGTAATTCTCAAATATTCAGACTGACATTCCACGTACTTTCATAAAAATATCTTCGTAAACAAGAAAGATCGAATTTTTAAATTGTCATAATGGACTTCTTTAACATTTTTCATCTGCGTCCAAAGGTGTTTTTATCTTTTAAAACTTTAAAATTGTTGACATAATTTCCCTGAACAACTTATTTGGACTGTAATAACAAACCACTGCCGAGATCTTTTTCGTGTTTTTGCAATGCATTTAACAGAGTTCTCTCTCAGGTAAAATGAACCGGAAGTCACTCAAGTGGCTTGCTGTCATATGTCGACAAGAAGAATTTAAACTAGCACTCTTAATCTAATCTATGGGCGATTAAGCTCAGTTTTACCTGTAAATGAAGCCTGACAGCCAGAGTGACAGATTTGCCAAACCACGATTAGGCGGATAGGTTAGTTGGCGGCAGGCAAACCAATTGACGTAGATAGAGAGCAATGATTGACTTCGCTGAAGAGAACATCATGCGGGGAAGGGAAAATGCGTAAGCTCAATCTTCACTCCAGGTCAGTGCCTGGATCCAAACCTTTTAGCGGAGATGAAAGGGTGCTTAATGTTGTCATCCTTTTAATCCGGTGATAGGAGGATTAACGGAACATTGCTGAAGACACTAAGAGAATCAAGGGAAATGACAAATTCTGGAAGAAAATCACTACCAAGTGGACAGAACAAAAAACCTATCTAAAACGCCTGATAACTTTTTATTTAGTGAAAGGAGGAAAGTATGCATTAATATCCTAAAGGATCACCGCGAAAGAAAATTATCGATTACTATTTTATCTCAGTAGTGGACTGGATTCTTTTTGTTAATAGCGCTACATTTTCCCAATTTCCAAGAAAACGAAGAAATGGTAAAAAAGTGCAGCAAAATACTTTTCTGACATGAAATTTATTTTTAATATATTAGGTATCTCATTTCTTATCCATGAATATACAGTATTTAAAATTGACGACGAATTCTGTGGATTTAGAGGATGAGAGACAAATCCACGTAACTGACATTCAGAATTGAGAGTAATTGTGGAAATTGTCGAATATATTTCGTATGTATAGTATAAATACAAATTAATTCAATCCCGCGCCAAATTATACCGGATAAAATCATTTGGATTATATTAGACTCCATACATAAAACAAATGACAGGCGCTTGGGAACTTAACGGGGTTTGAAATAGTAGGACCGAGATAAGAATTGAGGGTATTACGATATGCTATTAAATAAAATTATTGATACCACACTATATTTCATTTACCAACTAACTTGATGAGAACAAAATACAATATTCACCTGCCGCAAATAAAAAAGTAGTCGCTTAAAGAAAATCACACAAATCACGAAACAAGGCATTAAAATCTCCGCAAAATACGTATTTCATATTAAACGAACAATGAATTTAAATTGTATTTTTCGTGACATTTATCAATGATATGACTAATGATAATTTTCCTAACTAAAGATATTTTTGGTACATTCAAGGTTACAGAAAAAGATCCCTACACGAGTTATCATTCAACGATCTATGAAATGGAATATGTAATCCTTGATGCCTACGCTAGAAACTCCAGGGGTGCTCACATTAGGAGTAAATAGGTTATGTGAAATTTCAACCTGCCATTTCTCTTTAAGATAAGTTTCAAAACCTATTTCTGGAACCCATCCAGCACAACTTGGTCGCCCTTCGATTTCTGATTGGCGACAAGGCCCTAGGAAGGAAATCTTACTAAGGTCAAATGCAGACCATTCAGCGTTGAGGGTCGTACAAAGCCAAGGAATTTTAAGCACGATTCAGAAGGCCTTCTTCAGTAAGGACTTGCCACGGTTGGGCCTTCTTACAATGACGCTGTTGTGACCTCAGAGCCTCTACAATCCCAATTTTGCAATTTTGAGCAAGCAGTTGGATTTGTGGAGGGTATGAGGTCACATAAATTGCGAGTTCTCACCGAGAAAAGCACCATAAACCACTGATTTTATACGGTTAAGAAGGCAACAACAAGTTCTACTTGTCGTGCAAATAATTTTCCATAGATATTTCTACGGAATATACGCTACCATATACATAGCAAATATATCTTAAGGGTCTCAGTAAGAGGCATGCATTAGTGTCGCGAAAGAAAGCAGGACTAATGAAATCTTGAGAAGAAAACTGGGAGTCGGTACGCCCAGGAAAAAAATCATTAAGCAGTTTGAACATGACTTTGAAATCGTTGTACCATACATCTGCTACCGCTAAACATTCTTTAGATCAAGTAAAAATCAATTTTAAAAAATGTAAAAACAATCAGTAGCATTGGAAGCCGATCCAGAGACAAGGTTTGCCTATTGTTCTCCGAGGCCGACTGCTATATAGCCAGGTGCCGCTCTTCATACATTCTAAGGCTGTGGTCACACCTGGGCGAGGAATATAGCGATATACACGGGCAAGGAGTTGGTATACGGTTAAAATTCAGTGAGAAGAAGATGAATGAGAAAGTTACAGAGAACTGAAGACACCAGAGTACCATAACGTCGACTGATAGGCATGCGTCGGGGTGACCGGCGGGCGTCACACCTTCACTCAAAAATATTTTTCTTTCTTAAATGCAATATTACCTCTAGCAAACTTTTTAATTTGTAGAGGAGGGTTGGGTCTAAAACATATAAAAAATTTAGCAAAATCGAAGGCACAGGTACATCGTCAAAAATCTATTTTAAACTTTAAAATTGTTATAAACTTTATAAAATTGATTATATATCATAATATAATCACTAATTATATTTTTTCCAATTCAAGACCTTTAAAATAAGCTCTTCAGCACGTCTCTATCTCAAATAGTCTCGGAGATATAAAGTAAAATGTGTAGTAAATTCGAATTTTACAAAAGTTGTTGCAATATTTCGGAATCGGTTGCGTTTTTTTGCAAGACGACTATGGGATTTTCATTTTCTTATCAAATGGAGCCGTTACGCCAAATTTGGTCAAAATCGGTGACCCTAAGGGCGATGTGACATGGTATATAATGGCAATGACCCATATGTATACCATTTCACAGAAAATTGACTTTGGCTCGGTAGTGTAATGGTGAGCATTCCGAACCGGAAATTTGGAGGTCCGTGGTTTAATTCCCTGCTGAGTCAAACTTTTTCTGTTGTGATCTGGCTTGATTCCATCTTCACCACCTTCCTTGTGTTCGTCCTTTTGTGTGTTACCTATCCCTATTCTGTGCTTGGTATATTTGTATTCGCCTTAGAGCCTGTTCTCGTGTTTATACATATAATCTATAACTTTGGTAGCACGGTGGTCTATGCAGTCGCCCGGCAAGCGAAAGGTCCGTGGTTCGATTCCCGATCAAGGTGAAATTTTTTTCCATGTGTTTTCGACCATCATTTCATCTCCACACCACCGTTGTGTTCAATGTTTTATGTATGTTCACTATCTCTTTCTTTCACCTACTGTTTGAATTTATATTTGTATATATATATATATATATATTACGCTACTCTAATTTCCATAGAATATATGTATATACACGAGAACACGCTCTAAGGCGAATACAAATATACCAAGGACAGAATAGGGATATATAGAATATAAAAAAAATCTATTATATATATAAATAATAGATATTTCTATTGTATATACTCTATCGAAATACATCGGCCCCATCGGTGAATTGGTATTGTAAAGTTAGTCTAACGCAACTGAAAAATGAGAGAGACGACCATTATTTTCAAAAGCTCATGTCTTACTGAATAACTTTCGGTTGAATAAACATCAAGCGCAACGGAATACATAAATTACAACAAAACAAATCTATGGCGATTAAAAAACTACGATATTTATATATTTCCAACAATGGGAGTGGTTACTTTCGCGAGTTATCCTAAAGTTGACTAGCCTCCTGATGTTATGCCCCCAGAGGTGGCTATTTGTTTAGATGCGAGAGTCGGATCCCCGCACCAACCGCCAAGGTTAGGCCCCGCGCCGCTAAACGCAGGAACTTCTAGGACTAGGCCGTTTAACCTAGACGCCTACGGGAAAGGCTTTAAAAGCAAACTTTTAGTTTGCAGTTTGGTGCTAACATCTAGCACCGGTACCTAGCAACTAGAAAACGAGGCAACCAAAGGCAAGCGGAAAAACCTTCCCTGGCGGGCCGGGCGCTTCCCCAGCCCTACCTTCTCGCGGTCGGGGGGGTGCCGAGGGGAGAGATGACGTTGTCGACGCCCTCCGGACGGCCAAAGGGCAATTCCGAAGGTACGATGGTGGGAGAAACGGCTCGGAGCCCATAGGTGGAGCAGAATGCAGTCACGGAGACACCAGGCATTAATTGTCTTGTGCTGACGATGACCCTGGTGATCGTGAGTGATTCAAAGATCTCGCAGATTAAGAAAGGCGAGCTGCACAGGATGCTTGGTGAGTTGCAAAAAATGCACACCGACGTTGTAGCAAAGATGCAGTACTACCGTGGGCGCGCGCTTTGGGTGCAGTGAGGAGGGAGATAAATTCTGCGATAGAGGCACACGGACAAGTGTTGCGAAAACCAGCTTCGCGGCTATAGCTGCAAAACCTGCCTCACAGCGGGTTCAGGTCGCTGGAAAGTCCGGTGCCTTCCCGTCTAAAACGGAGGTTGCAGTGATTTATCCGAAGAGCGAGTCTATTAAAAGCAGTGACGAGACTATGCAGATGCTGCTGAGCTCGGTGGACCCGTGCAAGCTAGGGCTAAGGATAAAGCGGGTGACTCGCACCAAGAACAACGGTGTGCGGATCGAGAATGAAACTGCTGGACTGGTCGAAAAGCTGCAGACGGCGAAGGCCGTTTTAGGTGAGAAGGGTTCACTCACGGTGCAGCGTGAGCAGAAGAACAAGCCTCGGCTTGCTAACTTCTCGGTCAAGAGCTCACTGCACGCGAAAACCCTGAAGGAAGCTCTTATTCGCCAAAACGACCTTGGAGAGGCCGCACACGTCAAGCCCCTCTACCGGTACGGTCAGAAGGAGGATCGAACCACCATTTGGGTTGTGGAGGTCGATGGTTGCTCGGACCAAGATCTTAGATCTGGAGAGGATCTTCATTGGGTTCAGCTACTGCCTTGTCGATGACAAGTTGCACGTGACACGGTGCTTCAAATTGCAGGGGCTCCGACATATGGCCGCGAAATGCACTGAGAAGGATAATGTTTGCAACCACTGCGCAGGGGCGCACGACACCTTGGACAATCCCGCGAAGTCCAAAACCCCTTGCTGTGCCAACTACAAGCGGGCGAAGCTTACGGACCTGGCACACGAGGTTTCGGACCCGAAATGCGCCATAATGTAACGACGGGTGGCACAAATTATGTGCTCAATCGACTATGGGTCGTAAGCTCATACGAAATCTTCGTAGTATAAAAAAAAGGTCAGCTAAATTTAAATAATGGTAAGCTGGCCACAGCAGACCTACGGGACCATGCAGCGAAATTGGCGATAGACCTGTACTTTGTGTCGGAGCCCGATTCCTGCCCAGACGGGAATCTCCGTTGGAAAATCCCAGGGTATGAAGAGGAACCAAAATTGTTCCCGACAGGCTGGGGTACTGATTCTATGCTGGTATAGTGTGCGTAGTTCGAGAGATCGACCTGCTGCCAAATGGACGGTACACGACGAGTCACGTTGCAACCGCTGAGGTACGATTAGGTACTGATTCATTCATAGCGGTTAGTTTGTACTGTCCACCTAGTATGGGGTTAAGGCCATTTCTAGACTTTCTAGGAGATATTATAGGCGAGTTCAGTAACCACGTGATAGTGGTATTTACGGACGCAAACGCGAGGAGTGAGGTCTGGCCCGACGATGTCCATGACCAGCGAGGTCGGGACATGGAAGAGCGCGTACAGGAACTCCAGCTGTACATTAGGAACGATCCGGGTAACCCGTCAACCTTCGCCACGAGGAACGGGGAATCAAATATTGATCTGACGATGGTTAATGGAAGGGCGCTCTCACGAGTCGGGAACTGGTATGTGCATGAGTAAGGAGCCCTGTAAGTAGAGGGCTCCTTATGCATGAGCATCAGAGTGTATCGGACCTCAGCCTAATCACTTTTGATTTCAGGCCGGTCTCGCGGCACATTGTGACCGAACGGGGATTCAATCTTCATAGGGCTCGATGGACCGAGTATCACGAGGCCGTGAAGACTGGACTCCATGAGTTCGATGATTTGCTTAAGGTAGTAAGCAACACCGGAGTCCATTGAAAGAAGGGCTAAGACGCTTCGCTATATTCTTTTGTTGGCAGCAGAAAAGACTATTCCTCCGAGAATTGCTCCCCCGTTGAAAGTTCCTTGGTGGACTGTGGACTTAGGCAGGATGAAAATGCAGCTTCGCAGAAAGAGGAAACTCTTCCAGAACTGCCGGGATCCTCAGGGTCGACAATTCTTCTGACAAAACTTTAATGAAGAAAGGCGAAAGTACTGTAAGAAGGTGAGGCAGAGATAACGGAAAACCTGGGAAAAGTTTTCCCAAGAGGATCTACAGCAGAATCCTTGGAGTTTTGTGCATAGGCTCACCGCTGAAAAGCTTAAGAAGCCAGTCATACTGCATGCAGCTACCGGGAATGACGGAAAGGTAATGCTGACTGATGGTACATTGGCGAACATGTTGGACATCCTGATGCCGGACGATGATTTTCGGGACAATGATTGCCAACTAGCATTTAGAGTTGAGGCAGACGCCGATGGTGAAACCCCGTCGGCCAGTGCCTTTACGGAGCGCGAGATTGAGACGCCGCGAGTCTCATTAAACTGAATAAGGCTCCTGGAATTGATGGGTTCAATGGAGTTCTGATCCAAAAAGTTGAACCGCTGTTGCGAACGGAACTCACGCGCCTGTGCAAAGATTGTTTGGAGGCTTAATACTTTCCAGCAATGTGGAAAGCTCTGTGTACTTTCGCAAGGGAAGAACAGAGATCCTGGTGACCCGAGGTCTTATCGACCACTCACACTTCTCCCAGAGATGGGTAAAGTGTTTGAGAGGGCCATTAAAGCCAAATTGTTTGATTACATACAGGAGTCTGATCTCTTTCACCCCAATCAGTTTGAATTCAGGAATGGAAGGAGTACAATTGATGCGATCTCACGTGTAGTGGGTAGCATCAGAAGTGGGATGAGCAAGTACTCAGGTTATCTATGTTGATTTCCGGGGTGCATTTGACTCACTGTGTTTGCCAGTCGTCATTCATGAGCTGAAGCGCTGTGAGGTCCCTAGCAACATTGTTGGCCTCGTCAGGAGTTACTTCGAACTTAGGAAGGTAGTCCTAGGAACGAATTATTCCGTCGTGAGAAAATACCTCACAAGAGGAACTCCGCAGGGATCTATACTGGAGCCATTTCTCTGGAATGTTGCAATGAACGGGATTTACCGCGAGGACTACCCCCGGAATTGCGAGTTAGTGGCCTATGCTGACGATACGACAGTAATTATCCATGGTGATAGCCGTAAAGAACTAGAGGAATTGGCCACGGGATGTTTGAATATGCTCTCAAATTGAGCCATGACGAGCAAACTTGTAATTTCGAAGGAGAAGACGGTCTACTCGGTTTATGAAGGGAAACTCAAAACAGATCCCAACTGAGACTGAATGGATCGGTAAACAGACGGTGTCGAGAAGTGAAGTATCTTGGGTTGATACTTGATGAGGGTTTAACCTTTATGCCACATGTATGGTGCCACATGGTGAAGAGGGTTAGAATCGCCTTCGCAGCTGTTCGGAGACTCTGTCGGGCAAGGCTTGGAAATCGTATCCCGGGAAGTCACAGTATCCTTTACCGGAGTATGGCTCTCCCCATTTTATGGTACGGGATAGAAGTTTGGGGCAATCGGATAGTGGAGAAGTCGGATTACCCTGAAGATGAGTGAGGCTCAGCGGTTTTTTCTCCTGGCTGTTGCTGGGAGCTACTGCAGTGTCTCTAAGGGTGCCTTGACGGTGATTCCTGGCACAATTCCGGTCGAGTATGAACTACTCGAAAGGAAGGAAGGAGCTGAGTACAAGAGTACGGGAACAGCATCATACTTTGGGAGATGAGCAGACTGGGAGATGAGCAGAGGACCCTGAAAGGGTTCCTGCGAACTCTAAGGGCTGAAACACTGCGACGTTGGCAGATAGAGTGGGATGAATCCACCAAGGGGAGGTTAACTCACGAGTTCCTTCCCTCAGTTTCCGACCGAATGACTATGTCATTCGGTCGGAAGTTGATCGATGGTGAACAAGTTGACGCAGGTCCTAACCGGTCATGGGAATTACCACTCGTACCTACACCACATTAGAAAGGCGAGGACCCCCGTGTTTCTGCCCTGCCTGTGTTTCCCTAAGGGGCAGCACGGTTAGCTGGTAGACCCAGAATAATCCACTTTGGGGGTATTTCGACGGTCCCTCTAACTGTTCCTGCTGCTAAGGTGGGATTTCAAGATTTTAGGTAAAGCATTTGATGCCCGAGGACTCATAAAACTGCAGGGGAAGATTTGAAAAGCGATGATGTGTCACAGCTGGGCAGGAAAATCATTCAATTTCTGAGTGTTTAACCGTGGTGACTAATGCAAATGTCCTCAGCATTCGGCCACTTCCACAAAGCAACCTAATAGACAATCCAAACTGGGATAAGACTGAGTACACCCATTTATAGATACACTGTATGTGATACTCCAGCCATGGTACCCAAATCAGAAATGCGCTGGGAACCCTAAAGTCTTGGGTTCGAGTCCCACCCAGGATATGGGTGCTGTGTTTCATGGGATTGAAATCTTGGGTAGACTGCGCGACAGAACCTTTGCCATTGAAGCATCTAAACCCAAGGCTTTTTTTACTTAAATCTTGGTAAGTAAAAGTTTTCCAAGGCAAACTTTTACTTACCACTACATATAATAATAATAATTTTATTTCTTCCGTACATTTTTTATAGAGTTATTATTGCCGTTCAGGTAAGTGAGTTAGCCTATAAGGCAATAAGCCTGTGACTATATTAACTTTAGAATAAGTAACCGGAAATGAACAACATAGAACCAATTGACTCAGTACATAATGAAAATGAGAAAAAGGAATGTAGTGTTTAAAAAGATAAGAAAAAAAATTTCATATCATAGGAGCCAGAATTTCAGACCAAAATACAACATATGATTACAACAAATATGACTTACAGCATAATTCACACACAATTTACACAAAACTTATACCCTTTACAATAACATTTCAATGTTATCAATACTTATTAACCATTTATGAATCAATTTTCGATATTTATTAAAACAAGTAGTTTCTTTGATCATATTAGGCAGGATATTATTCAATTTTGGTCCCATATACACGAAACTCCTTTTATACAGCGTTAAATTCGGTTTAGCCATAGGGATCCTGAAACCCCTTCGATTATAAGCATCTTATTACTCCCAAATAATTTTGGACTAGATCCACTTCGCAGATAGAACATTTTTAACACTTTAAAGCAGTACATAGGTATATCTCAGCAGGAGTATGTTTAGCTCAATAAACAAAGGACAGGAGTGTTTTGCAATATCCGAGGAAACATGTTATCCCTGGCTGAGCATGTTATTAGAATGAGTCAAGAATAATCACATAGAAACGTCACAACTTTGAAATTCAGAAGAGGAGTAACTTCAGAACTGTTATAATACTCCATTTTAACAGTGCTTAGTGATTTCTCGATGCTTTTGACCTTCTTTTGCAGTACCTAAATCACAATTAATATTGTATTCATTCCCAAAATGTAGGTGCACATGATTCATATTAATACGAGGATCGCCAGCCCAAATTAACTTCTTAATGCTCCATTGAGAGAAAACAAATATAGATTAGCTAAGGACTGCAAGGTTTCTCTCATGAGATCTAAGCAGTATGGCAGGAGAAAACAAACAAACTGGCACAAATATCTGTGCCGTTGACGCCAAACTCATTATGCATTCTATGCTATTAATTTTTCTTCGAGGAGCATTTTTGGAAATGCATATCTTTAAAATTCATTTCTCAAAATGGTGAAAATACAAATTATTACATTGTTAATTCATGCTATGGAAGAAGTGATACTTTATGCTAGAGGTGAGACGAATCCTAAATTTTCTCGAATCCAAACCCGAATCCTAAGAGGTTCTCGAATCTCTCGAATCCTTCATATAAAGTTGATAATAAGAGAAAAGAAAAGACTTTAGCAGCTGCATTTAATGAAAAACAAATTAAAGAATAGTTTTCAAAAATAAAACTCTTTATTGCAATAATACAAATATGATTTGAAGAGCTAACATAGATAAGTAATAAACATGATACACAAAATTTTTTGCATGAAATGAAAGCATGTGAAAGTTCTAGGAGGCATAGCGATGATATGTTTCCAAAAAGTTATTAGACTGGTACTGAATTGCATGTTTAAAAACGATATCTTTTTTCCAATATTGTCGCGTCTTCAAGACTCATTCACAGCGATAGATGAGCTGCTTGCAGGAGACAATTCCTCGCATGTTAAACATTGTATTGCATTGTATGCAGGGGGACACGGGGAAATATATATATTTCACATTCACATACACATTGGGTGTTGGCACAAACTATGGAGGAAATTGAGGAATGATGGAAATAGAAAGATTTAAACATAGCAAGGCGAAATAAAATTTAAGGAAACAAGCAATAGACTTAGGAGGGGTATGAAGAGTGTGAGAGAAAAGTGGCAATAAGGTCAATGTAAATAGGTTGAGAGGTTCCAGAGGGAGGGAGAAACAGGCGCCCTGTACTCAAAGGTTAGAAGGTTATTCAGCAGCAAGAAGAGGAATACAATATTGTGCATTAATGTTAAGTCAGGAGAGCTGCTGATAGAACTTACAAGAGATTCAGCAGAGGGGTAATGAATATGTGGCAAGAACTGCATGGAACTAACAATAGGCAAGGGACTTGGGAATAAAAGAGAAGGATATAGATAAGGATGAACTGGGACCAGGAGTCCAGCCATTCTAGTAAGTTAGGGTAAACATTATGAGAAAAGAAGGTGTTAGAGACTATAATGTTATCCTATCAAAGCTACTTAAGAATTGAGGTTGAGAAGAACTTGATGATTTTACTGGTTTGTGCGCAGGATGCATGAGGATGAAGTTTGGCTGGAGAATTTTTTAAAATCTGTATTAATACATAACCAAAAAAGAAAGAGAAGGCCGCAAATACTGAAAAGCATACACTTCTTAAATAAAAAAAAAATTTCATCACCTATGCGATAGCATCAGCCGATCCGCGAGTTATGCAACCCGGACAACAATCGCGACAAAAATTACGTACGTGTACTGTAATTTCTCGCGGCAATACAATTCCACAGATGACTGAGGTCACAATAATTGGTGGTACATCTGAGAAAACTTTACTTATCTTTCATAGTGGTAACTTACTGCATGAGTTTTTACTTTGTCTTTCACGGAGCGTTGAGTCCATCCACCAGTTATGCAACCAGGACGACAATCACGGCAAAATCGTCTCGTAAAACTCAAATGGCGAATCATTCAAAAATTTGCTAGTGTAAATAAAGGGAAGATGTTATTTGCGGACATATGAAAATTATTAGCACTTGAAGGAAAAGTCGTTAATGGCGGGAAAACGTAAATTGCGGGGACGTAAAAGCGAGGTTTAATCTTATTTGTAATGAACGTTTTTATCGGTCGAAACTAATCTGTTCTAAATTATTACATAAAGAATTCGGTGTTTATTTATATTTTAGGATTCGAAAGATTCGAATGATGAAAATATCACAAATATTCGAGTTTTCGAATCTCGAATCTTTTTCAAGATTCGAAGGTCCCATCTCTACTTTTTGCGATATTACAGGATGAAATACATTCATTCCCAGATATACTCCATCACTTGAGGAAACGGATTTTCAGCTGGCCGACTTGATATTTTAATCTTTTCCAGGCACGAGCCTTTAGTCTAACTTCAGGATTAAAGTAACTCAGTCTCCTTATGACAAGGATATTCTTGAACGATTAAAAAAAAAGTTAATAGACTGATCCCATGACAAAAATGACAGGGTCATGAAGTAAATAAGTCCCTCGGTGTTCAGTTCAGCACTTTAAAACAGTAGTTATTTGGAAAAGGAGACGGATAGCTCAGGTCATTTGTGTTGTTTAGAAAAGGGATGTAATAGGATAGAGATAGGCATTTTTCAGCGAACTAAGGAAGGGTGGAGTAAAACACTCCCATCACCACTAGTCTACTCCAAGAAATAGAAAAAATAAAGGTGCAAAGGCACTGTTTAATCGATAGATGGTGTGATCCTCACACGGCAATCTAATAGGAACAAGTACACCAATGAAAAATCTGCCACTGTTGGGACTCGAGCCCAGGCCCTTGCGATGGGAGGCACGTACTCTAGCCACCAGGTCATTACAGTCCCCTCAAAATTCCTAAGGAACAGTTTTGGCTTCAGGTTAAGTAAGTAGTTCTTAAGGAACTGTACCAGCTGCATTAATGAATGAACATCTATGTGCACTTCTTTGGATTGGAATTCTCCTTTTGAATTCGACTGGACTAGGGATGAAAAATGATATCCTGCCCAGTAAAGAAAGTAGGACTGGAGTTAAAAAGGTTGCCAAACTCTGGAATACAATTTTTTCCAGTCCAAAACTCATTCTCACGGACAGGGCCAGTCCGAGAGGATTTTTCCACACAAGCGAGATAGTATTTGGCACCCTAAGCAGTTTTTTTTGGCTCCCCTCGCAAATAATTGTGTTCTTGTTGTTTTTTACGACCTTAATAGGACTTTCTTAAAATAATAAACTCTTGCTTACACATTATGGACATGGATTATTTCTTCATTTAAATTAAATATTGCAAAGACATATCACTGTATTTTATTTAATTATTCAATGGGCTACTGCCCTTTTTCAAAATTATTATAGAATAGAAACAAACGCACAAAGAACTACTTTATTGATTTGAATACATTTAAAACATTGAAAAAATGTGTTAATTGTAATTAATTAACTTATATAAAAGTAGAGAGTAGACTGAGTTAAAAGATCAAATTACTATTTATAATTAATTATATATATAAATTAATTTAGATTTTAAATTATAAATAATGAAACAAAGTAATACAATAGCTTATACATTTGTTAACATTTTTGTCGTGTATATTCTAAATATTGCTCTTATGAGTAAAAAAAAATTATACTGAAATTTTTCCATCCTTTAAATTCGCAAAACCTTTCAAAATAGAATCTGTGTCAATTAACTTCAAAGTGTCGCTTTCAATGGCTAATCTTGACAGCCCTGTCAATGGCTCCTGAGAAAGTGATGATCTAAGGTATGTCTTTATCAAATTCAATATTGAAAAACTTCTTTCGCCAGTAGCTGCAGAAAAAGTTAAGGACAAGAGGATTCGCAAACTTACAAAAGTATTGGGAAAAATATCAATAAAATTAGTTTTTGTAATATAAGATAATGAGCTTGGTGGAGAAGATTCCGAGGGAAGAATCGGCGCTAACATAAAAATTTTGTCGCATAGTTCTTTCCCGTCGACGTCACATCCATCATCATCACTTAGGACATCCTGCAGAGTCATGCATGCAGCATTTAGTTTTGCACGACCCCACTTATGCAGACCATGAATATCATATAGAAAGCTTAAATTATCACTATCATTGTCCATTTGTTCAAGTCTTTCTTTTAGTGAGTTGATAGCTACATCCAAATTGCGTGAAAAAAATTCACCATAAAGTTGTGTTTTACTACTTCAGTGTAGATTCAATTCAACTTCATCGTCAAGATTCTTCGTCGCCGAGTGTTTGCTCTTTCGCGAAACGCACATATAGTTTCCCTGTTAGTGACATAAACATTATGGTTAAAAATGTTTTATTCACTTATTGTATATTTTCAAAAAATTACAGGGTATTTTTATTCTTTTTTAACGCTTTGGCGCCCCTCTCAGCTCGGCGCCCCAAGCGATCACTTGTGTCGCTTGGGCCTATAACCAGCCCTGCTCACGGAACAACTTGATATGAATAAAACCACACAAATATTCGAAGCAACAAATGCAAAAAAAGATGTCAATTCATTCACAGCTCAGTGATCACAGGCATTCCCATGATCACAGGCAAATGCTTTTCCCAATTACAGTAGAAGCCCGGTATAGTGAGTACGGCTTATTGCGAGAATCGCGTTATAGCGAGTGATTGTCTTTGTACCGCCAAAAGGCCTATGTTTTACATGTAAAATAAAGCGGATATAGCGAGGCCAAAAAGTTCCTTCCACGGTATACGCTCGGTATTACGACAGATATCTCTCGAGGGCGATGCACCGCATAGCAAAAATAAACTATTGTGTTTTGTATTATCTGCTAATTAAATTAAAAATACAAGATGTGTGCCATATCTACAACACCTAAAGCCAGTTTTGTCCAAACATTAACGATTTACGGCCTTCAGTACGCTCTGCGCGCTCCCATTTTACGTTCTTCTTTTGTTAGGCCCAGTCATCAGTGGGAGTGGACAGACGACGAGCAAGATGAGAGTAGGAGAGGGAGTTAGGTCTAGGCATGGGCGATATTGATAATTCAATATCGGTATACGATAATTTTAGCATATCATAAGGTGGCGATAACGATAACTCAGCGTGACGATAAACATCGTCATATCGTGCCCCGATGTGTTATCGGGGGCACGATAAGATATCGGGGCACGATAACATGTCGGGGCACGATATCTTATCGTGCCCCTGATAACATATCGGGGCACGATAAGATGTCGGGGCACGATAAGATGTCGGGGCACGATAAGATGTCGAGGCACGAAAAGATGTCGGGGCACGATAAGATATCGGGGCACGATAAGATATCGGGGTGCGATAAATATCGCGATAAAACATTATGATATCGCGCCCCGATAAAATATCACTATATATTATCACGATAAATATCGCGATAAAAGATTGTGATATTGCGCTCGTTCAAACATAGCGTTTTCGCGCCCGATGAATTAACGAGATATTGCTCCAGTTAATCGTTTCGGAAAAAGACGTAAGTTGGCCTTCGCTTAAGCTTGACAAATATCTACGACCCCCGAAACATGCCGTATTTCAGTGAACCTTCAGGCCAATTCTCCCAACTGATGGACGTACTGGTTAACATTCGAAAACTCGACAAAGCTGATATTATCGTCATGACATATTCGCAAAATTATCCAAAAACTTCCACACTATGCCTAATATTTTAATTCCGACTAGTTACGCTGTCTTTACAGCTTTCTTCGGCGATCGAAAAATAAAAGAACTGGAAGAAAAACATCGAAACTAGGGGAATTAATATTTTATATAATGGAAAATGTCCTGTTTCTTTCATGAAATATGTTGATATTCTACCAGATTGTGCCTGAAATGACTTTTTTGCTGTTTACCTTCGTCAAATACCACGGAAACAAAATAAAAACTGTAAATACCAACGACTATGAGAATTAGGTGGGCTTTTTCAACACCATCGGATATAACGAGCGCTCGATTTAGCGAGTGATTTCCGAGGGATTATGAGCACTCGTTATACCGGGATTCCACTGTATATAGGTACTACATCATTTGTTTAAATATTTTTGAACTGCGAATGCATAGGAAAAAATATCTTATCATTCTTCTAAATCTACTTTAAAAAAATAAATTTACCCACCGATTTCCAGTATCAAAAACAGCATGAATAAATGCATTTCTGCATAAGACTTAGGTAAACAAATTGATAACTCAGATGCTGTTTAACAATTAACAATTTATTTATGTCTACAATGCTGCACTTACCATGTAACTGAGTAACTTAATTTTTCTTCCAAGTCTGTCACTGTTACAAGTCAGTCAGTCTTAAGTTTATATTACAATCATATTCAGGTATTGTACATTTTATTAAATGACATCATAAAACAAAACATGGATATCAATTTTAAAATGTATGCAAATATTTACCAGAACTGGTGATTTATCTAAAAGATAGTAATGCATTGAAAAATAATAATTTTCCATGCTTATTAATAAATCAGACAACATATGCCAAAGTGAGTGAGATATTTTCCATTAATATACTTTTACCAAGAATAGCAAGTACAACTTCCCAATTAAGATCTCCATTGACTACATAGAAGAACCACAGTGACCTGCTCTTTAGTACATTTGTAAGTTATTCAAGTGTAAATTATGGATTAAGTTTTATAGAAGACATACTTGGAGTGAATGGGGGCAAATGGATCAAATTTAAAAAATCCAATGCAATGATGAACATAATATGCACTCAAAATTTTAATGAAAACTATATAATATTAACACAGTTAAGTATTAAATGCACTCTTGAACACTACAGAATAATGTGTTAGGCTCACTTTCAAATAAGTTTTTATGGTCAAAAGAGATTCTGAACATACTTAATCTCCATTGCCAAATGAATTAGCACCACTAAGTACTTCAATAAGAGGGAAAAAATTCATACAAAATGTGTATTATATAAAAAAAAACGATTACAAATTTAGAAGGGATTTATTCTTTGCCATAAGTAATTGAACTGCATGAATGTATAAAGATATAAACAAGGTGAATATGAAGGTATGACAAAATTACTTGTACAGAGGAAAAAGCAATTTGGGTGATTAATCATGTTTCAATCGGAACAAGCATGAACAAAGGTATAAGTACAGGCAATATAATTAGCAGGATAAGTAATGGATTGGCCAACCCAAAAGTTAATCATATACTCTGAAATAGTGAAATAAAAGTTATATTTATTGACTGAAGGTTTATTTCACGCTGTCCTTAGAGACAAAAATTATTACAATGAACTGTTAGCTTATATCAAGCACTTTAATTCCAATGATGTTTATTCTATAAAAAATGTATGATTCAATCCCAAATATTAGCTCCAATTTGTTGAATTGTTAATCGGAAATGTGTAGATAAGAAACCCTCACACACTGATCACCCTTGCCTAAGTTGACCTCTTCCAAACAGTGTTAGCTTGGCCCTTGACAGGCAACTCTACTCTTGATCAACCTAAGGGGAAGGCACAGCAAATAGTCTTCAAGGATTTGTGTATACAGGAAGTCCCCGAGTTACGTATTACATGTGTTCCGACACACGCTGCGTAAGTCAAAATTTACGTAAGTCGAAAATTTCTCCAAAACTAAGTCCGTACTCCAGATGTTTCAATCGATAAGGAAAATGCGAGGAAGATTTTCGGGCAAATTTCCTTCAGTTTACTGCGAAATTCAAGAAATCTTATTTTTATACTTAATTTATTTGCATAAATAAATGTTAATGTCTGTTGATGAATTATCAAAATGGACCAATTTCTTTTGCATACCACATTAAAACCTTGATAGTCATTCAATATTTTCTCCGCCAGCAAGTATAAAAATGAACATTTAACTTTTTCGTGCTCGAGTTCATAAATCAATGGCATCTCTTTAGATAAATTTGCCACTTATGTAAGTACAGATTTACATATGTCGAGAATGACGTAACTTGGGGACTGCCTGTACCCTAAAAAGAAGGAAGTAATATACTAGGCTCATGCATTTAGGAGCTGGATGCCTGTGCACATGGCTCTCGGGTGGATGTTGATGCAAGCTCACAATGAGACACCAAAAGTAATCATCAAATACTGTTACATGTACTGGGATAGTTGAATGCCTCCCTCTAACATAATGCCTGGTCCACTAGATTCTGTGCCTGCTTACACGCCTTGAGTAATGCTTAAAGTTGTATTAATAAAGTTGCTTTCCTAGACTTATTCTGGTAGAAATACCCTGAAAAAAAATTTATTTTTACAAATTATATGCTTTAAAATGTATTCTTCATTTACTTGCAACAATGATTGAGATTTTTCTAATGCTGGTCTGATCAAAATTATCAATAAAATTAAAGATATGCATAGAAGGGTTCAAAGACTTGATGCACTTTTAAGAAATGTAGATAATCTCACAGTTTCAAACAACATGAAAAATAAACAAAGCTTGTTTCACTTCAATAATAGAGTTATTAATTGCAAGACAGAAGTTAATTATGTTGAAGCATTAAAAGCATGGAAAGTTTAAGATTGATCCAATCACCCCATTTTACAGTGCCTACTGATAAAATTGGTTTCAGAACAGTGTTTGCCACATCATAATTCTTTTTATTCCAGTTAAGGATAAGGTGAAAAAAAGTTCATAGATCATTCACAATGTCCCTTGATTGACCAAAAGATATTTTTTTAGCATTCATATTAATCAGGGTGCCTAATAAAATTGTAGACCCATCCAGGAAATTACTGCTTCTTCCTTAATTTTTGTTGGGTTGAAGGATCCTTATGGAAAAAATATTCATCACCACCTGACAGACACAATAACTGGGAGAAAGAATGTATCTCCCAGGCCATTGTCAATCAAAACAATAAGCAGAACAGTCTTAAAGGGGAAATGCACCTCTTTAAACTTTGTCTTACTATGGCCTCCCTAATCAAGGACCTTTTACCACTTCTACCATCAAAGCTAGGTTTACAGAAAATAACATGGAATCAGCACAAAATTTACACATGGAAACATGTAAAATGAAAATTTTAAGAATATCATCAAGGTCATCAAGTTTTTTTCATAATTTGCTATTCAAAAATTATAAAAGAACTTTAATATAAAAACTACAATAAAATTTTATGCATAAATTTGTACTTTGACTAGTTTTCCCATGCATTTTTAGATGTAAGGTAAATTGACATTCAAAACCTCCAATAAAATACCACAAAATATAATAAAAATTTTTTCACTGCGGCCAAATAGAAGAAAAAAACAAAGCTAACAAAATAAAACACACAAAACATGATATGGCATTCATTGTCACTACTTCATGACAATAAACATCACTTCTTAAAACAGGTGAAAACACATTATACACATTACAAAGAGCCATATTTTGAATCATGCAGCAGTACTCCTAAATAGATGAGCAACATGATTAGCGAATGAGAGAAGGAATTTGATAATAGAAAACAGTCAAAGTTTAGCAAGAAAGTAAAGGATTCAAAGAAACCTGAAAATAATCCCTTTCTCAAATCTAATCAGAGTTAAAGACACTGGCCACTATTTCTACATCATCAAATGAACAATTATTTTTATAGCACATTCTACCTCCAACACACCTCTGTTCCATGATAGAATATTAATTTTACATCTGAATTAAACAGAAACAAAGGTAAAAATTATTATAAAAAAGCATTGGTAGGGATTTTCGGAGGGTTACTTGCTAGTTGGCTCATATGCCTGAATTTTCATGTACAAGGAATTTGGAAATTTTTTCATGGCGGAAAAAAATCACCTGCAGCTTAATTTTTCAACTACAAGGGTTATTTTATACATAAGGTCCATTTAGCTGTAGCTAACTAAATTTTGTATCCTTAAAGGAATGCACAAGTATGTCAGTTTCAAGCAAGCCTTGAGCAAAAGCAGATATCATTTGTAAAGTTAGCATTACTTTGACGATTTAAAATTGAAAAGTTACAATGTTTAAGAAAATTGAATAGCATGTCGACTGTGAAATACAGTCTGTGATTTGGTCTTTGGCAGCAAAGAATGTGTCAGTTGTGGACATTTATGGACCACAATAAACTCAGATGTGCATTGTGAGACTTTGAGGAAGTCTCGCATGCCATAAAGAATAATCAATGCAGCCCACTGACATCTTAAATTTTGTTGCAGTATGATAATGCACAACCCCATTCTTTGACTAAAACGCAAGAGGTACCTAATTAGTTCTTTTGGATGGGGGCAAATGGACCACTCCCCATTCAGCTCGATCCTTGCACTGTGCAGTTGCCATCAAATCATCTACCTGAAAACATTCTCATAGGTCAGTGGTTTGTCACCAATGAAGAAGTGAAAGCATTGGTTGAAGAACGGTTGTCTTTACTGGCAGCTGACTTCTATGACATGAGCATACAAAAAATTGTAGTACACTATGATAAGTGTTCAAACAAATAAGAAAACTATGCAGGCAAATTGATTGAGGTATACGGAGTGAACTAAAAAAAAATCTTGACAATAACTATATCAGTTTTGTTGTATTGAAAAATGGACCTTACTTAAAAAACAACCCTAGTATGTACATATACCAAAAGTAAATATATGATCTAATAAGTTTCAAGCATGTTTAATTCATAAAATGACAATAAAAAAGCAAAACACTTTCATAGCAAACCTAACTTATCTAAGATAGAATAGGAATAAAAGTTTTAGTTGAAAAATAAATAAAACCAATTATAAAACTCATTAAGACATTTCTATACAATTTTCAAGTAAATGGTGAGATGACATAGGAAAAATAAGAACTTTCAGCCTTTATTCCAATTTGACCTGACAAGGTATCCTGTTAATCTCCTAAATAATAATGGATTTGAGTAAGCATAAATAGAGTCTGATTCTATTCTATTTATAAACGATTCTACATTGAAGTAAAAAACCCCAATGAATTGAATAAATGTATTTTCCTCGAATGTCACTGTTTTCTCTGATCTCAGAATCAGTGTGATCATCCATTAGAAATTGAAAACATTAAGACTTTCTTGAGCTACTTGTATAATACTGTTTCAAGACACATGTCTTTTATTATTTAAGGCTTCATCAAGTAATATGTTACTTTCAAATATCTTACTGAAAATGTGATAGAAAAGAATAGGGATAAAAAATGCATTTGTATACCCACAGCTAGGTAGTAAATGAAGTTAATTTCTGAACAGTTATCATCATAAGGGCAAAAGAAGGAAACAATGTAATTCACATTGAAAATTTTACTCATTTGCCCCACTGTTCATCAAGGGGACCTCATATCAACTGTTATAGTTGACTCAAGATAATGGTCAAATATGTCTACAGAAATAATCAACTATTATTATGCCAAATTATCAATAACTTATATCTAATGTTTATTTCATACACTAGGCAATATAAAAAAGCTGATAACATGAATGAATTCACTTTGTAAAATTCCACAAACTTTTATTAAAACTGACCTAGGTTTCGACTTATACAGTCATTATCAAGGTCCTTGATAATGACTGTATAAGTTGAAACCTAGGTCGGTTTTAATAAGTCTGTGGAATTTTACAAAGTGAATTCATTTACGTTATCAATATGTGGTTCCATGAAGTCAAGCCTAGCAATTTGTAATATAGTCGTGAAGAAAAGCTGAATCTAGATTAGCTTTGGTGAGGTTCTTTGAAATTCAACTAATTTTCAATTATCATTAGCAAAATACATAATTCTCTCGGGATATGAAAATCACTTGAATTTTTTGGAACCTTCAGCAAAAAGACACCCACTAATGATACATCTCAACAAGAATGAGCACTTATTGGGCTAGATTCTTGAATCTTAAACTCATAATGGATTATGTGTGAGATTTATGAATGGGATAAGAGAAATGAGCCTGGATTTGCAAAACCTGAAACCTATCCATTGCTAATAATGACAATGGAGTTATTAAATGTATTCACAAGAATGGGTAAATGTTAACAAGACATTTTGTTGGTTATGTATACATAATCAGGAGGAATATGCATTATGGATATTTGCAAAATATATCAGACATGGCTATGCCTAATTAGAACTAAACACAGCTATACAAAGAACTGGTATCCCATACCTAAGCATTGACATACTACTCATTTTGAAAAGCACATTAATTTCAAATCACAACTTACATGTAAACAACTAAAGAAGCAACAGAAACAGACTATCCACATCATGCTACCATTATGCCCAGGAGGAACAAAGGACATTTATATAAATATTTGAGAAGAATAAACCTTAAAGAGGTTAGGTTCAAAAATAATAACATTATATTTCTGCAGTTAATATAAATACTGTGTAGGAATACAGCACCCTCTCGATCTTAAGTCTTAACAAAATGGATGAATATATCTATAACAATTATATCAATGAATACCATCATCAATTCAATATGTACAATAATTGGTTCAACTCACAAACCTCATTGAATCCTTATACTATATACAAGAAAAATTTAAAAATTCAGAAAACTTTCCTCATGAATATATTCACTTTTATACGAATATCACGTATTTGAGCATTGCATTAAAACATAACTGATAATAATATTGCTAGGAGTGCTCACTAACTCCATATTAAGGCAACTCTGAAGCAGTCTCTATGGCTAATGCAAAACAAAATTTCTGGATAATAAAACAGCATAATGCTTATCATTTATAATTAAAACTTATTATTACAAATAGGCAAGCATTCTTGAGTCATTAAATTAGGAATTGGTACTTGTCTTCACATTTTATAATGGTATACTGTACTTAACTTTCCATTCTATACCATTGGATCACAGATTCATAATTGTACTATTATTTAATTAGCAAATTTATGAGTCATAAAATTATCGAGTTTACTGATTAAATATGAAAAGATCAAACCACACATTACTAGTTGAATTGGTCTTTAAGTTCAACTGCAAGTAGCTTAGGCACTTGAAACATTTATGCATATACAATAACTCAGCCACCACAAAAAATTATGAATAATCATTCTTTATGAAACCAGCTTCATATTAATTGCAAAGTATTTGAATCTCTATGCCAGAAGCCACTTCCTTCAAAAATGGACACAAGTGAAGTGGATATTTAACATGGGCTTCTCAACTACATGAGAAATTAGAAATTAATAACGAAATATAATAATGTTTCAACAAGCATGTAATAACAAAAACAACTAAAATTGTTAAAAATCATTACATAATATATGAAATCTAAATCTATAAACAGTCATTTGGTAAGTACTTCAGGGTAAATTCATTGCTGCAGACATTCTTTATCAACGATTTCATTTAAACCAATTCTTTTACTCCACACCATTCATTCCTTGGCACTGTTAGTGACAATTTCAATTCAAAAAATTTCCCTATCAGTCCTGTTCATATGATGCATGTACGACATCTCCACTGACATTTATCAAGGACTGCCCCTAAAAAAAATATAATTCTTGGATTAGCAACAGCATTGAAGGGAATAGTCAATAATATACGGAAACAACTGTGCCTTGCAAGAACAGGGATAACAAAAATAGACATGCATTAAATTGCCCCCTGTTAGTTGTTTTACTGGCTAAAAAAGCAAAGCTGTAGCATTGAATAACAGTATAACATAACAATAGAATAACAGTAGCATTGAATTATGGTAGCCAAATTTTAAAGTATCCAAAATGAAACCTCAATCAATGGCTCCCAACCAATTAAATATTTTTCTCCAACCATCTTATTTCTCGCCCAGGTAATAAATCTTTTAGTTGTAACCTACAATCACTACTCACCTAGAACACAAGCTTATTTATCATATAGTATGAAATATAAGAATGTCAACATGCACACTTTTATTCTCTTATTTGCAACAATTCTCCATCAAAATGTAAAAAAATAGATATTTATACTTGAGAATCATGAGACACATACAATTCACCCTCTACTCTTCATTGTTTTATCACAAGCTCAAAATGGATTTTATACCGAGTATAATAATTGGGCAAGGTACCTACTTACATATGAGAAACATGATATACAACATATAACATTACATACAACAGTTATCATATTATTTACGATTTATCGATTTATCACTCCTGAAATACATATGTGCAAAATTTATACTGCTTAATTATCTGGTATTCATAACCTACAAAATAAATACCTAGGAAAGAAATTTACATAAACTTTCTAGAATCATTTTCATATGTGTCTTATAATTTTGTACCCAGTCATTATATAGGTACTATGAAAGCTGTACTAGGTATAAGAGCTCTCTACCAAGATATTAATAATGATAAATAAATTTTACTGCATTGTAAAGAGGGAAGATTGCTAAATGGTTTAAATCATAATTTATGCACTACTTTGAACAAATAATGTTACATTTATATTTTTTTACTTTTAAGACCGTGCAAAAATTTCACACAAAATAGCAAAGACAGTTCATTAAATGAATGCACTTAACATTTACAATAGCTTTTATTAATTATTTATTTGCACAATTAAATGCAACAATGTACTCATATCCTCCCACCAATTATCCTTTCTCTTTCTAACATCTTCATGAGGGCATTCTTGTTTCATTATGCCAAAATAATTTTCTTTCAACTTAAATTATAAACAAACAATGTGTTTTAACGTAAAGTTTGGGTTGTCAGAAGTTGGTAAAAGTCCAATACACTGATACCTTATTCATTGCTCTAGGCATTATTAAGTGCTTTGCATCACCGCCCACTGCTACTGTGGTTGTATTTCCCATGGTATGGTGAATGGTAGTTGGTGGTGCTCAAGTAGCAGTCCTCCACTACCTCTGTCCAAACCCCAGGCATTAGCATTGAGAGTGAGAGATAGAGAGAGTGTGCTTGGGGGATCTCAGTTCTCTGAGCTTACCCACGGCCATGGTCAGCTGCAAATGACCATGCCCAGACTTCCAACAACTGAATGACATGACACACTGCCTTTCTATTGACTGCTGCATAAAATGTCAGAATATTCTCTCTTAGCAAAAAATAATCAAAGTGAAGATGATACCTATATTTTTCCATTGGAGCCTGGGCAAATGCAGCTTATTTAGCTTACTCCCAATGCACGCCACTACTGGATACCAGAACTTTATGCAAAATAGTGAAACTTAATGTGGCTTCCCAGTCTCTTCCAATCACCTTTCACGCAAACTTTGGGCTAAGCACAAGTTGAGGCCCAAGCTTAACTATCAAAGCATCCATTAGACTGATTACAACTCAAATTAAAACTCAGATTTGCAACTAATGGAGAATGTGACATGAAGTAGGTAGCTGTAGAATTGCTTTAATTCCTCCTCCCACAAACATTTTATCGCACCATCTAACACAATGTACCTAATACTAATCTTCATCTTAATCTTTAAAAGGTACAAAATAATGTCTAAGGATAGATTTGAACCCATGAACAAAGGGTTACCACAGTGGCATTTCACTGACCAACCTACCATGGTTCATGGAAGAAGTACATGAAATGCATGCATTGCTTTTGGATTTCACTTCACAACATGATTTGACACCATTGTTTGTGCAATTACAGAGATAACGAAATCCTACTGGCAGCAACATTGAAGGAATCGAATGTTTGAATGCATTCAGAGAAAATTAGTTTCCTGTCGTGTATGCAACCATTTCAGCTTTTTTTAGCCCGCGACGAAAAGAAGCAATAATCAAAATTACTAGTATATTAATACTAATTTTTTTAATGCATGATATGCAGTGCATGTTTGGTGAGAATTCACCCCCTGCCACACACCTTTATGGTGGCTTGTAGGGTGTTATGTAGATGTAGAACAGACACACTGAACCTATTGCATTTTGGAACGACTACCTGATTATGGGGGTATTATCGACATCGAGCTGACGCAAATTGTGAATTTCAGTCATTCCCTTGGGGGATAAGGAGATTAAGTGTTAGGCATGGGCCACCTGACAATCAGAAAAGCGTTAACATTACCAAAAAAATTATAAATATAATGATTAGAAATATAATGATGAACGCGGGAATTTCTCAGATCTCTTCAAAAATGGGCAAAAGAAGTGGGATTTCGTTTTTAAGGTGACCTTAACTGCGCTTATACCGCACAGCCGAATTAAACGCAAAGTCCTAAGACAATCACGACATCCCTGCCCGGAGCGGGATTCCATCCACCCCCTTTCGGCGTCCTGGCCGACGCGTCCTCAAAGTGGCTACCGCTCGTCTGCAGCACAGCTGGTATCTCTAGCAATAAAGAGAGGAGAAATCGCACCTAAAACTAACTGCATTGGATTCGGCCACATTTCAAAATACAAGGTTTGGTGAAATACTACAACGTCCTACTGCGTGGCAGTAATCAGTCGCTGAACACACTACCCGCAAATAAAGTCGGACGCCGCACAGTGGTCCAAAATGGGGGATAATGAGCCAAAATTAATACCGTCGTTATATCAACGTACTTACAAAGTAAAATACTGGAATCCCAAGATTATTGACCTGCTGAATCCGATTTTGAAGTTATTTTTTATATATCTCTAAATGTTAACTTTTTAATGAGATATAATTATTTAAACAATTTCCAAACATTCTATGGAAGTAATTATCTGGGTACAAAGGACCCACAACTATTTAGATCATATGTGTCCAAAATATTTACGAAATTAATACATGCATAGTACTTCGAGATCCATGCATTGCTTCAACCCTGTCGTTCAAGGGATTCGAACCCACGACCTTCAGTTACCGGCTTGCGCGTTAGCTACCCATTTAGAATAATTGAATACTCTAATTTAGGTTAAATAATATGATCGCGGCTGAGCGGCTGAGCTTAAGCCACCGAGTGCGTCCACCGGGTTGCGGATGGTGGGTCGACCTCTAGATATAGAGGTTAGCTGCGAGATAAGCGAGTTTACTCGTCGAATAAGCAGTCGTGGACAAAAAGTGACGGCATTCCGAGGGGGTATTGGTCTATCCCTGGGTAAGATAGGCCTCTAAGTAATACAGAACCTGTGAAGATGCCGTAACTTGGCGACGGGAGGCCGCCAAAAATTACGCTTCTCATCACCCGGAGGAGAGGGCAGCAGCTCTTCTTCACATGAGTGAAGGTGGAGACCACAGTGGTCGGTACAGCGACACTCATTTCACTACAGGCGTGGTAACATTTACTTTAACGGCTGTAGTACTGCGATGTGGAAGGCAAGGGGAAACCACCACATTAATATCCCGAGGAGTCGCAGCTACTCCACTCTTTCCTTTATTATCAAGACGTGATGGCACCCTCTCGAGTAAAATATTCCGGAGGTAAAATAGTCCCCCATTCGGATCTCCGGGCGGGGACTACCCGAGAGAGTACATCAGTCAAATGTGATACACTTTTTAGGGTAGGAACATGGAACGTGAGATCGCTTCGGACCTGTGGAAGACTGGAGAACCTGAAGGTAGAAATGCGAAGAATGGACCTCGACGTATTAGGAATCAGCGAAATGAAGTGGCCCGAAGAAGGAGACTTTTGGAGTGGAAGCTACAGGATTATACATACAGGATCATTAAATGGTAATGCGGGAGTAGGGATCATGCTCAGAAAGAGCGCCGGAATGCGTGTGAAGAGCTTCCTGCAGTACAATGAAAGGATAATAATGGTGAAGATCGAGACCAAACCTGTAGATACCGTGGTGGTTCAGGTTTACATGCCTACGACTGACTATGAAGATGAAGAAGTGGAAGACGTCTACGAAGATATCACGGAAGTTATAAAACAGGTAAGAGGAGAAGAAAACCTAATTATTTTAGGGGACTGGAACGCTATCGTCGGCGAAGGTAAAGATGGAAGAATAACTGGAAAATACGGATTGGGAAACCGAAACGAAAGAGGAGAAAGGCTGCTGGAGTTCTGCACTCAACATAAGTTAGTGGTTGCCAACACATTGTTTAAAAATCACAACCGCAGAAGATACACATGGAAAATGCCAGGAGACAGAAGAAGATGCCAAATAGACTACATTTTAGTGAAGCAGAGATTTAGAAACCAAGTGAAGGACTGCAAAAGCTACCCTGGGGCAGACATCGACAGTGACCATAATTTAGTGATGATGAAATGTCATCTAAAATTCAAGAAATTGAAGAAAACAAAGAAGAATATATGGCAAGTAGAAAAACTAAAGGAGGCCCAACATCAGCTGGCATTTCAAAAAGCAGTGGGAAACAACATAGGAGAGAGCCTGAATGAGAAATCAGTGGAAGAGCGTTGGGAAAACATTAAATGTGGACTACAGGAAGCCGCAAAAGAAGTTCTGGGAAGAAGAAAAGTTGCCAAGAAGAAGCCATGGATCACGGAGGAAGTCTTAGAATTGATTGAAGAAAGAAGAAAGTACAAGAATGCGAAAACAGAAGAAGGGCAGCTCTGCTACAAAAGAATAAGGAACGAAATAAGTCGCAAAGCAAGGAAAGCTAGAGAGCTGTGGTTGAAAAATCTTTGCGAAGATGTACAAAGCAACCTTGCATTTGGAAAGGTGGAAGCGGCCTACAGCATAGTGAGGAACCACTTCAAGGAACGGAGCGCAAGATGCAATGCCATAAGGGACAAGAATGGAGAAATTCTGATTGAAAACGAGGACAAAGTGAAGAGATGGAAAGAATATTTGGAAGAGCTATACAATGGAAAAAATCTCAGCACAAAAGCTATTGAAGAGGAAAGCGAAGTGGAAATAGATGATATGGGGGCATCAATATTAAGATCGGAATTCGACGCTGCAGTAAGGGATCTTCGGATGAATAAGGCCTCAGGTATTGATGATGTCCCTGCAGAACTAATTAAAAATGCAGGAGAGAAGACATTAATTCATCTCTACAAAACCATCTGCGACATGTATTCAACAGGGGAAATTCCAAGGGACTTCGAGAAAAACATCATCATTCCTATTCCCAAGAAGAAGAGAGCGGAGAAATGCGAAAATTTTAGGACTATAAGCCTGACGACACATGCATCGAAGATACTGACCAGGATCATTTACAGAAGAATAGAACGAAAAGCAGAGGAGTTCCTGGATGAAGATCAATTCGGATTCAGGAAAAGTAAGGGTACAAGGGAAGCAATATTGGCCCTTAGGCTACTTATAGAGAAGAGAATGGAGAAGAACAAACCGACGTTCATTGCATTTGTGGATTTAGAGAAGGCCTTTGACAACGTGGATTGGGATTCAATGTTTGGAATTCTGAAGGGAATTGGAGTGTCCTACAATGACCGAAGAATTATACACAGTCTGTACAAAAACCAAGTTGCTGTGATTAAATCTGGACCCAGCTGTGAAGAGGCAAGAATAAGGAAAGGAGTGAGACAAGGCTGCGCACTGTCTCCCGTAATTTTTAATGTTTACATCGAGAGAGCCATAAATGAAGTCAAGGAGAAGTGTTCTGGAGTGAAAATCCACGGAGAAACAATCAGTATGCTACGATTCGCTGATGACATAGCTCTCATAGCAGAGACAGAGAAGGAGCTGAATAAGATGCTAACAACCATGGAAAGGACTATGGCCAGATATCAGCTGAAGATCAATAAGAAGAAGACTAAGATATTGGTGTGCAGCAAAAGAGAAGAGGCGAAAACCAACGTTAAACTAGGAAAACAGAAACTGGAAGAGGTGAAAGAGTTCTGTTACCTGGGAAGCAGAGTAACCAACGATGGACGAAGCAAGAAAGAAATAGTGAGTAGAATAGCCCAGGCAAAGAGGGCATTCTTTCAAAAGAAGAATCTACTTACAGCAGGAAATACAAGCATAGAAGTAAGGAAACAGTTCATCAGAACATACATCTGGAGCATTTTTCTTTACGGCAGTGAATCATGGACGATGACAGCAGCGGAGAAGAAAAGGGTAGAAGCATTTGAAATGTGGTGTTACAGAAGAATGCTGAAGATTAAATGGATCGACCGAGTAAGTAACGAGGAAGTGCTAAGAAGAGTAGGAGAAAAGAGAAGTCTGCTGACAACTCTAAAAAGAAGAAGGGAAAACTTAATCGGCCATATCTTGAGACACGACGGCCTGATGAAGACTATCGTCGAGGGAAAAGTGAACGGGAAGATTGGAAAAGGCAGGCCTCGTATGAGATATATGGAACAAGTTGTGAAGAGTGTAAAAGTGAAGAATTACGTCACAATGAAAAGGTTGGCCGATAGAAGAATCGAGTGGAAAGCTGCGTCAAACCAATCCTAGGATTGTTGACCAATGATGATGATGAATATGATATAAGTGATGCATAACTTCTGGAAAAATAGGAAAATAGATAAACTTGATGCTTTCATATAGGCATTTTTACTTTGGCATACCTAATCATTTTTATCTAATAAAAGTCTTATTCCGACATCACTATATCGGACTCATTGTCGCTGTGCGTATCAGCCAGGGCAAGAAGATTTTTAACTTCAGTTGCTAAGTTTACCTCAGTTTTCTTCAACACGCCAGATGCTGAAATTTATCGATCTGAGACTAATAATGATGTCTGGAATAAATCTTCATTTGTTGCCTATCTAGACAATTTCCCCGTGTGATACTCCCGGTATCTTCTTATATCCTTATTATTTGCCTTAATGACTTCTTCTGAGAAGTGTCCAATTGGAATAAATGATTCATTGGAAATGGCTGCTAAATGGATCAGCATCTTATGCACAGTAGATGGCATGTAATACCGTGCGTAGATTTGGACATTCAGATATTTCTTGATTAGTTTTGCAGCCGTTTCGAGGCCTTTGCTGCTATAGTTAATTGAAGCAGTTAGGGCTAACTCAGCTGGCGATGTGCTGACTCTGAGTTCTTCTTCTCTTTTCTCTTTCGCTTGACTCCTCAAATAATTTTTTTGGCCGTCGCCCTATTTCAGCATACTCTTGCGAAAATGCAAAATATTATTTTATTACTAACCAATAAAATATGGACGTCTTATCAATTAATCGTAATTGTAAAAATGGATACTCACCGTGCGTACTGGGAAGACATGCACATGAAGGAAGTTAAAACTCCAGCCATAATCAGTTTTTGAACTTTTTCCTGAAAAATTTATCCGCACGCGAGCTTTGTTCCCACTTTTCCAGATACTTGGGGAAAAAAATTTCTGCATGCAGCGCATCAGAATATTTTTGGTAGCAGCATCTCCGTTCATATTCAATTCAGCAATCAAGTATTGCAGAACATATTGTTTCTTTAAAGCTAAAGAATATCTATTTCGCTTCATAAATTTCTCGTTCAACTCAAGGTTCGTTATCTCTATGACACCCATTAAAAACTCTTAATACGTAATCTTTTAGGGCTGAAACGAGAACGTTGAACCAAATATAAGAAAATGCTATGCCAACCACAAAATAGATCAATCAATAAAAATAAAATCAATAAAAGTGCAAAACTAAGAATGATGCATTAAAATTGGAACAAGGAAAGGGAATAAACTTATCTATTCTTTTCTGGCGTATATTGATGGTTAGGTGTCAGGCAGGAGAGGTGTTTCTTTCCTCTGAGCACGACAAGCTTACCTCTGCGCGTAGCAGATCAAAACACGCTTCTATGCACTTCACGCTTCTGCACTGAGCAAAGTTCGTGGGTGGAGACCGTTATCCTCGTTTCGTAGTATTCCAAGAAATCTTAACGCACGTGCAGAAAGAGTTCTGCTTTGGTGGCCTGAGTGCAATCCGTCCCATCCTCAATGAAGAGCATGCGGCTGTTTTTTTTTGTTTTGAAGGCAATAAAAGTGCAACCGAAAGCTGCCCTTTTCAGTCAAAATATCTCTTTCGGGCGGGAGGGAACAGCAAGGGTATTTTGAAACTTTTATTGCTGGGTGGAAGGCCTTATCCTATTTCCAGAAGCGAGTGGTGGACAAGGTGGTTCAGACGTAATAGAAATATTAAAATATACGAATACAAAGCAACAATTAATTGCTGAGTAAACATCTGTAGCTTTTCGTTTGGATTATAATTCGTATCATGGTATAAAGGTATATGCTAGCACGTAAACCGACCCTCATTAAAAACGAAGATAGAACTCATTGATGAACTTTGGGTTTAGAGGAATATCCAATACGTGAGAAAAGAATATAATTCAGTACAAAACAGTGCAAATTATGTATGAAGATGAAAAATCTGTAACATTCCACCAGAGTAACAATCGATAAAACCACTTGGGTCACTGCGCAGCAGCTCGGCCGCCACCGCTGCGGGCCGGAGATGCGGAGCGGTGCGTCGTACTGCGTAACTTAAAACCATCTGGAGGTCAGATAAGCAAGTATAAGCAAGTTTTTTTTCCTTCATCATGTTTAGTTGGCTTTCCTGCTCATTTCCATATGAAAATATCAGAGGAGCAAAGAGGAGCACAAAAAATTAGATGCATTTATTAAAAAAATTACTAAATAATAGATAAATATTTTTAAAAAATTTAAACGGTCAACCAAGTACTCAATTGGAACAAAATTACCGGATTTTTATTCTATGAGGTATCAAAATTCCGTGAAAAAATTAGTGAAGGACACTTATGTACTTAAAGCCTTCTACTATCAAGGTGAACTTCACAAAAATTGACAGTTTCAACGCGACGGGCGTTTAACCCAAGATTTACCCAACTTTCACGTGTGATACACATTAATGTGTGCAATAGAGAGATCCATTTAGTACCCTATTTTGTAGACCATATCCTCAACAATACGAAAACACCATTTAAAGTTTCCTTGCAAAAAGTCGAAAAATTGACTTATGGCCAGGTATTTCCGATTTCGGACCACTGTGCGCCGTTTCCTCAATTTAATTTTTATGCTCACTAATGCGCGCGAGAGAGTATAAGTGCGCATAAAACTTTGAGCGGCCGTAAATATACAGTTATATAATGTTAGATGAAGTAAGGAAGTAAGGAAGCAATTCATCAGAACGTACATCTGGAGCATGTTTCTTTACGGCAGAGGGGCATGGACAATGACAGCAGCGGAGAAGAAAAGGGTGGAAGCATTCGAAATGTGGTGCTACCGAAGAACGATGAAGATAAAATGGATCGACCGAGTGACAAATTAATAAGTCTTAAGAAGAGTGGGAGAAAAGAGAATTCTGAAGAAAACCCTAAAAAGAAGACGGGACAATATAATCGGCCATATCCTAAGACACGATGGCCTGATGAAGACAATCGTCGAGGGAAAAGTGGACGTGAAGAATGGAAAAGGCAGGCCTCGTATGAGTGATCGTGAGTGATGTGAAAGTGAGGAATTACGTTGATATGAAGAGGTTGGCCGATAGAAAAATCGAGTGGAGGACTGCGTCAAACCAATCCTAGGATTGTTTACCCATGATGATGATGATAATGCTAGATATATCAAGCATGAAACAATAAAATATCAAAACTTTATGTGAGCATTCCTCCGAAAAATGGCTGTTTCAAGGGATGTTAAACACGAGAGAAGGCTGGGAATCGAACTAAGAGCTTTTGATTAGCACAGAAAACGAATAGACTACCCAAAACGTCGAAATTTCGCGATTCGATTCCTAGGGAAGGCGAATTTTGTGAGCTACAACACAGGATAACCGTTTCTGGCAGCAATTAATGACGAATTTATATTACAGGCTGAGATACTGATAAATCCTACAAGATTCACTTTTACATGAAACAAGCCAGTATCTATAGGAAGTAACTTAATTATTAGGGGAGATAACTGACAACTTTGTTTATTCGCTCCATGACTTAGTAGGTTGGCTTTTAGCAAGAGGAGGAAATTTAGAGAGAGGATGAAGGATAGAGAAATATCAGGCGTCGGGGTTGTCCTTCAGTCAACGAGGGGGTCCAAGGTGTAACATCCGATTGACGAAGTACAGATCGATATACATACCACTGAAAAATCTACCCCTACCGGGATTACGAACCCGGGCCCAGTTACTCTGCATAAAAATATAGGTTACTGTAACTCTAATTAGCCACCACACCAACCCAATCCCCAAAGAACTCGGTCGACGGATTCTAAATAATACATTACTTTCCATTATATTCCATCCACTAAATTCATAATACTTATATACAAAAATAAGGGATGCATGAGGTAGTGACAACCAATGGGGTACTAATGAGAGTGATACAGGGTATTACGCAGCGTAATCGCCTAAGATAAATGCAAATAACATATTTCAATGGCAGATGTGAAGATAAAATGGGCACAAGAATAAAAAATGAAGCATCTAACGATATTTACTTCGAGATTTAAGACATTTTGCAATGGTTTTCCTGCAAAAGGTAAACCACCAATTATTGCAGGTATGAACATGCTGAATACTTCCTCCTCCGATTACAATAACGGTGGATATATTCATTTTATTTGAATCTTGAAACATGTTATCCCACCATGTAGCCTAAACTTAATTTTAAGACAATTACGACAGAAGGGCCCCAGGCGGGATCCGAACCCGCGACCGGCTACTTCGAAAGTTTCACCAGAATTAGGGAAACCTTTATGAGCTTGAATATGAATGCAACTGTAAACGAAACAATTGTGCATTCCAAAGAGTTAATTCCTTCATTGACATACGGCTGGCTGACGTATTTTATAGTAACTTCCCAGTAAAGAATTCAATTTACTCATAAAATAATTTTTACCCGCTAAGCATTCGAAGTCACTCAATATACAAGAGGTAGATCACGGACCTTCATGACATATGCACGCGCTCGCGTTATCGTTAAATTTTAATTGCGCTTAGGAGAGCGAAAAAGTGATCACCTTTCTTTAAAGTTTGTCTGGTGCTCAAAGTCACTAATCTCAATTGGTAGCACGGCAAATCATGATAACAATTATTGAGAGCAGTGTGCTTCTGAAGAAGTTAGATTTATTGATTACGATAGCGACAACGCAAAAAAATATCCATGATTCCACCCAAGTTTAGATACGTGGAATCAGTCAAACCTTCATTTTCGGACTACTTATTAATCATCGAATTTTGACTTATTACGTGGAAATTGAAAACGTCTGGAATTAGAAGAGACTTTTACCACTGCACTCATGCTAAAAACAGAAAACTTAAAATTCCGTTCAAGATCGGCTATTCCAACGAGTTCCTTCCCGCTAAGTTGTTAAGTCTTCACGAGAGTTATAAGAGTCTCTCAGAAGACAACAGCAACGATGAATGGAGGTGGCAAATTGAAAAGGATGGACTTCATTGACTAGAAGCCATTCCGCGCAAGGGTCCACTTCGGTGCAGGAAGGGGACGAAAGGTGAAGTGCAGAGGTTAACCGGGAGAGAGGGAGGGGGAGAAGGCGAGCCAGAATGCGCGGCCCATGCGTAGCAGGTTAGAGTTCGCGGGAATGGATAGGGGACGGGGGAGGCGAGAAAAAAAACGGGAGGGTGGGAAGAGGAGGACATGAACAAATACGAACACGCGATGAATTTCTAATGGTTTCTATATCGCCAGAAGTGGAGCACGAGGGGAGAGGCCGAGACGGAGGAGATTCTACTCCTTTAATTTACATTTCCAATCAAACCAGACAACAACGCCTGGATGTATTCCGAACGCGTCTCCCTCTCCACTCACGCCGTGGGTGGACTCGGGAATTAGGACCGAAAAAACAGCGGGCGGAACAAGGAAAGAAGTGAGTTTGCAAACAGCATCAAGCGGCGATCGAGTGGGGGGAAAGAGAGAGAGGGAGATCTCGCGGAACGATCTCTTTAAATCGATAACACGATTACGGAGGGCGGAATTTCCTTTCGGAGCATGGGAAGAGGGACGTCGTGTACGTCGACACCAAGGAACTACCGTATATGCCTACTCGCGTACAGTTCGACCACCTGACCTCAGGAAGAAAAAGTTTTTTTTTGTCATTATAAATTGGTGTTCAAATGTATCAGGACCTTACTACATGTTTTAAATGATTACGACAACACCAAGCGACTGATAAATGCCAGATAGCTAACTTTAAAAAGTACTTCCAAACAACGGCAGACACAAGGTGTTTAGAATGAGATTTCACATGCTTATCATGATTTTTGGTTGGACTGTGCTTCACCACATATTTCAAAAGATGCTGATGTACTCATTCCAGTTTTATATAACATGTTATTATTCTCTAGCCTCTCACATGGCACACATGGTGTCCGAGATGTCCCAGGGGTCTCTCACAAATTACATAGTAATCTCAAGAATAAGATGTTAAGGCTGAACTTTAAACACTAAGGTGCTTACTGTATAAAAAATTGGTAAACAATGTGTTATATAGTAAGCACCTTAGTGTTTAAAGTTCGTCCTTAACCTCTTGGACGGTGGTGCCATGCGCACGACATCCACTGATTTGTGGCATAATATGTCTAGCAGTTTGAGAACATCTAGTTCCTTTAAGACCTCTAATATTGCACAGGGAAAGATGACGCCTCAGTAGCTTAACTGGTTAAAGCACCTGGCTGGAAATCAAGGGATCCGAATCTTATAAAGGCAAATGATATTTTCTCTGAGGAATTTCTGCTATTGTGCAATTTCAGCGGGTAACGCCGCTAAGGTTCTCGCATCCAGTTTGTGGCCCTTCAGTTTCTCAAGAATAAGCTCGAACATGCTAGATGCATGTGCTATTCCACGACTGGTCAGCATACAAATGGATTTGGTCAGCTTACGTGGATAATCAACCAATCATAGGTGGACATATTATCCATGTTTTGGTCTTATTGAAGCATGTACAAGTGTCGATTGCTATTTTCTCTTGTTTTCTATTTTGAAATAATTGAACATAACAAAAAAAGAAGAGCACTAAGTGTAGATATATGCAATTGCTTCCATACACAATTATGTGATAAAATGGTGAAAAAATGATCATTCGACCACTCCTCTTGATATTATTGCTTCTTTTAATGAAACAGATTAGTTTAATTTATGGGCGGTACCAATTTGACGACATACAAGAAATTTTTTTTTCATAATTGTTGGTCAAAAATCACCCCTGGGTCTTTAAATTGAAGGTTCTGCCTTTCTCTTGCTAAGTTCTTGTTAAGTCAATGGCATTTAAGATGCATCCTCATTTCAGTAGGGCATATCTTGGAGGAAAACTTTCATAAACAAACAGACATGGTTTCATATGACCATACACTTGGGCAGATCAATTTTGTTCAACATCTTGCTTGCACCTCCTTTGATATCGCAAAAGCAAGCCAAACTATGTATATATACCCTAGTGCCAATCATAGCATAGAAACACAATAATAGTTATTACACATGCAACTTCTTCATGTTAATCATAAAAGCCAAACCTTTGCATGTAAGACCTGAGCACTATTTCTGAGAATTAATGTCAGGAAAAAAGGAGTGTCTTATATGCAGTCAAACACAGCAAATTTTATTCTAACCTCAGGTTAGTATGTACTATCACATTCTGACCACATTCTATTTTTTTCATATATGTATTTAATTTCAAATAATTAAACTAATATTTATCACAAACATGAAGAATGTTACAATTGTAATAGCTTTTATTGAGTCTCCAAAATATGACCAGTCCAAAGGTACAGTTTTGATCACTTCCTCAATATCAAAGTAGATGCAAGCAAGATATCAAGACAGTTACCGTATACTCGTGTAAGCTGCGCCCTCGTGTATTCCGCGCACACCCCTATTTTCGGGCAGGCTCATGAGGAAAAAAATTATTTCTATGGAAAAAATGTTTTTTGCTCTCGAGTCTGCATCATTTTGTCTTAACATGAATGCACATTCTTTAATAGAAAAGCTGTGCCTAAATTTTGTGTACGTCTTTCTCATTAAATGATTGAATTACGTGTTAATATCGTCACGATCGTTTTCGCATCGTGCATTGATGCACTGTGCATCTGTTTCTCGTAGCATCTCACAGTAATCACAGTTACATATGATCGCATCATCCACCTATAAAAATGGCATCTGTTCAAAATAACATCCAACTGAAATATTGCAGAAATATATACAATTTCAACCCGCGATTACTCTATTATTATGGAAATTCGTAGGCATATCAACAAATAAAAGCAGAATGCCACCCATCCTGATAGCAGTGGTCTTGCCTGCTCTCTACGCAGTAGCTGTGGACTGGGACGATTTAACAACACCGGAAAGTCTTGGGAACACACGGAAAAAACTACTGTCGTGGAAAAAAGTCATGACACTCCAGTTTACAAGTCAATGACAGTTGTACCCGTAGTTCCACATGAAAACAAGTTACATCAAAAATTAGAAAATTTAATTCTGCGTTTAACTGTGGAAAGTGAAAATTTTTATGTTAACTTGTTAAAATTTTATTGTCTGTGAAACAAAAAAAGTGCCAGTTTTTTCACCGTTTTAAACGGAATGCTCACTTTAAAAATTCATAACTTTAAAAGTATTCATTGGATTGTAACCAAACTTTAAAACAACATAAAGGAACTCGTTGTTAAGGTATGTACAAAGTTTTAAGATAATCAAAGTGTAAATAAAATTGTTCTTGTAAATTTTGTGAAACAACTTTTTCTCAGTCCTGCGTGGTCATATCGATACGAATCTTGTCCTGTCATGGAGCTTATGGTAATACAAGGCTAATCGGTTCTCAATATTTAGAATTTATTTAGTTGTTTATTTTATGTGCGCTTACATTTAATTCGGTGTTTCCATCAACAAAGGGAGTGAGGCGAGCGGGAGGAAGTGGATGCATGGCTTTGGGATTCCGTGCGACGTTGCCACGTTCGACACCATCCCCGCGCTCCATGTGTAGAATCGTAGAATCCATACATTTTTGCTGCATTGTAACTTAAAACGATTTTCTTTCATTGCAGTGGCACATCTCTTCACCGTCGATAACGATCTTCCAACACACTCGGACACTTTATGATAGACCGGATACCTCTTATAATTAATCTTTTCACTCTCGCTTCTAAAAAAAACAAATCGCACTAGCAACCATGGCAAACTCGCCCTCCGTCAATGGTTTATCAGGCATACTGTCAGATGTTAATCCAAAGAAAATCGGCGACAGAATGAGTGTAGGGTCAGACGGGTCAGACATACAAATACAAATGATTCATCGCTGAGACAAAGCGGGTCATTCGGCCTCGCCATCAGCAGAATGTAGCGCGGGTATGGTGTCGAACGTGTGGCAATGTCGCACGGAATCCCAAAGCCATGCGGCCACTTCCTCCCGCTCGCCTCACTCCCCTTGTTGATGGACACACCGAATTAAATGTAAGCGCACATAAAATAAACAACTAAATAAATTCTAAATATCGAGAACCGATTAGCCTTGTATTACCATAAGCTCCATGACAGGACAGGATTCGTATCAATATGACCACGCAGTACTGAGAAAAAGTTGTTTCACAAAATTTACAAGAACAATTTTATTTACACTTTGATTATCTTAAAACTTTGTACATACCTTAACAACGAGTTCCTTTATGTTGTTTTAAGGTTTGGTTACAATCCAATGAATACTTTAAAAGTTATGAATTTTTAAAGTGAGCATTCCGTTTAAAGCGGTGAAAAAACCGGCACTTTTTTTGTTTCACCGACAATAAAATTTTAACAAGTTAAAATAAAAATTTTCACTTTCCACAGTTAAACGCAGAATTAAATTTTCTAATTTTTGATGTAACTTGTTTTCATGTGGGACTACGGGTACAACTGACATTGACTTGTAAACTCGAGTGTCATGACTTTTTTCCACGACAGTAAGCTCAATGGCATAACAATTATAAAACTAAAGAAAAACACATTCACGCGAATAGAATCATAAATCACTAATGAATATTCATATCATAACAGTTCTCATTTTCAGTTTTTGTCACTGCTAGATTCAGATACACCATATTTCCTTCCTGCAGCTCGATTTCCTATTTTTTCAGCACCACTTATAATATGTAGGGGAGACTGGGATAATGGTGGTCACTATGATTTCATGTAAAGTTGGTAAAGCAGGTTGCAACTGATTGGTACTGACAATGCGCACGTCTCTCTGGAACTACTACATCAGAGATCGCCATCCTGGCAGTTGTTGTTTGGATGTTGAGCGAAATAAAGTGTTTTTGCATTGTTTGTTTTAAGCAAAGCCATAGTACAGATCACAATTACTCACAAATTGAAGGTTCGCGAACTAGCCGCGAGAACCTTAACGGAGTTACCCGCTGAAAATGCACAATAGCAGAAATTCCACAGAGAAAAAATCATTCGCCTTGACCGGGATTCGAACCCGGATCCCCTGATTTCCTGAGTATTTGGGTTCGAATCCCGGTCAAGGCGAATGATTTTTTCTCTGTGGAATTTCTGCTATTGTGCATTTTCAGCGGGTAACTCCGTTAAGGTTCTCGCGGCTAGTTCGCGAACCTTCAATTTGTTATACAGTAAGCACCTTAGTGTTTAAAGTTCGGCCTTAACCTCTTGGACTGTGGCGCCTTGCGCACGACTGCGACTGCTTTGTGGCATTATATGCCTAGCAGTTCGAGAACATCTAGTTCCTTTAAGGCCTCTAAAATTCCACAGGGAAAAATGACGCCTCGGTAGCTTAACTGGTTAAAGCACCTGGCCGGAAATCAGGGGATCCGGGTTCGAATCCCGGTCAAGGCGAATGATTTTTTCTCTGTGGAATTTCTGCTATTGTACAATTACTCACGTTTCACTGCTTCTGCTGACATACTAATGATTACACAGTATCAAGGTAAGCTCTACTTTTGTATCACATAGTTATTTATTAAGGATTTAAAGCACAGCACATTTTTTTAATCGTTGAGTAAAACCATGCGCTCGGGGTAATGGCGGTCACCATGTCAATTGACCCTCATTACTCCAATAGTTTCAATTTTTTATGTTTCAGATGTTAGAAAATATATAAGGAAGACAGAGAAATCGAAATGGACTGCAGATGATTTGAAGAAAGCAAAACAAGCTATTGCTGAAGGTATATCAATGACAAAGGCAGTTGAAAAATTATAAATACCTTTAGCACACTGCAAATCAGATTAAAGAGTGGAACTGATTCTGATCCGCGCTTAGGATGGAAATGTGACTTTCCTCCTGCACACGAAATAGCTGTAGCTGACCATTTTAAAACATTATCAAAGATTTTCTATGGTATCTAAGCTACAAATTTTAAGAAAAATAGCTTTTGAATATGCAGAAAAAAAACATTTAGACCATAGATTTAATAAAGAAACTAAAATGGCTGGTTTAGACTAGATGTATGGGTTCATGGCAAAGAACAAGATAAGTGCTAGGAAACAGCACTTGAAGCAACAAGTATAGGAAGAGCTGTAGGCTTTAATAAAGAAGAGGTTAAACGCTTTTTCATGAACTTAAAATAAGCAATCGACAAATATAAGTTTAAAGATACAAACTTTTGGAATGTTGACAAGACGGGAATAACAACTGTGCAAAACCCTGGTCTTATATTAGCGGAAAGGGGCCAAAAATGTGTAGGGTCATAACAAGTTGGGAAAGGGGCAAGAACATTACTGTTGTGTGTGCAATGAGTTCAGGAGGGATGTACATCTTACTGATGTTCATATTTTGCTAGGTCTCGCACATACCCATAGTTAGAAATAAAAATGGGCCACCCGGGTCAGTTTACAATTGTTCAAAGACGGGCTGGATAAATGAAGATCTGTCCTTAACTTGGTTAAAACACTTTGCTGAATTTACTCATGCTAGTGTAGACAACAAAATGCTCCTAATTCTTGACAATCACAGTACACACTGTTCTGCTGAGGCTTATGACTTTTGCAGGGAAAATGCAGTTGTTATGGTTTCCCTACCACCACATATGTCTCATAGACGTCAGCCTTTAGATGTAGTATTTTACTCACCATTAAAGGCTGCATACAGAAGGGAATGTGATTTGTTTATGAAGTCTAAGAAATAGGTCAAGATAACCCCTTACGATGTAGCAGAAATTTTCAACAGGGCTTACTCATTAGTTACTACCATTGCAAAAGCAACAAGTAGAATCAAAAATTCTGGAATTCATCCATTAAACCGAGAGTTTTCACAGATGAAGACTACTTGGTAGAAGACATTCTTCAAAAGGATAAGGACTCATCACCAATGTGTGTTGACATTTCTGTGACATCTCCTTCAAGTGACTACCCCAACGAAGATTTCAACAAAGAATTCATGGTTGATACTTTGCATTTGTCTGCTGGGCCTGCATTGCCTGTTGATGTTCATATCAAGTCCACCCCAATTCAAGTTCCCATTCAGGACATTTATCCTATACCTGGATGCAGTACTTTGACTGATGCATCAGCAAAAGGAGCAAGACCTAAGCAGCATTCTGAGATCTTGACTTCCACACCTATGAAAATCAAGCTTGAAGAAAAAAGCAAAAAGAGAGAAGAAAAAGAAGGAAAGTCTAAAGCTAAAAGAATAGGAAAAAGCGAATGAGATGGAATGAAAAAAAGAATAAAGAAAGAATTGACTGTAGAAAAGAAGAAAAAACTGCTGCGGCTAGAAAAATCTCACAAAAATTTAAGCCGAAGAAACCCAACAATAATGATAAAGACACTTTTTGAATCTGACACAGATACCTGTATGAACGAAGATGACATTTGTGAAGATGTGTCAGGAGATGACAAGCCTAATGGAAGTGGGAAAAGACACTTGTTTGTATTGCTAGGAAATTGGAAAAGATAATGAACTGTGGTATCGCTGCACGTCTTGCGGTTTATGGGCGCATTCAGACTTCTCTGGTTGGGACACTCCCGAGGGATATTTGTGTGACATTTGCTCTAGGATGTAATTAAATTAGCGTGTAAACAGACTAGATACTTTTTATAATCTGTTTTATTTACTCTGATTTTGCCTTTTACGTCTTGATTGTCCTCTTATGACTTAGGCTACTTGCCTATTTTTTGTAATTTTCATCAAACTTAAACCATGTGCTATAACCAAAAATATACATCAGTTTTTCAGTTATACAACATTTTATTATTAAAAGATCCCCATATTCCTTGTTGAATATCCAGTAAATAATCACTGACACCACTGACTGCAATCACCCCATGTCAGGGTAATACCGGTCAAAGCTAATATTTTACTTTATGTGTCAATAAAAAAAAAGTTTTATGTTTAAATTCAATATTAAGGGATTAGTGCCAAGGAAAGAGTAATAGTATTATATTAGGGGTAGTAGTGTTTCAAACAAATAAAAATCATAATTTTTATAATTGTTTTCCCTTATGTGACCGCCATTACCCCAGTCTCCCCTAGTTTCACAGGAAATGATCGCAATTTCACATCAGAATTCATTTTTATGGCGATAATTGCAAACTTTTTAAAATGCTAAATGATCAATTCGAACTCTTACTACTCTCACGTACGGAGCGGATAGCACTGATAGTAAGAAGGTATAATCTCTCAGCCATACGACTCTTACCATTATATAACAAATTCTTTGTGGTGTCTTTGCAATATAGCTTTAATAGGTATGCAAAAGGAGCTATCTATTGCATAAAAATGTTGCTACAGATACCTGATACCATAACAAACTCTGCTTACGATTTTGAAAAGACATAGATGGCGCCCCCCTTGCGGCAGCTCACAGGATACAATGTAGATTTAAGTACATATCATTGCTACAATGTGTTGTCCTACGTACAATCTATATGCAATAAATCTATTGCTTTGTCAAGTGGTGTTTCTGATCTAGCATTTCTTCAAGTACCGTTGCATGCTCAGACTTTGTTTTACGCAGATTTTTATTACTAATTACTTTGAAATTTCAGAAAACTTTACAATGTACGATTTACTACTAGACCATACTTACCAATTAACATCGATATGCTCACAAAATACATTTTAGGGGAAAAAACAACAGGAATTTGAGGAAAAATGGTGCGCAGATTACACGAAAATTTGGAGGATTCATGTAAGCTGCAAACCCCCATTTTTTCACAGGCATTTCGGGAAAAAAGTTGTGCAGCTTACTCAAGTACATACTGTAATATGAACAACAATTACATTGTGTCAAATAAGTTCCTACCTGATTTTTGTGAGGATTATGCAGCAGGACACATTCCACAATCGAAAATGCAACAAGAGCATTTCCTCCAAGAGCACGTGCGTGGGCTCTCACAATACACAGTACCTCCGTCATGAAGCTGTGAACAAAACCACCAAGTCCTCCACTCTGTTTTTACCAATATTCAAAGTGAAAAAGAAAACAAACAAATTATAAGACAATTACAGGATAAACCTACATGACGATAGATAATTAAATATAAAATTACTTCAATAAAATTTGCCACACTTAAAGGTGGAAATATCACCATCAAGTATCTAGATTCAGGTTAAACTTCAAAGGCAAATTTGAGAACTAAAACTTTAGATGAGGCATATTCCTGGATGCTAACAAAACCAGAGAACTTTTTTCAGGGTATTGGGGATAATTTCCTTATAGTACTAAGAGAAAACATAACATTCAGTTCTTAAATTAGTATCCATAGTAGCAGATTTTAAAATGTGACTGAATAAATTGTGTCATTTTCAGTATTTGTACTTCATGCCACATTCATAAAATTTGCCAGCAAGAAACAATGATTCCACAAGGAAAATAACTGTTTTCACATTCAAATATGAAATGGATTATGAACTTCTGATAATTCAATTATTTTTTTATTTAAGCCAAGCTGCACATGGATAAATACACACAAAAAGTGTACACACAAACATACCAAGTAAATAAAAAAGCATTATAAGAAAACTTACCTCACGAATGCAAGTACTTTCTCGAATGAAAAAGAAATTTAAATTCCCTAGATATTGTTGAATGTGGCCACCAGGGATGTATGACAGTGGTGTTACTTCTATTCCATGTCTTTCACCTAGAAGTGGCCATTGTGCCCACTTAGTGAAATTTACCAATGAAAGCAGAAAAAGAGAGAATAAAAGGAGGGAATAAAGAATTATTCATACCTTAGCTCAAAAACATTCAAGCTCTATGATACATTCTGATTATAATTTTTTGCACATTATTTTAAAACTATCATCATGACATAGTATGTGTAACATTGATGCCCTTTGTTTTAAAACCTGAAAAAAACAACTTTCAACACAGCCAGTATATAATATTAGCAGTCAATATGTAATGGGCTTGTTGTGAGTACTAAGATGAAAGTGGTCATTTCATAATAGTTATATAATAATGAATAAAATTTTACTGTTTTTTTTCTAACTAGCCCTACAATGTCATCCATATCAATTACTGCAAACTTGTACCAACTTCTAATACACAAGCAGTTTTAGAGTATTTTACATCAATTTATTACTGAATGTAGGCATAAAACTCTGAGGCAAAACATAATATTGAAATTACTTTTTAGAGAGAGTGTTAAGAAAGAAAAAGGTTAGAAAATTCAATTACACAGAATAATAAGCAATACATATTCTGTTCTACAATATCTATTCTTCCTGGTAAATAAACATTGGAAAGAAAATAATTTTGTATTTGACATAATGTATAAACTATATGGTCTATAAAATTAATTTTAAAATGTTCACAGCTACATTAAAGGAAAAAAAACTCAAAATAACTAATCTATAAAGTGTTCTTACTGCTGGTCCACCATCCTTATTTAGAGGTACCCAGCCCTTTGCAGAGGGCATTGAGGTGGGTTTGGGAGTGCTGGTTTCTGGTGGGAGATGAGTATCCTTTATTCCTGCCTCCTCTTCTTCCTCCAAACTGAAAATCATCTCTGAATCATCTAGAAAATGAAAACAATTCCTGTAGTGGTATGTTACTGTAGTGTATAGTATTTACTGTATAGCATTAAGGTTTGATAATGATGAAAAAATAATTCTGATTTAACAAAAAATATATCTTTCTTCCTGTGAAATAAGATACATGAGCAAGATTTCAAATAATTAGATCATTCATCACCCACAGAAAAGAAGATGCTGAAATTAAAATTGATGAAGTGTCACTAACCAGCTTTACGAGTAGAATCCCGAGAATTTCCTCCAGAAGTGTGCACTCGTGGTCTCCTAGGCAAACGCTCAGCAAGACCAAGGGCCATTCCTTATAGGAAAAAGAGACAAAAAATCAAAGGTAGATCCACAATGTTATCATGCTTTGCATACTCTATGAAAACCATACTTAGTGTTTTGAAACCTTGGGAAGCAATATACCATCACGGGTCCTTCATACACATAATTAAGAAGAAGTGTAGCCATGATGTATCACAAGGATGACATTCTTTTGTTTCTGTAGATGAGCTCATGAAAACTTACATACATCCAAAAAAAATGATAATCAATCACACCTTACTCTTTTTCTGTCATGGTTATTCTCTATTCTCAGCCCCCCCCACTCCCTAATATCACAGAACTCTACTATCAGATAAAAATTTAGTTTATCCCCTTCAATTATTTCAGCCCAAAATACACATTTTATCTATTTTTACAGCTTTTAGAACATACATATAAATAAGGGCAAATTATTTTGGGTGGATATTTTGCACATAATATAATACCAGAAGGAATCCTTAAGAGGTGAAAATTGGATGTACCTCTTCATAGTTTTACTTTTTATTTTTACTAGGGATGTGCGAGTAGTAGCTACTTTTTGACTTCGAGTCGAGTTGTAAGTACTCGCGAGTATCGAGTCGAGTCTGTACATTATTGATCATGAGTGAAGAGACCCAGTTTTTACTTAAGTTATTGCAATTAAAGTTAGCCAGCAATCTGACTATCAAATTGGCAGATCTACCTACCTAATGCATAATTAAAAAAAACAGTAAAATTAATATGGCATGTAGCGCAGGCCAAAAATCCTAATAGAAATTTTCTGGTAACACTCAAAATAAGAAAATTACCTTCATTCCTAGGATTACTCAAAAATGTGTAAATTAGCTTACAGTATGGTACCTATAGTGTACTTAGGTATAATATGAGGCCTACGAGTGACATTCTCTATTAACTTGACATGAAAGTATGCCAGGAAGAAAATATTTTTTCTTAAGGAATACATAGCCTAATTAGAAGAGCATTCCTTGTATTTAACATTCCTATCTATTTCTTTTCAGAGCTAAATGCTTTCTCAGCGATGTCGTGTATGCCGGGAGGGTTAGTCCAGCAGTACAGTGAATTTCATACAAAATGCCTTGTTTGTGCAGTAAATATGTATTTGATAAGCTTGTGCCTCAAATTTATGATTGGCCATTAATTACGTACATAGTTTTTTAACATATACTTTTCTTCCTCTTCCAATTAGTGACACCATCTCCTCAAAAACAATGGATTTCTGCCTAAACATGATAGAACTTAGAATCATAAAAAAGACCTGGGTCAATCACCCCCGTTTGCACGATGCATGAACACTCGTAATCGGCTCAGGTTATTTCCGATATCCATTAACGCAAGTTAATAATGTTTGAACAATGAATTTTCATTTGCGGATGAATGCAAGCAGGTATATGAATTTCATATAGAGTCCTGTGGATTAAAGTTTTTGATTTCTAAGGAAATATATTTGAAAAAAAAAATTTATTATAGATAAGATGTGACTTGGAACTTGGCAATTAATGAGGTACTAAATTAATAATCCTAAATAGGAAATAAAAAAATGGAATAGTAAAACTTATAAGTTTTATGCAATACCTATATCATCTGTAATGCCCTTAATAGGATGCCTACCATCCGTTACAAAATTTCCATCACCTGCGAGTTTGAAGACCAATATCTCCAAGATGGCTAATGCAATTTTAAATTAAAGTACGTATATCAAATTAAAGCTTGTTTATTTCTACGTTTACTGATGGTATTAAAATATTTTTACAATTTTTTTACTGAAGTACCTGTTTAAGAACGGATTTTTAGCGAAAATTTTTTTTGTACCGGATGGATCCATCGAATTGGGGCATCGTAAGAGCAACACAGATCAAGATATTCTTCATTCTATATTCGGAGCAATACGGTACATATGTGGTTTCATGCACCGTGTAACCACCAATTCATCCATTCTTTCACGCAAACGTTCATGAATCCATTCACGCAAACGTACATGAAACCATTCACGCAAATGTAAATGAACAGTACATGTTCGTACATGTTAATCTATCGTGTAACCAGAGATTTACACGATTTTGATGATAGCACTTCCTGTCATCAGATTTCTGAAACTATTGGCCTTGGCAGCTCCGTCGACAAAAACTACTCGACTCAACTTTCGTAAAAATACTCCAAGTACATGAGTCGAGTACCAACTACTCGACTCGACTCGAATTTTCGAGTACTCGCACATCCCTAATTTTTACCAATTGATTTTACATGCAAATCACAGAGCAATAAATGGTTCTTGGCCATCCCTATTTGCAGCTGCTTATTATATGCCATACTCATTATATGGGGCTTCCACTGAAGAAAATTTTTTATATGTACTTCTTATTATTTGGATGGCCATTGAGAGTGGTGTAATGAGATGTTGACATTATGCTATGTGCCCTTTCCATATCAATTTTTCTAGACAATTCAAGAAGCAGTCTCCCTAAGATTATTTTACTGAGTTGGCAAATACATAGGTTAAATAAGCAATGAGTATGAATATGCATTACCAATTCTGAGTTCATGCTTGAATGAAATGACAAGTATTGCACTAAGCTACACATTATGTATTTGGTAGAGTTTAAGGATAGTCACCACCATTTTTCCACTGGGAAGGGGGCCCTTGAAGATTAGTTTAGAGATTGGTATTGTAGGTTGCATGTAGACTATGCAACTTTCCATACATCCATTGCTAACATGAAGTACAGTGATATATGAGTAATAAACATTCTCTCAGGCAAAAGAGGATTATTTTTGCAAAAATTTCCACACATATGCCTTTCTGTAAGAAGCTCTTTCTAAAGTTCACCATCACTGAAGACTTGAGTTTAAAACATTAAGTTTCACAAATTTTATGCATAATTAATGGTTTGAAGAGTCAGCACTTACCAACCACATAAAGTTGAACTTCCTCAGGCTCAGGCAGATCAACTCGAAAAGTCAGATTGGTCAGGGCACAAGGAGCCAATTTCCTTAACTTGAAGAAAACACCCTGCAAAATTATCAATATTCCATTTAGATTTGATATTCAATAACCTTGTTAACGTGAAGCTTGACATAACAGATCCTGAGTCAACAATACACATTAATGATGGTGTGGTAGCCCAGTGGGAAAAGATGACCACTAACCGAGGAGCTAGGGTTCAATTTTCCAGGTGAAAAAACTTAACCATGCCATTATAAACAGACACACCATATCATCCAGGGTAATCACTGCCATGTCAGTACATTTTACCAGCTGTGGGGCATTACATAGTTTGCTCACACTCAACTTTCATGGAACTTCAAGTTTGAAGATTGCTTTAGTAACCACTGAAGATCAATAAAAAGAAAACTAAGGTACTGGTATGCAGTACAAGAAAGGAATCAAGGACCAATGTTAAACTACGAAAACAAAAAAATCAAGGAGGTGGAAGAGTTCTGTTACCTGGGAAGCCGAGTAACCAGCAATGGACGGAGTAAAAGAGAAATTGCCAGGAGAATTGCCCATGCGAAAAGGGAATTTTACCATTCCCTTTCTGCTTACAGCTGCAAATACAAGTGTGAAAGTGAGGAAACATTTCATTAGAATATTCATCTGGAGAATTCTACTATATGGCAGCGAAGCATGGACAATAACAGCAGCAGAGAAGTCCAGGCTGGAAGTATTTGAAGTGTTGTGCTGCCGAAGAATAATGAAGATAAAGTGGATCGATTGATTGACGAACGAAGAAGTTTTAAGAAGAATGGGAGAGAAGAGATGACAACTGAAAACCTTAAAAAGAAGATGGAACAACTTAATAGGCCACATCTTAAGACACAATGGCCTGATGAAGACAATCGTTGAGGGATAAGTGGACGGGAAGAATGGTAAAGGCAGGCCTTGTATGAGGTATATGGAGAAAGGCGTGAAGGATGTAAAAGAGAGGAGTTATGTCAATATGAAGAGGTTGGCCGATAGAAGAATCGAGTGGAGGACTGCATCAAACCAATCATAGGATTGTTGACCGATGATGATGAATATTTATTAACCAGATTAGGATTTCTAACACCCACTTCATAGTTCTAACACTTCTAACATTTTCAGCATTTTACTGTTACCCTCTTTGTGTGCCATCATTGCTCACAGCAACACTCAAACAACTATTCAAAATGGCCAGAATTGCTTAGAGTACCAACAAATTTGAAATTTTATCAGGCAATTATTTTATTACTCTCTTTAACCTTTTTGCTGCAGCATGCCCTGTGGCAGGGCCATCTCCTCTATGCTGAATTGTGTCCAGAATTTTCTCCCCAGTGGTGCTGAATTGTTTTTTTAGAGCATTTTTAATATTTTCAAGTTGTTTTTTCAACCCTCTATTCTTTTTTTGTATCTGGGCTTTAAAGGGTATCTGGGTTTCAAGTTATTTATTTAATTTTTTATTTGTTAATAGTTTTTTATTTTGTTTACTTAGAAGAAAAATTGCTTCTATCTTGTTCTGATAGTTTGATTGAGAGTGGAAAATCTTAAAGCAAAGGACAACTCAATACTACATCACAATTTGCATGGAAATTTGCCCTTTTATATTGTATCTCTAACGATGTCATCAAAAAAGAAAATTTCCAAAAATGTGCTTGATCATATGAAGAAGAGTTGTGACATTAGAATGAAACAAATTCATTACCGAATGTGAAAATGGTGCAAATGTAAAAGATCTTTCAGTGAAATTCGACATGTCATCTTTAACTTTTTCCACATTTTTGAAAGATAAGGAGAAGTTTTTAACTACATTGAAAGAAGCACAGCCTTTGAATTCTACATGGATGCAAATGAAAGAGAGCAATGGATTAATCCCTCAAATGGAGAAACTTTTGACTAGGTGGGTGAACCACCATATATTGCTTGCATGTTACAGTGAATCAAGGTGTAATTAGCTCCAAAGCACTTTCCCTCTTTATAGATCTTCAGCAAAAACAGAAGTTGCAGGCAAATATTGTGGCTAGTAATGGGTGGTTTGATCGCTAAGAAAAGGGCATATTGCCACTACATTAAGATCCAGGGATAGTTGGCTAGCGCCTATTTAGATGCAAAAAAATTTGAATCTGTAGATCCTAATTATTGAAAGAAGTGTTAAAGCTACTACAGATTTAATGAAAGCTCATTCATGCTCCCATGAGATTTATCACAACAAGAAAAGAGAGGCAAAGAAACAGTTGAAGCCCAACACCTTCTTCGCCCGTTAAATGATGTGGATGATGGAGAATGCATCATCCTCAACCCAGGAATAAAAGTCTTCATACTTTTGTTTTTAAACACAAAGCTCTTTCTCTGTTAATAATGAAAACAACTCTCTCGGGTTTTTAAATTCTTTTTTGAAAGATTTTATATGGAAATTTTTCCATTGGAACGAAACTTTACTGGCGATAGATTGTAATGCATAATTTTACCTCACTTTACGAACTCCCACTTCACGAGCAACTGTAAGGAATAATTAATTCATAAAGTGGGGTTCACCTGTAGATCATAAATGGAAAAAATGATCTTAGCTGTAGGTTGCTTCCTCTAATAACAACTCCAACTTACTAAGGGTGTTTTTAAATTTAAGAGTGTAAATCATAGAATGTTTCATTACTGCACTGGATTAACCATACAGAAAAATAAGCACATGCTTAGGGCATAAAGGGAAGAGAGCACAACAGAAATCTGAATTTGAATGCTTATCACCTATAATTATGCAATTTGTTTCATATTTATCAGTCCTCCATTTTTCTTGAATTAATTTTGGTAAAATGAAAATATACTCTTTTCATGATTCAAAAAGAAAACAAACTTTGTCCTGAGTGACATAAATTGTAGATACTTTCCTTATACACTTTTGCCTTTTAGCATATGACAGGATAGCTTTTGTAAGAGAAATGTTCAGGCTTAAAAACATCCAATTTAAGAGCAAAATAGGGAAAAACATTCACAAAACATTCAAACTTTTGGAAAATTAAAAAAAATATACTGCTCTTATACACACAAATATTTGACTAACAACTTTACTCTTATGACAAAAAAATCAGATGCTTTCTTGTTCATAAGTGCTTACAATTTGTAATGATATTGACCTCATTATATTTATGATTTTCACTTCCCCCTTAGCATGTACATGTAAAAATTGCTATCATTTAATACTCACATGGACGAAGCCCATGGACTTTGTAATCCCCATAGTGAGAATAAATTATTATTATTGTTTTAGCATAAAATATCACAGGATAACTTTTGTAATAAAACCATTTAGACTTAAAAACATTACATTTAAGAAAACAAAAATTAAAGAAAATAACATCAGGGAAAGTACTGACTTCTGGAAAATGAAAATATACTTTTCTCATAATAAAAGAGACAAATAAGCTTAAACAATATTCTCTGAACATAAATACACAAAAACATAAAAATAGAGACTTTTCTTAAGAGCATAAAATAAATACATATTAATCGCCATCAACATCACTTCCCCACGCAATGTCATCTTCACTCCCATCCATACAAATCCAGCATTGGACAAACAGCACATCTTGAACCCTTTCACTATTGTGTTTGGATTTATTTGTAGCCAGGATGTCTTAATCCACTGACAGAGTAGTGCAACTTCAGGTATCCTAAGTTTTAAACCGTAGAAGTGGAGAGCTGCATCAAACCAACCTGAGGGTTGATGACTAACAATGATGATGAAGATGGGGATTATTACCATAACAAGGGCAATTCTGCCCATCGCTTGGTAATGAACATTCATATTCTTCGAGGAAATGCAAAGCAGCGCAGGAGGAGTTAATGGTACTACTGGCAGCAAGCTCCGTAGGAACAAGTACAGTAAAACCTCCATACAACGAATTTGTTGGGACCGAAAAACTCATGACTTCGCTGTAGGGGGTTTCGTTGTACGGAGGTGATATGCGGGTTGCGTCATCGCAGGGTCACCCAAGTGTCCCGTGTGCTTTACGATGCAAGTCGTGTAAATTTCTTAATCTTGCTTTATTCACCTTTCCTATAGTGATGATAAACAATTGTTATTATTTACCATCAAATACCGTGGCTATCACCAAGTGATTTTCATTCTGCGTATTTCTAATTTAAATTATTGTTTTTCTCATCCATTCTGCTCTACGTCTCATCGCTTGCTTTAGTTATGTTCTGAAATTAAAGGAATGCCAAAATTAATGCCTGTGGATATGTATTTTTAAAGTGCTCCATAATTTTTCTGAGTATCTAGTCGATATTATTCTTGGAGTGCAATAATTTAAGTCAACATCAATTGGCAGTTTTATGCAGCAATTTTGCTTGAAAGGGCACATATTGCGATTTAGACTTACGAAATAAAATGCATTGTTGGAATTGAAATCCCATTGAAACACTGGTAAATATCTATGTTCGTGACCGATATATATTAGATATCGATAAACAACGATGGAAGTTAGGTGGGTTGAGTTAGTTACCACGAGTAAAAACGTGGCAGTCAGCAATGCCCAGAGGTCACAATGGAAATCTCAGATGATAATGCACTGATGATGCCTTCATAGAAGCTGGACACGATCGGTATTCTGTTGGCACACCCGTTCTTCGGTGCCGCAGTACCATCCTCGAGTACCCCAGGTAATATTTGAATCCACGCCTTGTCGCTGGTCATCCAGTAATTACCTCTTCATACTTGAGGAAAACCAGGTTTTTAATTTTAAACCAGGTTTGCCCTTTTTCAGTCCTTTGCAGAACATCTCTCATTTTAAAATGTGTGCCGTTTACAGGCTAAAACTATTAAACTGATATTCAGTTTAATAGTTTTAGCCTGTTTAGTTTAGTTTAAAATTAGTCGCTAAAGCAGAATAAAATGAGTTAAATATGTCTTATGTTAGCAATTAAGAGAATAAAAACACATAAAGAACCTGATCCCACTCCTTTTCACGTCTTTTATGACATTAGAAGGACCTCTTTCTAAACCAAGTAGACGAGCGAAGATCGCTGTTCTGAAAACTCTAGTTGCATGCTAACAATTTGGAATGGAGACACTTTGTTGGACACAGCAAGAAATCTAACCTAGCGCACGCACTGAAATGAGTAAGAGGAAGGAGTACATTGCCAACTAACCCCTCCCAAACATTCCATACCAAAATGCCTATTATTCACTAACCTTCCCCCTTAATGGTGAAATACAGTGGAATCCCTCAAGTAGTTGTCTCGGAAACAGCCGATTGAGACGTGAAAAAACATCGATTTAGACCTTGAAAACCATCAAATTCTAACTGTTGTATCTCATTAAATAATGGTCTGAGAGCAGTGAAATTCATGTTTCAATAAAGAGATCCTTCTTCTATCTTACAAAGTTGAAATGAAATTGCTAGTTTCCACCATTTTTGCAGGATGAATTTTTGAAAAGTGTCACCCTTTGATTCACATTTACCGATATTTTTTTTCTTTAGTCCAATTATGCAAATTTTTTTGGTAAGTGATTAGTTTTTTGCTGTTGTATTCGGGCAGTTTCTGACACAATGAAGTCCTGGGCCATAAAGAAAAATTATTTTGTCGCATTAGTCTGGTGCACTAACCTCTGTTTGCTTTAAATTCTTGTGCTGGTATATTAAGTCTTCTAGCAACTTCTTTAGCTTTAAGAGTGATATCTACCATTGAAGTATTCTGCCGCTGAGTGCATACGAACTCCTCGATTTCTTCTTTGATGCTAGGGAATCAGCCCACTTTGGGACCTCTACATGACTTCCTGGTATATTTGACGTCCTGCATTTTGTGTTTTGCGGATCTCCATCTTCGCACATTTGCCTCAGGAACTCCAAACCTTCTATTTACGTCATAGTTATTTGTTTTATCGGCATGTTATACGACAAGTAGCTTAAAATTTGCATCGTTATTACGCCTAATATATTTGATTAACTTTTCCTTTGCACTCATGCCACCTACTTCTACATGAAATGTCATTTTTAACCACTACATAGGTAAGGTACAATTCAGTCATGAATTCAAAACTTCAGATTAGAGTTACAACCTCCGGAAGTGAATTCCAGCCTTCATGTTATTGTGTATGCTCAAGGTGCTCGTTTGAAATACATTGCTGTGACTATAGGACAATGATTAGTACTGGAAAAATTATCATACCTGTCATTGTAATAAAATTTCACCAATAAGTAATTTTATTTAAGTAATTATTGCAATGAATTCTCGTGGAATGGATCCCTATGAATTACATAGTCATGCATATGCACATTCATAGCATAGCACCACGTAAACACGCACTTATAAGTTGTACTTGAATCTAATACAAGTCTTTGATATTTTTAGTTGAAAATCAATCAAAAAAGGTCGTCTTAGAATTGGGTAAATATGGTATACATATTTTGAATTACATTTATGTGGGGACACCATAATCTTTTAGGTGTTTATGGAGCCCCTAAGTGTCTTAATCTGGCCCTGACTGTTCTAATACACATTTCTAGGTCATGAAAAAGGCACTATAAATGGTTTATTTCATTTATTCATAGATTTACATTAATTTCAGTTTATTTTATATAAAGAAACCAAAAAGAAATCAAAGTTACACTGTATCAAATGCATTTGAAAAGTTCAATATTAATGATTAAAATGAATGCTACTGCAAAGCACAATACTATGGGAAGTGAAATCTTACCTGTAATAGCCTATTGAAGTGAAGAGCAATCGTAGATGGCGGACCTAATGATAAGGGCTGACTGGCAGTGCCTTGACCTAAATGAGTCATCTGGGGAATGCTAGAAGCATTTGAAGATAATCCTGAACTTTGATGCTGAGAACCCAGCACTGATCCGACAGGAGGAGGAGAGAGTTTTGCTCGCCATACCTAAAAAAAATGATTGGATTTCCACAATAGAACTGACATCAAATATTTTATATTTAGCAGAAAGTTATAAATTTATAAAGGCTAAAAATGTTAACAACAAACTTCAAAAAGTTAAGGCATCATCATAAAATGTCATAATCAAGATAAATGGATTGCAGTTACCATTTTCACAACCAAATTTGACGCAACAAATCTTTGCCAACCTAATGCAGAAAACTAAATAACACTAATATGCAAGGTTTTATTGATTTGAAATGAAGAAGTGAACGAAAATGGATTTTTTCCTCAATTCTGAAAATGATGCTCAAAATACCATTTTACAACAGGTTTTTTCACAATTCATGAAAATGTGAAAAAAATATAATGACATTGCCATGTGGCAATGTTTATAATGTGAAAATTTCTCTAGAGAAATAGAGTGACTGTGTAAGGAATAGATAAACATAAATACATACATGCATATTTCAAATCAAACAAACCAAACATTTACCCCTGAACTCCCCTTGAAACTTACTCTTCTTGGATGGTCTTCCATATTCATCTGTTAAGTCTCTTTCAACAACCAACAATAGTCAGCCATCATATGTATAGCACTTTCCTTGGTATCTCTTTCCAATTTTCACAAAAGGTAAATTCGCCACTGTTTTCCCGTCATATAAAAGCTCACATATGTAGCAAAACATGTCTGGATAACTGACACAACCAAGTGATGCCACAGCATTCACCGCTAAGAAACTACCGGACTGTGATGCATACAAAGCAAATGGGACACAAAATACACTTAGGACCATTCCCTTCTTTGCAACAATTAGTACAACACATTCTGCCCACATTGGCACCACATGCAACCACTATTCATAGAAAGAAGAGAGCAGTGGCATGAGGCATAAGTCATACTGGTGCGCCAAGATAACTTTCACTCATGTTTCTTCTTTGTGAGTGGGGCAAGTCATGATGTCATTCAAATACAAAGTTTCATTTTCATTATCAGCTCCATACTTATATTTATGTACTCTTTACACATTCATTTCATCCCTCCAGAAAACATTTTCAGATTTTAAAAATGCTGTTATACACCAATGTCATTAAAAAATTATTAATGTTTAAATTTTCACATTTTCTTAATTTGTGGATAAACCTGGTATGATCTAGACTCTTGTACGCCATTTTTAGAATTTGCAGAAAAAAATCCTTTTTGATACATCTCATCATTTGAAAAGAACAGAAAAAATTTTCAAATTTGCAGATTAGTATAATCTTTCAAACGCAACTGATATTGCTAGTAGTAAAACTGAGAAGTAATATTTTACTGAATGGTATGAAAGGAGAAGAGGGGGTTTGTGACAGTGGAACATCGTGGGAAGCTCAGATGGCAGTAGAGGAATGGTAGTATGCATGAAGTGCACCTGTGTGGAGTGAAATAAAGGTTGATCACCTAATCTTTGGGTTTCCTCTGGGAAAATCCCTGATAAATCAGACCCTAGAGACAATGAGGATTCTCACATTTGGAGAAATCAATTAATTGTGACATTAAAAGCTAAGGAAAATAGAAAATTACATTATACTCACCTGAGAAAACATCTGGAGGTTTCTGACCACCCTTAATGGGGCTTTGGGGTCAGAGACAGGAGATGGACGAAGACAAGAGAAGCACGTAGGAAAATGGCAGCCATGCGTAGAGGATAGCGCTGAGGTAGCTGTGAGGGGAAGACAATAACACAGCCCAGGAATCCTTTCCGTGGAAGAAACATGAAAACCTTTAGGAGGAAGTGGAGGGCCTGCTACTAGCAATGCAATGGCTTCAGCATCTTCATCATCATCCACCTTTAACATGAAATGGTAAAATATTAACAGGAACGCATTTGATATCACTCTTCTTTGAGAGACTGAAAGAGCAAAGCAACTAATCATAAAGAGAAAAGGCAAAAGAGTTTAAAGAAGTAAAGAAGGCATACAAGAAAGATATCTAAATTTTCCTAAATGCCATTAGCTCTGAGACAACAGATATCCACCAATCAACCCCTAGTCATAATTATTGAAAGCTTAAGAAAATGAAAAATTACTAAATTTAGCAAATTAGTCATGTTTTTTGATAATTCAAGGGTTAATAAAATCATATATTAAAAATTAACAAAATATTCTTTCAGTTGGCAACTGATGGTGGTCCTCATAAATTGGATCTATACTAAAAATAATTAAACTTAATGGATGAACTGGAGTTCTAGAAAATTACTTCAGATTGACAGTAAGAAATAACTTCTCCTTAAAAGCATTACCTCCTCAGAAACATTTACGTACAAAAAATTCTTTGCATATTATATGTGGCTAGAAAATACCAAATAAAATATTTTCGATTTCCCTGACCCACAAACTTTTTTCTATGGCTACCTACACATGACAAATGATCAGTTCATGTAAATACTATTTGTAGATAAGTGAAACCTAAGTAATTTTTAAACCCTAAAAATAGTTAATAGGACATCATAAAACTGGTTCTCAGAGATACAAGTTGAACACCCTATGATATAACTAAATGATGCTTAATTTTACATATACAGTAGACTCTCGATAATACGAAGCACAAAAATACGAAGTCTTGATTATACGAAGCAAATCTGCCGTTCCCGACGGAAAGCCTATAGAAAATCCACAACAAAGTTAAAAAATATGAAGTTTGGAAAATACGAATTTTTGGAAATTACGAACTTCGGGCCCAGTCCCCAGGAACAAATGGAATTCGTTTTTATGAACCTTAGCGAAAAATCTCTTCAGCCAATTTATTTTTGCCTGCATAGACACCTAATAAATCAGAGTTACTGACTATGGTGCATCAAAAGTGAAAATTTTAAATATTAGTTCAATCATCTCCTACAGATGCCAATCTCTCCCCATCAATTTCCACACGTAGCTCCGCAAATCATTTAGACCTTGAGTAATAAGGAAATCATAGCTAATGCCATTATTTATCCTATAGTGGTTATTTTTTGTTTTAACCGCTACCAGCATTTCCATTATGTACACAGCTCTCTTTTTATTACAACTTACGTGTGACAGCACATACCATGCTCACTGCCGTGTGCCTGGAATTATGGTAGTTCAAATTCTCTGTGAACAATACCTAATCCTTTAAAGTGAGCACTCCTGGCTCAGCTCTCCGTGAAGGGGGCTGTCCGCACCAAAATCTGTGAGGGGAAAAAGGGTCCGATTGTGGAGAGGGAAGTTCCCAGTTACGGGCATACCCTGTCTTTCACAGCTTGAAGGGGGGGAGGGGAAAATTGAGGGGGGGGGGGGAAGGAGGAGGATTGCGTAATGGAATGTCTGTGACGTTCCTTCCTCTTGGCTGATCGAAGATTTTTGCAGAGTGGATCATATACAGTTGTCACTTTCGGGATCTGCTGCATATATTGCATTGTCATCCAAGCTTTCTCGACCGTAGCAGGATGCATCATCAGGGAAATGATGAAAAGAAGCAGCAGAGTTCCATATTTATGGAGGAGGCAGTGTCCCTCCCCCTCCATCTCTGGCCTTGACTGGTCATCGTCCTTCTTCACCATCCCCCCTTCAACCTCCCTGCTGGCATCAGTAAGTGACGGGGGTCGCTGTTCCCAAAAAATCTTCCAGGTCTAATTCCATCATCTCGATTAAAATTCCCCGATCCCTCTCGATTTCAATAGCCCCACTAATCAATCGTGGGAAGAAGGCATTTTATTTTGAGGTGACCCTTGTCCTCTCCGTTAAAATGCAGAGCCATTCTCCTGAGAGGGCGTGCTCTTCGACTGCAGATTCCTTTTTGCTCCCGTGCAGGATGGCTCTCGAATGCTCTTTCAGCCGACACACTGCGGACCGTGTCCCCTAGGGTTGCTCAGAAGAAGAGGAAGGAACATCACAGATGTATCATGAAGCCATTCTTCCACCCATCCCCACTTATCCCCTCCCCACTTATCCCCTCCCCCCTTTAAGCTCAGCAAGACAGATAAAGATACACCTGGACCTTCCCTCTCCACAACTAGACCCTTTTCCCTCAACACACTGTAAATCCAAACTCCCCGGACATCATATAACCCTTGAAAAAACAATGCAGAAAATATGCCGAATCATGCCCAATTTTTCATCAAGGTCTTAGTAGTACAAAAGAAACAATATTACCTTCCAAGATGATTTATTCAGCTAACGATATGGATGACACCACAAATCATAACCTGTAAATGATTTTTTCTGGAAACATGCCAAATTCCATACTTTTTTTTTTTAGCTATGATTAGGTGATAGAGGGCAACTATTGTGTGGTTGGGTTTGCTGCTGTCATAACAGCATAGATGTTAGAAGCAAATGTCTCTTTTTAGCATCCATACTAGTTGCCAGTTTCTACTGACTGCGTATTCCGAAAATATAAATCTTAATACTTAATGTTCATCTTTCGTTTTGTATACGTTTTTGATACTGGGACAAAATTTTGCCAACACTATGATCACCGACTTTAAGCCATTTACATAGGAAATACAAGTAGGAATTTATTTTACGATCTTTTAAGATGTGATACAGTGTATGACACAAAGCATCTTTTAAAAATCCTTTCATGAGCAACGACCAAAAATGTTATACAACGTTACCGAAGAGAACAAAAGTTAGAGAAAACAAAGATAATTTTTTTTCGATTTGTTGAAAATGTTTGAAATTACGAAGTGCCAATTTTCTGGTCCTGCTGACTTTGTATTATCGAGAGTCTACTGTACTTAATTTTTCAGATTGAAATCTAGTGTATCAATACAAAGAAACATTAGATTATTAGCACAAATTGCAATACATTTTTAAGTCCAATGCTTGAGCTGCTTTTCTGAATGATTCAGAAACCACGCTATAAGCCAAAGTAGCATTGCAGTAATGGCCAGAAACTGGTCAGAGTCATTCATTTTACCAATAGCGAATTTGCTAAATTATTCAGAATAGCATTTCAAGTTAACAGGACAATGATACTCAAATGAAACCTCATCTGAAAAGTTAAGGCCTTGAAACTGAAATTACCCATAATATTTGTCCCTCACAGAATAAATAAATAAAATGAATTTGTTAAATGGAGTTACTAGGCACTGAAAATGGTTAATCCAAAATCCAACTTGCCTTACTTTACCTAATTCATCCATGTAATTGGTATTAATTAGAAAATACTGCTAATGATGCATATAAAAACATAGCCAACCTTTGAGTGATTATGTACTCCTATGTATTCCCTCCTAAATACATAAGACAGTAAGGCAGGTAATTGAAAATCTCGAATTAGTATGTTCAGCAAAAACCTGTATCTGGGCTTAGTACCTCCATCAAGTGCAAAGAAGCAAGATCATCTATCACTTGCATTATCATTTCAATAATACATCATTTTATGAATTTATAGATACAATACAAAACAACTCCAATGATAAGAGTGTACAAACAAAATATCCTTCAAAATTAATTACTAAGCATCACCAGGAAAAAGGTTTATGTAAATAGGGATGATTTCTTCATACTTGAAAGCTTTGATAACATTTTTAAAGGAAAACTTCACAATTGAGAAATTTCTTCAGAAAAATCATGAGTTGTAGATTTCATGTTTATGTACATGTGTGTCAGCATTATCAGATACATATATTGAAGATAAGATTTGAAAAATTCTCTATGGATAAAGTACTAGAAGTATTTGTTGAATATGATTTCTTGCATACATATCAGCACTTGTTGAGAAGAAGTGTATCCAGTCCATTAAATTTAAGAGAGTTTCAACCAAGAACAAAGCTAAGCATTTGGGCAAGTGTAAAAGAAACAACACAAACAAAATACCTCAAGGACACATGTATCTTTATTTCCTGCTGACAGATCCAGTTGGGGTAGTGAATGCTGGTGTTCATCTTCTCCTGAATCATCAGTATCAGAATTTCCACTGCGTCCAGTGCCATTGGCCCATGCATTTTCCTAGGTAAATTTAAGCCAGATATAAAACAAATGTAATAAAACAGCAAAATAAGTTGTAATAGCATATAGACTATAAGGATACAAACAAATTATGAAAAAGCAAAATATTTAATTTGCACAGCTAACGAAAGTCTAATGGCCATGAGAGTATAGCAAAGAGTACATAATCACAAGAAGTATATCTCAGGGTATGCATGCAGCTGTTTTTCACAGCAAAGGAATATTTCCTGAAAAGCCAAAATATTTAAGTATCAAAGTATCATTGCAGTAAAAATGTCAGTAACGATTCACTATGCTAAAAAATAGTTTTTTCACTGAAATTTTTCCTGAGTCATTTAAGAAAAATTAACATTTGTAATGCAATTATCAAGTAAATACATAAAAAGCAAACATGCAACAAATTGATAAAAAATAATGAAAGACTCATCATGTTTTTGACATGAGCTATTTACAATTTTCTTGGACTGTGAGAAGGGACCTTTCTTTAATTAGTCTGCCAAGTGATACTTTCCCCAAACATTTAGGGTTTATTCTGAGATAATAATTAAGAGATATTAATCTAAGTACATTTCATCCTTTCTGCAGAAGGTCTTTTGTACAAACACGGCTATTTTCATTAGAAATATTGATTAGATGGCAATAAATCATGATTTATTTTAATAAAACCATGATTGTATGTTCCAGGAATGCTTATACACTTGTGCTATTTTCAATAAAAATTCTTTGAACTGTTTTAATAACATGCATATCATATCATCATACATATTATTTCTGCTCTGAAGATATTTCTTTCTCAACTAATATAAATCCTAGAACAATGAAAAAGGTATCAGCAGGTAGGAATTTTTAACAACTTCTGTCATAGCACACTTAGCTTAAGTTAAAGCTAATGGTTCATTTTAGGGCTGTGCGAGTCTCGACTTTTCGAGATTCGAGCAAGATAAAAAAACTGCTTGAATCTCACTCGATTTCGATCTCAATATGCTCGAAAAATGAGTCTCGAGTTTGTCTTGAGATCTCCGTCGTGGTGGACGTAATTTTACGGGGCCTTGCTTTATAATGCGACGTAGTAAATTAATATTTATTCCCATACTTTTGCATGATAATTTCATGATGTCATGCCACAAAATGTCAAGAAATCTCTTAGTCTTAGGCCTAGACTCGAGAAGTTAGGAGAGCCTAGGCCTCGGCATAGGACCTAACCGAGTCCCTGCTCCATTTCGTGATTGGAGGCCTAGTGCCTACTAACAAATGACGCATAATATAGGCACGTAGGAATGTATGCTACTTCTAGCACTAGCATACACCCAATAAGTCAAAACATGATACAGAAAAATCCGGTTATAACGAGGGTCAAGGGGGATGGGGTTTACACCCACGTTATCAACAACCCATGTTATTAACGGAAACTAAGTGAGAAACGGTAAAGAAAAACTATAAAACTAAAGTTTATAACTAATTTAATTTCAGAATACAATTTAAAATGATGTTTTATGGTTTAAATGCACACCGTACCGTACTTTAATGGGAGTTACTAAATTATTCTGACATTTTCTTTTTATATTATTCTGATAGTGACCAGGTTTTTCAATTGTTCTCCAAGGCCAGGTGCCTCTCTTCATAGATTCTAAGGCTCTGGTCACACCTGGGTGAAGCAAATAGCGATATGCATGGCATAGAGTTGGTATATGGTTAACATTTGGTGAGAAGAAGATGAATAAGAAAGTTACAGAGATCTGAAGACACCAGAGTACCATATGGTCGGCCGGAAGTCGGCACTGCGGTGACCAGCGGGCATCACACCTTCACTCAAAATATTTTTCTTTCTTAAATGAAATATTACCCCTGGCAAACTTTTTTAATTTGTAGAGGAGGGTTGTATCTACAATTTAAAAAATGAGCAAAATCGAAGGCATAGGTACATCATCAAATATCTCAACTTTGGAAACATCAAAAATCGCAAAAATCGAAATGAAATTTGAAACTAAAATTGTTATAAACTTTATAAATTGTTTATATTTCACAACGTAATCCATTATTATATTTTTCAAATTCAATGGCTTTAAAATAAGCCCTTAAGCATGTCTGTAGCTTTAATAGTCTTGGAGATACAGTGGAATCCCGGTATAACGAGTGCTCATAATCCCTCGGAAATCACTCGCTAAATAGAGCGCACGTTATATCCGATGGTGTTGAAAAAACCCACCTAATTCTCATAGTCGTTCGTATTTATAGTTTTTCTTTTGTTTCCGTGGTATTTGACGAAGGTGAACAGCAAAAAAGTCATTTCAGGCACAATCTGGTAGAATATTAACATATTTCATGAAATAAACAGGACATTTTCCATTATATAAAATATTAATTCCCCTAGTTTCGATGTTTTTCTTCCAGTTCTTCTATTGTTCGATCACCGAAGAAAGCTGTAAAGACAGTGTAACTAGTCGGAATTAAAATATTAGGTATACTGTGGAAGTTTTTGGATAATTTTGCGAATATGTCATGACGATAATATCAGCTTTATAAAGGTAGTTGTTTCAGGCTTAATTTGGTGGAATATCATAGCGAAAGAAAAAATGGCAATTTTCCACAAGAATAAAGATATTTAATTTGACCGGTTTCGGTGTACAACACCATCTTCAGGTGAAAATTAAATCTCAAACATCGGTATATATACAATTTGCAGTGAGGGGAGGGAAAGGTTGAAAGGGGGGGGGGTAGGTGGAGGGGAAGTATGGAGGGGTTGGAGGGAACAAGGATTGGGAATTGAGAAGGGGGTGAAAGGTGGTGGGTGTTGATGGGTAAAACCAAGCAAGATGGCGACCTGGGGATGGCCCAGGTCGTAAAGGGTCTCCAGAAAATCCATGTGCAGAGATCCTGTGAAGTCCACTTCGGAAGGGGTGAAGCGGTCCGGGCGTTGGCATCCCCCGGAGCGCCGGTTTCTTCGGGTTAAGGGGGATTAGCTCCTTGGGGTTCCTGGTGTATTCTTCCAGATAGTATGAGGGCGTGGGGGCGGTGGGGGAAGTGGGCGGCTGGGGGTCCAGTGCTTAGGGTTGCGGCAGCCCTTCTGAAGAGTGTCCGACTCGTGGGAAGGTGATGGAGAGGAGGGGGGAGGGGGACGAAAGAAATTGAACGTCATTGAGAAGATTCTGCTTCATGTTCCTACTTTGAATAATTTCCACTTGCTCCATGGCATCCAATTTCTTTCCTTTTTCCAATGTGTGGAGCATGTTGAATTTAAAGTCACTAAGGTGATTCGCATCCATGAGGTGCTTCGCGAATAACGAAGTTTCATTGCCAGAGACGTAGCACTTTTTGTGTTCACTGATACGGGTGGAGAAACTCCTCCCGGTCTGGCCGATGTATTTGGCTCCACAATCACACTTGATCTCATAAACCCCGCACTTTTTGGAATCTTCTATTGGATCTTTATTAACACAGAGGACTTTTTGTAGGTTTGTGGGTGTGTAGAATGACACTTTGAACTTGTCTTTAGGGAACTTGTTGGCTATTTTGTGGGAAATTTGGTTGTGGAAGCGAATTTTGCACCATTTTCTCTCTGGAGAACTGGGGCCTGGTAAGAGGGACGTGTTTAATGTTACAGCTTGTTTTTTCACCTTCATCCATGAGGTGCTTCAAGCATGAGGTGCTTGAAGCACCTCATGGATGCGAATCACCTTAGTGACTTTAAATTCAACGTGCTCCACACATTGGAAAAAGGAAAGAAATTGGACGCCATGGAGCAAGTGGAAATTATTCAAAGTAGGAACATGAAGCAGAATCTTCTCAATGACGTTCAATTTCTTTCGTCCCCCTCCCCCTCCTCTCCATCACCTTCCCACGAGTCGGACACTCTTCAGAAGGGCTGCCGCAACCCTAAGCACCGGACCCCCAGCCGCCCACTTCCCCCGCCGCCCCCACGCCCTCATACTATCTGGAAGAATACACCAGGAACCCCAAGGAGCTAATCCCCCTTAACCCGAAGAAACCGACGCTCCGGGGGATGCCAACGCCCGGACCGCTTCACTCCTTCCAAAGTGGACTTCACAGGATCTCTGCACATGGATTTTCCGGAGACCCTTTACGACCTGGGCCATCCCCAGGTCGCCATCTTGCTTGGTTTTACCCATCAACACCCACCACCTTTCACCCCCTTCTCAATTCCCAATCCTTGTTCTCTCCAACCCCTCCATACTTCCCCTCCACCTACCCCCCCCCCTTTCAACCTTTCCCCCCCCTCACTGCAAATTGTATATATACCGATGTTTGAGATTTAATTTTCACCTGAAGATGGTGTTGTACACCGAAACCGGTCAAATTAAATATCTTTATTCTTGTGGAAAATTGCCATTTTTTCTTTTGTTTCAATATCAGCTTTGTCGAGTTTTCGAATGTTAAACAGTACGTTCATCAGTTGGGAAAATTGGCCTGATGGTTCACTGAAATACGGCATGTTTCGGGGGTTGTAGATATTTTTCAAGCTCAAGCGAAGGCCAACTTACGGCTGTCTTTTTCGGACACGATTAACTGGAGCAATATCACGATAATTCATCGGGCGTGAACACGCTATGTTTGAACGAGCGCAATATCGCGATCTTTTATCGTGATATTTATCGTGATAATATATAGTGATATTTTATCGGGGTGCGATATCATGATATTTTATCGCGATATTTATCATGGTCACGATATTTATCATGATGTTTATCGTGATAGTTATCGCGATACCTATTTATAGCGATATTTATCGCACCCCGATATCTTATCGTGCCCCGATATCTTATCGTGCCCTGACATCTTATCGTGCCCTGAAATCTTATCGTGCTCCGACATCTTATCGTGCCCCGACATCTTATCATGCCCCGATATCTAATCGTGCCCCGATAACAAACAAAAAGACGATGTTTATCGTCACACTGAGTTATCGTTATCGCCACCTTATGATATGCTAAAATTATCGTATCCCGATATTGAATTATCAATATCGCCCTTGCCTAGACCTAACTCCCTCTCCTACTCTCATCTTGCTCGTCGTCTGCCCACTCCCACTGATGACTGGGCCTAACAAAAGAAGAACGTAAAATGGGAGTGCGCAGAGCATACTGAAGGCCGTATATCGTTAATGTTTGGACATAACTGGCTTTAGGTGTTGTAGATATGGCACACATCTTGTATTTTTAGTTTAATTAGCAGATAATACAAAACACAATAGTTTATTTTTGCTAGGCGGTTCATCGCCCTCGAGAGATATCTGTCGTAATACCGAGCGTATACCGTGGAAGGAACTTTTTGGCCTCGCTATATCCGCTTTATTTTACATGTAAAACATAGGCCTTTTGGCGGCACAAAGACAATCACTCGCTATAACGCGATTCTCGCAACAAGCCGTATTCACTATACCGGGCTTCTACTGTATATCGTTAAATGTGCAGTAACACTTGCAAAATTTGAATTTTGCAACATTCCAATATTTTGGAAACGGTTGCGTGTTTAGCAAAATGGCTTTGGGATTTTCATTTTCTTATCAAATGGTGCCATTATGCCAAATTTAGTCAAAATCGGTGACCCTAAGGGCAATAACCGGATTTTACTCCATCTGTCTAGGTTTTAATTAAGGCCTAGCCTGTCATGATTTCCTTGACCGACAATCTGATCTAGCGAGTTCGATGCCAATGCGCACATTATGATGTGCATTTTGACTGATTGTACACTCTGTTGTGCGATCTACTGAACTGAAGCGTGATTTGAGAAGTTGCGGCTAGATAGCATACAGCGCTCTATCGACCCCAGAGGAGAAACTACTTTACCAACTTCTAATACTTCTACTTTCTTCTAATCTTGATTGTTACATGTTGTGGATAGCTAATTCATGACCTCGGGTAGTGAACATATATTTTGTCTTTATCTTTGAGGCTGAACGAGTTTTCTTTTGCTTCTTAACACTTTCAGTGCGGCATGACGTCAATTGACGTCATGCGTATCTTTCTTTTCAAGACGGCTTTTCTCCACCTCAGCACCTCGGACGAACTCTGTGTGTGCTTCCCATCATTCATTTGATTCAAATCTGCTTTGGAGCAAGTTTAGTTTCTGAATCATAATTATTTTATTTATGATAAAATATTCGTTGTTAGCCTTACACACGGCAATGTAAAAGGTAGGTATGAGATTGTAAGTATGTATTTTATTTGTTATTTCTGTTCTAATATCTTTTTAAGTTCTTAATACATCGCTTAGTAATGTACCTTGGTGTCTTTTGGGGTATTCAAAGGGAAGGAAAATGTTTTGGGGGTTTTCGATGTGAGGAATTTATAACGGTTTCGCACATCCTACGACCCCTCTAGAAGGGCTTCTTCAAGCGTTTACTCAGTTGTACCCGAACCACTGGTAGAGGAGGACTAGTTTGCGTCCTTTCGGTATTTGTCGGAGTTCAGTTGGCTGCTTAAGTTTTCATTTGTGGTATGTCATTCAAGTAGTATTTTTTATAATTTATTGAGATATGTGTTAACCTGTTTCATAGACCTGTATGCTAATTTATTTCTCTTTTATTCCTAAATTAAGATTTTTTTTCTGTGAATGGCGGGAATCTGAGTTGGTTGGACACTGTCATTGAGTTTGTGATTGCTGCGTGTTAGTGCATTTAAAGTGGTGTGCATCATGAAAAATTTTGTATTGAGGTAAGCAACCTATTTTTTTAAATTTCAAGCATTTCTTTGTGTTAGTAGTTAGATAATTCACGACCATTGTTTCTATTAGCTTATTTCCAAAGATTTATTTATGGAATTAACGGAGTATTTTTCTTAGGGTTTTTCAAGAACTTATTTTTTTATTGCTAGGGCTATGTAATGCACGTTGTGTTGCTGCTTGACTTAAGATTTATTTCAAATGTCATATACTATGGTATTACATACATTTCATCTTTTTTCTATTACTTAGCATGAAATAAGAGCAATTCGTCATAATCGATCCATGCTCAGGGCAGTATTTTGACGGATATCCTGCAGGCTTCTTCAGGACCTGAAGAGACGCATTGTAGTCCAGCCCTCCGAAAACTCTATGGCCCCACAGTCGACTTCCCATACCCTCGGTTTCCCCTTCCTCTCTCTGGACTTCCCCCACAATCGCCTATCACTCCGCTAGGCTCACCTCTCCCTCCGCCAGCCTTCACACGAGCGGTGGCTCCCAGGTATCCAGGGGCCTTAATGCATTCCGTATATCTATTGATAGATGGTATTCCTTCATGGTAACAAAGTTTCATTTGCAATTAATGCACCTCTCAAGAAAATACGTATGATACCTTACATTAATGCACACTCAATAATTAATTATGATGATAATGACAAAACAGCACATTTTGTATTTACAGCCCACACAGTAAGACTCAAGTTTAAGCATTTACATCTCAAAAATGGAAGAAGCGATATTCAGAACATTTCAGTGTGTAGATAATATAGACTCGCATTTAATGCTGGTAAGACTTTTCATGATAATTAATTTTGAGGCGTGTAATTGCAGTGAGAAAAAAAATGGCACAATTTTTTTTAGAGCCGCAGATGGTAGTGGCATCACTTTGGCAGTTCTCATAATGGCCGAAAATATGAAATGCAAAAATGAAAGGGAATTTTGATAGCATATGAGTTGCACTATTTTCATGATGTTCTTTTCAAAATTTTCAAATGATTAACTTATATTTATTTAAGTTATTCTAGTCAATTTAGGAAACCGGGTTTTTTCCATAAGTATGCAGAATTGGAGGAACGGGACAAACACCTTTGTGATCATTTTAAAATTTCTAATGTGAATCCATTAACATCATAACAGTAGACCATGCTGCAATACTTTATTTGAATTTTATATTTTTTGAAAACAAGTTCAGAGCGAAGGCAGAAATGGGAAGAATGTAAGCACTACCAATTCAAGTTATACTATTGATGGCAGAACTTCAATTTTTACCGCTATTTCGACACACTTCATACATAGATTTGGATTTTTGTCTCCTTTTCGGAAGATGTTGAGCTTTTCAACTAATATTTATCTTTTCACCAGAGGGTTTCCCATGTCTAATTCTAAGCTATATCTCACTTTTACAGTCATTGGTGCTCGTGTAGTTTTGATGATTGACAATCTTTTTTAATTCCAGATTTCAACCTCTTCCGAGATATTCATTGACAAATCAAGGTAAATGGAGATTATTTTCCTAGGACATATTTGGTTAGGTCCTCCGCAAAACGTGCTAACCAGTATTATTTATATACTCTGTGATGCGGACATGAGAAAATGAATGTGCAAACAAGGAAAATGTACTATCAAGGAACATCCTAATAAGAGTCCACTGTAGTGGAAAAATGGCAAATGCCATGGCGTAAATACAGGGTTCTACATACGTTGGAGATACAGTAAATCTGATGGGATGCAATAAAAATGTCTAAATGGGGAATAAATTCATGGGAAAATGTAAATTTTGATATGCAAATTCGTGGTTTTACTGTAATTGGTGAGCAATAATGCACACTGAATTTGTAAATTGAGACTATTTTCAATAAAAAGCTAGGGTATAAATGCACTAGCTGAAGTATTTTTGTTTCCTTACTCAACAATGAGAAAAACAAAATGAAAATACAAAATACAATGATTCCTTGACAGCAGAGGCATAGTTTAAATTCAATTTCCATCACTTACTTCAACTTGCATGCTCTAGACAATATGAAGCCTTGTAATGTGAATCCATTGACATCAAATGATCACCCATTTCACTGAATCTAAAACTAAATAATAACCTATGAGGAATTTCACTCTCTAATCTCACTGAAGTAATACTAAAGTACTCTAGCAGGGGTAGTTCTATTATTTATTCAAAAATAACATTATTACTTACTTTTGGAGGATCTAACAAAAAAGTTTCCCGACACCTTTTCACAGTCTCTTCCAGATTCCTCTGCAAAGCATCAGCTAAAGCTGCCTGGCTTCCACTAATCTGACCACTCTGGTGACTTGCTTGCGGATGTACACAGGGAACTGTTGGTTTAGGTAATGCTGACACTAATACTCCAGTTCCAGTAGCCACTGCTACTAATAATTTCTCTCCTATCCTGACCTCAACCTCAAGAAAAAGAGATTAAAAATTGTTACTTCCAATGCAAGGAGGAGGGAAAAATCAAAGAAAGGTTAGTAATTTGTCTCAACTCTTGTTGTTTATTTATTTAAAATGCAAAATTCTTCAACATTTTTATTTTTCATGGCATAATGTTGATCATGAAGATGTCAAGGTAGCTTAAAAATAGCATGCCGTTGTCTCCAAATTTCAGTTTTCATAATTGTAGCGTACAAAAATGTGATGGCTGTCACTTACATGATGATTAATAACTTGTACTTCTCTCTCCTTATTTGCATTAGACACTAATTATGTCACTTTGAATGCAAGGTAAGATACTCAAAGGTTCACAAATAAATTTGAATTCGTACTTAGAATTGGATGATCATTGAGTGGTCCATTTTTTCCTTTGATAAATATTCACACAGCAGATTGGCAAGATTTACCAAGGCATCTATTCATCAATACTGCATATCAAAATATAATGTCCACATTACCTTGAGGCCAAAGACAGCATTCATACCACAGAGTCGAAGTTTATTAGCCAGGGCCCTGTGTAGGTCATATTCCAGAAAGGGTAATCCATCAGAAATGTCTTTTGCAGAGGCTTCCCCTCTTGAACTACCACCACTGCCAACACCAACATTCACTACTCCCCCACCCCCAATTCCACCCCCACTTCCACTCCCTCCTCCCCCATAGCCACCTTCACCTCTCCTTCCCCTGCTGGCATATGCCTGAATCAGGGTCCCCACACCAACAGTGGCTAACCCATCTGGAGGCTCACAAGTAGCAAGAAGGACATCAGGGACACAACCTCTCCTGAAAGGTGAAACAGTGGAATGATAGAACAAATAATAAAAAAATGAGCTAGCTAAAACTAATTATCTTCCCTGGTGATGGAAATTAATTATGAATCATCAAAAGTGCCTTAAAGTTTCACCAAGAGTTATGCTATTTTACTGTGCCAGCTCAGGCATTTCATTTTCTTTGTTATGAATTTCCTTACATATACTCCATGGATATTTCGCTTTCCATTTCATTTCGATTGATTCAAATCATTCCATTGTTTTTTCCATCCTTTTCTTCACTAAAAATCTATGACTTATTCATTATGACATTTCATTCAAATAAACAATCAGAGAAAGAGTGTGGCTGTTCATAACACTTTCTTTCTTAACCATATCCAAAAACATCCTGTGAAGGATTCATTTTGGGTTGAGAGAAAGTTTGCTGTGGTTGATTCCTGGCAAGTCAACGATCCTGCCAATCACCATAGTTGTGGTACATGATTCATAGTGCAACTGGTTGTTGTGCCTAATGATTTTTTTTTACTTGCTGTAATCTTTGGTTGACATGCTTATTCGCTGTTAATCTTCTTGCATTTCCTTTACACAAGTGGTGTATTAATGTAATCCTGCAATTGTAGTATTGTTTTAATTTGATTTCAATAGTTGAAAATAGAAAAAAAAACTCTTGGGATTATAAATATAAATATTCATTTTCCCTGGACACCATAGTAAACATTTAAATAGGAGAGCATTTAAAAGAAAAATTTCTACCATGCTAGCTTACTCATTGGCAACCAGAATTATGCTAACCTCCCCAATTTCCTTCCAAGAGTACCGGATAGCTCATTCCCATTTGAGGTAATATTCATCCTGGAGAACATAAGCATTTTATTTCAAGTCTTGGTTCAGAATTAAAGCTCCTAAGTATAAAAATTTCTCAATTCAAATGAAAATAATTTGACCAGCAAATTCATGAAAAGTGTGTGGGAAGTGAGGAAAATCAGATGGAACCCCTCAAAAACATAAATGCCAAAAAATCCAGGGCTAAAAATGTATAGAAAGGTCAAGCAACTCAGCAATTGGGTGAGAATCCCAGATAGTCGAGCAAAATATAAATATAGGAGTTTAATACTGTTTAATCAACCAAGTCTCTTTCTCCCACTGATGGCAGGAGACACAGTTTGATTAACAGCTGTAATGTAGATTGCCTGAAGTGCACTTACACCCTGTTGTTTCATCGTCTGGATCTCTCAGCGCTCAAGAATCTTTGATGTTGATTCTCTACTGATATAATACTTTTTACATAAATTAGATGGTCAGTGAGAGTTTCACGTTATTATAATCTTCCTGATATGCATACATATCAAAGATTGGCTGAATATAGTCCAAAATATATTCTAATTTACCATAATAGCTTACTCACAAAAGCAATCATTGTGCAATATAACAATATTTATGTTAACTTTGGATTTTTTTTCATCTTCATTCATGATACAATCTAAACAGTCAAATATGTAATGATAGTGGTTAAATGTACTTGCAATAAACAGATACAGTGGAATCCCGGTATAACGAGTGCTCATAATCCCTCGGAAATCACTCGCTAAAACGAGCGCTCGTTATATCTGAAGGTGTTGAAAAAAACCCACCTAATTCTCATAGTCGTTCGTATTTACTGATTTTCTTTTGTTTCCGTGGTATTTGACGAAGGTAAACTGCAAAAAAGTCATTTCAGGCACAATCTGGTAGAATATCAACATATTTCATGAAAGAAACAGGACATTTTCCATTATATAAAACATTAATTCCCCTAGTTTCGGTGTTTTTCTTCCAGTTCTTCTATTTTTCGATCGCCGAAGAAAACTGTAAAGGCACCGTAACTAGTCGGAATTAAAATATTATGTACACTGTGGAAGTTTTTGGATAATTTTGCGAATATGCCATGATGATAATATCAACTTTGTCGAGTTTTAGAATGTTAACCGGTACGTCCATCAGTTGATTTTGAGTTTTTAAAATTGACGATATATCGGGAAACGATAAATATCGCGATAAAATACCATGATATCGCGTCCCGGTAAAATATCACGATATCGTGCCCCGATAAAACATCACGATATATTATCACGATAAATGTCACGATAAAAGAAAGTGATATTGCGCTCGTTCAAATATCACGTAAGCGCACCCGATGAATTATCGTGATATTGCGCCGGCTAATCGTGTTGGAAAAAGACAGCCATTCGCTTAAGCTGGAGCAATCTGTCCACGCAGGTACGTCAACTATCAGACCACTGAAATTAAAAGAGAGAACTGCTGAGAATTTGAATTAGCAGATAGCAGAATAGTAAGTTTTCAAACGTACTTGCTCCAGCTTAAGCGAAGGCCAACTCAACGACTGTCTTTTTCCGACACGATTAACCGGCGCAATATCACAATAATTCATCGGCCGCTATTACGCGATATTTGAACGAGCGCAATATCACTTTCTTTTATCGTGATATTTTATCGGGACGTGATATCATGTTATTTTATCATGATGTTTATCGTGATATTTATAGCGATATCTTATCGTACCCTGATATCTTATCGTACCCCGATATCTTATCGTACCCCGATATCTTATCGTGCCCCGATATCTTATCGTGCCCCAATATCTTATCGTGCCCCGATATCTTATCGTGCCCCGATTATCAATATCACCCATGCCTAGACCTAACTCCCTCTCCTACTCTCATCTTGCTCGTCCGTCCACTACCCTCCCACTGATGACTGGGCCTAACAAAAGAAGAACGTAAAATGGGAACGCGCAGAGGGTACTGAAGGCCATGATTCGCTAATGTTTGGACATAATTGGCTTTAGGTCTTGTAGATATCTTGTATTTTTAGTTTAATTCGCAGATAATACAAAATACAATAGTTACTTTTTGCTAGGCGGCGTATCGCCCTCGAGAGATATCTGTTGTAATACCGAGCGTATACCGTGGAAGGAACTTTTTGGCCTCGCTATATCCGCTTTATTTTACATGTAAAACATAGGCCTTTTGGCGGTACAAAGACAATCACTCGCTATAACGCGATTCTCGCAATAAGCCGTACTCACTAAACCGGGCTTCTACTGTAATTCTACTCTCCTGGTATATAAATGCTTGGAAAGGAATTAAGTCAATAGAGGTAAGTGGAATTTTGAAACGTTAAACACATTATGAAAATAACTAAGTACTATTCCACAGTATAATTTATTTTTCCTATTGATTTTGTCGTCTGAGCACCATTGTCAATTGTATTGTGCTGCTACCTTGACAACAACGGTCATGTCGATTTTGATAGTAAAAATAAAACTGTAGTGAGGAATGGTACAGTAATTTTTTTAACATGTTTAAGCTGGAAAATGAATTGATTAATGTTCATTAACCAAGAATGGGGGAAGCCTGAAGACCTTATTTGCATAGAACTACATACAAAGAGGTGCACAATTGTAAGATAATACTTATTTGAATTTATTATTTAACTCACCGGCACAAGGCACACTTGGCCATGTTTATCTGAAATGGTACAGTAGATGGCCCATAAGGTATATGACAAATGGAGCAAGAAGGAAAGTGCACTGCTCCACTGCAATGGTGAGTTGTTGAAGACAGTGGAGGAGCATGGCTTGGGGGTGGAGATGCTGATGATGCCATTCCTCCCATTGAACCCATTACACCTTTCTCTTCACCTGAATCTCTGCTTTCAGATGGATTGCGGGCTCGAGTAGTTGATGCCTGGAAGAGGAAAAAAAATTAAGCATCCCTCATTCATTAGAGGAATATGTTTCTGTAGCATGAGAATCCAAGAGGAGATCCATGGTTTACATAAGTTTGATCAATGCAGACTGCTTGAGGGCCTGGACGCCTGGAAAGAAGGTGGTACATAGTGACAGGCTGTGGGTAGCCATTGTAGAGGGAGATTTGGGGGAATGGAGAGTGCTTGATGTTTTATTGTGAAGAAGGTTTTCTGGGTAGCCACGCTGGAGAAGGGAGTGATGAAGGTTGGTGAGGAATTTGTTTAGGGATTCAGGATTATTACAGATGCGGTGGCCACGAATGGAGAGGGAAAAGGGGAGGGAGCGTTTGGTGTGTGAGGGATGGCAGCTGTTGTAATGAAGATATTGCTGCTTGTTGGTGGGTTTTATATGGACTGAGGTGTGGAATTTGTTATTTTCAAGCATAATATCGACATCCAGGAAGGTGATATGGGAGTTAGAATTGGAAGATGTGAAAGAGAGGCAGGAGGAGGCATTCAGCGCGGAAACAAAGTTGTCAAGGGAGTTCATTCCGTGCGTCCAGAGGAGGAATATATCGTCGATATAGCGGAGCCAGAGGAGAGGTTTTAAGGGATAGTTGGAGAGGAAAGTTTCTTCCAGGTGGCCGAGGTAGAGATTGGCGTAAGAAGGACTGAATCTACTGCCCATTGCGCACCCTTTTGCTTGTGAATAGAATTTTCCATTGAAGGAAAAAGAGTTATGAGTGAGGATGATTTTGGAGAGGTCAATGAGGAAGTCAGTGCTGGGTACATGAGGAGTTGGACATTTGGAGAGGAAGTATCTAAGGGAGGAAAGACCATCAGGCTGAGGGATAGAGGTGTAGAGGGAGGTGACATCTATTGCAAGTTGCAAGATGATACAATGGGATGCCCCTGATTATCCTTTTTGTGGATTTTGGGGAGGATATAAAAATGTGGAGTGCGTGGGTGTGATAGCGCGGCGATATCATCAGCCGAGAGGCCCTCACTTGGGCCCGTGCTATTTAAAAAGTGGATAATTTACTTTTGGAAATCAGGGTTTGGATCTGTAGGTGTTTGGGAATAGGATGAAGTATCAGCGAGTTGTCTTCCGGCTTCAGCAATGTAATCGGAGGTGTCAAGGATAACGACTGTGGAGCCCTTATCTGCCGACGTGATGATAATTTCCGGATTATTAACAAGTTTTCTGAGGGCTATGGATTCTGCACGTGAGAGGTTAGGTGTTGGATTTAGGGAATTTAGGAAGTGGGGACTTGAAACTTTGGAAAGAAGCAGATTTATGAATATTCCGAGCGGGTGGTTAGGAGGAAGGGTTAGGGGGTTCCCGTGTGGAAGGGGGTCGGAATTGACGGACTGCATTGTGAATGGGCTTCGGGAGGGACTGAGGGTGGGAGTGCCAGAACTGCTTCCAACGGAGGGTGCAGCAGAACTGTCCCACGTCAGTGAGGAGGCGGGCACGATTTACTTTAGGAGTTGGAGAAAATGAGAAGCTTTTGGTGAGCAATGTGCGTTTAAAGGAGAGGACAAGAGGTTGGTGACCATATGTTGCGAAGGGTCATTGGGATATTCTTGTGTTTCCGTAACGGTGGGCAAGTGGCCCTTCTTTTGTGGCTGGTGACTCGGAAGAAAACGAGAATGTGGTGGGGGTGGTGGAGGAAGGTTTATGAGGGTGGCCAGATCCGGCTTGAAAAGATATAGGGGAGGGGAAGGAGGAGTGAGGGTGGCAATGTCCAAGGCAAAAGAGAGTCCCATCCGGAAATGGGCAGTATACAGGGCAGAAAGCTTTTTTAGTGCCTTCATGCGGCGGCATTCCAAGGAACAGCGAGAAGATTTTAGAATTAGATCTACATTGGAGAGGAGATTCGGGGCCGATTCTGTAATTTTGTTAATCAATGAGTAGATTGACTTATGGTAGTTGTGGGTGATGTCACGAAATTGGTCACGGATGAGGCAGCAGAGACGAAAAGATTGTTGAAACGAAAGTTTGTGCAGGAGTAGGTGGAGATGGGGGGGCATCCCTGAGATTGGGTATTTGACATGCAGTCCTTTGGGAAAGACGCCCAATGAGATGCAGGAAGTGAGAAATTCAACGTGACAGACGTATTGGGCTAGCTTAAATGACAGTTTCTTTAGTTGGTGTAACAAGACGGAAGTAGGCTCCATGTTAGTCAGGGTAGAGGTAAAGGGTATATGTGATTGAAAATGATTGGTGAGTAAGAAGAGAAAAACAGATTAACAGTGGTGAAAGTAGGGATAGGATCTTGAGAAAGACGGTTGCGACTCACAGCTCAGGAACAGTAGACGCAGCTCGAAGGTCCATGACGACAGTAAGATTGTGGTACAACAATAAACACTTTCTTCGGAAATCACTCAGGTGAATAATAGTTCAATATAAGTTTATCACAGGCGTGGTGACACAAAAAAAATAGAAAATAGTGAAAAGGACTCACTGGTACATTCTTAATTTTCAGCGGCGCAACCGCCTTCTTCAGAGGAGAGGAGAGGAGACTGAACTGGGATGGAGTGGAGAGGATGGCACTGAGGGGAAAGGACAGGGGAGGGGGTTGGAGTCAACATACATAAAACATTGAACACAACAAATTTCGCCTTGACCAGGAATCGAACCACGGACCTTTTGCTTGCCGGGCGAATGCGCAGAACCACCACGCTACCAAGGTTACTCTAATCTCCAGTGAATTCGGCGGGGGTTTATAGCACCAAAGCCCCCTGTTTTATGGGTGTTCACTATCTCTTTCTTTCACCTTCTGTTTGAATTTATATTTGTGTATTTGCACCTATGGCATTTTGTATGAATGTTGCTTTGTGTATTTGACCAGATTGGTTGTTTTATTCTTAGGGGTTGTGTGCCCCAAACATATGTGTGCTATATCTTTCATACTGTCTGTGTGAGTGAGTTTTCCTATCATTTCCTCTTCCGTGTATTCTCTTTGTTGGTGGGTGGAACCATGCCCTAGCGCCATCTCTTGGCTGATTCAATGGGCTAATCAGGGGGGGATTTGGTGCTATAAATCCCCCGCCTTATAAATTTGGTGCTATAAATAAAAATCCCCGCCATTTCACTGGAGATTAGAGTAACCTTAGTAGTGTGGTGGTTCTGCACATTCGCCCGGCAAGCGAAAGGTCCGTGGTTTGATTCCTGGTCAAGGCAAAATTTTTTCCATGTGTTTTCGGCCATCAATCCATCTCCTCAGCACCGTTGTGTTCACTGTTTCAAATATGTTCACTTTCTCTTTCTTTCAACTTCTGTTTGAATTTATATTTGAATATATATTTATTAGAGGTGGGACGAATCCTAAATTTTCTCGAATCCGAACCCGAATCCGAATCCTAAGAGGTTCTCGAATCTCTCGAATACCTCGAATCTCTCGAATCCTACATATAAAGTTGATAATAACAGAAAAGAAAAGACTTTAGCAGCTGCATTCAATGAAAAACAAATTAAAGAATAGTTTTCAAAAATACAACTCTTTATTGCAATAATACAAATAAGATTTGAAGAGATAGCATAGATAAGTAATAAACATGTTACACCAAATTTTTTGCATGAAATGAAAGCATGTGAAAGTTCTAGGAGGCATAGGGATGATATGTTTCCAAAACGTTATTAGACTGATACTGAATTGCATGTTTAAAAATGATATCTTTGTTTCCGATATTGTCGCGTCTTCAAGACTCATTCACAGCGATACACGAGCTGCTTGCAGGAGACAATTCCTCGTGTGTTAAACATTGTATTGCATTGTATGTAGGGGGACACGGGGAAATATATTAACTAGATTACATATGGTTGGGCCAAGATTAGGAACAGTGTGAAAAAATTGTAGTTGTAAATCGGAGAGAATATCAGGAATTAGTTTACAGGTGTATGAGGAAAGATGCAGAAAAGCAAGCAGTATGGTGCAGTAGACACAAGAGTGGTCAAGACACCATGGGTGTTGGCACAAACTATGGAGGAAATTGAGGAATGATGGAAATAGAAAGATTTAAACACAGCAAGGCGAAATAAAATTTAAGGAAACAAGCAAAAGACTTAGGAGGGGTATGAAGAGTGTGAGAGAAAAGTGGCAATAAGGTCAATGTAAATAGGTTGAGAAGTTCCAGAGAGAGGGAGAAACAGGCACCCTGTACTCAAAGGTTAGAAGGTTATTCAGCAGCAAGAAGTGGAATACGATATTGTGCATTAGTGTTAAGTCAGGAGAGCTGCTGCTAGAACTTACAAGATATTCAGCATAGGGGTAATGAATATGTGGTAAGAACTGCATGGCACTAACAATAGGGAAGGGAACTTGGGAATAGAAGAGAAGGATAAAGATAAGGATGAACTGGGACCAGGAGTCCAGCCATTCTAGTAAGTTAGGGTAAACATTGTGAGAAAAGAAGGTGTTAGAGACTATAATGTTATCCTATCAAAGCTACTTAAGAATTGAGGTTGAGAAGAACTTGATGATTTTACTGGTTTGTGCGCAGGATGCATGAGGATGAAGTTTGGCTGGAGGATTTTTTAAAATCTGTATTAATACCTAACCAAAAAATAAAGAGAAGGCCGCAAATGCTGAAAAGCATACACTTCTTAAATAAAAAAAAATTTCATCACCTATGCGATAGCATCAGCCGATCCGCGAGTTATGCAACCCGGACAACAATCGCGACAAAAATTACGTACGTGCACTGTAATTTCTCGCGGCATTACAATTCCACAGATGACTGAGGTCACAATAATTGGTGGTACATCTGAGAAAATTTTACTTATCTTTCATAGTGGTAACTTACTGCATGAGTTTTTACTTTGTCTTTCACGGAGCGTTGAGTCCACCAGTTATGCAACCAGGACGACAATCACGGCAAAATCGTCTCGTAAAATGCAAATGGCGAACCATTCAAAAATTTGCTAGCGTAAATAAAGGGAAGATGTTATTTGCGGACATATGAAAATTATTAGGACTCGAAGTAAAAGTCGTTAATGGCGGGAAAACGTATATTGCGGGGACGTAAAAGCGAGGTTTAACCTTATTTGTAATGAACGTTTTTATCGGTCGAAACTAATCTGTTCTAAGTTATTGCATAAAGAATTCGATTTTTATTTATAATTTAGGATTCGAAAGGTTCGAATGATGAAAATAGCACAAAGATTCGAGTTTTCGAATCTCGAATCTTTTTCAAGATTCGAGGGATTCGAGGATTCGAATGTCCCATCTCTAATATTTATATAAAATTTCACAGAAAGCTCTCATTAGTTGAAGTTAAACAAGTGTGAAGAGAGATAGTGAGACACACTGGGAATTTAATTGTCTTAGGAAAGTAGTATTTATATAAAATGAAGGTGAATGAAACACTTAAGTCATCAAAGCTACATACCACCAAGGTGACTCCCTTGTCTTTTTCAAAATCTGTTCGGTCCAATGAGGATGTCATGAGTTCTCTATGAACTGATGTACACTGATGACCAGCCCCAACTCCTCTCAAACCATCTTCAGGCCCAATGCCATGATAAAAATAGTTAGGATTAATCACCGCAGCTGTTCCAGAGGCACTCAATACACAGACATCATCACTGAAAACCAATGAATACATTAATAAATAAATCACAGGACTGTCAAATTGTATAAGTGATTGTTACATTGGTGTGCCTCACACAGGGTGTGGCACACCAATGAATACATTAATAAATAAATCACATGACTGTCAAATTGTATAAGTGATTGTTACATTTGTGTGCCTCACACAGGGTGTGGCAGAATGAACTCTCCAATTTAAGAAAGTGCTGTCTTTCTGCCCATGTGCCACTGTAGTACTCCCACCGGCCCTTGGCGATGACTTTCTCAAATTGGGGAGGTCATTCTGCCACACACTGTACAATTGCATTATGTAAGCTCTATGTAATACAGTATGCATACTGCCAAACAGGCAAATAAATATATTATTATCATTGCTCCTAATTTTTTAAATCAACATGTCTTTTTAAAATAGACAAAAGCTTCAAATACAAAAATCTACAAACATACCACTGATATTAATAATTTGCTCTTAGACCCATACACTTGCAGACATAAGGAATTTCTACACACCATACCAAAATAATGAAATTCTAGTTTTTAACTCCACTTTTTCATTATAAGGTATTAATGAATGCATAAAATGCAACACAGCATCAATTTATCACAAAAATCACAATAAGAATCAATATAATATGGTAGGTGCTATGTTTAAAATTGAACACCTTTTATGGATGGGTCGATTCCAATTCTGTATTCTTAAAATGAGAATAGAAGCCTTCAAAGTTGATTCTGAAGGAAAAACAACCAAAACTAGAATACTTCAATTTAGGGTTGGGGCTGAGATTCGAAGATTCGGTCGAATCCTATCGAAGCCATGGATTTGAGATTCGATCGAATCCATGATTAAAAGATTCTATCGAATCAATGGATTAAAGATTTGAACACCAGTCTTGCGGATTTTAAGCACTAGTGGTGGAGAACTACAGTAAGTCCTCGACTTACGCAGATCCGAGTTACATGGATCCCGAGTAATGCGGTTCAGTTTGGACTTGCTTGCTTGCATGCCTGCATTTCTCCATGTTTCTGTTGCTTTGACAGATTCAACCGCATGACGACCCGCAACTCATTGCCAAGTACGCAAGAGTTGATGCCAAACTATGGGTGTTCGGATCGCCAACTCTAGAGTACGACATTACATAGTTTGATAGGTGATATTTGATCATTGTGATGGTGAAAAAGTCTGATCTGATTAGGCATAAATGTCTTTTTTCGGCATAGTTTGACCTTCCCGTGTAAATCGACGGGTAGTTTATTTATCATTGACATGGTCTTTATATCGGGTACTTCAACTAATAGAAATTACAAAAGCACAGACACCCATGGCCAGGGAAATGAAAAACCTCCCCGGGCAGGATTCGAACTCGTGACCTTGGGATTGACAGGCCAGGGGTTTACCCCGCCACCATCTGGCCAGCATTATTATATACTCCATAAATGATGTCTGTAGTCCATTACAGCAAATAAGAAGTTTTGGGTAATTAAGTGTACTTATTTTAGATTTAAATATCCAGTGAAAGAAAAATTGGATTTGTGTTACTCTTGGCTTTGTCGTATTATGTTAACTTAATGGCTTCTCAAAAGATGGCATTTGTGTAATCGTCGCTCATTGCCGTCGTGAAAGTGGCACCGCTAATGGTTCAAAAATGGATAGGTAAGTTGTGGTGTTTCGACTTGGACGTGGATTTCTACTTCTTTTTTTTTTTGCTGTAATGGACAACAGGCATCATCTATGGAGTAGATAATTAACTACACATCGACTTACGCGGGAAGGTCAACTACGCTGAAAAAAGATGTTGATGTCTGATCATATCAGACTTTTTCATCATCATGATGATCAAATATCACCTATCAAACTATTTGATGTCTTAAACTAGAGTTAGTGTTCCGAACACCAGTAGTTTGGCATCAACTACAAACCAAAAATTTTGGATTCACCCCATCACTACTTTAATTTCTAATCTCCGTGATTTTAAATTTCCCACATGTCACAACATAATTGTAGACTTGCTCACTGTCATGGAATGACTAGCAAACTTCAATAGCTAATCATTTTACTTTTTTAGAGCATAAAAGTACAATAAATATGACCGTGGTGAATTTTGCTATGTGGATATAGTTATAGCTCCGTTAATGGGGACAAATAGTGCCATGAGTGGCCCCTTTCAACATAAATGTAAGGCATCACTGCGTCAGGAAAAATAAAAAAAATTGCAAAGAAACTGTAATTTTGCGAACATGCAGGCTACAAAAAAGATTGCAGGCTTTCCCGGCGTACGCTGGAAGTGAAGGCTATTCGGGTGCTCCACAGGGTCAAATCCTCCAGACAGAAGAGAAAGTACAGCAGACTACCATCCTCCAAGATGGAATCATCAAAGGTGGACACCAAGCCGTTGGTGATCAACTTAACCAACAAGACCTTCGATTCCCCAACTTTTGCGGTCCTGTCAAAAGGGCTCAACTTTGCTGCTGCACCGAGATCCATACCCTATCGGGACTTCCTGGGTGGAATAGAACCGGCCATCTGTAGACTCCCCGGAGATTTGGCGGAAGAAGCGAGGGCAGATGTTGCCTTGGCTCTGAAAAGGGCTCCCGCCTAGACCCAACACCACCAGAGAGGAATGCGCTGCCATTCATGCTCTATGGGACAATGAAGCAATAAAGATGCTTCCAGCAGACAAAGGGAACGCCACGGTTCTGATGAATACCGAGGATTACCGCAGGAAAATCTCAGAAACTCTCCAAGATCCAGCATATCGGAAGCTGACCCGGGACCCCATTGAAGTTATCACCAGGAAAACCATCTCCCTGATTAAGAAATCCGGTCTCCCAGTAGAGATCGCCAGGAGCCTACATCCTCCAGCACCAGCTCCACCCAGGCTATACGGGCTGCCGAAAGTTCAAAAGGATGGAGTTCCATTGAGACCCATTGTGAGTGCGATCGGGTCACCCACATACCAACTGGCGAAACACCTAGCGGGAATTCTATCCCAGCACGTTGGCCTGAGCGAACATCACATCAAAAACTCCTCGGAGTTTGTGAAGACCCTAGCCGAATTCCACCTGGATAAAACGGACATGATGGTCAGTTTTGATGTCATATCCCTTTTCACTCGTGTCCCTCTCTTGGACACGATGAAGCTCCTGGACACCATATTTGATAAGAACACAGTGAATCTTTTTCACCACGCCCCGACGTCCACTTACTTCAAATACGACGACAATTTCTACGAGCAGACGGATGGCGTTGCCATGGGATCTCCCTTATCCCCGGTGATTGCCAATTTTTACATGGAGGACTTTGAGGAGAAAGCACTTTCTTCAGCTCCCCTTCGACCAAAGTGCTTTTTTCGTTACGTGGATGACACATTCATCATTTGGCCGCACGGACTAGACAGGCTGAATGAATTTCTTCAGCACATGAACAGCCAACATCCCAACATCCAGTTTACGATGGAGATGGAGAAAAATGACCAGATCCCCTCCTTGACATCCTTATCCATAGGAGGAAGGATGGCCGTCTGGGACACAGCGTCTACAGAAAGCCTACGCACATGGACCTTTATTTGAACGGTCGGAGCCACCATCACCCCTCCCAGAGAAGAGCGGTACTCTCTACCCTCTTCCATCGGGCCAGGGCCATAGCGGATTCGGAGAGCCTTCCACAAGAGATAAAACACCTGAAGAGGACCTTCCACCAAAACGGATACAGAAAGGAGGAAATTTCTTTGGCCCTGAAAAGGACCTTTAATCCTCGGCCCGCCGGCTGGGAAGAGGAACAGCGTCAACATGTAGCAAGGGCCGGACTACCCTACATCTCGACCGTTTCCGGCAAAATATCCAGGATTCTGAGGAGATATGACATTGACACCTACTTCCGACCCAGCACTAAGTTGAGAGACCATTTGGTTAAGGCGAAGGATCCCTGTGGACTCTACACTCCGGCAGTTTATCGCATTCCCTGTGAATGCGGGCAAGCATATGTGGGAGAGACCGGGAGGATGATTGAGACAAGGATCAAGGAGCATCGGAGGCATCGCAGGCTGTGTCAGCCCGAAAAATCTGCGATAGCCGAGCATAGCATAGACGAAGACCATGCTATACAATGGGATCAGGTGAAAGTCCTTTGCCGAGATAACCATTACTGGGAGAGATTGACGAAGGAAGCAATCGAAATCAGAATCGAGGACAATTCCATCAACAGAGATGACGGCTACTACTCTCTCAGCAATGCTAGGAAACCCATATTGAGGAGGATCCGATTGGCTAGGAAAAGCAGATAATCGACGGACCAATCACAAGGCACCTGACTCCTCGGCGAGGGGTATATATAGAGGCCATTTTCACCACACACGACATACAGCCCTGAGGATGGGGAACGACTCGTTCCTTGAAACGTCGGCAGCGATGGAGGATTTGACCCGGTGGAACACCCGAACAGCCTTCACTTCCATGCAGGCTACACTTTTCATAATACAGAATTTTCCCTCTTTTAAAGATGATATCAATATTCCCACTTTAGTCGAATTCTTGAATCCCTCGAAACCAAATCCCTGAAAATCTGAGTCACCTGTGCCATGTCCAATTACAATATGGATCAGAAATTCCCATTAGTCATCGAAAGTAACAAAAACATGCTGGTGGTGATGACTGCGGCAATAAACTGCACGCCATCAGCAAATGAAAACCCATGTGTTCCTTTCATTTTGACTTCGCCATGTGTGGGGGGTTCGAATAGCACTGGTGGTTGGACGGGTCGATGGCGAGGAGCATCAAGGTCTAGTTTTATAAGAATTATAATTGTTATTACATTGAGCTTAGTTTTTTCCGTGTGTTCCCAAGCCTTTTTGGTGTTGTTAAATCGTCCCAGTCCACAGCTACTACGCAGAGAGCAGACGAGATCACCGCTATCAGGTACGGATGGCGTTTGGCTTTTTTTGTTGATATGCCAACGATTTCCGTAATAATAGAGTAATCACGGGTTGAAATTGTTTATATTTTTGCAATTATTTCAGTTGGATGTTCTTTTGAACAAATGCCGTTTTTATAGCTGGATGATATGATCGTATGAAACTGTGATTACTGTGAGATGCTACGAGAAACAGATGCACAGTAAAAGAGGACGTGCATTGATGACGATCGTGACGATAATAACACGTAATTCAATCAATTAATGAGAAAGACGTACACGTAATTTAGGCACAGCATTTCTATTAAAGAACGTGCATTCATGTTATGACAAAATGATTCAGACTCAAGGGAAAAAATTTTTTTTTCAATAGAAATAATTTTTTCCTCACAAACCTGCCCGAAAATAGGGGTGTGCAGGATACACGAGGGCGCGGCTTACACGAGTAAATACGGTATATCCCAGGGAAACAGCTATATACGCCCGATATGCTCTTGAGATCTCCGATCCCCAAAACGCCGAGAGAGAGGGACATTCTTAGTGACGAAGAGGTGGAGCTGTATGTGAGTGAAATAATCGCAGAGACACCTATGTCTGATAACTAGAGTGCGGAAAAAAAGTCTTTTGACTTTTTGTAAAAGGGGGACTTTTGTGGTTTTAAATACAAATCTTCACCAATCTCATCAAATACAACAGTTTTTAATGACTTTCTTAGAGACTTTTTGGGACTTTTTTGGCGTGGTGGGACTTTTCTGATTAAAAGAGACTTTTATGGGCCTTTTTATTTAGATCACATGCCTAAGTTAATATTTGGGTGTTGTGATCCCATTTGTTCAACTGTGTGTTGGACCCATCTGTGTTTTTCATGCGGTACTACACGGAGCAGAGATGTACTGTAAAATGTAAGCTCCTAACAATTGTTAATGCAAAATTTTAATAATAGCTCCGGAAACTGCAATGAATTCTTTCTATTGTTCCACCGTTCATGAAATAATCACACTCACTCAGTGCTTCAACCCGACGGTTGGTTTGAATAGGTGAGGGTAGAGCTAACCCCGTACTTATCCATTTGCATGTCAAATTCATATATTGTTCCTTTCCCTGGGCCACCTCGTAGTTCGAGTTTTTTTTGCTGAGGGTGTCCAAAGACTTCACAAAGGGATAGATTGATCTGAAAGAATGCATTGATCTAATTATGAACCAGCTTATTTGAACCCGGGTGGTCTGCTGACAAGCCGACAGCGCTACACTGTATGCTAGCACTCCACTTTTTTTTTAGGAGATTAGTGGAAAAATGATACAATTATATGAAAGATCATCTAGAATTTCCGAGGAGGTGAACGCGTCACATTGTGTGCAGATGATCATTAAATGAGCCTACATTGTAGCGAGGCAAGCATGTCGTAGATGAACCTGGACCCTCGGCTGCGATCAAGCGGAGAAGAAGATTTTAAAATTATCGCGAAAAACAAGAGAAAAAGGTCCTCAGCTTCCCCGAAAATAGGGGTCCTGACCTGTACAATGGACAACAAATAAGTACTTTTTTCTCATTTTCGGTTTTTCTTGAGCCGAAAACTAAGTTTTGAACTATTAAATCATGTTTCAACTGCCTTATAACATTATTGATCCTGTGTAAAAACTTGTTTTGTATTGTATATTATAAAATTTTCCCCTTTAAATTTGACTGAAAAAACGCCGTTTCCAAGGTTTTACAATGGAGTGTACTTCCACACTCTTTGTCATCTAATGCCTTTTTAGTAAGAGGTAGGGTGCTGGGGACTTCCAGATATTGAAATAGAGGAACAATGAGATGGGAGGGTTAGTTTCAAAGAAAATGAACCATGGGGAGACGGGAGAGTGAATATAAACGACGTGAGTGGTTAAGCGGGATTGCATAACTTGGAGCATACAGCCCCGCGAAGCCGAGAAGCATGTTTCAGGGCGCGCATGCGCCCTGAAAAGGACCCTGTTCGTCCTACGTCAAAATGTTAGAATACCCTTTTTGTTGCTTATATTGTCTACTTTCCGATTATCTGATTAGTTTTTCCCAAAATTAAAACTAAACGATTTAAAAACTAAAAAAGCGATTTTTTGAGTGTTATTTTCAAAATTTGGGGGGGTTGCGGAGGGAATTTTTGGTGGTAAGTTAGAAATTTGGATTCAGCGACCCAAAAAGCGTACCATAATTCAATTTACAAAACTACCTCTAATTTTTCCAAGTAAAATCCCCTAATGCCTGGACTAGCATCTCTAGGCTCTTTTCTCCAACAATTCAGTTAAATTCAGCAACTTTCTCACGGAAATAACTCAAACTTTTGAAAGACTTTTTTCAAAAATATTGGTGACTTTTTAGGCGACTTTTTTTTGCAAAATTGAAGACTTTTTTTCCGCGCTCTACTGATAACCTACTCAAGGAAGTATTGGAAGCGCAACAACAAGACGAAAAAACACGGCGGCTGATAAAATACATGGAAGAAGGTTAGCCACAAAAGGAGAAATTGTGCCTGGAAGAAACAATTTTTTTCCATGAACAAGCTAATCTAGGCCTAAGAGATTTCTTGACATTTTGTGGCATGACATCATGAAATTATCATGCAAAAGTAAGGGAATAAATATTAATTTACTACGTCGCATTATAAAGCTTCCTACAACTTACTTCAACTTCCTTCTTTGGGAATGAATGGAAGTGAAACTGTGCAAAAGCTATATTCATTTACACACAAAGCAGGATTCCTCAACATAATTGAAATACCACTGCTACTTACCATGTTATAAATAAAAAATTGTCTGATCTGGACAAAATCAGAATCCCTTGTCTATTCTTTGATTTTTCTAAGGCCTTCAACCTAGTAAACTATCAAAATCATCTTTCAAAGCTTGCCAGCTTTGGCATAGGAGGAACTTTCTTTGATTGGAACAAGTCATATTTAAGTGGTATGAAACAATGTTCCTCCATATACAAAATGGGATTGTATTTGTTTTGCCTACAAAAGATTTTTAACTTGGTATCCCACAAGGCTCATCATTTGGCCCAGTGTTATTTATTTAGTACATTATCAATCTTCCACTTATATTAAATCCTGTAACTTACACTCTTCCAATGCAGTGTGCTGATGAATAAAATGCTTTGGTGTATGCCACTTCTATTGAATGCCTAATTTCAAGGTTGCCAAATGCTGCTATTCTTTTGCATGAATGATGTAATTACAGTTCCCGTAGTTTTTATATGTAGATAAATCAAATTTAATTTATTATAATAAGAAAAATAAGCCCCAAGCAAACATCACTATCAATATTGATGGTAAACCATACTGCAGAATATTATTTCTCATTTCCTGGGAATCAACATTGACATCTTGGGCCAGTCATGTTGACAATGAAATAAACTGAGTCATGTCCACTACCTTATTAGATCTATTAGGCATACTGTCCATATTGATGTATTATTGTGTTTATTTTGGTGAATTCTATTCTCATGTAATCTACAGTATTCTCTTAAGGAGTTCCTCACCTAAGGCCAGTGACAAACATATTTAAAATACAAAAATGAGTTGTTTGACTTATGTGCAATCCACCTTTCAATGCATTATGTTGACCTCTTTTTAATAAACTTCATATCTTGCCTCTTCCGTGCGTTTACATACATTCTGCAACTATCAGTGTCGCACAAAATCTCTGCAGCTATAACAGAAATGAGTTATCTTTGTTACGACACCAGATATACTAAAAACCTACACCAAACTTATGTCAGAACTAGGCATGCTGCACTTAATGCACATGCTTAGACTTAAAAATATGGGCCCTACACTCTATAACAAGCTACCTAGTGAAATAAAAAAAAGTATAAACTCTGACACTACTTACTTTCTTTCTCCTGACATTTATTCCCGGTACCTAGCTCAGATTTCCATACCTAATTTCCATTCATGCCTTTAATGAATAGTACCTCACTTTATATGTACAGCTACTTACAAAAAAAATCGTACCACTTCCCGACGCAACCCACTCAACAGGCTCTTTAAATCCTCCATGTGACAACACTGTCACCATATTCGACTGCCGAATGCTATCGTGCCCGGCTGACGATCTGAGTAGTAGGAGAACCCGAATGAAACATGAGCTGGCAAAGTGAAGGCCCCATGGTATAGGGGGCTGGAAATTCACCGGCGGCGAGGAGGGTGTTCTTTCCCGAAACAATTGACGAATTCCTTTCGCAATGCGAACCGTGGTCATGCATCTCCATCTCGCTCGCTGACCATGCAAGCACAGAATTTAGTGAACCTTAGTTTTCCAAATTGCTAAGAGATTATATGACTAAACCGCTTTTCGAGGCAAACTCGTGGACTAAATGCAAATTACCGACAATAGAAAGTGTTATAAGGAGATTTTTGCTGTTAATTCGTGAGGCATGGTCGGCCATTTCTTCCAGCACAGACACACCTGCTTACTGCAAGTGCTACTCACGGATTTAGTAGGTTTGCATTTAGTCCACGAGTGCCCTTTCATTGCTGATTCGGCCTCATCGGACTGTCATTTGCGGAAGTTGGGCAACCCTGCGGGCAAATGTGTCGGCGAAACCAAGTCTCATAGATTCACGGTTTCACAATACTATCAACAAGCCACCGCGAGGGTGTGTGGCAGGAGGTGTTGCTGAGGAGAGGAAGCTTTTTTATTCCTGAGATAAGTTTCGATTGCCTTCCAGCATTGAAAACTGACATTGTTTCACTTAACTAACGCTACCTGCCGTTAATGGAAAATTATGCCTTAGTATTAAACACTATTATTAACTAAAATTGACTTAGTTAGAAGCCGGAAGAGAGTCTTCGAAACAGTTTCGATAAAAAAGATTTCAACACATCAGTGATACTACAAAAATTTTCACTTGAGAAGAAAAAATATAATATTTTCTTTCATCTATGAGGGGCAGTGCCACACATTGAGAAATTTATATCCCTAGATCTGAGTATATCATACGTAGGTATTTCCTTTAACGAGGTTTCATTAACATCACGGAGAACATTTATCTTTTTAAGACATGATAGCAGAGCATGGACATAACACCGTGGAGTTTTTTCTAGGCTACAACTCACCAATTCCCGAAAAGAAAGTAGATGCGTATCATTTTAACTTATTTTTCACTGTTGCATTACGCAATAAAATATTTTTCGGAATCACTCCGTAACTATTATGAAATGAAAGATAATAAGAAATATAAAATATAGAACATGAAAAAATAATAAATGAAAGAAATCCAGACGTGCAACTTTGTGAGCATTTGTAAAAAATTCCTTCACACCTGCACGCCTTACCTCAAGTCCTGCGCATTGCATCCTCCAACTGTCTGTGCACATGTCCGAACTTGAACAGAATCCCTAGTCTCTTCGGCAGTCAGAAAATTATTTGCCCTTACGTGGTCCACTAAGCGTGCGCCGTTCTGAGAGGTGACTTTAGGTCTCCCTGAACCCGCCTTCCTGGAAACCTAATGTGATTCTTTTCTTTTTCACTTTTTCTTCAAATTAATAATTGTCATGTGGGATACATTCAATTTCCGTGCAATCTCCCAAACTGGCATATTTGCCGTTAGCATTCCTGCCTCTCGGTTTCTCCGCCTACTGTCGACCAAAATATTATTTGCACTCGAGTTTGAAAAGTGCCTATGAAGTTACCCAAATAACTACAGAAAATTTAATCATATCAATATTTTGGTTGTTTAATTGTATGTTAATAAATTTAAAAATTTGTTTCTCAAAACCCTTCCGATTATTTAACCCAAATTTTAATGCAATACAAACAAGAATCTTTTAAGCGTTTTCTGTAACTTTCAGAATTTTATCTATAAAAGAAATGATACTACATCATTTTCATCATAAGCATTTTTCTCGGCTCTGTGTGGTCGAACAAATTCGATTTCAATATCATTGCAATCCTTAGATATCCATATGTTATAATGCATAGTTGTAAAGAACGTAATTTAATGAAATAATTTTATATTAGTATATATTTATGGGTTAGATTGGTATGGGTCAGCAGTTATTTGTTGCTGGGAAAGCCATGCAAGTTTGACGCAACGAATAGCCGCCGACCCGTCTCACTCTGACCCATACAAATATAAACTGATGTTATATTAGTTGATTAAATTACATTCTTAACAACGATGTATTATAACATTAGGATATCTAAGGAATGTAACGCAATTAAAATAGCATTAGTTTGACAATCCAGAGTCGAGAAAAACGTTTCCGATAAAAATGATTACCGAATCATTTCTTGAGCAGATCAAATTCTGAAAGTTATAGGAAATGCATAAAATATTCTGCTTTATATATTTTGTTAAAATTTGGATAAAATAATTTGAAAGGTTTTCGAGAAATAAGCTTTTAAACACGGCGTGATAGTTGAACACGTAAAAAATTCACCTTTTTCATTCAATCTTTAATAAGAAATACAAAAATATAATATCATTAAATTTTCTGTAGTTATAATGGTTACAATGGTTACTTGTAAACACCCTTCAAACTCGAGTGTGCATAATATTTTGGTCGACAGTACGTGTCAACAATGGCATTCCTCTAGCATAACTAGCATGCACCGTCAATGTGAATTATCACCTTACTTTTCCTCCCAAAAACACACTTCACAAAAGAAGTTCACAAAATTTTTTGTGATACAGTAAAAAATGGTACCATTTTCTTAGCACCATATGTAATTTTGACGTCTAATAAATGATAGAAGAGCATTTTGAGAAAAATTTCACATTTCCGTTCAACACATTCGAAAATGCAAACGCAAGTTGGCATCTGTCTCGAATGCATGCTGAAAGTTGTTTCTCTATGCCAGGATATTTTGAAGCATTGCCTCTGAATACTCTTTAATGCTGCTTTTTGAAAGAAGTTTATCTTTTTTCTTCCTTCTGTCTCGTACGATAGACTCTGGCATGTCATATTTACGTCCCGCTGTACGATTTCAGATCTCTTCCACAACTTGTATGGTCTTAGGATTTTCGCAAATTCTAAATGAGCGTAATCTTTTACCACTGTTCATTTTATATAATATTTAATTAAGAAACAAAGAATTTGCTGTTGGTCAATGCATTGGATGGCCATAGACTAAAGCAACTGCCTCACGCACTATGCACACGGAATTTACTGATGAGGCGTATTATGTGAAGCAGAATTCACGTCTGGTAATTTGATCTGGTGGGCCAAGTAATGGAAAGAGAAAATAATCTTGGCTGGAATTAACTCAATCTATATTTTGTTTCAATGTATTCCACTTTTTTCCTAGTCTCGGTGGGTGCTCACTTTCTACTGATGTTTTGTATTTCCTCGCGTAATCAGTGACAGTTTCGTATTTCTTTTGTAAAGACACGAACTTGCTACATGTATAAGGGAAGGCTTTTTGCCATGTTGTATCTTTGGCGACATAGAAATAAAAATCCCCGTGTAAGCCACTCATCCTCGTGTATGACACACACCGCACTTTTTGACTCTGATGAAAGGGGAAATATGTGTGTGTGGTACACGAGAATATATGGTACTATGTCTACCGAGTTGCAAGTTTTTAACTACAGTGAATGTAAGGGAAGGGTTAGTGAAGGCAAATGGCTTCTAGAGTACCAATTCTCTGAGCAGGTGTTCAAATGAATGTGTGTAATATGTTTTCACATTAGCAAAATGCAAGCAATCTCCGAGCATAATGCGTTTGCAGAGGTGGCAGCTAGCTGTCTATCGCTCTGGGAGTGCTGAATCATGTGAAGGGGCCTAAACTAAATACACGAGACAGTGTGTGGAGGGTCTCAGTCAGTAGCCGAGGCTTGTGTGTGTCAGAACAGCATATCAGTGTCCTGGGATCTCCTCTTAGAGTTTCCGCTGTGAGTTCATCTAAAATTTTTGAATATGGAATCCTCATAACCAAAAAGAAAAAGAGAGGAAGGAGGAGAAGATGAAAATTATTGAAGAGGTCGAATCAAAAAGGTAGAGCCAAAGTGTTATTGCAGAAAAATTTGGAATATCACTGTCAACTCTGTCAACAATTTTCTCCAACCGTGGGAAAATTCAGGATAAAGTTTTGTCTGGAGTTTTGCTTAAAAGGAAAAATTTGCACAGTGTTAAGTTTACTGAGTTTACGGAAATTACGTAGTTCAAAATTACGAAGTGTCAATTTTCCGGTCCCGCTGACTTTGTATTATCGAGATTTTACTGTACATAACCCAAATAAAAAAATTAAATGTTAAATTTGTAGTACTTTAACTAGCACTTTAACTGAAGGATGGTTTACAAGATGCAGCAAGAGAGCTGCATCACCCTTCATAAAAAGAATACACATACAATGAGCTAAGAAAGAGTAAAGGGTAAAGAAAGGCATCATTAACCCTTTTGCTGTGAAAATCGAATATAGTCAACTAATTTTTTTTTCTACTGGAACTTTTCAACTTTTCAAACTTTCGACTGGGTAGACTTTTCTCCATTGTCTCGAAAAAATATGTTTGAAACGTGCTCTCATTCACTGAATTCTCTTCTTCTGAGAACAAGCATTTGAAAGACCTATGCTGCCACCTATGTGCAGAAATAGGAAGTATTACAAAATGAGACGTGTACTGTAGTGCAGCGCCACCTAAAGCTTAAATTTACTTCTGTGATTTTTCAGTGTTTAAATGATACTTCATAGAGAACTGTGCTGAAAATAAAATCTGCAGCAAGGGGGTACGGAAGAAGTAAACAATATGTTTAATGACATGCATGGCTGAGGAAAGAAACTGGCCAAGATGAAACCAAACATATTCATTCAAACATGAAAATATTCTTAATGGTGATTACAATAATGCTAAGGATAGGAATGGAAAGGGGACAGGGAGAACACAAATAGAAAAAACACAAAGAAGGTGGGGAAAATAAAAGAATTCCAGATTTCAGAAGAAAAAAGTGAGAATGAGCAAGATGTTAATTACATCAGCACACCACAGTGAACACTCACCAAATGGACGTCTTTTCAGAGTATGCTACTACAACATCACAGGCGAGGGCTCTTGCATGCGATCGTATCTCCATGCGCACCTCAGTCCACCATGCATCCCGCTGCTCCCATGCTTCCTCTTCTCCTCCACTTCCACCTCCTCCACCATCACCACCAGAACTCAATAGCTTCACTGAACGGGCACTAACTGTCCCAGCTTAGAATAAAATTAAATGTTAGATTAGCAATGCAAAACCACTGCTTCACCAAGTGCAATACCAGTTGAAGAATACACATACAAAATCATACCTGACAAGTTCACATGAAAACTACGATTATTCAGAACCAGGTTACAACAAGTTACAAAATTATGGTACTTTCAGTAGATCTACATTGCAAAATGATAAGAACCAAAATAATCTCATTTTCCTTTTCCAATTACTAGTTTTTAAGCATTAACAAGAGTAAAAGGCAGGGCAGAATGTCTAAAGGCTCACTACACTTTCTTCCCAGTTGTTCTCCATTTCCATTCTAAACTCTTTGGTCTTCTTAAAAAAAACTACCCCACAAACGCTAATGGAGTAGCTGAGGGTACATATTCTTTCCCTTACTTCAATACTGGGTTCATGAAGAATCTAGCATTTTCCCTGCAAATAATGCTGGTGAAGTCTTCTTGCATTCTGCACATGGTCAGTAATTTGGCAATTGGGATCTGCTAAGTAATTCATCATCTTTGATGATGCTTAACTACTTAGCAGATTCTACAGATATAGGGACCGACTTACCAAGGAGTAGACTGACATTTGAGAGAGAAAATTCGAGAAGAGAGAGATATATATATACATATACAGCTATCTAAACAATCTCCACACCTCTCTCTCCAAAAGAGAGTATCCGAATGCACTCCTCAAAAAACGTATTCTGCCCTCCTCAAACAAATTCTCACCCAGAAAAAGAGTGAATACCCAAAACACAGTGAACCTGTACACCACATTTTTCCCAGGCATTCAAAAACTGAACAGTATTCTTAAAGAGCTCTCTCCAATCCTCATCTCCAACACCACCGCAGATTTCCTCTTAAATCTTAAAATCCTCCTCTAAAAACAACTTAATTGTTTACATGAAGTAAATTGAAATTCCACTGATTCCTAACCTGAAATGAGAAAGTCTACATCAGGAGAGGGGTGCTGTTTCAGCATTTACGTAAACTCAGTCAAATATGAGATGCATTAATATTTACAAGAATTCATTTAATCATTTTCTCACTTCCACAAAACTTTTAGGATGTGTGTGTTCCTAGATTAAAGACTTCTAGATCACAGTTACACCACTGAACTGCAAATTATGTTACACATGTCACATGCATCATTTCTGACCCATCATGAGAAATGATAGGCTTCTGGAGCAATGCATACTGTTGCATTTCATTTCCTTTATCCTACTGAATATTTAGTACCTATACTACCACCTACATTTGAAATGTGGTGAACTAAAAGCATTCCTTACCTAAGTGAAGGATGAAGCCAGGAGGATAAGATGTCATTGTTAAGAATGGATATTCTGCCATGTCCAGAGGGTCCGGTGCAATGCCACTGTTAGTTCCACCAGTTGGCATTCTTCCCATTAGAGGGTGGTGAAGGTGGGGAATATGATGAACTCCCCAATTATGTCCATGTGAGTAGTAAGGATGATAGGGATATCCTGCCGTAAAGGATCCACTTTGATAACACCACTGAGAAGAACAGCCCACTGAATCTTTGCTACTTCCACAAATTCCACCACTGCTTCCTGAAATAGATGAATTCCCTGAGGGGATTCCTGGACATTGATTCAACTGATAACTGCTTGGATGCTGATGAAGCATGCTACAAAATATTTCACTAGGAGTTTACCAAAAAAGAAAAAACATAGCTCCAAATAAAATGCTCATATTAAATTATACAAGCGTAGTGAATATTGTGTACTTCCAAAAGAAAACAAAATCTAAAATGAATGAATGATAAGATATGGAAGGGCCCACTAGTGACACACAAAATGAAGCTTTACAACTGGTCACAACTGATCAGCACCAGCAAATCAGATAAAATTTTGTCATTGTTAGGTTCACAGCCAACTAAATATTAGCTATGGGCAGGTTCAGGTCAATACATGCTATAAGACATGGGACACAGTATGAAAATAACCAATCAAATATGTATGTACTTCTATTTTTAGGACTGCAGCTGGTCATTTCTGTATAGAGCACTTTTTGCAGTTTGCAATGAATAAAACATTTCACTATACTAGAAGAAATAGTAAAATTTCGAACTATAATTAACACTAATGATTTGTTTAGCTAAACAGCAGAAGAAATCTTATTATTCGAAAAAAAAAGCAACAGAGTCTACTGCAATACACAACATTATAAATACTAGAGATGAGTGAACACTATAATACTACTTGATGTTCAAGATGTGTGAATATGTACTACTCAAATACTAAAAAGTATTCGATATTCGAGAATCCCGAATAATTATGTATGTTAAGGATAAAGTTCAAATACCATGAATATCTCGCCATATACCATTAGGCACCTATACAGTGCTACATTAGGTGTGTTGATGAACTACATCATGTGTGAACACACTTAGATTTCATGTACCATTTGATGCTATGATGATACAATACAAGACCCAAACAGACTTCACTAAATCATGTGTGCTGCGAGAGGACAGCGTGTCTGAGAAAAGTGTCTGTTGATTGGTTTTGCAATGTAATTTAGGATAGAAAGACAACAGTTTCAACAAATGAAATTCCAGCTACATAAACTGTTTGTCTTTTCAGCATAATAAATGTGCCAAAAATAGTCACCACCAGCCAAGATTCAAAAGCTAAGTTCATAAACATCGCCGACAATAGTGACTTCATATGGGCTTCGCTTACTCCAACTACATATTCATCATTAATTTACGAGGTCACACAATGTGTCTCTTCTTCCATATCATACTTTTGCAAATAGCTATTGAATTTTATGTAAGAGTTACTGAGAACTCATGCCTCTACTCGTAGTGAGCCATTGTCACCGTTTTCCCTCAAGACATCGTCGAGAATATGCCGAGATGCCCGAGTTATGCTGTATTGTTTGAAAGAGGGAACCAATGCAGTAAAATTTATCTTATGGAAAGATCATTTCTAAATTTATGCATGCAAATAAAAATTTTTTTCATCCCTTTAGACTTGAACTCAATTTTATTTGAAAGAAAAGGGTTTTAGTGACTTAAAATGCGATGACTAAGAACTGCGTGCTTTATTTTGTTAGCTTTCCTCATGTTAAATTAGAATTTTGACTATTTAAAACCAATGATGAATTTTTAATCATTTCAAATATTCAAAAGTTACTATGAAATTCAGAAACCCTTCTACCAAACTGGTGACTTGACTGATACACTAAGTTCTTGACTTATGCGGATCTGAGTTACACTGATTCAGAGTTACGCGGATGCTCAGTTAGGCCGGTGACATATTAGCATTTTTTCTACATTTCTGTTGCCACGAAAGATAGGTTGACGCATAGTTAATTATCTACTCCATAGATGACGCCTGTTGTACATCACAGCTAAACAAAAAGATAGAACATGTTCTTGCAGCAGACAGACGAACTTGGGTTTCCTTTGTGATTAGATCGTAGGGATCATTATTTATCTAGCTCGAGAAAGTTTTCTCATTCAATTATTATAATCGTCTTATGCATTTGTTTTGGATGTGAACCCTCATAATCGTTGAGAAACATAAGAGTGGCGAGATTTCTACGAGTGGTAATAAGAAAAGGCAGGCTATAAGTTTGGAAACGAAACCTGTAAATTATTAAGAGACATCACAAAGGTGAAAAGTTTGTGGAAATTGTACGTGCTTATGGGATAAATGAGTCAACAGTGAGAACAATTGCACATGATAAAAGTCGAATTAAAGAGCACCTTAAAAGTTCTGCTCCAATTCAGTCAACAATAATTATGAAGAAAAGGGGCACAGTTATGGAGAAACTATTGTGTTTTTGGATCGAAGACCAGTTTCAACGATGAATGCCATTAAGCCTTAGGCTGATACAGGAAAAATCCTTGAGTCTCATTAACGATCTGAAACTCAAGCATGGTGAGAGTGGGAGTACTTTCAGTGCGAGTCTAGGATGGTTCAACAGGTTTAAAGCACGTGCTAAACCACATCATATTAAAGTCACCGGTGAAGCTGCCCGTTCAGACACAACAGCAGCAGCAGAGTTTCCCAAGTTCTTGGCTGATGTAATCGAAAGCAGGGATTATCGGCCACATCAAATTTTTAACGTGGACAAGACCGGTCTGTATTGGAAGAATATGCCAGATTGGTCATACATTGCAAAAGAAGAAAAAAAGCATGTCAGGATTCAAAGAGTCAAAGGACAGGAGGACCATTCTATTAGGAGGGAATATTGCTGGGGATTGCAAAATAAAACCCCTAGTAATTTATCACAGTGAAAACCCTGGGGCCTTAAAAAACATTGATAAGGCAACACTCCCAGTGGTGTGGAAATCTAATTCGAAGGCATGGGTGACTCAGGAAGTTTTCAAAGATTGGTTTTCCCATAATTTTGTGTGCAAGGTAAAAATTATTGCGAAGAAAATAAAATTCCATTTAAAGTATTGTTGTTGCAAGACAATGCCCCAGGTCACCCGCCATTTCTGAGTGATTACCATGAAAATATCAAAGTGATGTACTTGCCACCAAACACAACTTCTCTCTTGCAGCTGATGGATCAAGGGCTCATACAGACGTTTAAAAAATATTATTTACAGAGAACCTTCAGCAAGCGGTGAAAGCTACAGAAGGTGATGGAGTATCTTTAAAGCACTTCTGGCAAGAATATAATGTGTATGAAGCTTTAACCATGATGCTGCCTGGCGCAAAATTACGTCATACACAATGAAAGCTGTTTGGAAGAAGCTCACCCCCCAATTCATTCATGATTTCAAAGGATTTGAAGAGGAAAATGTAATGGAAGAACTTGTGGACATGGGCAGGAATTTACAATTAAAAGTCAAAGAAGATGATTTTGAAGAACTCTTGCAATATGATGCAAAAGAATTGCTCAATGAATATTTTTGGGACTGGAGAATCAAAGAGAGAAAGCCGAAATTTCCAAAGAAAAACTGGAAGTGGAGTCACCGAAAACAAGCGAGTTAAAAAAGATGGTGAAATTTTTTCATCCGATTGAGAAAGGATTGGAAGGTTTTGAGGCACAGGACCCAAACCCCGAATGTTTCAGAAATGTTTCCAAGGCAGTAAATGACGCTCTTTCTTGTTACAAAATTATTTACGATGAGGAAAAAAGGGCTACTACACAAACAACACTGAACAAGTTCCAATGTAAAATAGAAGCTGATGGCATGCAATCATCCGCAGCTGAATTTGCGTAAACAGAGACGTTTCAGCATAATACCTACGTATTTAGTAAGAACTCATTCCAATTATGAACAGGCATTCACATGAGTATGATAATTTCAACAAATTTGCAATTTATTCATGTTTTGTGTAATTATACTTATTTTAGATTTAAATATCCAGTGAAATAAAGATTGAACTTTTGCTACTCTCGGAATTGTTGTATTATGTTAACTTACCGGCCTCACAAAAGATGGCATTTTCTGTAATTGTCGCTGAATGCCGCCAATCACAGTAAAAGTGACACCACTAATGGTTAAAAAAATGATAGGTACATATGTTGTTGTGTTTCGACTTACGTGGAAATGTTTGGAACGAATTAACCGTGCAAGTCGAGAACTTACTGTAATTGAGTGGGACCATTTGAGTCACACTTCTCTCATAATGAAGAGATTAGAAAAGTAGAGAAATAATAATTACCAGTATTACCAAACTGTATTAAAATTGGTTTTCTCCTTTTGAAGAGAGAGCTTCTCAAACTCAGGGGTACCTACGTACTTTACAAACAGACCCTTATCAAATTGTGCATCAATTACATGCAACTTACCAAATAGTGCATCAATTACATGCAAAATGTTTACCTTGTCATAGTAGTACCATAGTTTATTCTATCAGATCTGAAGTTAATATTTCCAACTTTAATTTTTTCTGTAAATTTTCAATTTACTTGAAGTTCAAAACTAATTTGTGTAATTCAAAACCGACAGAACCTAAAGGTGTACTGACACTTTGCTCTCTTATTAATGCTTTCAAAAGTTAATGCATTCAATGATCTAAAGTTGTTAGTAAATTGTTTTATTATATATTTGATATTTTAAGGCAGAAATAAATTTTCAATTCAATCGAAGAGTAGCTTTTTACTTAAACAGGTACCTAAGAAATAAATTAGCAGTATAACATTTAACATATCAACAGTAATTTTGTATTTGAAGTGTTTTTAAGAATTAAATTTAAGATATTCAAATATTCGAGTCATGATTTAATATTCAAATTTGAGAAATCTGCTACTCAACCAATCTCAAATAAATACAAATATGATATACAATAAGAAAAAAATTAAGACTAAAAAATGACCTATGTAAAATATCAAAAAAGGCCAGTCAAAAATTAAAATTTTAGTGATGACTGACCAGTTTTAAACAGTATTAATTTAACACATAACCAAAATTCTTTGAGGTTTGAATATTCATTTTCATATTTTAAGCTGTTTAGCACGTGAAATTTGAATCTAAAATATTTTGAGAAGCACCAATCAGATTGGAAATTTGCCACCACTAGCATTTTTACAGTGATCAAACAATAACAATTTACAGATTGAGAGAAGCTCATATTCATAAAACTACATAATTTTTTAAATTACCACCATACTTGCAAATAAAATCTACTTAAGTACAACATTTCTCAATGATAGTTGATTGGCTGCTTTAGATTTTCAGCTGAAAATACTTTGGTTTTTCTGGTAACATCAATGATTTATGACCAAAAATAATCAAGGCAAATTTTTAGCACAGGATATCATTTTCAAGTGAGTTTTTAAGTAATAATGTTGCTCATACAACATATTTGTTCCAATAAAAGGTCCTTAATATGCCACTACTTTTAAATAGTAATATATGCTTCGAGTATCCAATGGTTGCAAAGGCAATCAGAGTCATTTAAGGCTTTCAACTGAATCAAGTATGAATTAATGAGCCTATTTTTCACATTACACAACAACTTTTAGACATACTTGATAAGATTACCTTTTTCTATCTCCTCATTATCTTCTACCTCTCTTCACCACATTCAAAAAAGTACTCCTTTGTTTACCAAAATCTCACCCTTCCATCACATTCTTCTAAGTACCATTGCCCCTTTCGCTTTCACCATCCAATTCCATACCATTGCATTCACTGAACCTCCTAACTTCCTCCACAAACATGTCCACCTCTTCTTCAATTTTCTTACTTTGTGTACCTCAGCTTCATCACTTACATGTCTTTAGCCTAATTACATGTTTTCTATTTAGTATACATGTTTATTTACACAATATAATGTTCCTCATTGGGTATTTTCACAACTTCGTTTGTAAGTCACAATCAATAGCACCCAACCAGTAGTTCTCACCCATTAATATACATATATTGCTTGTGATGACTGAATTGTTATATTTGCTCTAGTTCCAGAACTCATACCTTTATGGCAATCATAGCCTTCAGGGCACTGGAAAATCGCATTATTTTACTCAAAGTCCTCATTAAATTTCCTATGCACAGACTGTATTTCATTTAGTAACAACTCTTATTTAACAATTTCTTAGCTGACTGACTAATGCTGGGCCATTCATAAAATATTCAACAACTATTCTCCAACCTATATCAAACTTCTTCCATGCTTATCTCACAATTTATTGGAATTTATTAAAGGTACACGAGACAGTCCTGTATTATCCCCCACCTTCTATCTAAAATAAGTTTTGATACTTTATCCCTAATTACAAAAAAAAAACACTTTTCTATTCAACATCAATTTCCACTGAGTGTCCTTGGAATATTTCAGAGTTTACCTTTCATGATTTTATTCACATCTTTCTCTTTTTGTGTTCACAATGCTAAAGGTTTATTTGTAAGCTTCATGGATCTACTGCCTGAGTAGAGAGGCCCTGAGTTGTGGTCTTGATTATATCATTGAATTTTCCAAAGGGATGATGAGATACATGGCACATATACTCATAAATTAGACTGTCAAGTATCTATGATGAGAGGGGATATAATTTTTCAGGGTAGTCAAAATCCCAAATAATCCACTTCCTACAAATTAAATGTAAACAATGCACATTGATGTATGGATATATTTTGCCAACATAAAGGCACACACAAACACATGAGACACAACTATCCAATGAGGCTATTCCTCATTAAGCAAAGAATTTAAATCTAAAATTGCTGAGCAAAATAAAGCATGAAAACTACCACAAAGAATTATTGGTAGAGAAATAATGGACTTTGCAACTCATTCAGCATACCTTTAGGCGTAACACTCAAGTCTGAATCAGAGGATCGCCTATGAAGACAAGGGTGGCTGTCACTGGTGGACCCTGAAGTTTTCTTAGTCTGGCAGCCCGTGGAAGGTGGTGATGATCCCTGTTTCTCTGGAACTGGATTTCCAGGCACTGGAGTCCTGCAGAGGCATTGGAGGGTGGAAGTGGACGAGGTTGAGGAAGGTGAGGCATGAGGAGGAAGTGGAGAATTGCCAGCGCATGACTCGTGCATTCTAGAGCCCCTAGGTGGGGATTCAATGCTCGGGGCAAATTTAGGGGATTTAATGCAATTTAAAGGATCAGTCTCCCTCTGAGGCAATAAATGTTCATCATTTACCTCAGAATCAAGGTTATTTGGGGATGCACAGTTAAAGGATACTCTATTTTTCACTTCTTCCAATTTTCCACCAGTTGACAACTTTTTCTTAGATTTACTCAATGTATCTATAATTTTTTCACTGAGTTGCTTGTTTTGGTTGAGTGCCGATAGGCTCGTTGCATCTTTGTTTGACTCAACTTCACAGTCAAGTGATGTTTGTGAGACTAAACAAGATAACTCAGTCGATAACTTTCTAAAATCTTTACTCTCAAGGACATCACTACTTGAAGATTTATCCTTAGTAGACTTTTTATTTCGGGTGGGCAGTAGTTTCAGGTGTACATCTTTGATAATATTTTTATTAGTCACCAATTTATCTCCCAAAGTCTTAACATTTTTTGATTTAGTAGAAGCATCTTTCTCTGCTGTCACTGATTGCTTACTATATATTAATCTCTTTTTCCTACATCCTTTTACAAGTCTTGAAGGAGCCAACGTGTCTAAAAAACATTTGTTTCTTGTTACAGAATCTTGCTCATATTCGATTACATCTTCATCTGTCTTCACATCATCAAGATAAGACACACAACTTGAAGAATCATCTTCTTCATCAGATGATGACTGATTAGAATAGAAATGCCCATCAACATAAGTCAAACCTAAACTGCTGTCTTCTCTGTCCATTTCTCCTTCCTCGTGCCAAGACGAAACTTCCAGGGTAGGCCGTTGTAAGTCACTATCGATACTAAAATCTTCATCATCTCGTGAGGCACGAGAATGACATCTTACTCTAGGGGACTGCATATTTCTCCGATTGATTATCTCCTCTAATTGACAAACCTGAGCAATGATTTCTTCATCATAAAGCTTTTTCTCAAGCCTGTGAGGAACTCTTGAAAAATCAAAGATCACTGGCTCCTTTCTCATTTCTGCAATGAAAGAATCTGACTTCGCATGCTTGATTTCTGACATCAATACATTTTTCTTAGCATCATCAAATGCTAGCAAAGGAGTGTACGATGAATCATATGCTTCAGCTGATTTCTGTACTGAGAGCGTCCTTTTCCTTTTTCCATCTTTTCCTTTGGAGTAAAGTTTAGAGCCCGAGGGGAATGAGGACACTGATTTTTCATTTCCTAAACAACTAGCGGGGTTCAAAACACGTGAAAAATTGTGGACTAAAGTTTTTTTAGCATCAGTAACAATGAAAGGTTTGACTGTCTTTTCTTCTTCAGTATCAAGGCATTCTAAAGGATTTTCAGTGAATTTGCATACTCTCACTGTTTTTACTGCTCCACTGGAATTTTCCTTTATCAGGGTTGCATCATCAAATGGCTCAACTAATGGTTCATTATCATTGAAAGAGGTATGAGAGATCTTATCAGAAGCTGGATAAATACAACCTACTCCATGTAAAAAGGTGTCATCATCTGCATCTGTATTTAGTTTCTCAGAGATGATGTTTCCCTGCTCCTCCACCATAACACTTTCAGAGTGCATTACAGGAAGCTGAGGTAGTAAACTGGCACTGGAGTCAAAGTTGTCATCAATCAATGCTTCAATTGTTTCTCCAGGGCTCTGAATATTTATTTCCACTGGGCTGAATGAGGGAAATAGGGTGCCAGGGAAGGAACTCGGCTTAGTTAAAAGAGTATCTTCTCTGACAGAACTGTTAACGAATAACACTGACCCTGTATCATATTCTTCTTGGTCAATGAGGGGATCTGATTTTGTAAAATGGCCACTTCCTGGTTCACCAATTCCTGTGCTGTCACTAACAGACCGACGGTAAGAAGCACCCTGCGGTACAGAAGTGGAGCTTCCACTTCCACCACTCCAGAGACGGCTAAGCTTTCCATGCATTGTTTTGGGCAAAAATTTGACTGCTTTAAGTCGACCTACCAAACCTAGTCTTTCTGTGCTATTTACCTGTTTCTTTTTACTCTTGCAATCAGTTTCACCCACGAGCTCTTCAGTATTACTTTTAATTTTCCCCTGAATAAAATGAGGAGATTTGACAGATCCTTTGCCAGACTCACCAATATTAGGGGGATTCCATGTTTTCTGCAGAAATTCCTCACTGGGATAACGATGAACCACACCATACCCACTAACTGATAAGTGTTTTGGACTACCAGACCTAGTCTTGGAAATACTGCTGCCTGGGGAGAATGCAAACTGGGATATTGAGGATGAAATATGATGCCTAGACAAACTTGGTGGAGTAGGAAAAAACACAAATTGGTTTTTGCGCCGTGAGTTTGGGCTGGCAGTTACTTGAGGGCAAGAATTATGGTTAATGCTGTTACTGCTAATACTATGCCTAGCATTGGACATAAGCATCAATGGGCAATAATATAGGGTAGCACATAAAAAAGCAAAATGGGTACCACAGCATTGAGAGAAAGATTGAGTTACCATTAAAATTCACGGAAAAATAGAAACAGCAAAGCAAGCAATGCATGCATAGTGATAATTCATGTTATCAATAATAGTTTGAAACAAATATTCATTTAATTTTAGGTGATTAAAAAGTATGATAAAAATGTATAAAAACAACATAGATCAAATAAAATGCAATTTTCCATATAAAATATAAATAAAAATTTCAGACGTAGGCCATGCAAAAATGAAGCATAAAAATTAGAAACAAATCATCAAACAACATTTTTATAATTGACATAAAATATGTACAGATGTCATGGGAATGGAATAACAGGCAAAATGAGGAGGGACAACACAGCAACAGAAGGGGATGAAGAGAGGGAAAGAGAAAGAGACATGCAAAGAATATTTTAGTTCAGCCAGCAGCAATATGTGCTTCTGATTGGCAAAACTAAATATTGCAATCACAATAATATTCACAATGCTGCCGAAGTCTAGGAATTATACTCAAAAGAATGCCTCAATGTGCACTTCCATTTAATGGGAGCAGCTTTGGATTGTTTCACAGAGGTCCATTCAAGCTTCCTAATATTATGTGTCCACATAAACAGCCCATCTCATGTAATCAAGTAACATGAAACAATATAATTATTTACTTGGTAAAGAGTCAAAGGCACAATTTCATTAATTGGTCAGTGACTACACAATACCAAAAACAATCTTCTTCTAAATACATAGAAAAGGTAGTAATGTGCCCCTCGGTTATAACATATTAGAGATATCTGAAAACATGAAACTATGTAATCTAAAACAGATATATGCCAAGTGATACTATGAGCATTTTATTATTTACAATTTATTATGCAACATAAAATTATATTCCGAGGAATTATTTCACCACTATCAAAAAAGGAACATCAATTTTTTCTTAGTTAGGCATTAATATGCACTTCTGAATATTAATGCCCATAATAACTACCGTAAACAATTAAGTATCTTAATATTGTAATTTTAGCCCTATCACCCATAGCTGCTAGTTACTAGTAAAAGGTTAAATAGGCAGAACCTAATCCAATATGAACTAGTGAAACAATCCAAAGGTACTAAAAATCAATAACTAGCATCATTCTAAGCCATAATTAGCCTCAAAATACATAACATTACAGCTTTATTTATTATTCATTGATTTTTGCAAAACATTATTTTCTATCACTTTTTCCATTTATTTAGTTTTCATTTCCACAAAACTCTGTAATATGTAACTTGAAGCAAATAAAAGTCAACCTTCAATAAAAAAGTAAATATAAAGCATTGATTAAAATTTTCATGAAACTTAAAATATATAGCCTCGGCAAATACTTTGCATAGGTAACTAACTAGAACTACAAAAAATATACAACTTCATAAAAATACAATGATTGTTACAAATAATGTTTAGGTACACCTATTACCTTTGATTAAAAATTTAGTATCTTTTTAAATTCAAACACTATGTAAGAATCACCACTAAAACAAAGTGATCAGATAAAATAACAGAAACCTCATGTAGATTTGTAATTTTTTGAGGCTGCAAAGTACAATTCCCAGCAGCTTTACATGGCAGGCATTAAAGAACTGGCTAAAAATATTAAAAACAAATAAAAATTAAAAACACTATGACTCCAGGGCATTGTTTGTGATTATTACACCAAACAACTCTGGTGCAAGAAAATTAAATCTGAGCATTAGATAAACTTCCTTATAATTGCTCCATGTTAAGAAAGAGCCATTAACCTTCTAATAAGGAGACTCACCGAGGGGCCATTCCATGTTAATGCATTCAAAAAAATCAAGTTTTGACACCCACCGACTCAGATTCCGATGAAACTTGGCATGATTTATCTTTTCGTGTAGATATGAAAGAATCCCAAGTTTTTTCTCTATTTAAACTAGTTTTGTTTTTACAACCACTTAAAGTGTAGGTGAACCTGCAGTTTTTCCATTCCCAAGGACTCCGTGGACACTTGTACCTCCAGAGGAAAAAAAATTGTATGTGTCTTATTTATCACTCAATTGTTATAAAAAAGAAATCATGAGGATTCCAGAAAAAAATTTAGTCATATTCTCAAAGGTATCATACATTCTCACTTTAGTTTCCTAAGATTTAAGAAAATTTCTTACCCAAAACATGGTTGTATAAAAAATGTAATATCTACCAAAGGCAGTGTGTTTATAAAGCAAAACTATTTTTTCTCATAATCCTAAAGATATTTCCCGCCACCTATGAAAATAAAACTCATGGCTTTTGGAGTGTTTGTTGAGATAAAAAATGTTAAATATTAAAAAATGTGCATTTCACTTTCCTGAAAATCAGCATCAGACCAACCTAAATTTGTTGAAAGAAAAAGCAATAGTTATCTTAATATTTTTATTAGATTTTCATGATAAATTAGTAAGAAGACTTGTAGTATAGAATTTTTGGAAGCACAGGCCCAGTTTGACTAATAAATAGTTATAAAATAAAGTGAAACTCATTTCTGGAGAATTTTAAGTGTGTGATTTTTCTACTTACCTTCATTGCAGGAGAGCACTTATCTGATAACTTTGCAAAACATTTCAAAGTATATGAAATTAATTGAGATCTAGTCTGCACATTAAAATACTGCCCATATACATAGAATCACTTAATTTTCTTTATAGTAATGGCACCATAAGGTGTTTGAATGAAACAGTGAAAACTTCAGAGTACAATTACATCGGGAATAAAACAATTTAACAGCAATAAACTACATTTAGGCCTGAACTGTATTGAGTGAGACGGTGAGAATATCTTGATTGTCAGCATCTGGTGAACTGCAGTTTAGGAGTTTAACTGCAGTTAGTACCAACTCTGAAAGTTGGTACATATATTAATGAAATATGTATGTTGTTAAGAAAAGAAAAGCAAAATAAAATATCCCATTTTTCATAATTCAAGGTCAAACTATGTTGACCTTGACCTATAATTATTTTAACCTTGGCATGTGAATTATCAAATGAAAGGCAATATTGAGAGCTTTAAAATGACACCACACACAACTCTCTAAGTGTGTTGGTATCAGAGTTACGACAAGTCAAAAAGTGCACTGAGGACCTAAAATTTGATTTTTGGGCATTATTTAGACCCAATTTTCTAACAAAGTATTGGGCCCAGGGGTGTAATACTTGGTATTATTTAGTTTCTCTGTAGGACCAACAACTTTAACAATTTTCATCAAAATCACAAAGGGTCAAGTAAATTCACTGGTTGATTTGACACGGAATGACCCTGCTCCACCAATTCCATCACATGGAGTTTTCCCATGACTGATCACAAAGCATAGCCAACATGATTTTAAATTGAAGTCCATCTGGCGGTGGCAGAGGTTTAAATTTTTTTTGCAGTTTTTGTACTGTCCAGCACAACCATCACTGAAATAGTGCACACTTGTCATCTTAGGAAAATTGTCCTTTCAAAAGTCACTGATTATATTTTGTTCAAAACACAAAAGCTAAATCATGTTACCAGTTATCTGAAATAACACACATACTGGATACAACAAGGTCTTCTAATGGCTGTTTACGAGTGTAAATTACCCCTGGATGAAGGGAAGAGCTGTCTTGAGTCCAAGGATAACCTTGTACCTCATTTTCTATCACATAAGAATAGTTTTCAATTAAATCTAGAAAAAATAATGGCTTCATTTGGCTGGAGGTTACTTTCTAGTTCTCTGAGATGTTTTGACTGAGATTTGGCTATAAAAGAATGTGGGAGAAGTTTTTCAAGAGTGTCCAATAGAGAATATATGCATTCATCTAGTTGCACAATTAATTTAACCTGTTGAGTTCCATCAGTTATTACCCATGCACTATATATTATTTCATCTTCAGGGTCCCATTCTTCAGATTTATTTTGCAGATGTTTTTTATTACTGTATTTACCTGATTCTAAGACGACCCTTCATTTTGAGCTCCCAATTGAAAATAAAATGACAAAATCACCTATAATTATGCTATTTATCTTATATTTATCAGTCCTCTACTTTATTTGTACTATTTTTGGAAAATGATATATAGGGTATACCCTTTTCAAATTCAAACAGAAAACATAACCAGAAAACACATGACTTAAACAATCTTTGTCTTGAGCAACAGAAATTGTAGATGCTTTCTTCTACATTTTTGCCTTTTAGCATACCACAGGATAACTTTTGTGAAAGAACTGTTTCGACTTAAAAACAGCCAATTTAAGAGAAAAATAAGGAAAAGCATTCACAGGACATTCAAACTTTTGGAAAATTAAAAATATACTGCTATTATACGCAGAAATATATAACTTACATCTTAATTCTGAGTAACAAAAAAAGTAGGTGCTTTCCTTCTTCATAATTGCCTTCTAGCATGAAATATCACAGAATAACTTTTGCAATAGAAGCATTCAGACTTAAAAACATTCCATATAAGAAAATAAAAATTAAAGAAAACAACAACAGTGAAAGTACTGACTTCTGGAAATAGAAAAATATACTTTTCTCATAATAAAATAGATGCAAATAATAAAACGTAAACAACCGTTTCTGTACATAAATACATTAAAACATAAAAATAGAGACTTTTTTTAATAGTTTAAAATAAATAGATATTAATCACCATCAAAATCACTTTCCCACATGATGTCTCTTCACTGCCATCCAGAGCATTGGAAAAACAGCACATCTTGAACCCCTTCCCTTTTGCGTTTAGATTTATTTGTAGCCACGATGTCTTAATCCACTGACAGAGGAGCGTAACTTCAGGTTTCCTAAGTTTTCCTGTTGCTGTTAAATTATGAGTGCCACTCTGCAACCACTCGGAATACAAAGTCTTTATATTATGTATAAAATACTTATTGACAGCAACATCCAGTAGCTAGGTACTTGCGGTTGTGATGTCATTCCTCCAGGTATCACAATACGATCAGTTTTCATTTCACTGATTTCCTTTTTAACTTCAGGTGTTAGGTGGCCTTTGAATGAATCCAATGAAAGCATAGCTCTTTGTTTCAGCAGTGCCCCTGGATGTCTATTCCACACCACATGTAGCCAATCTTTCATTAGATCTTCTGTAGTCCATCCCTTTTCCTGGCATCTTACTATTAATCCACTAGGTATATGTCCATTGGGCATAGTTTTCCATTTTAGAATCACATATGGCGCTTATTTAGTACCATCTAGATAGTAGATAGCAGCTGCTAATACTCCCAACATAAATACGTCTTAGAATTGGGTATATACGGAAGATGAAAATTCTGTGCAGTATCTTAACATACAGTCTCTGTTATCCTTAGAACAAACAAAGTAATCATTCAAGTCATTATATGTCTCCTCAATGGAACACGCATGAAGAAGAAGAGATACATTCTAATGAATAACACAGGCACACACAGCACATGTTCCTGAGAGCCTGCCAATACACATCATTTAGGTTGCAACTAACAGAATTTTATATACATGCCCTATATAATTCATGAGATTCACTAGCTGAGTGCAGCTTGTTTTATGACATTTTGACCCACTTTGTTTTCCTTTCCTCTGGTAAACTGCAGTTGGCATTGGCGGCGTGGTTCGAGTCCCGCCTGAGTGAATTTTTTCAACACTCAAGACATGGATGTGTGTGCTTGTCTGTAGTTAAAACTGTTAAAAATACCCTGATGTAAAGGCCACAAGGCACAATTTTTCGGTGGTAATGGGAAAAAAATAAAAAAAATAAATACAGTACAGATCTAAATTTAGCTTACCGATGTTAAATTGTTTCATTCCAGATTTAATTGTACCCTGTAGTTTTCACTGTTTCATCCAAGCTCCAAATGGTTCCATTACTACAAAGAAATTAAAGTGATTCTATACAGGCTGTATGCATTTTAAAGGATGGACTAGATGTTCTTTGACGGGGACACGATACATTTTAATTTATATGCATACATTAATATAAATTTAAGAAACTTAAGTCCAACTCATTTGATTTACTATACATTGAGGCATATTGCAAAGTTACCAGTCAACAGCTCTCCTTCAATGAAGGTAAGTAGAAAAAGCACACTTAAAATTCTCCAGAAATTAGTTTCACTTTATTTTAAATCTATTTAGTCGTCAAACTGGACCTGTGCTTCCAAAAATTCTACAATACAAGTCTTCTTACTAATTTGTCGTGAAAATATGATAAAAATATTTAAGACAAATATTGCTTTTTTTCTTTTAACTAATTGTAGCCTGACGCTGATTATCAGAAAAGTGAAATGCACATTTTTTAATATTTAACATTTTTTATCTCAGAAAAAAATCAAAAAGCCATGAGTTTTATTTTCAGAGGTGGTGGTAAATATCTTTAGGATTATGAGAAGAAATAGTTTTGCATCATAAACACACTGCCTTTGGTAGATATTACATTTTTTATACAACCATATTTTGGGTAAGAAATTTTCTTAAATCTTAGGAAACTAAAGTGTTTTGAGAATGTATGATACCTTTGAGAATATGAATAAATTTTTTTCTGGAATCCTCACGATTTCTTTGATAAAACTGCTAATTTTTAATACAATTGAGTGATAAATAAGACTCATACAATTTTTTTTCCCCTGGAGGTACAAGTGTCCACCGAGTCCTCAGGTATGGTAAACTACAATTTCACATACACTTTAAGTGGTTGTAAAAACAAAACTAGTTTAAATAGAGAAAAAACTTGGGATTCTTTCATATCTACATGAAAAGATAAATCATGCCAAGTTTCATCGAAATCTGAGTTGGTGGGTGTCATGGCCTAGATGAACTGGTATGGAATGACCTTGACTCCAAATTAGGACAAAATTCTTAGACCACCAGGTACTAGTTGAAACAGATAGTAATACCTTTAAAAATGTAGCACCCTCAGCAGCTAGCATAACATGATTTTTCTAAAAGACCAGTGTATGAAATCATGCCAGATGTAAACATGTCCCAAGTCACATTATTCACATGTGTATTCAGCTTAAAGATACAGAGTAAAATAGCCATTGAAACAGGATATGAATGAGTAAAATGTCAGAATTAATGTAACTCAAATTTGAATCTATGCCATAACTACTACAATATCACACATATTTATGAAGTAGGTAACAGCAGATTCTTTCCTTCCCCTTTCGGCCATGGAGACTTTCAAATATGAAACAACAACAATTGAACAACGCAAACCTAATGAATATGTGCTCTGTCATATGATCATAGGTACGTAATGAGTTTCTTTGCCTAAAAGGACAAACCAAGACAGTGTAACCATATTCTCTACAAAAATATAATTTGCTTAATAGGCAGCTCTGCACTAAGTACAGTTAGTTCGAACCATCTTAATTGACGCGACATGACTAATGCCTTCCCCTCTCCTCTTTTCGAGTCTCCCCTTGTAGATTGATGACAGTAGGATTCAGCAAGATTCAGCGCAAACCATCGCCAGGAGAGGTCACCGTAAACTCTTGACACTGAGTCCTTCTCACAGCACGTCAGAAGGTAAAACTAATTGTAAAGATCCATCTTCCGAGAAAAAATTGCCCAGGTATTTTTTTGCCCCGCTATGATTTTAACCATTGTCATGCATTTCATGTTAGTATTTAGCTTCATGGGTATTATATGTGAAAAACTTCGTAACTGTGATTTTAGCGCAGTACTGTTTTTCTTTGCCTGCTGTTTTGTGAACCTGGCACAATGCCTGAGCTTCATATTTTACCCATAACAATTTATTCCTTCATTGTAGGTCAAATCCGTTTAGTCCATTACGTCCATTGACAGAAGGTAGGATTTGAGATGCCTCCAAAGAGAAAACACAAGGAAATGATAATTAAAGATAAATTCAGTGTAATTTGTGACGTAGATCGTGGGGTAAAAACTAAATCGGAAATCGCGAAGCAGTATGATATTCCGCTTTCGACACTGTTGACGTACCTGAAGAATCGTGATGCAATTGAATCACAACTAGAGAGTGGAAAGGACAATGGCAGGAAGAAGAGGATACAAGGAGCGAAATGTGAAGAGGTAGAGAGTGAGTTATTGGAGTGGTTCTTCCAATGCAGATCAAATAACATTCCTCTATCAGGGCCTTTGGTGAAAGAAAAGGCCAACATGATCACACCTAAAATGGGCCAAGAATTTAAATGCTCCAATGGGTGGTTACAGAGATTTCAAAAAAAGGCATGGCATTGTGTCTTTATGCACGAGTGGAGAAGGATCATCAGTTGACGTAGAGGCAGATGAGAGATGGTGATCGAACATCAAACACATTTTTGTGGACTATGCACCTAAAGATATTTTTAACATGGATAAAAGTGGAATATTTTACAACCTATAACTGGATAGCACACTGGCAGTGAAAGGTGAAGTATGCCAGGGAGGAAAAAGAAGCAAGGAGAGACTAACCGTAGTGCTATGTTACAATTTCGATGGCAGCGAGAAATTACAGCCTCTGGTGATCAGAAAATACAGCAGTCCTAGGTGCTTCAAAGGAGTTCAAACCCTTCCCTGTGTTTATAGGGCCAACAAAAAAGCTTGGATGACCGCTAAACTATTTCGTGAGTGGCTCTTAATTTCCAAAGAAAGATGGATGGTCGGCATCGAAACATTCAGTGTGCTGAGCACAACATTGAAGGGCTCACTCTAAATAATATTTTCTCTTCCTTTCGGCCAATACCACTAGCTACATGTAGCCCCTAGATCAGGGTATAATTTACAGCCTGAAGGGCTCATATAGGAAGAAACTGGTGAGGTATTTCATTAGAAAAATCTCAAGAAATATTCCCGCCAATGAAATTGGAAAATGGAATGTGCTGGATGCGATGAGGAACATAGCTGCTTCTTGGGATGAAGTTTCTTCCTCAGTTATTGAAAACTGCTTCCGTAAAGCTGGTTTTGGTGAAAGTATTGCAACCAATGACAATGACTTCAGTGAAGACTTCGACTGGCCCGAAATTCATGGTCAAATAGAGTGTCCAACCACTTTTTCGGAATATGTCCATTTCGACGATAATGTGATCGCCACTTCTGAAGAATGCAATGCTGATGAGAGCACTTCTGGGAAGAAAGCAGACCTCAACGGCTCTGAACGTGCGGAAGGGGTGAGTGATTCAGATGGGGAAGAGGAGGCAGAAAAGCAATTTGAAAATACGCAAGTAACTCATAAGGAGGCATTTGCTGTGATTTCAACTGTGGAAATGGCATTGCATGAAAGACCGATGAGAGTGCCGATGGCAGTTTAGCTAAAGCCTTGGGTGTTGTATGTAAACACATTCATGAACTACACTAAAAGAAGTTAACAAACTAATTTGGATTAATTTTTTTAAAGCAATAAATGACTTTTTCAAATACGTTTAATGTCATGATGTAAGTTTTGCAACTAATTTATATCCATGTCTCTCAGCAATAAAAAGCCTTTATTTCTCTGTAATGAACTTGAATTCAACGTTTCAGTTGTCTTTTCCACCCCTCAGTGATGAAGGTAATGTTATTATGTTTTAACTACCACAGGGATGGGAGGTCAATCATTTTTTGGCATGGTGCATCATTAACGATTAGTCAAAAATATTCAGGATATATGATGAACAGTTTTCAGAAAATTTAAACGCAGTGTTTTTACAGAATTTCAATATAACACTATGGTATCTCGCTGGAATAATTAACCAAAATCATATTGCTTTCCGGGCATGCTGAAATTTTTCGTGGCCTTCATCTGCTGTAGGCATGGTGGAGTAGTAGTTTCTGGATGAAGTGATGATGACCTTTACCCATTTTCCCTGCGTAAGCACTTTCATCATCTGGTAGCCGCTCCTCCCATCTCACTTCGCATGCATCCCTATATTCTTTTGTTTGCCCCGAATCGCTGACGTGTTAAGGTTCTCACAAATAGCTTTGTTTAAGAGGATGCAGTACATGATTTTTTTTCCACCTCTGAGGGTGAAGATAGTTTTCCAGTCTACAGATCGAGTTTCCCGAGTCAGCACCATTCCAAAGGATGTATTTGCTACATTGTGTTTCTTCTACATTTTTTATGCCTTGTGTTGGGGAAGGAGGTACACTCCCAATGCCTCTATTGCCCCATTAGGGGGCCCTGGGCCTTCCCTTCTGTAACATGATCCTTCACCACTGAAGAAGATTTCGTTACCCACTGAGCGCAAGGTTGTCTTTTCAACGTCAGGCCGACTCGCCAAGAGTGGCAAAAGCACACACACATCGTCTGTCGCCCTTGCAACAGTAATAGGAGCCATACGATTTTGTCGAAAAATGCAGCGTGACATGACTTATCCAGTTCGAAAGTCAAATTTTATAAGTTAGAAAGTTTAATCACTTTATTTTATGGTTGAGTAGTAGTTTCCGGATGGTTTGAAGTCCTTTATCCTTTTTCCCTGCGTAAGCACCTTTATTGTTTAGTAGCCGCTCCTCCCATTAAGCTTCGCGTGCATCCCCAGCATCTTTTGTTTGCCCAGAATCGCTGATGAGTTATGGTTCTCACAATCAGCTTTGTTTAAGTTTTTCCCATCTCCCCAAACTCAAATATGAATCATGAGGTAAAGGAAACAGAATATATAGGGACTACTTATGGGTGGTGTCTGTCTGACACTGTGTCAGCAATTTTTTCTTATGTTCCCTCGAGCTTCTTTCGGAAGGCTAAGGGATTCTGGGTTCATCACCAACCTTGACATGATTCTCCAACCCTACCATAATCTCTCCTCTCCCAAGCCCCTCGAGCATTGGAAGCCACCTGAGAAGTAAGGGCGTGGGAAAGCGATGAGTGAAATGTGATACTTTTTTCGCTGTCGTAACTGATAAGGGAGTTACAGTGGGAAAATGATGATGCAGCAGTTCATCACCAATGAAAAGTCTTGGGGAAAATGGCTGAGAACAGGCCAGTAAATTTTAAGGTCTACAGCGAAAATTTTGGTGACCTGAAAAATACACCTTATGCGATATAACTGCCCGAAACAAAATTAACTTTATTTTTATTTTCCCCATGATAGTGCATACGTCTCCAAATTTATCTTGAATCTGTTAAACGTGAACAATTTCGGACATTAACTCCTAATTTTAGTGCATATTCTTTGCCTTTTTATTAAACAATATAGCAGTATGGTGATTATATCGGAAAATATTTATTTATTTATTTTTGTCTTATTTTAATCTGTGAATTTCAGGACTTAAAAGTCCTCTCTTTCAATCAACAGATTGGACATTACAACCATCCTTGCCCCGGAAAGTGAAAATCTTCCCCAGGCAGGATTCAAACCCACGACCCTGGGATGGACAGGCGAGGGATTTACCCCGCTGCCACCAGGGCCGGCAAAATCCAGGATATTTTTCATTTATTTTCGGACAGTACGCTTAGTTCGAACCTGGATAATTCGAAGTCCATTTTTTTTTGGTCCCTTGAATTTCGAATTAACGAGGTTTTACTGTATTGCACCCATCGTCACTTGCACCTCTTATGTCATCAATCTTCCTGACCATCCTTATCATTATTTAGTGAGTTATGCACATAGTATAAGGCATCTTTCCCTATTAAATTGCTTAGAGACCTGAAGGTCATCTAGATCAAAACAGGAAGGAAACAAAACTGCATATGGTTTCACCATATCAAAAGTGTATTTAACAAACATTTTTGTTACATTGTGACTAACTACATTTTTTTCCCAAATATACAAAATCTCACATAACTTGGTGGTTTTATGATTTCCAGTACTGCGATGGGTGAACAATGAGTGTTTGAGGGTTCTGTCACAACTTACAGAGTGATGGAAGACATTTTGTATGATATCCAGAGAAATAATGCTACTGTAACTGTGTAAAGTTGACACTATAGATGAGTAGCTTGTTAATTGTCTGGAACCAGCCAGACAAAGACATCTCACATAGAGGTTACCGAATACTTAATGGAATGATTGTCAAAACAACAAACATTCAAAAGTGCCCTTTTCAAAAGGTACTGAATTTTTTGTACCTATTCATTTTTTTTACCACTAGATTTATCTTTTAGTTTCATTTTTGGAAGTAAGCTTTGCTTAGTATGTAGTGTCATTCATTACCAACTGCACATCTTGACATTAATTCATATTCTTTTTACCACTAATGCTTCAGTTATTTTTCTCCGATTAATAATTACATAATACTATGTTTCAGGTAAAGTAGACCTCATAAGTAAATGAAATTCAAGCCAAGAAAAAATCCGGGACTTCAACACCGAGAGACACCACCTAGCAGCAAAAGTCCAAAACATCCGAACAATGTCACCTCACTCTTGCTTGGCATTGTTTTTCATGGTTGTTAACAGCAGTTGTGAGGTTTATTGGTGTTGTCTAAAATGCTGAGGCTTTTAATTCTCTGGAAACAGTTCTTATTAGAACTAACCATATCATTCCTTTCATTTCTCATTGACTTTTTAATCCTTATCATCCCTCATTTCATTATTGTCCTAAAGTTCCTTTCTACTAACCTCACATCCCAAACCCATCCGTAACTTGTCTTCCTATATGCTCTTTTTTAAACTTCCTGGCTTTTTCTTTAATTTTTCATTTCACAAATCATTTATCCATACTTTTTATCTTATATTCACCACTGGGAATTTATTTCCGGAGTACTCCCGCCGCCCAGCAGGCCCAATCGAAAATATGAGACAAAAATTCCAACAAGGTTTTTTTTTCAGGCTAAAAGTCTAAATTTAGCATGGTGACTCTCCTTTTATTGGTGCATGCGACGCATGATTTCATTTTTCATGATTAATGCAGATTAATGATATGCAAGGGCTTAAAGTTAAATAAAAATGCAAAAACACCCAAAATCAGTTTTCGCTGAACATCTCCGATATAAAGAGGTTGCAGAACGTTTTGTAATACATATTGTTAAGGAATCAAGGTGGTAATATTTTACAGAACCAATCTTAGCCTTTGACATGTTGTAAATGTAATTGATTTATAAGGATATTCCCTCTCTTCATAGGACAATATGTCGGACCCTATTTTCCACGGTTTTTTCCTTTTTTGTGGAAAATAGTTAAAATGAACTGGGAATAAGTACACCAGCCTAGTGCACCAGGTAATGGGAAAACAGTAACGTGGTGAAACATATCATATGCTGTGGACCCTCTGAGTAACTTATGGTGATTTTCTAACAGAATGTGTGGTAAAGAACCACCATAAGAGCCATGTTAGTTATTTGCTAAGAGAATCTATTCTCTTAGTAGTTGTTCGATAGCCCAAGTAGTCCACTTTCGGATACATTAAAGGGGCAAACCCTGTAATTTCTTATTAGCAATAAGACTGTGGAACCTGGAGATGTTTAGCTTCTGTTGGCAACTTGAAGAGCCCTTTGAAAGCACCCTTTTCCTCCAAGGCACCCGTCATTTGCTGATGTCGTACATACAACCATTACTTCGCCCTCCTCCTCTCATGCCGTCCAGTAAGAGGGTTTGCAAAATGGATATTTTGACACCACAGTGCCATATGTGTGGCCTGGTTGAGCCAGTGACTTTCATCCTATTCTTGTTAGTACTCATAGATATTGCTCCTAAGTCTAAAAATTAGACATTGTTCATTAAACATTCCAATTTTACTATTCCGTAAAGTCATGTACATTTTCTTTTTTATATTACATTAATTATTGCTATTTTGAGATCTCCGAAGAATCACTTTCTTCACTTGTCATATCTTCTTCTTCTAAATAGCTAATGGTCATAAGGTCGCTTACTTCCTTCAGTCATTTCCTTGGTGTCTTTGTTGATTACGAGTGGACTTAGTAATTCAGGGATCTATTATCAGAAGAAGTCTTAGAAATAAGTTCTCGTTGTTGACCACTCTAGAGTTTTTCCTCCAAAAACGCTCTCCAAATATTCATGTATCTCTATTCCTTGCCTCCGTAGTCTCTCACGATAATTGACACAGCGGATTAATTGTGTCCATAACATTTAAAGCTCTGTGTTTCAGGAAATTTTGGATTGTGAGAAGAATGTACAACCAAGGATATAACTGCACAAACAGTTCGGCAGTCACCCAGCTGCTGTAGACAGAAATGCAGTTTCATTTAGTTGCAGACCACTCCTTGATGCCTTCAGTATAGTGGAGAATTATTTGCTGAAGTCTTAGTCAATCCCCGGAATAATATGGTCAGCATAAATTGTAAACATTTAACATTGGCTATCAGAAAGAAGCTATATGGTAATTTAAAGAACCTTTATAATTGCCATACCCTTTATTTTGGCCACTATCCAGAGATTTTCAAAGAAACTTTTTAGTGATAGGTAGCCGGGGACTTTTCAGTGATAGGCAGCTCGAATGTCCATTGTATAGCGACCCCAATGCATGCCAGGGCCTGTCAAGAGGGAGGTGGTGATAGTAGGTGATTCCCGAGGGAAAGGTGATGAGGAATGTGTGAACTCCTGGTGTATACCAGGAGGTACAGTGGGTGAGGTAATGAAGGGGATAAAGGCAGCGGTCAGAGGCACTAACTGCTCCAAGCTGCACGTTGCCACTTATGTCGGCACTAACGACGCCGAAAATCGAGCATCTGTGGAGCAGATTCTGTGAGGGACGTATGATCCCATTTCCGCCACGTTCGTTGGTTGGTTATTCAGGGGAGGCGACCGACAGCTGAGGTCATTTGCCCCATTTTAGAGTAGGTGGGTAATTGAGTAATGGTAGGACTTTTCAGGAAACAGAGGAAGGGTGGAGAGAAACCCGGCATCGGCATTAGCCTACTCTTAACAAAAGGCACCAAGGGGACAACGGTTTAACGTCCCATCCGACGGACGGAGTACTGAACTTGAAATGCCCTCCACTAGGCACTCAAGTGGGGACCGGTTTTCCACTGAAAAATCCGCCACTGCCGGGAATGGAACCCGGGCCCTCAGGACGGGTGGCCAGCACTCTAGCCACCACACCAACCCAATCCCCGCCACGTTCGTTGAGAGTCAGATGTCGAAATGAGGCTGACTATATTTGCAGCTTGGTACCTAAGACGGATTGGAGGTCGATGGTTTGGAGCCGAGTGAGAACCAGAGACTCCATGCATTCCGTGGAAGTGAGAGAACAGTTTTTTGGATTTTGGGCAAGTACTGGATTTGTGTCAGGTGCCCCTGAACTGCTCGGGTGTCAACTATAAGGACGCAGCATCGTTTAGCGTAGCGTGCAGGATAAAGGTGCATGCACATAGGGCTAGTTTAAGTGGTAGTACAGTGACCCATCGTTGCTGGCAGTCACAGAAGTTTTCAAAGGAATTGCACTCCAGAAGCTTCAGTGAATCTTGTGATATGGGTTACTTACAGATAGTTCTTCCATCATCATTTTAACTGTCTACCGAAAAGCAAATATGGAAAATAGGATCAAAAATTTTGTCCAATTAATATCCCGTATCCCGAATATCCTGTAAATCAATACCTACGGGTCAAAGACTAAGACCTGTTCCATAAAAAACTAACATCTTAATGCCATAAAGACTCTGCAACCTCTTCATTTTGGAGATGTTCGTGGAAAACTGAATTCTGGCATTTTTTGCATATTTTTTTCAAATTTAAGCCCTTTCATATTATTAGTGCACAGTAATGATGAAAAATAAAATCAAACATCACATGCACTAATAAAAAGCAGAGCCATCATGCTAAATTTAAACTCCCAGACTGAAAACAAACTATTTTTTTGGAATTGAGAATAAAAAATTATTACACCTTGTAATGGTCCACAATTAAGGTTTATTGTTACAGAGAGTAATAATTTTTTATTCTGAATTTCATCATGGAGAGGTTCCACATAGTAAGGCCAGAAGTCATTACCAATATATATGTTTTGGAAATTTTGCCAGCTTTATTCGATTTCAACCCACTGTGTGCTGGTTTGAAGAATTAAGGCAAATACCGACACAATCCACTCACTTTTTCCCTGGACCCCTCTAAAACTACTACTTCAGCGTTAAATACACATTCCCCTTCTATTATGCCTCATGAATGGTGGTGCATGTACATGTACATCAAAATCTCCACGAAAGGAAGGTGTAGCCAGACACTCATTTTCACTTGCGTAAATGAGTTTTGATTCACTCCAGAAATGATATGAAAATGAAGATACCATGCGGTGACCACACTGGCATTGCCAAAGGCGTAATTATTGTTTATTCGCAGTGGAACAAAAGCTAGCATTCGTTATCTTAGTAGGAGTCTGCTATTACCGCTATATGTGACTTGGGTAAATCTCAGCATTAACATCGTTTGGGTGGCCATATTGGAAAATTACATCAGTGACAGCAGCGCTGCCATTGGTGATATGAGTCTCGGATACTATCAGTGCTAATATTAAACAAGTTTCTGGGGCCACAAGTGGAATTAATTGAATCACCATTCCCTTTTAATCAGAATTGGAAAAAATGCCTAATTCTGGTCTTAAAAAAGTTCAGAACCCAAACATGAATTTACCTTGGCTATTGACTGGCCTTTGATCGGATCATCTTTTCTTGATTCTTCATTAACTCATGAGAAAATTAGGCACAAGAGTGATTGATTTACAAAGGTGTAGGTTATAACAGAGTGAAGTACTTTGGATGGTCCAAACCATGATCTGGCATTTACTAAATAATTCCTACATTCCAAGTTTTAGTGGAAGCTAGAGAAAAAGAGGTTTTCATTCAAATGAGGTACATACTTACTAAAAATATGATTTAGCATCCTCAGACATATATAGCAGCTATTAGATATGCTGATATTAGTTCACAACTTAATCTGGGCTACAGGTTTTTATCCAGTCTTACAATTAAGAAGAATCAAATGAAGATTTAACTTGAATCTGGCAAGGGGCCTGAACAATTTTAGGAAGTTTCCATGTTAATAAACGGTCGCAGCCTGACTCTATGATTGGTTTACATTTACATACTCATTATGCACAAGCTTTTATTTTTAAAATATAAGACTTAGGAATAATTGAGCATTTACAAGCTCCTCAGCTGGTGTTATGGTCTATTACTTGAATGAAAATGAGATTGATTATATTTTTCAAGTGATTTTTATACCTCATTGAATCTTCATCACTCACTTATTTTCTGAAAATAATTCTTGAATGCCGAGGAAAATGCCATAAAAAATATATGTACATAATTATGATGAGCTTTAGTGGCTCATAATATGTATATGGGAAGGTAACCTACAAAAGATGAAATCATCATAACAACAGTAAAAAATCAGACCATGCAAATGAGAGCATTAATATAATGGATAGTTTCACCACAAAACAGCATGCCTACTTCAGCATTCAGAGGTAATAAGTATGAGGAAGCAAGAAAGTATAAGCATGAGAAATGAATCAATCTCTTCTCTTTTACACTAATTTAACATGATGATTCCTTTGTCACATGCTCCAGCATGCCAAAACATGGATTTTATGTCATGAAACTATTTGTAATATAGACTATTCCTTTCAGGGGACTTCCTTGGGAAGACTGGATGCACCATCATTATCATTTTTACAGCGTTAAGTTTTGTTAACAGCATTTCTCTATTCTTCATGACTAACAAGTCTTGATATTTTATTCCTGTGTGCTTCTTTATCTGGCTTGGATACTTATCTCTTTGTCTCTCTTATGGCATCTTTCCTACTATTTTATATTTTTTTCTTCCAGTGAGCACATTATTTCTCATTAAATGTTCAATAAACTAGGTTCTTCTTTCTCATATGGTGCTTCCGGTGGGCCTTTCTTCATCAGCTATTTCCAAAACTTCTTTACTTATCATTTTATAGATTAAGCATCCATCACCCACATTTCGAAGTCATCTCGCTCTATTCTCTGGGTCATGGAGTGCCACACACCATGGTATAGTCCATTTCAAATAGGTTGGTGAGTGGGGAGGAGGGGTCAACCTGAATGAGGAACTTGAAGCCGGTCATTTGTTGAGGTAACCAAATGGAAAAATTACTTCTCCTGCAAGTTCAGTCTTACTCTGGATTTTGACATGTTAGATCTACTCTGTCACCACATGTCAACATTTCAAATTGTGAAGCTTACTTATCCTTTATTATTTACCATATAATGTCCTTCTGTGAATAGATATAACGTTATGCACTACCAATTATATTCTCACATCAATTTAAAGGCCTAAGCTTTTGTGTAAAATCTTCCTTTCTAACTTATTCAATGCCAGAGATGACAGCAATGCCTTACTGGCATATTTTCCTCCCCTACCTCATCCATTCCACAAATTTCCCTTCTTGCATGAGAATGTGGGTGCTGATGAGAACAGTTGAATTTTCACTTCCAATTTATTTGAAATGTATCTACAAAGGTTTCGCCATTTGGAACATACATTCAATTCTCAAACTTAGGTTGTGGGTTCCATAACCTGATGATAAATAGCATTTTCCAACATTTGAAAAACATTTTTTTAAATCATGATTTTTTTCTTGAATATTACAAAGAGGAAATAAAAATTGTTTTCTGAGCAATATCCTAGTCCTCAGTACCAATGAGAGACAGCAGTCCTCTAAAAGAGTATGACTGAGCAGATTAAGAATGTGTGTATGATAACACCTGTCAATGCTGCTGACAACAGTGTAGTTCATGGCACTGGCTTGATTTCGAAGGAAAACGTAAAGCAATACATTACTGCCCCTATAATATTCAGCATTGCAATTAGAAATAAGACATGAAAGCTCCTCCTCCAGTCAGAGTTCCTGCCTCTATATTCATCAGCTGTCATTCAAGAGAACGTAAGTTGGAGAAGATGGATGTAGGACAGAGGCATAAAGCTAGGATGCCGGAAATGAGTAGCAGGATGCAATGTTCCATGAATATAGGAGAATGGAGGACTGAAGTTCACAATTGTTAGGATAGAGTCAATGTGGCTGATGATTATGACAGTACAACTGTGATGCAACAGTACGAAGCTCGTTCAATAAATATGAACCAATAAGCTACAGTTCGCTATACCTTTTTGACTTCCTGGCCTTTGATTTCAGCCAAAAATAAAAGCTTTCATGTTTAGTTTTGAATGCTTGCAACATTTAACTTGAAAGAAGATCTAACAGAGAACAATAAAATACTGCCTGACACCTGATTTTGATATTTCAAAAACCTTAAACTCACTGATATTCATTGGAATGAGGTTGAGATTTATGCATATAGTGCAATGAGTGATAAAATAGTTATGAAATGGGTTAAACATCTCAAAGAAGGCCAAATGAATGTGAATGATGAGCCATGAAGATCACAGCCTTATGTTGTTCATGAAGATTTGAATAGAAAAATCAATGAACTAATTTTCAAGAATTGGCATACCACGATTTCTGTTCTGAGCAATGAATTTCTGGAGAGATATTGTGACGAATATGACAGTTTAACAAAAGTTATCATGCTTTAAAACAGTGTTTATTATTACTAACTGGATCATTCTTCAAAGAAGTCTTGAAAAAACAAAAATAACTTTCATGCATAATGAAAAAATCTTAAAATATCTTATTCCAGATTCACTGCATTAATTCCCAAATTCTACTCATTCAATTTATGTACGAGCCCCTAACAATAACACATGTGAAATACAATTTTAAAAAATGTAAAACCAAGACATTTTAAACCACTTCATTGCTTATATGAACCTGAGAGCAAAAATGGTTTACAACCAGAAGGCTGGTGTGGTTGATGAAGATTTGCTCATCAAGTACCAAGCCTCCAGTACATGTAAAATTCATATATTAATGTAAAGGAGCCAAAAACTTTTCCTGTACCACCTGTAGTTTAGCCAGAAAGGTCTGGTACCCAGCAAACCATCCAGCTTCGCCTCAGCCGTACACAACCAAAGAGACCTCTTCGAGATTTGAACTCAAGGCCTCCAGTCAACAGCCTAACCCTCTACCCTCTGTAGTACAACACTACTGTTAACATGTGCATGCATATTTAATCAATGTAGTAATCATAAAAATATGCAAAAATACCAATTTACCCACTTCATAAAATTTTTACTTCACAAATGTTTGACTGAGAAGTAAATATTCGCAGTTTACATTCAAATTCATTACTTAATATCTGTTGCAAAGATAAAACTAATAAATGTTTCACCTATGCAACTAAAACAAAAAAAGAAAATATCAGCAAGCATCACTATGCAGCATGCTTGTATTTTAAATAGCACAAATTATCCATTTCCAAAGAGCCATCCCATAACAATCAGCCAATTACCATGGCAGTACCAAAATGTATAGGAATCAAATTTTCAAATGTGACAAAGAACTCACTCCAATGACTCTGGGTTGGTGGCACTTGATACTTGATTGGCTGGTGAAGGAGATGGTGATGGGGATGGAGAATGTAGCTGTGATTGGATATGCGGTGGAGCTTGAAGCTTGATCAGGGTTGCTGCTGTCCCAATTCCACGAACAACTATGCCTGTTTCTCCTTCTAGGTCAAAACTTTGCTGGTACCTACACCAGAAATGATTTTTTTGAGCATTGGAGTAAAACAGTTTCTTTTGAGTGTTACAAACTATAGCCTGAGAATAGATAATTTTCTCTTAGCATAAAGTCACATTCTCTGTGAGGCATTCCTCGCTTATTTCACAATATTTTCTCAGGGAAGTAAAATTATTAATTTATGATTCTAAAAAATGATAAATATTTAAATATTCAATGGGGTTTACTAACAATAAAATACAAATTATGCTAACACATTTCACCTATACATATAACCAATTAATTAACCAGTTAAAATTTTTGGAGTAATTTATCAGCCATTACAGTAATATCTTGATTTTACATGCACTGATTTTATGAAAAATTTGATTTTGCACACATGAAGGAGCAGTTCCAGCCCATTCTGTAAGTATTCTTATGGAAATATTATTTGAAATTATGTAAATTTGATGTAATGATTTAACTAGGGTTGGGGCAGGGATTTGAAGATTCGGTCGAATCCTATCGAATCCATGGATTCGAGATTTGAATACCAGTCATGCGGATTCTATGTACCAGTGGCGGAGAACTACAGTAAGTCCTCGATTTACCCGGATCCGAGTTACACGGATCCGGAGTTATGTGGATGTTCACTTAGGCCGGTGACATGCTTGCATTTCTCCGCATTTCTGACACTGTAACAGATTTAACCACATGACAACCAGTGACTCATTGGCTAGCACGCAAGAGTTGATGCCAAACTAAACGTGTTCAGAACGGCAACTCTAGTTTAAAACATTACATAGTTCGATAGGTGATATTTGATCATTGAGATGGTGAAAAAGTCTGATGTGATCAGGCATCAACATCATTTTTGGCATAGTTTGACCTTCCCATGTAAGTAGACACGTAGTTAATTATCTACTCCATAGATGACATCTATCTATCACCTATCGAAGTATGTAATGTCTTAAACTAGAGTTTCTGTTCCAAACACCCGTAGTTTGGCATCAACTCTTGCGTGCTAGGCAATGAGTCACGGGTCATCACACGGTTAAATATGTCAAGACAACAGAAACGTGGAGAAAGGCAAGCATGTCACCAGCCTAACTGAACATCTGTGTTACTCTGGATGTGTAATTCGGATCTGCACAAGTCAAGGACTTACTGTAATTGCTCGTTTTTAGCATTTAAATCGTAAATACCATGGTAGGAAATCTTTAAGCAGCATTTTGTAACCTAATAATTCTTTTCAAATATGAATATTCCCCAATTTGAAAATTCTAACAAAAAAGTTCCTCAGCATTCTTCCAGCAACAGTACTTTCAGAAAAAGCTTTCAGTACTGCTGGAAAAGTGGTTGATATAAAAAGAAATCGATTAGATGCCGACTGAGTGAAAATGCTGCATTTTCTAAACAAAAACTTTTAATGTTTTCATTGAATTTTCAACTTTATTTAAGACAAATTAAACTTTGATTTACTTTTCAAATTAACCATTCTTTATATTTGCCCTCGAACATGTCCTTAATTTCATTGAGTGGGGATTAAGTGACACTTATTCATTTATTATTTACTTTAAGGAATAAAAGTCAGCTTCCATTGGGTTTAATTAGAGAATTCACAGGAAAGGAAGCATTTTTTTTAACAATTTACAGATAAAAGGAAGATTTGAATTTAATGAAATTGAGGAGGATTAGGATTTGGAATTAGGATTCGAGATTCAGGTTCGATATTTGGATTTGATAAAAAAACAGGATTCGGATTCGATCAAATTTTGGATTCGCCCCATCACTAGATTTTCACATAAACCTATTTTAGTCCCCAGCAGAAGTATTGATTCACTTTTACAAAACTAAATAACATAACTTCATGAATCTTCAGCAAAACTGCACTGATTGTTGTTCATCTTTAGTGGCAATCAGTAATTAAATTTAAAGTAATGCCATATAACTAGAGATGGGACATTCGAATCCTCGAATCCCTCGAATCTTGAAAAAGATTCGAGATTCGAAAACTCGAATCTTTGTGCTATTTTCATCATTCGAACCTTTCGAATCCTAAATTATAAATAAAAATCGAATTCTTTATGCAATAACTTAGAACAGATTAGTTTCGACCGATAAAAACGTTCATTACAAATAAGGTTAAACCTCGCTGTTACGTCCCCGCAATATACGTTTTCCCGCCATTAACGACTTTTACTTCGAGTCCTAATAATTTTCATATGTCCGCAAATAACATCTTCCCTTTATTTACGCTAGCAAATTTTTGAATGGTTCGCCATTTGCGTTTTACGAGACGATTTTGCCGTGATTGTCGTCCTGGTTGCATAACTGGTGGACTCAACGCTCCGTGAAAGACAAAGTAAAAACTCATGCAGTAAGTTACCACTATGAAAGATAAGTAAAATTTTCTCAGATGTACCACCAATTATTGTGACCTCAGTCATCTGTGGAATTGTAATGCCGCGAGAAATTACAGTACACGTACGTAATTTTTGTCGCGATTGTTGTCCGGGTTGCATAACTCGCGGATCGGCTGATGCTATCGCATAGGTGATGAAATTTTTTTTTATTTAAGAAGTGTATGCTTTTCAGCATTTGCGGCCTTCTCTTTATTTTTTCGTTAGGTATTAATACAGATTTAAAAAAATCCTCCAGCCAAACTTCATCCTCATGCATCCTGCGCACAAACCAGTAAAATCATCAAGTTCTTCTCAACCTCAATTCTTAAGTAGCTTTGATAGGATAACATCATAGTCTCTAACACCTTCTTTTCTCATAATGTTTACCCTAACTTACTAGCATGGCTGGACTCCTGGTCCCAGTTCATCCTTATCTATATCCTTCTCTTCTATTCCCAAGTTCCCTTGTCTATTGTTAGTGCCATGCAGTTCTTGCCACGTATTCATTACCCCTAAGCTGAATATCTTGTAAGTTCTAGCAGCAGCTCTCCTGACTTAACACTAATGCACAATATCGTATTCCACTTCTTGCTGCTGAATAACCTTCTAACTTTTCTGTACAGGGCGCCTATTTCTCCCTCTCTCTGGAACCTCTCAACCTATTTACATTGACCTTATTGCCACTTTTCTCTCACACTCTTCATACCCCTCCTAAGTCTTTTGCTTGTTTCCTTAGATTTTATTTCGCCTTGCTGTGTTTAAATCTTTCTATTTCCATCATTCCTCAATTTCCTCCATAGTTTGTGCCAACACCCAATGTGTCTTGTGCACTCTTGTGTCTACTGCACCATACTGCTTGCTTTTCTGCATCTTTCCTCATACACCTGTAAACTAATTCCTGATATTCTCTCCGATTTACAACTACAATTTTTTCACACTGTTCCTAATTTTGGCCCAACCATATGTAATCTAGTTAATATATTTCCCCGTGTCCCCCTGCATACAATGCAATACAATGTTTAACACACGAGGAATTGTCTCCTGCAAGCAGCTCGTTTATCGCTGTGAATGAGTCTTGAAGACGCGACAATATTGGAAAAAAGATATCGTTTTTAAACATGCAATTCAGTATCAGTCTAATAACGTTTTGGAAACATATCATCGCTATGCCTCCTAGAACTTTCACATGCTTACATTTCATGCAAAAAATTTGCTGTAACATGTTTATTACTTATCTATGCTAGCTCTTCAAATCTTATTTGTATTATTGCAATAAAGAGTTGTATTTTTGAAAACTATTCTTTAATTTGTTTTTCATTGAATGCAGCTGCTAAAGTCTTTTCTTTTCTGTTATTATCACCTTTATATGTAGGATTCGAGAGATTCGAGGTATTCGAGAGATTCGAGAACCTCTTAGGATTCGGATTCGGGTTCGGATTCGAGAAAATTTAGGATTCGTCCCACCTTTACATATAACCCTGCATATCATCTGCCATGAACTACTACAAGGCATGTTAATTGAGCATGTATTTCAGTAATAGGTTTCACAAACTTTTATTCCCATGGTTACGCTTCAATGCTCACAAAGAAGAACAAAGGATGCTGTTGACCGAGAAATAGGAGCCCATCAGCAGTACCTACTGAGTGGTGAGACTATGCTTGCTTCTGAGTTGTCGATAATCAAATTTAGTCAAAAATCTGTTCACTAATTATTCATATTCCCTCTTTTTCACAACTGTACAATTTTTCATGCTGTTCCCAAATCTTTGCCCAACCATGATGTATGAGTAATCTAGTTGGTATTTCCCTATGTCCCCCAGTATTTCACTTAAGAGATTTTTGGCATTGTTAAACAGTTTTTGTTGCAATCATATTTCAATTATGTAAACTCATCATTCAATGAAAACAAGAAATTGGGTATGCAAAATCAAGAAGCATGTAGTTATTCTTTCAGGAATAACATTCATCAAATTATACATAAATACAAAATACACTTTTTCTCATTCTCCATAAAAGTGTATTATTTACTGTGTTTTTTCAACAGATTTTCTCAAAAAAATTCTGTGTCATGTCAGAAACATGACACAGAGACACTAAATTTGATATTGTCATTCTGATTAGCCCCGATGAGGTACTTGTCAAATTATTAAAAAGTACTTTCAGTCATTTACCAATTCAGACCTAAGTGCTTAATTCAAGTAATGCCCTGCCAATATAGTGTATAGTAACATTTAGCTGCTGCTAGATGAGGGGAGTGCGTCAGGTTTCATTGACTGTACTGAAGCTGACAATTCACTGGCTAATCAGATCAAATTAAAGCTTTGCACTCAGATTTTTTCCCAAAATCAAAATTGTACTGTATAACTATGCAAAAATTAAATCACCTTCAATAAATGTATTATTACTAACCCAAGGACGGCATTAGCTCCAAGCTCAATGGCCTTGAGCCCAATGCGACGACGTAGCTCTCCCGAAAGTTTAAAAAAGAGGGCTTGTCTAGCTTCATTAGAAGCCCTTGGGGTTCTTATCTTGTCTATCCATTGGTGCTCTGGATCACCTTCGACTACCAACTCACCAACAAGCCCCTGAAGTCTTGACACCAGATGACCCTCAGGAACAGACCCCGCTTCATTTAAGGAATATAAATTAAGTTAATTACACAACAATCACAATTTTACATTTACAAGTTTTAAGATACATAACATGAGGCTTACACATGGGATAAAAGCAAGAGTTAAAATAAAGATTAGAATCCAAAACAGGATCTATGCAATAAAATATCAATTATTTGAGACAATTCATCAGTCAGAGAAACTCTTTAGTATGCTGTTCATTGCAGATTACTTTCAAGCTTTCAAAAGAATAGCAGTAGAACCATTTTTGATTATCTGGCTATTCTGCCATATTTCCTTCAACAGTATCACCTTTTATCACTAAGATGCAAATCTTGCTTCTAAACCAACACTCAGCTGCCAATGAATGAAATAATCAAAAATAATGCTCATCATAGCAAATGATTGCAAATTGAAAAAAGGACCATTTAAAGTAATTACCACCCAGTTGCCACAGCATAACTATTCTGACCTAACAAGGCCGTAGCCAGAAATTTTTTTTTGGGGGAAGGTTCAATTATGACTGTACCTCCCAAAAAATATTTCTGGTTAGAGCCTTAAGTTACTGGTTTGGAGCATGGAATGAGGCCCCAAAAAACAAAAAAAAACTATTTTGAGAGCGCGTTCAATGATTTGGAGCTTGAGACGGTCCCCATTGATTAATTGGTCAAAATATGAAATATACCTACTTTATATTTGTCCCCAAATTTCTGGGAGAGGGGGGGGGATTTGAACCCCTTGACCCCCCCCCCCCCCCCTCCCCCTGTGCCTCCTCCCCCCCGAGGGTCGTGGTGGCCTATTGGGTGGAGCACCGGAGGGTCCTGGGTTCAAATCCCAGGCTCTGGACACCCCCATCTAAAATCCTAACAATTTGATTTTCTGCATATCAGAACTTCGTACGGTGGCCCAGTGAAAAGAATTGGCCCCCCTACCCTGAATGTGTGAATTTCACATGCCATTGGCTTAGTACGGGGTGAGCTCTACTCTCACCTATCAAAGACCAACCTTCGGGTTGAATCACTGAGTGAGTGAGTACCTATATTGACATTGGCTTGTTCTAAAATAGCTCCAGATATCTTGTACCAAATAAGCCCCTAAGTTCTTGTGCATAATAGAATTTCAATGCTCATGTCTAAAATATTTGCTGTCTAAATTTTTGTTAGCATAATTAGTCACCTAAAATATAATATTTTAACACATTGCGTTCACGAGAATCTTCTCTTTCCCAAGCCACACGTTAAGGAAGGATAACGAGAATTCTAGTTTTTACTGTTGAATGAGTTTATTCTAAAAAGTTATCAGAAATATCATCATCATCATCATTGGTCAACAATCCTAGGATTGGTTTGACGCAGATTTCCACTCAATTCTTCTATCGGCCAACCTTTTCATTGTGACGTAATTCTTCTCTTTTACATCCTTCACAACCTGTTCCATGTATCTCATACGAGGCCTGCCTTTCCCAATATTCCCGCTCACTTTTCCCTCGATGATTGTCTTCATCAGGCCATCATGTCTCAAGATATGGCCGATTAAGTTTTCCCTTCTTCTTTTTAGAGTTGTCAGCAGACTTCTCTTTTCTCCTACTCTTCTTAGCACTTCCTCGTTACTTACTCGGTCGATCCATTTAATCTTCAGCATTCTTCTGTAGCACCACATTTCAAATGTTTCTACCCTTTTCTTCTCCGCTGCTGTCATCGTCCATGCCTCACTGCCGTAAAGAAATATGCTCCAGATGTATTTTCTGATGAACTGTTTCCTTACTTCTATGCTTGTTTTCCCTGCTGTAAGTAGATTCTTCTTTTGATAGAATGCCCTCTTTGCCTGGGCTATTCTACTCACTATTTTTTTCTTGCTTCATCCACCGTTGGTTACTCAGCATCCTAGATAACAGAACTCTTTAACCTCATCAAGTTTTTTTGTTTTCCTAGTTTGACATTGGTTATGGCCTCTTCTTTCTTGCTACACACCAATATCTTAGTCTTCTTATTTATCTTCAGTTGATATCTGGCCATTGTCCTTTCCATGGTTGTTAGCATCTTATTCAGCTCCTTCTCTGTCTCTGCTATGAGAGCTATGTCATCAGTGAATCGTAGCATACTGATTGTTTCTCCATGGATGTTTACTCCAGAACACTTCTCCTTGACTTCATTTATGGCTCTCTCGATGTAAACATTAAAAATTATGGGAGACAGTGAGTAGCCATGTCTCACTCCTTTCCTTATTCTTGCCTCTTCACAGCTGGGTCCAGATTTAATCACAGCAACTTGGTTTTTGTACAGACTGTGTATAATTCTTCGGTCATTGTACGACACTCCAAATCCCTTCAGAATTCCCATTGAATCCCAATCCACGTCAAAGGCCTTCTCTAAATTCACAAATTCAATGACCGTTGGTTTGTTCTTCTCCATTCTCTTCTCTATGAGTAGCCTAAGGGTCAATATTGCTTCCCTTGTACCCTTACTTTTCCTGAATCCGAATACATCTTCATCCAGGAACTCCTCTGCTTTTCGTTCTATTCTTCTGTAGATGATCCTGGTCAGTATCTTCGATGCATGTGTCATCAGGCTTATAGTCCTAAAATTTTTGCATTTCTCTGCTCTTTTCTTCTTGGGAATAGGAATGATGATGTATTTCTCGAAGTCCGTTGGTATTTCTCCTGTTGAGTACATGTAGCAGATGGTTTTGTAAAGATTGCGTTTATTGTAACTTCTCCATACTGGCATCTCAAATGGTTCCATTCTTTTCTCCATACTGGCATCTCATGAGTAAGTGTCTTCTCTCGTGTATTTTTAATTAGTTCTGCAGGAACATCATCAATACCAGAAGCCTAATTAATCTGAAGATCCCTTCGAATTCTGATCTTAATATCAAAGCTCCCAAATCATCCTTTTCCATTTCACTTTCCTCATCGATAGCTTTCGTGCTGAGATTGTTTCCGTTGTATAACATTTTCAGTAGGGCTGTGCGAGTCTCGACTTTTCGAGATTCGAGCGAGATAAAAGTGCTGCTCAAATCTCGCTCGATTTCGAGCTCCATACGCTCGAAAAACGAGTCTCGAACTTGTCTCGAGATCTCCGTCGTGGTGGACGTAATTTTAAGGGGTCTTGCGTTAAAATGCGACTTAGTAAATTTATATTTATTCCCTTCCTTTTGCATGATAATTTCATGATGTCACGCCACAAAATGCAGAGATATCTCTTAGTCCTAGGCCTAGACTCGAGAAGTTAAGAGACCCTAGGCCTCGGCGTGGGGCCTAACCGAGTCCCTGCTCTATTTCGTAATCGGAGGCCTAGTACCTACTAGTAAATGACGGATAAAATAGGCACGTATGAACGTAGGCTACTTCTAGAACTACCATAAACCCTATAAGTAAAAAAAAGTTACAGAAAATCCGGTTATTCTTGCCCATCTTTAAAGGAAATCTTCAATTTAATCCCGTACTACGGTGAATTTCAACCGTAACGAATCAATACATTGCATTTTAGTGGAATATATATTATTATTTTATTTTCCCATCTTTCAGCACCAAAAGTTATGGGTTCAAGGTGTTTACTTGTTTACGCAATGGTAAATGCGCCGGAATCCCGGAATGCTCACGCAAAGCTGCTTTATGACCTTGAGATAGCAACCCTGTCAGCTGTTCCGAGAGGCGAGATGAAGCTCGCCTAGGGGTCGCCTGTAAGCACGCATGTCTTGACACTTGCGCGCGTTGTTGAGCGGAATAAAGTAAATGTTTGTCCTTGACCGATGCCAACAACCGAGGCAATTGGGAAGATATGTGACATTGTAGTATTATATAAAACATCACAACTGATGGTATCAGATGGCTAAAACTCGCTTAAATGCTTGGCAACAAATTTTTCCAGTATAAACATGTTCACTCACTACCTTCCCCATGTCTACGTATATCGGTCTGTTTAAGTTGCGTTGTCTGTACTTTTCCAATCTAGAGCTTTAAGCAGAATTCGATACACGGTTCGGGTTAGCCAAAAATTAAAATAAATTGAATTGAAGAACCAAGGAATATGAAAATGATAGCGAACACGTACTGTAATGTAAGTCAAAGAAATTACAATTTTTAATAAATGACAATTACAATTGATGTTATCGTAGATGCTACCTGCGCTGTTTTTAAGTACCCTTTCGCACCGGAGCCTTGCAATGAAAAATGCTTCCCTTGTCATTAGTACCGTGAGCATATCCTTGTAGTATTTCTCCGTACGAAACTCACTCATGGCAAGGAATCGCACAGACATACTCCTCGTTTATCTCGATTCACAAGTCAGGGAAGCCGGACCCTTTCCTCCATCACTCGGCAGAGGTGATAACGACCCTCTTCTCAGTACCATCCCCACTCAGCCAACTATTCTTTTACTCATTTACTAAAAATATTTGCCGCTTCATATGAAAACACAGGCCCAGCAGTTCATACCGAATGCTCTGTTCTGCATTTATTAATTTTAAACGGAACTTTACCGTTATTATTAACAAAATTTTTGCAAAATGAACACTCGACAATTTTTTTTATAGAGTTCCGTTCAAAATGTGCAAATGCACAGAAAAAAAACTATAAATGTAACTCTGAGTTCATACTTTCCCAGTATGATACAAATATTGTGATACTTATTGTTATCGTTATATATCCACACAGTATGTAAACAAATGCTTGACCACGGACACAGAGTGAAAGCATCAACCATGCTGAGATGAAAGATTGGATATTACCCCTGTCCGCATGCCACGGAAGGGTCCAGCGAGGAGCGGGGCTGGGAAACGATAAAGTTGTCATTTTTAGGGTTGATCCCTCAGTCGGGTCTACATAATTGACACAACTAAACCGGTTTTCCCCAGAAGACCCCCTTCACCCAAGAAGAGTTCTTCGTCTCTTCACGACGAAATTCATCTGGGCGTGACTCATTCAGCGAGAAAGAGGAGAGAGTAACCCGAGAAGATCTCTCCGCCTTATCAGTGCCTACCCCCGCCCAGCTTCGCTTCGACCCAGGTGGCCACCACTAGTGGGGGAGGAGTTGGGTCACATTTTGGGGCTTCTGCAGCCAACACTTTTCATGCTTGTTTGCATCTCGCTTAGCAGCGACATGCAAGCGATGTTGACATGCCGTTAGTTCACTTGCGTGGAAAGATCTACGCCATTTATTAATGACATTCTTATGCTTCAATTGAAAAATCTACACGTGGGCGCGGTTAAGTTCGCTGCGAAAGGGCGGAATACGAAATTTTACCGTTCAAAATGTTGCTTGGATTTATTAGTTATCCCATCTAACAGACGAAATTTAATATGGGAATAATGAATTTTCCTCATCGAAATGGATGAACTGACAGATTTCTAACAAGTGCGAAAAAGTGCTACAATGTTCCGACATTTCTATGCATTGGTGCGACGTGTAGCTATTTCGGGGATAGATTTCAACGGGCTCTCATGATTTTTCATAAACACATTTGATTTATACAGTGGAATCCCGGTATAACGAGTGCTCATAATCCCTCGGAAATCACTCGCTAAATCGAGCGCTCGTTATATCCGATGGTGTTGAAAAAACCCACCTAATTCTCGTAGTCGTTCGTATTTACAGTTTTTCTTTTGTTTCCATGGTATTTGACGAAGGTAAACAGCAAAAAAGTCATTTCAGGCACAATCTGGTAGAATATCAACATATTTCATGAAAGAAACAGGACATTTTCCATTATATAAAATATTAATTCCCCATAGTTTCGATGTTTTTCTTCCAGTTCTTCTATTTTTCGATCGCCGAAGAAAGCTGTAAAGACAGCGTAACTAGTCGGAATTAAAATATTAGGTATACTGTGGAAGTTTTTGGATAATTTTGCTAATATGTCATGACGATAATATCAGCTTTGTCGAGTTTTTGAATGTTAACCAGTACGTCCATCAGTTGGGAAAATTGGTCACTGAAATACGGCATGTTTCGGGGGTCGTAGATATTTTTCAAGCTTAAGCGAAGGCCAACTTACGGCTGTCTTTTTCCGACTAGATTAACTGGAGCAATATCATGATAATTCATGGGCGCGAACACGCTATGTTTGAACGAGCGCAATATCACGATCTTTTATCGCGATATTTATCGTGATAATATATAGTGATATTTTATCGGGGCGCGATATCGTGATATTTTATCGCGATATTTATCATGGTCACGATATTTATCGTGATGTTTATCGTGATAGTTATCGCTATACCTATTTATAGCGATATTTATCGCACCCCGATATCTTATCGTGCCCCGACATCTTATCGCGCCCCGACATCTTATCGTGCCTCGATATCTTATTGTGCCCCAACATCTTATCGTGCCCCGACATCTTATCGTGCCCCGACATCTTATCGTGCCCAGACATCTTATCGTGCCCCGACATCTTATCGCGCCTCGATATCTTATCGTGCCCCAACATCTTATCGTGCCCCGACATCTTATCGTGCCCCGGCATCTTAAGTATCGTGCCCCGACATCTTATCGTGCCCCGACATCTTATTGTGCACCGATATGTTATCGTGCCCGATATGTTATCGTGCCCGATATTATCGGGCACGATAAGACGATGTTTATCGTCACGCTGAGTTATCGTTATCGCCACCTTATGATATGCTAAAATTATCGTATCCCGATATTGAATTATCAATATCGCCCATGCCTAGACCTAACTCCCTCTCCTACTCTCATCTTGCTCGTCGTCTGCCCACTCCCACTGATGACTGGGCCTAACAAAAGAAGAACATAAAATGGGAGCGCGCAGAGCAAACTGAAGGCCGTAAATCGTTAATGTTTGAACATAACTGCCTTTGGGTGTTGTAGATATGGCACTCATCTTGTATTTTTAGTTTAATTAGCAGATAATACAAAACCCAATAGTTTATTTTTGCTAGGCGGTGCATCGCCCTCGAGAGATATCTGTCGTAATACCGAGCGTACACCGTGGAAGGAACTTTTTGGCCTCGCTATATCCGCTTTATTTTACATGTAAAACATAGGCCTTTTGGCGGTACAAAGACAATCACTCGCTATAACGCGATTCTCGCAATAAGCCGTACTCACTATACCGGGCTTCTACTGTACTTGATTTCCACAAGTTTAAATGAAGTGCTGCGTGACGATGAAGAAGATGAAAGTGATGAGGGCATCATCCCAAAAAAGAAGACATCCTCCAGCCATTAAATACCTTGCATCACTTCCCATTACTTCACGAAGTTGATGATCATTTAATAGATAGTTTAAGAAAAATTTAAAAAGTAATCCACTCAAAATGGAATGGTAAAAAGTGCAAAAAAGACATCACAAAATATTTTTTAAAAGTTAATTCTGTAAATGAAATTTTACTTTCAGAGGGGTTTTTCTTCATTATCATTTTGCCCAGGCAGTTTATTTGTTTGCTATGCAATGCTAGTTAACTTTCTTTGAGTGGTGTCCTTTTTCATTAAATTATCTTGGATAACTTTTTTAAACTGCCTTATTTTCAAATTTTATCTCTGTTCAGTTCATACTCTTCCACTTGCATGCCTTGATTAACACTTGATTGCCACATATTTAAACGCTAAATCTGTACTTTTGCCTGAGCAGCCAAAAAGCTAGATGATTAAGTTCTGAAATTCTATTGTACATTTTGATTTAAAATATAATTATCTCTCCACCATAATTAAAATAGTTTTAATTTTTACAGTGTAATATGTATGCAATAATGATCCCTTAGTAGTGAAACTAGTTCCAATGTCATAGTGTTCTCAAACGTTGTGAAATCTTTGCAAATTTTTCAAAATCCGCTCATATCTTGATTTTATATAACACCCCATTTTTCGGTCCCAAGGTGTTACGTAAAATGAAGACTACTGTAATGCTTAAGCTTAAACTTATGTTTGTGTAAGTACATAATTAGTACATGCATAGATAAAAGTCTCTACTGCAATTTCAGTGTGCTTAAATCTCGCTCGATCTCACTCGAGATTCAAGATTTTTTCAAATTCTCGCTCGAATTAAAAAAACCCCTGCTCGCACAGCCCTAATTTTCAGATATTCTTTCCACCTTGGAAAAATTTAACAACTCATACAATCAGGAGGCATTGAAAAGATTACAAGTTTTACGAGGGGAGACATAACACTTCAGAAAATGACAAACAGCATTTAGGGAGGAAACTTGGAAAGCAAACAAAGAGTTCATGTAAAAAAAATGAATTAAGTAAATTGAATAATACAAAAGCTAAGTATAAATCATGCAATAAGAGAAAAAAAGTATGGAAGATTTATTTACACTAAAATAACTTCTTCTGGCAGAAATTGAAATTATTACTCAACATAAAAGAAACAACATGAATTATTTCTAATCCATTCAATAATCTAATCATTTCAATATCACTTACAGCAGAAGAATTGAACCCCACAGGAAGATTGGCGGAATTTATTGAAGTCTGAAAAAAGCTCAACTTTAACTACCACGTGCACCTCTCCACGAATGCCATGCATTGTGTCAAAAACTGGAATCCAACCAGACATGATGGTTCCCCCACCAGTTTTCCCTGGATAAGACAAAATAAAATCATCAATAAAACACAAATAAAGTCCATAAACACTAAATGTTTAATCTATGCATGAAATGAGATACCAAAAACTATAACCTAAAAGTAATTACACTAAGAATTGTTGTAGACATATGGTGGCTCCTTCAGTACATCAACACAAAAAGAGAGTTAGAGCCTTTCTTAAGGTGACCCACATGTAACCCTTTTGAATGAGAGAGAAATCACTCTGACCACTAAAAACCAGCTTCATAGTTAGTAGGTTTATACACTTTTACCCTTTTCAACACTTATGGCCATTTATTTTCATACACCAGTTCCCTGTCTTGCTTGGTAGATGTCCCACTTTCCTTCATAATATCCAAATAGCATATCCTTATCCTCATCTTTTTCCCAGAATTCAACACTATAGTAGCTTTCAGTAAACCATTGCATTTCATTACCCTGCCATCCACCCCCCGTGATATCTTTGGTATTGCAGGACAAAAAATGTGGATCACTTAGCCTATCCACATATTGTCTCCTAATTTCCTCCACCAATTTCTCTCCTCATGAAATATGTTCAACACTGACTTATCTATCTTCCATTCCATTTATTGTAACTTCTCCATTCTCCATACTGGCATCTCAAATGGTTTCATTCTCTTCTCTTCTCTCCTCCCAACTATTACATATATGGATAAAGTCCACACTTCTCATTCACCCAATACTACACTCAAAATTAAATTCCTAACCAACATCCTTTCCAAGGGTTCCAATCATCAGTTCCTTCCTCATAGATCATGCAAATATGTTGGAAAACTTTGATTCGTCCACCACACTCAGGGTTGACATCCATGACTGTCCAAATTGGACATGAATATACCTTTGTCTGAGAATCAAATGACTCCTCATTGGTCCTTTACTTCCGGCCTTTTTCTGGGGGGTTATTTTGTAATCTCATCTTTTTAATGACTCTTTGCGGGAAGGCGGGAGATCCGTTTCGCTCTCTTAATGATCGGCTCACGAACGGTTCGTGAATAGTCGAAGCTTCTGTCAGTAGTGGTATCTGGTGTCGATCTCAGTGTGCTGAAGTTCTTCACGTTGTGCAAATTCCAAGGTTATGGTTATGGTTATTTTAGGGGAGGCGACCGACAGCTGAGGTCATTTGCGCCATATAGGATAGGTGGATAATTGGGTAATGGTAGGTGTTTTTAGGGAATGGAGGAAGGGTGGAGAGAAACCCGGCGTCGGCATTAGCCTACTCTTAACGAAAGGCGCCAAGGGGACCACGGCTTAACGTCCCATCCGACGGACGGAGTACTGTACTTGAAATGCCCTCCACAAGGCACTGCACGGTTTTCCACTGAAAAATCCGCCACTGCCGGGAATTAACCCAGGCCCTCGGGATGGGAGGCCAGTACTCTAGCTACCACACCAACCCGATCCCCGCGCAAATTCCAATAATACAATTTAAAATCGTTTGCATCTTTCTCGCTCTTGCTTTTTTTCCAACTCAAGCTTCAAGTGGAAACGATGTTTCATTTCCACTTCACGTTCTTTATGAAGATGAGATGGGAACTAATGGCAGGCGGAGTTGATGAAACGGATCAAGAGTCGAAAGATACGGATCAGAGCGGATGAATCATCTAAAAGACCAGCACATGACCGACCGTTCGCCGCTTGAGATCCAAAGATGGTCACGCCGCCTGGGTGGTGGAGTTTAACTATGAAAAAGTGACATTTTACGATGTATTCTCACTAAAGTTAGATTACAAAATAACCCCCTTGGTCTCTTGGATCCTCCTCAGCACCCATCTCCAGGAATTGCTGGGGGAGTGACCATTGTCTCATTTTATTGTTTTTCTCTGCAAGCCAGATCTCAAAGGCTCCCTTTGTTAGGTTTTCCCAGAAGATTTTACCTAAGCAATGAATTTTCAACTTGCCAAACTGGATGGCCAAGTTAAGCTTGACACAATGCTCAACAACTGCTGATTTGTCAGGTTGACCAAGCTTGAAGAGTCTCCTTCAGGTCTAAGGTATTTTTTACAGTCGGTCTGGACAGTTACAACACTAAGCTCTGAGGAAGTGGATGACTTAGACATTGAAATGCCATCAACAATGGAGATATTTACATTGCCTATCCCAAGAGGCTACCACTAACACCATACATTAGGAAAAAAATCATAACTTTAACCCTCATACAGATTCTAGGCGCAGCGGCAATGCTTAGAGTTTTTGAATTTGCTTAAAAAATTTAATTTTTACAGTGAGGTTTTGAAACCACCAGTAGTCTATTAGGGATATTTTGAGAAACTGTAAACTGGTAAAAGAAAACACAGCTACTGGCCTTTTACTTTATGTTATAAAGTATTTCTTGAAAAAATTAAGCAAAATGATTCCTAGCACTGCTGCCATGCTGGAAAATCTATTACTGTTTATGAACTTCTGGGTATTTTACACTGCTGAATGAATCATATTAAAATAATTTGCAACCCATGCTCAATTAATATAGTGAAAAATAATTTATTTTACCAAAATTTTAACATTTTTGTTATTGTATTGATATGACTGAAATGCAGTTGAAATATTTTTAGATAGAGATACCTTGCTCTAACAAATAAGAGCTATGAATATATGTACCACTGATTTATTAATGCTAATCATGGCTATAACTTGTGAATATAACAAGCAATTATTTGTATAAAGTAGGATATACTTTTAAAATTCGCTTCACTGTTGGTAGTGTTGTAGGAGTTGGATAACGGACTGTATTTCCATGGGTGATTTCAGAAAGGGTGATTCGCCGCAGGGGATTGTGACTGTTTTTCTCTGAATGAGAGGGACACAAACACGTAGAAATAAAACCATTGCATTGATTTCCTTTCTGGAATTTAGCATGGTATAAAAAAGGGGGGGAGACGGACATATGGGGAGAATTTGAGATCAGAAGAAACCTGAAGGATGGACATCTCGCAAACTAACACCTTTTTGAAAACCACTTCTAGCTCCTCAAAGTATCCCTGTGCTATATTGTAGGTGCTTATTCCTAACATGAGAATGCTATCAGTTCAGACAAATTTGGAGAAAAAGAGCAGAATACAAGCAATGAAGAGATTTCGAATGAATGCTATCCAATAAGTAAAGATCAAACAAAATGGTACTGTGATCCTCAGTTTATCAGTAGAACACCCGCTAATAATATTATAAAAGGTGGAGCGGATAAGGCCCTCCTGGAATAATGATTTAGGAGGCCATTGACTTTTGCCTATTTTTTTTACAGAAAAACTGTAGATGATATTGCTCAGTTCTGATAAAGAAGCAATAAGATTGCACCAGGGGAAATATATCACATTGTTTTCCATGCATACCATCAAAGTGGAAGCATCGTTTGGGCTCCTGATTACAGCCCAACATTTGAAGTCCTCCAAAGTAAGTATCCCTTGGCACTGGAGCAATGGTATGGTCCCATGATTTTTTGGGATAGGATGTCCAACATGTGATTTAAAAATGCTTAGATACTTGCGGTTTGACAATAAAGAGACTATGTGCGAAATAAAGATGTATGATTAGATTTTCCCTATTCAGTTCATTTTGGATGTCATCACTTCAATTTGGGGAAGTATATATAACAAATTGCTGGGCTTGACTTCGTGGAACCACATATTGATAACGTAAATGAATTCATTAACATAAATGGTTTCAATTTATACAGTCATTATCAAGACTTTGATAATGACTGTATAATTCGAAACCTAGGTCGGTTTCAATTAAAGTGTGGTATTTTACTAAGTACGTAATTCATTTACGTATCCAATTGGGAAAGTATTATCTCCCTGATGAATGCATCACTGATGATGAGCAATTAGTTGGGTTAAGAGGCTGTTGTCCTTCTTGGCACTTTGTTTCTTATCATTCAGAAAAATAGAGAATGAATTTTTTTTGGCCCATGTTTTTGCTATAACGTATCCTCTTCAAGGCATTTCATATTTGGGCATAACAAATTGAGAAATAGCACTCGCAAAGTTACAAAAAAGAATCGTGCAGGAAGTTTGTCATCATTATGGGAGTAAACATGATGTAACCAGCAATAATTTTTTCACAACCCTTCAGCTGGCTCAAAACTTGAATAATTATTAATTAACAATGATTGGGAACTCTGAGAATAAATAAAAAAATTCATACTCGTCAATTTTTGTTCCACTCATTCTCATTTGAAAAAACCATTGATTTTTGTATTCAAAAATAAGCATTGACATCAATAACTTATGTCCCAAAAAAAGAGAGTCAGTAATTTTGCTGTCCTCCACGCACCATGATAAAATCATATAAACTTTTGTTGGATATGTACCTCTCTTTTAATTGTGAAATTAAGAAAAAAAAATTCAGGGCTTCTTTTGTTCTCCTAGCACGAGATTTTGGTGACCTTAGCATCTACTTTCGGCCAGAATCAAAGCCTTCCACTTGAGTTACTGCCTTATAATTTATGCGAAATCTTTCATAGGCATGGAGCTTGGAGGCAAGTATTTTCACTTACAGCCTTATCCTTAAAATTCTAAAATTTTTATTGGCCTTTGAAATTAGCATCGTAATATATTTTCATTAAAAAAATCAAATCTGACCTCCCGAATGCCAGTTAAAGTAGGGAAATTATATCTCCGAAACTGGTTTAGGAGATATAATTTCCCTACTTTAATTGACATTCGGATATTCCTGTCTTTAGACATTTTCACTTAAGCCTATTAGACGCTCACCTTAATTAATCAAATCCAACCTTGCTACAATGTTTAGTTCATGAGTGAGTGCGGACAGTTGCACCAAGCTCTGATTTTGAATGTCTTTTTCCCCCACCATTATCCAAATCCACGTGTGGTATGTTGTGAGCAGAGCCATTGTTGCTCTTTTAAACTGTGCATAACCGAGAAGCCTCCCTCCCTCCCCCTCATATCTGCCATAGGTTTTAGGCTACCCCCTTCCCCCCTAAGTAACCAAACAATACCCTTCCCCTTTCTAACTCATGCTGAGCTTCAGGGGGACCCAGCTATCCTGAGCACTTCTGAGTACAGCAGACAGATATGGAACTTGTGACAGATGCGTACCCTCATTTTCAGCAACAATTTCTGGGAAAAAGGTGTGTGTCGTAAATTAGTATTTATGGTAATTACTTTGGAGAAAAAAAGTAATCCAGAAATAATATAGTCTTACAATGCAACTAAGGACAGCATTGATTAGATGGATCAAATGGTTTAGTCTTTTGTGTGCAAGAGAAAAGCAAACAGCAAACATAGCCATGCTAACTTTAAATTAATATTTTAGAGGTGTGTAGAAGAATTATGAGTAGCGTGCGTATTTTTTTTAAGTAAATACTGAGAGGAAAGTGAATAAGCTGGACTGCAGGCATAGTTTCCTGGACTAAATGATGAATGTATAATGAGAAAACACAAACTGAGATAGATGGACAAAGTGCAATAAAAAGGGTAAAAAGGTGTATTTCTAACATTCAGGGTATACCACTAGAAAGATAAGCTGTCAGGGAACCTGAGCCAAAAAATCTCAAGTGATCACAATATCACTTTTGTATATTGAAATGGCAAATATTCCAAATGTAATACCTTGTATATGGTACAGGTCATGAAGGATGTAAAAGAGAGGAATTAAGCCAATATAAATGGGTTGGCTGAAAGAAAAATCAAGTGGAGGGCTGCGTCAAACAAATTTTAGGATTGCTGACTAATGATGACCTTGTACCCAAAATAATTGCAAAGAACATTCCTATTTAATTTGTTTCGCATGCTGAAACATATGCAAAAAACATTTTGTTGCAATATAATTGCTAGTGCCATTGCTATTGTCTGTATCCTACATTGCCCTAAGATGCCTTACAATTTGATTAAATATTAATGAACTATAAGGGACATAAAAAAACAATTTTTCAATGCAAATACCCAATTCTTACCTGATGGCAACCAAGTGCAACAGCAACGCCAAGGATACATTTGTGTGACTAAATTCTGGAATCTATATGAGGGTTATGTTGAAAAAATCTTACTTAAGCATATTTCTTAGAGTTTTTCTCATGGAAAATAATTTGGGTGGTTTCTTGCAGCCTTACCCATTTTTAACATGAAATTTAACTTGTCAGGCCTCCTTACTGGGCCAAATGCATTTTTCCAGTCACCTGAGGACCATATTCTGCATGGACTGACCTTTCATTTGGCTACTTTGAGGCCTTTATGGCATAGATGACCCTAACAGGAGCGACATTCAATGCTTCCTCCAGGAACACTATAGGAGTTATGGGAATTCACTAATTCTTCCAAACCTCATTAAGATCATAGTCCATGGGGAGAAGAAAACATTCTTACCAACTTTGCATCCATGCTTCAAGGAAACGGATATAATTATACTTTACCAGGACAAATTATTCCATAAGAGTGATTAAAAAGCAGTCTTGGTGACACATTTTAACTAGGGCACATATTGGAAAATATTCAAATCTGCACTGGACAGCATAAAAGAGCCAATTCCCAACAAGTAACACAGCTACACAACTGAAAGTACCATTAACATGATATGCAGCCTAGCATTGGAGAAGAAAAATACCATTGCACCACAACTACAACCTTCATTTCAGCATAAATAAAGCACTATTACAATATGTACTTTATGCATTTAAGAACACCCTGGTGAAAATAAACCGTGACAGACAATGTGACAGAAGCGTGAACACAGTGTGCTTAGAATGTGACAAGAGTGTGATTACAGTGTGCATACCCTGGTGAAAATAAACCGTGACAGACAGTGTGACAACAATGTGTATCACCCTGTGCAAGTGTATTAGTCACAGTGTATGTACACTGTGTGCACAGTGTGCTCCCTTCAAAGCGTGATGGACAGTGTGACCACAATGTGCTGCACACTGTACAAGGCTATTAGTCACAGTGTACGCCCACTGTGCTCCCTTCAAAGCGTGATGGACAGTGTGACCACAATGTGCAGCACACTGTACATGGGTATTAGTCACAGTGTCCTCACAATGTGTGCACGGTGTCCTCACACTGTGTGTACGGTGTCCTCATACTGTGAACACACTGTACCGTCACAGTGTCTATCACGCTTTCTGCACGCTTTTGAGTCCCAATTTACGCTTTTGTCACGGTGTATGCACACTGTAATCACACTCTTGTCACATTCTAAGCACACTGTGTTCACGCTTCTGTCACATTGTCTGTCACGGTTTATTTTCACCAGGGTACACCGTGACAAAAGCGTAAATTGGGACTCAAAAGCGTGCAGAAAGCGTGATAGACACTGTGAAGGTACAGTGTGTTCACAGTGTGAGGACACTGTGACTAATACCCATGCACAGTGTGCTGCACATTGTGGTCACACTGTCCATCACGCTTTGAAGGGAGCACAGTGTGCGTACACTGTGACTAATAGCCTTGTACAGTGTGCAGCACATTGTGGTCACACTGTCCATCACGCTTTGAAGGGAGCACAGTGTACATACACTGTGACTAATACACTTGCACAGTGTGATACACATTGTTGTCACACTGTCTGTCACGGTTTATTTTCACCAGGGCACCATGTGCAAATATACTAATACAATGATTATTTTACTTGTACTACATAAGTAGCAATTGCAATAATTTTTCAGCGCAAAATATCAATAACACTACCTGTTTCATAAATAATGGGTAATGAATGCTTACCTGGGGCAGAATGAACATTGGAGAGAGAAGATTCAGGATTAGCTGGATTCAAATGGTGTTGATTTGTTGAGCTCGATGCAAATGACGAAGTTGCAGATGATGGTGGAAGTAGCAAAGGATTTAAATCTATGTACACTTTTCCAATGGCATCATTGGCAGAGTAAGTGTCGTGATCCATTAGCCTTATCTGCAAAGGTTCATCCTGAAGTTCTGAATCATCTACCTATGTATTGAAAAAATGCAAACAAATTTGCAGGAATGGAATATAATAAGTTTTAAAGCAAATAATCACACCATTTTCTTCTATGTGTAATTTTACCTCGTATCTAAACCAGTCCGAATCCCATTGTGGGTGCAGCGATTTCCTGCAGACATCAGTCTTATACGTCGTGCTACCGAGCTTAACTTCGACGTAAGCATCGGTGGTGTCACTTGACCGATCCATTACCGGTAGATTTCGACCAGCTAGAACTCTCACCTGCCGAAGGGAGAAAATGTTCTTAACGTATTAGTTAAGATACGGGTGTAATCTACAATTTTCCAGTTTCATTCAGAGCCACCTTAAATTCTAATATAATATGAAAAAGCTATCGTAAAACGGCAGATCATTGTTTTTGATGTCACTTGAATCTCAATACGACTTACTATCCACAAACGAGGAGCAGAACAACAGTATGATAGATAACAAACGGTAGAGGCCTCATCGCTATCATTCGCAAAACAAGGGTACGGAAGGTATAGATATTCATTTTTATTCACTTAAGCAACTTTATCACCACTAATATTATCAATGAAAATAACAACTGTATAGCACATTACCTTCACTTTTCCTGGCATTTTGAGAGGTGTTTTTACTGACTCTACACCGAAAGGTATATGCAAACGAATAAATAGTGTTCACAATAACAAATACATGCTGCAGATGAATTAATCAAATATGATTTGTCCTCAATCATTGTCAGTCGCCTATACCAGCACAGCCGAATGAACCTTATCCTTTCATCACGTTCGCAAATCCCCGATTATATGTTGATATTCGTTTGTCATTTGTTTATCTGAAGGGAAACATTACTTTTTATGTTTTTGTGTAAATATCATAATAAAATTTCCTTTCACTGAAAGTTGCATAGAAAATTGGCCCCAGTATATTTTTTTAATATATAGTCATTCATTTATTCTATAATGAGAAATCCAGGGCTGTCACCTTTACGTTTATTATCTGAGGACAGTTTGAAAAAAGCGCTCCAAATATAATTGCAAATCTCGAGTGTCCTCCGGTGGAAAAGTAACCTTTCCAAATTATTTTGAATTCTATCAGATTCGAAACATACGGAGTCACTTTAGAATGCAGATAAGATTAGAATGGCTCACAAGGCATATGGATAGTCATCAGCCAGAACTGTTATTGAATTAACACGTTTTTGCAAGGATCAAATCATCCGATCAGTGCGACCCTTAAACATATTACAGTAACTCAAAGTAAAATAATTGGAAAAATTATTAAGTCTGCGCTTATATTTGTCTACTCATTTTTGAGAATTCTCCAGCTTTGCTTCCGTAGTGTGAACGCTATTATTGAAGACATTCGGCATCGAGGTTATATATATTGTAGGTAATCCAAGTTTTATGTGACGTCGGTTCTATCGTCGTCTTGTATTTTTCATTAATCAATAATAAGTAATACAATACAGGATTTAACTTGACAAAATAATAATAATACAAAATAAAAATTAACTTAATTTTTATTTTGTTACAGCTGATTACCACAATGTTACCACACAACATTGTGCTAGTAAGCAGTGGCGTAGCCAGGATGTGGGGGGGGGGGGGGGAATAAGGTAGCGTTCCATAACACAAGTTCGTTTTTGCCCCTTCATGAAAAATGTTAAGATTTCTTAATACAATTTGTATTTACTATATTTCTCCCTCTCGATGAATGTCAACGGGCACCTTCAGCTAGTTGACCTGTAATTTTTCATTTGACTATAAATGTGCCAGGGGGGGGCAAGCGCCCCACCGTGGCTACACCCATGCAAGTAAGATGCCTCTGTAGAGGTGACCGTGGTGTCATTGAGTAAATATGTAGCACAGTAAAGACCCTAAGGTAATCGTGATGGTTGAACTTTATATCTTTTACTATGGATAATTCTCATGGTGCTTTGACATGGCAGCATCTGTGTCACACACATTTCTACCCTCCCTGCCGTCAGGGACAGATCCAAGGTGGGGAAGGGGAGAGGAGTCACCCCCCCCCCCCCCCAAAACCTTTTTAGAGCTGAACTAAATAGACTGCCTTTTCATTGGAGGTAAGGAGGACAAAACTGGTGACTGCAAACCTGACATATGGTCCCCCCTGACTTCATATAACATATGTTCATGTGCATTAACTCCTTGCCCTACACTTACTAACTTTGACATAAGGGCTGAATTTAATTTTTTAACCTAATATTTTGCATTTTTGGAATGCATATAACCACATAAACCAGCATTAACCCTTAGGCTGCGGGAACGTTTTTCTACGTGCTGCATGGTGACTGCAGGAAAAACGTATTTCTACGTTTGACCAGATTTTCTTACCTCGGCAGCCTTCCTTTAAGATTTTATTGCCATCCTTTCCGCGGTTGCTTGCACATGGCCAGACCTAACCCCAGGGAGCACAAAGGCGGCTTTGGAGGACTGGGCACACTGGGCCAACCCTCACCACGGGGTGCGCTACCCGGATTATCCCTTCTCCGACAGAGAGCTCCCTGCTCTCCGCGGCGCATTCACGGTGAATATAATTCCAATGAATCCTTGCATTTCCAAGGAATCGATTTTATCTGGCCACTGTCCATTAACCTGGGAAACGTTTTTGAAAGTATTGGTCTCTCTTTCTTATACTTTGGCAGGTGGGTCTTCCGTCCCTACGTAATTACCAAAGACATTTCTTTGCTTTGAGTATTATAATCTCGTTCTGGGTTTTCCACCTTCGCAAATCCTGCCCTTTCCACATGCGCTTTAGATTTTTGCTCAGTTTTTTCAGAGTTTCGGTGGTGTTCGTTTGCTTCTAATCAAGTACTCGAGTGATATTTTGTGAATCTCTTAATTCATTTACACTATGGATAGAGAAAATTTGCCACCTCGGTCAAAAAGGAGGAAGGTTGTTCACGAGGAAGAGGTTCTCGATATATTATTTGACTCTGATTGTGAGAGTGAGGACGGAAATTTTTCCGATGTGTCTGAGTCTACCAGTGATACTGAGACGGATGGGGACGAAGAAAATGATTCCGGCGATGGCGGTCCGTCTAATTTGGCGGAAGACAGTGCGCCTGCATCATCCTCTTGGTCTAGGACTGCTGATTTTACTCCTCAGATTTTCCAGTTTGATAGCTCCTCATCTGGTGTAATATCGGACCACCTTCATGAGAAAAGTAGTGAGGTAGATTTTTTCCTGTTGTTTTTTGGCACTGGTTTGATGTCACATATTGTGGACGAAACAAATAGATATGGCAACGCTTTGGCAAATTCCACTAACCTATCACCAAAAAGCCGAATGAAATCCTGGGACAATATAAGTTGTGATGAGTTTTATGTATTTCTTGCCCTTAGTTTTCTTATGCCAAACGTAAAAAAACATTCAATTCAGGAGTATTGGTCCCAAGATCCTCTAATCCGCACCATGATTTTTGGAAAGTGTATGCCGAGAGACAGATTTCTTTTGATATTGCGCTGTCTTCATTTTGTGGACAACAACAATCCATCAATGAGTGACCCTTTATGGAAAATTAGACGTGTGTTTTCCCACCTAAAATTGAAATTTTCGGAGGTGTTTCACCCATTCCGTAAATTAGTGATCGACGAGTCATTAGTTTTATTCAAAGGACGCCTGGGCTTCAAGCAATATATTCCGTCAAAAAGACACAGGTTTGGAATGAAGATTTTTGTTTTATGTGACTGTGAAACAGGGTTTATTTTGGACATGATAGTGTATGCAGGGGCCAAAACTGAGATTAATCGCTGTGGTGATTTGGGATTTTCTGGTGAAGTGGTTAAAAAATAATGGAAACTTATCTTGGTAAAGGGCATGTATTGTATACTGATAATTACTACACCAGTCCTAAATTGTGTGAATTTCTTTTAAAAAATAAAACTGGTTTGTGTGGTACGGTCAGAATGAATAGGAAGAATATGCCAAAATTTGATAAACAAAAAATGGTTAGAGGTGATTTCGAGATGCAGTGCAATGGAAGTGTACTCGCCATGAAATGGCATGACAAACGCGATGTTTGCTTGCTATCCACTCTTCATACAGGCCAAATGCTTGATAGTGGAAAAAAATGCCATAGGACAAACAATATTATTTTCAAACCGAACACTGTTGTCGATTATGTGAAAAATATGAGGTTGATTGACAAATCGGATATGATGATTGGATCAGTGGAGTGCATGAGAAAGTCCGTGAAGTGGTACAAGAAACTGTTTTTCCATTTGCTCGATGTAACAATGTTAAACGCATTTTATTTGTTCAAGTTGAAAACTAAGAAGACAATTCCTTATAGGAAATTTGTACGGGCTGTTGTAGATCAACTTCTAAAAAAATATAGTGTTTTAGGAACGGACAATACCATATTGCAAGAAAACTTCCAGGTTGGTGCGAACGTTCCTGAGACAATAAATGCTAGACATTTTATTGAAAAGATACCCGATTCAGAGGGCAGAAAAAACCCCCAGAGAGTATGCTTCGTATGTAAGAATACTAAAAAAAAGGGATCAAAAGAGAAAAGACATGCGCTTTTGGTGCAGAGACTGTCAAAAAGCACTATGCATTGATTGTTTTAGAGATTATCATTCATATATTGATTTCTTAGTGACAACAATATAATATTTTCAAATCAAATTCCTAGAATTAACTTTATTATACCTTACCTTTATATGACGCATCCAAAGATATGTGCGAAATTTTTCGATACATTCAAATCGGCTAAAATCTCGTCGAGCAATATGGTTGAAAATCAATGGATTTTATTACTGTTTAGTATCAAATTGATCGCAAAAATGCCACGATGGTCAAATTTGAGAAAAATAACCAATTAAAATTTGAATTACAAAAAGTTACGTTAGAATATTTAAACTCCAGTTATGATTCTTCGAAAGGTCTCAAATGTATTCATGGTCTGTGGTGAGGGGTCAAGGCAGGCCGTCCCGGATTATGAGGGTCCTGCTAGACCCACGCCCGGGATCGACGGGAAAATACTTTCCTCACTCATGTCCCGCACACAGTGGAAACCAGATTCAGACGCTCCCGCAGCTAAAGGGTTAAGGAGATATTTAAAAATCTCATTTGATTCCATTGCATTCCTGGGAGAGCTGAAGGACAACACATCAGGCTATGGCCTGATCCTATGGAGCTCATACAGAATTCTCAGGGAGTATTTGAAGACCTGTATATCATGTACTGAGCCCACTCCCAGGAACAATACGTGATCACCTCGTGGGATTCTGCCCATAATTCTCTCTCTGTAATACTAACTTGTAATCAATCACTTGCCTCGCTTGTTTGATGCTCAAGTTATTTGTTTTCTCAACTTCTCCTGGAGAAGTTCATCATTCTTTGTCACCTCACCAAAACTGAATGCACGAATCTCACAATAAGGAAATTAAGGATCAATGTATCTTAAAAAGCAAAAGTATAGTGGATGGAACCTGGGGAAAATAAATGAAGGAATAGTGGGAAACTTAAAAAAAAAATGAATGAAGAGGAAAATGAATATGAGGAAGGCAAAAAGACATGTTAATACATAGTAACTAGTTGAGGGAAGAAAATACAAACATATGTTGCATTAAACATTATGAGATTTGACAGAGCTAAGGGACAGATATGCTGAAGGCACAACTTTTAAAGGTCAGGCAGACTTTAAAAAATGTGCTTCAACCCACCTTTATAAACCATCAAACATTTTTGCAATGGAATAAAAAAAAGAAGTAGACAAACTGAAACTGGTATACAGGGAATTTCTGTAATTTCACCATGCCAATATAATCATTGTTTCTGGTCTTCCAGTGGCCAACCGTGATTGCCTTTTCTCTTAAAATTACAATTGTTTACAAGAACTATCATTGATAGGCAAAGTAGAATCCTATTATGTTGTTTCCCACAAACTTGTCACCGTGTATCCATTTATTCTTTTAAAAACTTGAAAATGAATGGAAATGAGTAAAAATAAAAGTAAACTATATTTTAGAATGGCCATAATGTAATAACTGTAATTTTCATGACCCACACCAAATGTCTATGATGCAGTCAGGGTATATTTCCTACTGTTTTCACTACTTATTCTGCATTTATTCAGTTATTTGCATCAGTGGTAAATAAGAGATCAGGATTTAGAACTTGGTTTACTGAAATTCCATTCTCGTAATCCCATCTTGGAGATCACACAAAACTAACAAAATGAAATCAAAAACAATCTAAGTAAAATGAAATTGAAAGTATGAAAAATGTATGGGCACATCAATTTGAAATATACCTAATGCTATATCTGGATGGTGTGCACAGAGAATAGATTGATGTCAATTAATTGATACATGCATATGGAAGTGAAAAACGCATCACACAATGCTCTGTGTTTTAGCTAAGTTTGTCAGTAAATCTTATACTGTAACTGTTTTTCAGTAGAATAGAAGGTTTCAATGTTAACCTTCAATAATAAATAGTAGTCATTCACAAGTTTTGCTTTATTGTATAAATTCTGAAACCATTTTAAATACATTAATGTCCTCAACCAAGGAGGCATGTGATTTTCTTTCCAATTCAAGTTTCATTTGATAATTTAAGGGAACACATGATGAAAATGTCATGCGTATTCATTACATAAAACGGAAAGAAAATATCGTAAAAAATTCAAATAAAATTTTACTTTTGACATAAAAATAATGAAGTTAATTACTCCCTTGCAGCATTCTTGAGAGGTCTTCTTTCATGATGAGTATATTGTTCAGGTCTGCCTGTACAATGTCAGTAAGCTGAGAAAGTCCATTTTGCTCCATTAACATGAACTGATGGGGAAAAGATTATACTTTCAATTAAAAACCTCACATTAGAAAACATCAATCTACAAACACGAAGAAAATAGAGAGTAATTTATTACAGACAATCCATGCCTTATCATTAGACCACACCCATCAAAATGCCAAACCAAAATGAGTATTAAAAATTAATATATTCTTCCTTCAGGAATTACTCTACCTGAAGCAAGGGTTTTTACATAAAATGATAGATATTCTTTTAAAAAACAAATAACTTCAAGAATGTTCACCACTTATTGTCATCAAACCAGGGAAATAGGAATTGTCAAATAATACAAATACTTCTTAACTTATCATTTAATTAATATAATATATCATTGCAGTAAAACCCCTTATTCATGATTTTCTAGGTACTGCTAGAAAAATTGTAAATCACGGGAAAATGCATATTACAGGAAAAGGAGAATTTTCAGTTTTACATGCATACTTACACAATATAGAGTAAAGACAAAAATAAGAAACATATAAACTGAATTACAGCAATATCATTATTTATTTCTTAAACTATATATCTGTCCTGATTTATTTTTGTACAATATACATATTTCTGCCAATTTTTCAACCAACCCAACCAATCATTGGATGCTGCCAGGTCCATAATTCCAAAACTTTAGACGTTATGCAATGCCTTTTTTCTTATTGTCTAATGCCATTCATGGTGATATTTGGTGATGTACAACTCTAAAACCACTTTTTAAGTTGGTATTCCTTCATACTAAGAATTCTTGACATTTTCTCATTTTTGACAAATGTCTGCACCACCTACTAGTATGTTTCTGAATCACATCACAGGTTTTTATAATGGCTTCCACTGTAGAGACTGGTTATCTAAGATGTTTCACCATATCAAAGCAAGTTGCATCATGAGAATGCACTTCATTCACAATATTAATATTTATTATGCTTAAATTATTCTTTTTTGCTTTGACTTCCCATTACAAAGTAGGATAAAATTTACCTTACGCTGTAACTAATGGTAACACTAACAGTACATGAGAATATTGTGCTACCTTGCAGGTCCGCTAGTGTTATCAAACTTCAAATATTTCTTCACAAATTGTTTTTATTCAATGTCATTTACACACAGTAAAACAAGTTTCAATCAGCTTTTTCATGTAGCAACCTGTCTTAATAACACTGTTGAATGAATGAGGCACAAATGATTCCAGTCATTGACCTTAAGTTCAGTTCTTGTATTTTTTTAAATTTCACAGCGTCTGGGTAAAAGTCATTTTCATTTCATTCATATGAACTTCGGTACAGTTTAAATATGCTCCAGCATGTGATCCTAAATTGTATAAATTGTGTTCTAATTGCATTCATTTCAGAGCATGAAACTTTTCCTCACAATGAAATCACAGGAGTAAATATTTCATCTTTCTGTTACTAGTGGCACAATGCAATGCCCCACCATGTTCAATTCTTCCATAAAACGTAGCACATTATAGCTCTCTCTTGTTTTTTGAAGTGTATATGCATGAAACTAAGTAAAAATGTGTTTTATATAGATAGATACTGAGGCTAAATGTCTTAAAATGAGTTTTGTTTTTCTAATCTATTGGATGGTGACACAAATAATGGGAAACTAGCAAATGACATGGTGTAAATACTTCTACTTTTTTAGGAGATATAGGAAATTAGATTGAACGAGATATAAATGTTGTAAAGCACAGGAAAATATTCTCATGGGCTGGGGTGTAATTTCCTATGAGCTGGGGTGCAAATCGTTTCTCAGGTGCAAATGTTTTGGCAACACTTCCGAGGAGGAGTCGAGCGACCTGTACCTATCTAGTGACCATGGTTATAACTAGGGATGGGTCGGTTCGGTTCTTCGGTTCTCGGTTCCACCGGTTCTTGAGCTTAGAACCGGAACCGGAACCGAGGCCAAAAAGAATCGGTACCGAAATAATTGGCGCGAAAACCAGTTTGAAACCTGCTCACACTCTGAAAGCGGAGGCTTCACATTAAAACCTGGTGAAATAGTGTACTTAGATGTTTCAAAATTGCCGTGAATTATTCTAATTCAGTCGTTAAAAGACCATACGATTTATTTTATTACATCCAATTCTAGTAAGTGATGAAATACCACCGTAATAAGGATATAATGATTGATATGTATGTGTTTCGTCCACCTCCTTTCGAGGTACGAGCCCTCATATCATTTTCGTAGATTATATCATAATATAGTGTATAGGTTTTAGAAGATTTCATTCATGCTTTGGACATTGCTTTCGTTAAGTCAGAAAATTATTCGTCTTTTGTACAATAGCATTAACTTTGCTCATGCAAGAGAACCCTGTCCACTTCGCCACGCAGTAAATAGCAGACGACAATCGACTATTTGAAAAATTGACAGCGCAAAGATAGCCGGAAATGAAAGGCACCCACAATATGCGGTCAATTACAACTAAATTGTTTTATCAAATTTCTTCTTCCCTTGATGCAAGGGTCGTGTTCAGCCAAGTAACTATCAACCGTTTCCGTTGACCATTCTGCTTTCTTGATTACTCGACTATAAATGGACAATCATTACAAAACCGTTGGGTTAACTGGTCATGTTTAACTTTAAAAAATTTTTGTGCCATGAAACGTGAATAAAAATGCACGTGTGGGATATAAAAGCTGATATTGGTATTATCTTCCAATGGGAGAGTGTAACTAAGTATTTGCAGTAACATACGAATTTAAATATTTAAGTTTATGAGAATTATGTTGGTAATGACAAAACCATGGTTGAAAGTGCACACTCGGTTTATCTTACGCGTATCATACATAACTAGAGCGCGGAAAAAAAGTCTGTTTGACTTTTTGTAAAAGTGGGACTTTTGTGGTTTTAAATACAAAAACTGTTTTTAATGACTTTCTAAGAGACTTTTTTGGCGTGACGGGACTTTTCTGAATAAAAGAGACTTTTATGGGCCTTTTTATTTAAACCGCATGCCTAAGTTCATATTTGGCTGTTGTGATCACATTTGTTCTACTGTGTGTTGGACGCATCTGTGTTTTTCATGCGGTGCTACACGGAGCAGAGATGTACTGTAAAATGTAAGCTCCTAACAATTGTTAATGCGAAATTTTAATAATAACTCCGGAAACTGCAATGAAATCTTTCTATTGCTCCACCGTTCACGAAATATTCACACTCACTCAGTGCTTCAACCCGAAGGTTGGTTTGGATAGGTGAGGGTAGAGCTAACCCCGTACTCCATTTGCATGTCAAATTCACATATTGTTCCTTTCCCTGGGCCACCTCGCACTTCGAGTTTTTTTTGCTGAGGGTGTCCAAAGACTTCACAAAAGGATAGATTGATCTGAAAGAATGCATTGATCTCATTATGAACCAGCTTATTTGAACCCGGGTGGTCTGCTGACAAGCCGACAGCGCTACACTGTATGCTAGCACCCCGCTTTTGTTTAGGAGATTAGTGGAAACATGATACAATTATATGAAAGATCATCTAGAATTTCCGACGAGGTGAACGCGTCACATTGTGTGCAGATGATCATTAAATGAGCCTACATTGTAGCGAGGCAAGCATGACATAGATGAACCTGGACCCTCAGCTGCGATCAAGCGGAGAAGAAGATTTTAAAATTATCGCGAAAAACAAGAGAAAAATGTCCTCAGCTTCCCCGAAAATAGGGGTCCTGACCTGTACAATGGACAACAAATAAGTACTTTTTTCTCATTTTCGGTATTTCTTGAGCAGAAAACTAAGTTTTAACTATTGAATCATGTTTCAACTGCCTTATAACATTATTGATTCTATGTAAAAACTTGTTTTGTATTTTATATTATAAAATTTTCCCCTTTAAATTCGACTGAAAAACGCCGTTTCCAAGGTTTTACAATTGAGTGTACCTCCACCCTCTTTGTCATCTAATGCCTTTTTAGTAAGAGGTAGGGTGCTGGGGACTTCCAGATATTGAAATAGAGGAACAATGAGATGGGAGGGTGAGTTTCGAAGAAGATGAACCATGGGGAGACGGGAGAGCGAATATAAACGACGTGAGTGGTTAAGCGGGGTTGCATAACTTGGAGCATACAGCCCCGCGACGCCGAGGCGCATGCTTCAGGGCGCGCTCCCCCCCTGTTAGTTCTACGTCAAAATGTTAAAATACCTTTTTTGTTGCTTATATTGTCTACTTTCCGATTATTTGATTAGTTTTTCCCAAAATCAAAACTAAACGATTTAAAAACTAAAAAAGCGATTTTTTGAGTGTTATTTTCAAAATTTGGGGGGGTTGCGGGGTGAATTTTTGGTGGAAAGTTAGAAATTCGTATTCAGCGACCCAAAAAGAATAGGATAAATCAATTTCCAGAACTACCTCTAATTTCTCCTAGTAAAATCCCCTAATGCCTGGACTAGCATCTCTAGGCTCTTTTCTCCAACAATTCAGTTAAATTCAGCAACTTTCTCACGGAAATAACTCAGACTTTTGAAAGACTTTTTTCAAAAATATTGGTGACTTTTTAGGCGACTTTTTTTTGCAAAATTGAAGACTTTTTTCCGCGCTCTATACATAACTAACTTATCGCCATTAAATATAATCACGGCATTGGAGATCCCGGAAAGATTCCGAAATGAAATAGGAACGCATAATCTTTTGAGACGACGGAAATGGTACACGTAAATTTATGTCAACGCATGCCACACAGATGGTCTAACTGAGATGTAAGCCAATGGTGAAAAAATCAACCGCGCAAGGTAGTGCCAAGTTACCATCAAGAGCCATGGCATACGAATCAGCACTGTTAGCACTTCGTATGTGCCCAGATCCCAGATATCAAGCCCAGATGAATGCTTCCTAAGTCGCATGTCGATAAATGAAGTGCTATCGAAATACGGCATGCCTATCGATATTATATCATACCTATCGATATTTTAAAAATATCGATAGCTGGTGAAATTACGCCTTAATTTACTCACGCGGTTGAATCCTTCGCAATGTCTTCCGAAGTGTGGAAATACTTCATGGTTGATGCAGCAAATGAAAATTTCGCAAAGCGTAATATTTGTCATTCCCTGATTTACAGGGGTGCATGTAAATCCACTCCTAACCTGTAAAATCATGCGGAAAAGAGACATAAAATAATTTTTCGAGGGAAGAGTCCAATCGTGTGTCCTAAGAGACGGAATACTTCAGTAACTAGTAGAGGCCTGCACACGGTCGCAAAATACGGGCGAGGGTCGCCTGCCTGTGTGCGAGAGATAAAGAGAGAGGCACAAACCGAAGACATTTTTTCTTTCTTTCGGACTTCTCCGAAGTGTCACGAATGTGGCCTTAACGGAGAAATGGCCAAGAAGAAGCGGTCACCCGTCGTCTGATGGGCGGGCGACCGCCTCCATCCATGGATGGGCAACGAGTATAAAACCAAAAGTGCTTGAGTTCTATAAATATTTTCACATAAAGGGTAAAAATGAATTAAAATTACATAAACACAAAAATATTATGAAGAATTCTTTTTCAAGCAGTATGTCTCTGAAAATGATTATTTATTATCTTATCTTTCAATTGAGCAATGCAAAGTAAAGGGTAAATTAAGAACCGGAACCGAGAATCGGAACCGAGAACCGAAGTTAAGAACCGAACCGGAACCGGAACCGAAAAAAAGTGGAACCGACCCATCCCTAGTTATAACCAATGAAACTTCATACACTTTTTACGTTGGACCAACAATTGCAAATAAATCACCTGCTATGACAATATCTATGATATGAGATTCATACAGAGGACTACTACAGTATTTCTTTAAAAGTTTAGGGGAAATGTAATTTCAAAACTGCCCCTTAAAGAGATAAACAATTCTTACCTGTTTTATTTCTTCTTGCATTGCTGGATCCATTGCATAACGTTCCATTTCCTTGGGAGCAGGGTCTTGCCTTTGCATTCGAATCTGTGATAGTAATTCACTTAGTCGACCCTAAAGTAAAAAGAAAAAAAAAAAAAACGGATAAGGCATGGGCCAAAAGAATCTTGCCTAATGTATTGAGTAAAACCTGCATAAAAAAACCAAGCATAGATCATTACTAAAGTTGAACCACATTTAGTGAATACAATATGTACTAGCAAATGAGAGGAACCTGTGCACATAGAGATGGGTAAATTACCGTTATTTTCAATTGAGGTAAATTACCGTAATTTTCAATTGAGGTATTGAATTCAATTCAAGTTTTGAACTGCAAATCCTTATCAGAGGACTCAAATGAAATCAAATAGCATTGCGATATAAATGCCGACGCTTATATCAAACATACCACGACGTTTATCTATTATAACTCATAAAAAAAATTAAAACGAAGTTGGCAGCAACACGCAATTTGCCTCTCTTTTGTCACACTATGAGAAATTTTCGTTCCAAAGACATAACTCTGCGCAATGTGAATTTGTTATTTTGCTCTGAATTAATCGGAATTAATCATGGACACAATGTAAACAAAATCGTTTTGCTTCTTAATTTATAATATTACCCATTCCAATGGTTTCTTCGTGAGGAAGAAATTTTCTGAAAATTACAGTTTATTACGGTAATTTTCAGGGGTGTTGGTAATTTATGAAAAATACCACGGTAATTTACCAAGTTGCCTATCTCTACCTGTGCAGGTGATGAAGACAAATGGGGCTGATTGACCAAGGTCCTATTTATGATCCCAAGTTCTATCATGTTTACCGAAGAAATCCATTTATTTTTAAGAGATGGTGTCACTAATTGGAAGAGGAAGTAAATTTATAGTAAATTTTTAACTGAACACATAGTCTTTGATAGTCAATCTGCAGTTTTTCTCGACGAAATTACCGTATCCACTTTAGTGGACATCCACTAAAATTTTAGTGGATTTTTACCCATGGGATGAACATGTGAAGATTAAATGTATTAACGATTAAAGATAATGCTGTCAAATATGCACTTTTGGCCAATGGCTATTGTGTGATTACATACACAGACATGCATATTGTGGTAATGATATTTCGGGGGCATCCAGAGAGTATATGAACGGAGTGATGGATTGCGCCGCCCCTGGCCAGACGTGGGCCGGCCATCGGTACGGTTCACACGCCCTTGGACATCTCCACCCCTTTCGGGACTCCGAGGTCGGAGTGACCAATTTCCTTGGGTGACGGAGAGGCGTTGAGACAAAGGAGTGAAGTGACCGGCCAGGATGGGTCATCCTGGACCGTGGGTCAGTGTCTCAATGCCGTCCATCCTCTTTTGACACCCGGGAAGGTCGCCACCCTTTCACCACCCCTTGCCCCCTTCACCACTCCCTGCCACCCACTCTCACCACCCCCTGCTCATCCATTTCCATCCGCTGCACCCCTATTTTACCACCCATGCACCCCTTTTCGCCACCCCCTGCACCTAAAAATCGGGTATATAAGGAGAAGATGGAAAAGCCCAGGGGAGTTCATCCTTACCCTGCACCCCGGCTCTGTCGGCCTTGAGTGCAACAAGCCTTCCCCACTCCTCGGCTAGTCGGCAACCAAAAGACTGCCCTGCCCAAACTCGCTTCCCCGCTCCTCGGCTAGTCGGCAAATGCAAGAATGCCATCCATCCTACACCCTCCACACCTGGCCTAGTTGGCAAGAGCGCGACTGCCATCCACCCTACACCTACCGCACCCAGCCTAGTCGGCAAGAGCGCGACTGCCATTCATCCTACACCCTCCGCACCCGGCCTAGTTGGCAAGAGCGCCACTGCCATCCACCCTGCACCCTCCACCCCCAGCCTAGTTGGCAAGAGCGTGACTGCCATCCACCCTACACCCTCCATCCCTGGCCTAGTTGGCAAGAGCACGACTGCCATCCACCCTGCACCCTTCGCCCCCAGCCTAGTCGGCAAGAGTGCAACTGCCATCCACCCTGCACCCTTCGCCCCCAGCCTAGTCGGCAAGAGTGCAACTGCCATCCGCCCTGCACCCTCCGCCCGGCCTAGTCGGCGAGAACGCAAGACTGCCACCAGCTTCCTTCCCCTTCGACCGGACGCCGCCTTGTATCATGTAAGTGCCGATAACCTTGTATGTAAAAATGAGCATGAGCTTTAAAGCTCCCCTAAGGCCAACCAGTCTGTGATTTCTACCCCTAATGTCCCGACGACAATATAACGAAGCTTTTATTTTAAAAAAACCTTACGATATAAAGCAAAACTCAATATAGAAGATAGAGATTTAGAAATTTGTGTCCTTTAATTATATCATCATTCCTTTTCTTTTTATTCCTTTCATCATTCTTTTAATTCTTAACTGCAATCTAGTACCCTTGTTTTCTTGCAACCAACTGAAAAGACAACTACAGCGGATGGAATTTGAAATGAAAAAACATTTGATCGCCATGAATCCCAATGTACATACAGCAGCACTTACAGTTCAAAATCGCGATTTCTCATTTACGTATCTTACTTCTCCATTCCACTTAATTAAGGAAATATAGTTTCCCTAAATACAATGACTAGACAACTTTATAAGGTGAAATAATATTGAGTATTTTGCTAACTTGATTCTACATATTGGTAACTGACACAATCTAAATTTGTATCACTCAAGGTGTTCAAGTTGTTAAACCGAGAAAATTGTATGTTAAGTCCTGCTTTGCATATAAAAAAATTATTCCATAACTTATGCTTCAAAAATTGGGGGAGGGGCACTATTATCAGGGGGGGGACCATATTCTATTTATGTCAATCTTATATTCTGAAAAAAAAAATCGCAATGGTCACCTGAAATGATTATCACTGATAGTATTCTCAAGGAGATATCAAAGTGCGATGAATGATTCATCAAAAAATGAGAAAAAATTACTCACTTTAAAAAGCATTCAGTTTCTTGATCACTTGATCAACATCAATACTGAAACAGACTGTTGAAGGATCTCAAAGACAAAAATGCATAAGAATAGGACGTATTGTCTAACTTCTGCTAATGATAGGAATGAACATTTATCAACAAAGATAAACGTCTAATTCTACTGAAATTCAACCTTAACTGATAAATACTACCGGGCCAATTTGATAGATAAAACTAAAATGCACGGAGAAATGCATCAATAGTACAAACCAGATGAATTTCGTTATCCATAAAAGGTATAGGAAATGAATTAAAATGTAATTGTTGTACACTAAGAATTTGCAGTAATAGTATAACAATTACCTATTTATTATGAAAATTGAATGAAAAAAGAAAAATGGAAACCTTAAACTGAGTAGGTGCATTTAGCTGTGCCTGTAAAGCCTCCAGTTGGCATCTTAGGGCTTCCTCTTCTGGAGACAATGCAACTCCAACTTTCCTCACTGCTTCTTGTCGCACCAATATCTGTAATAAAATTATTTTTCCTGGTCAGCAAAAGCATGCAATAATTCAAGAAAATTCAGAATACATATCAGCAGAGATGTGCAGTATCAAAAATACATGTATTTGAAATATGCATTTTTGATACTTTTGTAGTTTGTAATTTGTATCGGAAATACATTTTCTGAGTGTATTTTGAATTTTGTACCGAAAATACATTTTTAAGGGTATTTTGTATTTTCAAAATACATGTAAAAACAAAATATATATATATTTTTTTATTTATTTATTTAAAAAAGTCCCCAAAAACGGCACTAAGGCTAATTACATTGGTGGACACATAAAAACAAATAAAAATAAACAACAAATACATAGGAAGATTACAATAGAAAGTAACAGATTAGTCATATAAACAAAATGTGCAACATGGAGAGGGACTTAATGGGGTGTAGCCAGAGAAGAGGGGGTGTTTGCGACCAATAGATTAGTAATTACGGATTTGAACACGGAGGGCGAGGAGCAGAGGTCCAGTAAGGGTGAATGCGAGGCTAAGGAGTTGAAAATTTTCGGGATACGGTGTGATAGGGAATGCTGGGATATTGAGAGACGAAATTTGGGGATTTTAAGGGGACAACTATTGCGAGTGGAACGAGGAGGAACATGAAGTGGGAAGAGAGGAAGAAGGTCATTGGTACGGAGAGTACCACTCCAAACACTGTGGAGTAACTTCATGTCACAAAGAGCATGGCGGAGGGAGAGGTGGGGGATAGCGAGGGAGGAAAGGATAGATTCTCGCGTAGAATCTCTGAGGGAAGAGATGCGATGACGGGCAATGGCAAGGAAGAAATTAACAGGTCGATTAAGCTGTTTCAAGGTTGTGGGGCAGGCGGTAGACCAAATTGGCGCACAGTATTCTAATATAGGGAGGACACATCCAAAAAATATCGTACGTAGAGCAAACGGGTCATGCATGTCAGTATGACGGTAAAGAAGGCCGACAACTGCCATTGCCTTACCAATAATCTTTTTAATGTGCTCATGAAAGCAGAGTTTAGGGTCAAATATTACCCCTAGGTCACAATGGGAATTGACATGAGGAATAGGGTTTAGTGATAGGGTATAGGAATGAAAAAGGGTGGAGCGCTTCAATGAGAAGGTCATAACAGCTGACTTAGAGGGGTTAATATGAAGCTGCCAAGTAGAGCACCAGGAGAGAACCGAGGAGAGAGCCAATTGGAGGGAATTGGAGTCAGAAGAGGTATCAATCCTCCTGAAAATTTTGCAATCATCAGCATAAAGTAAAATGTTACATCCCGATGGGTAAACACAGTCCACAATGTCATCAACAAAAAGCGAGAACAGAAGGGGGTCAAGGACGCTACCCTGAGGAACCCCAGAGGAAACTGGAAGGTGATTGGAGGAGATACCGTCGACAAGCACACGTTGATACCGAGAGTTAAGGAAACTATGGATTAAGGATAGGAAAGTGCCATGTATGTTGTACCTGTGTTGAAGTTTATGGATCAAAAGGGTGTGGTTAACTGAGTCAAAAGCTTTAGAGAAATCCAGGTAGCAGCCATCAAGTTGAGAGTTGAGTTCGAAGGCATTTATGATATGATGGTGTAAAACGGCGAGGTTGGTGAGACAGGAGGCACCTGGGAGAAAACCATGTTGATTGGGAGAGATGTAGGGGAGAATGAAGTGCAGAAGACGATCATGTATGATGCGTTCAAAAATTATTGATAAAACAGGTAGAATGGAAATAGGACGGTAGTTTTCAACTAGGCCTTTAGAGCCGGATTTCCAAATTGGGGTGACGTTAGAGTACTTCCACTGCGAAGGGAAGCATCCAGTGGAGAAAAGTCTGTTAAACAGGATGGAGATAGGTATATGAAGTGAGGTAGCAGTGCGGTTGAGAAAGAGTGATCCCACATTATCCGACCCGGTAGACTTCGAACAGGGGAGCATGATTAAGTATTTAAAAACTTCCTGAGGGGTGGTTGAAATGTAGGAGAGGGAATGTGGGCAAACGGATGGAATCTGGGGGAGAGGAAGGGTGGGAGACGCATGGTTGAAGTTGGAGCAGAAGTAATCATTAAAAGCAGAAGGGCGATCGACACTAAGGAGATTCACAGCATTATAAGATAGGGAGGCAGATATATTATTTTATCGGAGTTGTAAGACATTGGTTTGGCGAATGACCATCAAGCGTGACACCAATAGGTCGCAGGAGTGGAGACATAATGGGGTATAGATCAGAAGTGGTTATAAATGAGTAAGGCCGAGTCAAGATAAGAGCAATGTATTTAAGAAATAACTCATAATCATTACATTACTTACAATTCTGGCCAGACTGAACTCTGGCTCAGGTAGGAATTTGTTTTGAACAGGTAGGGTTTGTTTTATGAGGTTTTTTCCCTGGGGTTTTCTTAGATTTGTGATACTGGGAGTATTCCCCAACTCACAACCCAGAGGGGGAGATTCCCCCCTGACCTGCGGCATCCTATCTTAAATATCCGGTTCCGAGTAAATGCCCCCATTGAGTTGCTTGCCGTTTTTCCCTTCCAACACTTAAGGGGCCCTGGGACATGATTATTTTTTCGCTTTCGAGTGCTGAGATGATGGAGATAGTTTTTCCGTCGACCGGTAGAGTTACTAGAGTCGGCGCCTACCCAACCAGCCATATTTTTGTTCAGTGTCTCCTCTACGCTTTAATTCTTTGCGCAGAGGTGATGAGGCAATAACGACCCTTCCCTCTCAGCCCCTCCTTCCGCGGAGTTTTCGTACCATAGCTGACCACTAGACGCAATGTTGCCATTTCAACACACGGTTGGACCAAACTGTTTGGCAGACTCCACATTATACCATGTGGCAACGTGGAATTCGCGGAAATGCGCTCGCTACGATTTTCTAAGAACCGAGCCGGTCTGGCCAGCCTGGCCCTAGTGGGGTTCGTAGCTGCAGGAGAACGTGTCCGCGGTCCAAGTCTTGAATGGACTTCATTTTTCGGGGTAGCCGCGTTGATTGGTTGTTGTGACAACAGTTTAGCCGTAAGAACTGCAACAAATAGGAGGTGGTCTCAGCTGGTAGCTTGGCTTGCACGTGTTAATGTCTAAATGTGGTAATTTGAAAGTAATATACGTTTGTGCCTACTACAGACCACCCCATTCCGATGTACACTCAGTATTAGAACTCGAGAAACAGATCAGGCACATTAATTCTCATACCAACGAACGACAGATTATTGAAAGGTGGAGATTTCAATACAACATCGATAGATTGGAAAACATGTAGTCATTAGTCTGGGGGTAGGGACAAAGAAATCTGCTCATCATTTTTTAACCTGTTCGCATAATACGCAGTACATCAAATAGTAAATTTGCATAATAGAAGGGAGAATGTTCTCGATTTACTTGTCTCAAACATCCATGAAAAAGTTATTAAAGTTAAAAATGTCGATGGAATAAGTCACCACAAGGTAGTACACGTTAAATTATCCCTCAATACTTCAAAAATGTAAAATTAAAAAGAAAGATTTGCCTTTTAAGTAAAGCAGATTTTAACGGATTTAGGCGTGACTTACAGACTTCTTTTGAAAAATTCTAAACATCAGAAAAAATAGTGATACAGACATGGAAAGAGTTCCTCCAAAATACGCGGTGAGTGAGTATAAGAGTGAGAATAGGGAATCAAGGTGGTCCAACGCGGAGGTTAAAAAAATGTTTAAAACGACAACGAGTTATCCACGCGAAACTAAGAAAAATGTAGCTAATTCGCGCTGTAGCTTATGTAGCGATCTAAAAAAATTATCGAACGTTACATATAAAGCAGCCGCAAAAACAGCCCTTAGAAAAGCGTAAAGTGATTTCAAGAGAAAAGTACTTGGAGAACAACTAGAGGGGAATCCGAAAGCATTTTGATCATATGTTAGGGAAGTACAGTGAACTAAAATTTCAACGGTTAATTCCTTGAAAGGGTATAGGGGCGAAATAATTAGATAAGGCTAATTTGTTGAATTATTTTTCCAGAGCGTTTTTAATCAATCTAAGCGTAGTTTGCTCGAAACCATACCAGACCGATTTCAGCAAATAATGCCCCCGATCGATAAATGTATCTTATAGCGGAATCGTATCCTTACTAAAATACGATAGCCCGAACAAGTCCTCAGGTCCTGATGAAATTCCTGCTTGTGTGTATAAAGAAATAGCTCTCGAAATGGCACCGTATGTTAAAGTAATATTTATCAAATCCCTCGAAGAACACGCGGTTCCCAAAGACTGGAAGATAGCAAACGTGATCCCAATTTTTAGAAGTGGCGATAGGGACCATTCATCGAATTATAAACCAATATCAATAAGTTCACTGTCGTGCAAAATTATAACGCATATGATAGTTACATCAATAAGGGGACACCTCGATAGCCAGGATTTGTTGATAACAAATAAGCAGGGACGATCTTGCGAAAATCAAATAGGTCTTTTTGTTCATGATATTTTAATTTCCGGAGAAGGTAACGTACAGGTAGACGCAGCGTTTTTTAAATTTAGAAAAGGTTTGATAAGGTTCCCACTATAATTTACTCGCGAAGTTAGCATCATACGGGAGACAGTAATATGGTAGGCTGGATAGGAGATTTCCTACATGAACGCGTTCAAAGGGTGGTATTAGATGGTGTCACCTCAGGCGAAGTAAAAGTTACATCCGGTGTTCCCCAGCGTGATAGGCCCAATTTTATTTCCTCTCTCCGTAAATGACTTGAATACAGTAGCTAAAAATAGCAAGCTCCGTCTTTTTGCCGATGATGCAGCAGTCATCATTGGTCATCAATCCTCAGATCGGTTTGACGCAGCTCTCCACTGAGTCCTGTCGGCTAATCTCTTCATATTTACGTATTTCTTCTGATGCAGTAGTGTATAAGGAAATAAGAAATTAAGAGGATAGTCATTATTTAGCTACGGATTTATATGCGATTGATGATTGGTGTGATAGTTGGCAGCTAGAATTAAATTTGAAGATATGCGCGATAAAGAACTTTGGGAAAAAGAATAACTTTCCCCAGAAAAATTATTGCATCAAAGAAAAGAAAATATCTAACGTAGAATTTATTAAATACTTAGGCGTCACCAACATTGAAGACATGCTGTGGGGGAAACACATCAGGGAAATAACTAGTGTAGCAAACCATATATCAGGATTCGTAAAAAGAGTTCTAGGCAAATGCGATGAGAGAGTACTAGAAGCTATTTTACACTTGTCAGGCCTCATTTAGAATATGCCGCTAGTATATGGGATCCGTACGAGGAAGGTATGTCTAAAAGAATTAGAGCGTGTGCAAAGAAGATCCACTAGATTTGTTAAAGGCCGCTATGATAATTGTATAAGTGTTACGAGTTTAATAGAAGAACTAGGCTGGGAATTACTATCAGAACGCAGGTTGAAATTTAGGTTAACCCTTTTCAGTAAATTGGAAACCGATTTGTCGAATATTTTAAGTCGATAATTCTTCTTCCCGTTACTCCACCGGATATGCCTTCGTTTTTCCCTTCTTCGGCAATTGCCATATCGTCAAATGAAAGATGCAAAGTTTCATCAGCTACTGAATCGTCAATATTGGATGGGATTTCTTCAATAGCGCAAGAAGTTCCTCCTATGTGCGACTCTGTTCGCATTATTTTGAGATGCATGTTTCGGATAATAGAAATTTGCATACTTACACATGAATATATCACTACATTAAGATAGTGTTTTCACAAAAAATGACAATATTTACCTTTTTTCTTCCCTCCGCTTGGCCAAAAATTCACCCTTTCTTTTTTTCCTCGCCATCGAAAATGTCAAGCGACTGCCTACTTTAATTTTCCGATATCGGTATGCTTGCGATGACATTTCGAGACTTGACAATTAGTCAGTTTGACTATTACCAGACACCCCGAGAGCGACAACCTAAACAGAGACTCAAGAAACAACCCGTCAGTAAATCAGACACTCCGTCTCACTCGCCTCTGCTTCCCGCCCGCCTGCACTTTCCCTTCCCCCAAGCTCCAACACCTCAAGGATACCGTTTTAGGATATAGGGTAGAGGGACCATGCCACTTTTTGAGTAGCGCAGCAGGCGGAGAATGTGTGAACTGTTTAGTGATTTGCACGACGCTCGAGGCGTATCCCTGGGCTGGAGTTGGCGAAAAACATAAATTACTTTCAGAATATCTCAACAGCGTGTCTTTTAATAAAAATCAATAATTTTCAAGGATCCAACAGACTAAGCTTGAATCTTGTACTCTATAATAACGAAAGTTAAAAAAATAGCCCCTCTGTCTCCCAATATTTGCAACAAAAAGGTCTATTTTTACATCGATATATATTTTTAACAAGGCTTATTACGTAAAATCTAGGATTATAGAGTAATAGTTTGATACTTTCTCTTTTAATTACTGAAAACCGCATTCCGATATCTGGCTTCCTGTTGGAGCAATCTTCCTTGAAAAATAGGTCTGAAAAACAGCTATGTACCACGGCCCCTTAAGTATGTATTTTGCATTTTTGGGCCATGTGTCTATCTTGGAAATGCTCTCAACGTGTCTCAACTCACAGACGTGCGAGTGTGCTCTCGACTGCCCAGGAAACAAAAGAAGATCAAATACCTGTAACTGTTAGTGCTTCAGTATTTCTACCAATATTTCAATAAATTAATTGGATGGTGATTTATAACGGACAGTTAATACGTAACACTATTGCTAACAGATCACAAGCTATGGCAGATGTTGGCCACTTTTGGTGTTTGTTTGCCGGTGATGGAAACTCTCGCAATGGTAGGGGCCAACACCAAAAGGGTCTCGTAAAAACTGTATTTTTTTACATGGCAACATAAGGTCAATTGACGGTGCCCCTGCAATCTCTCGTAATTGCGGGGGTAACGCAATAGGCCATACTCGTACTACCACGGTTCCACTGTATATACATTTGAAATTGAATTTTTCTTACAATTTTTTCCAATACATATCATTCAACTACACAGGGAAATGAATGAGGATTGATGAAATTGAAGAAGCAATCCTAAAATGTATCAAATCTCATTTGGTTATTATGATGTCACCTATATAAAGGCTAACAGGAGCTAAGTTGGGTTAGTCACAGACTGAAGAGCCCAGTAAACACACAAATGGGATGGTATGCTTGGCTTCACAACACATCAGTTAACAGTAATGTGTCTCATCCATTGGGCTACCATGCTGATATTCTTAACAGAATACCAACTTAAAATAATACAGCAATATTATTAGGGCTGTGCGAGCAGGTTTTTTTTTAATTTGAGCGAGATCGAGCGAGAATTTGAAAAAATCTTGAATCTCGAACGAGATCAGGCGAGATTTAAGCACGCTGAAATTGCAGTAGAGACTTTTATCTATGCATGTACTAATTTTGTACTTACACAAACATAAGTTTAAGCTTAAGCATTACAGTAGTCTTCATTTTACATAACACCTTGGGACCCAAAAATGGGGTGTTATATAAAATCAAGATATGAGCGGATTTTGAAAAATACACTAAGATTTCACAATGTTTGAGAACACAATGACATTGGAACTATTTTCACTACTAAGAGATCATTATTGCATACATATTACTCTGTAAAAAATAAAACTATTTTAATTATGGTGGAGAGATAATTATATTTTAAATCAAAATGTACAATAGAATTTCAGAACATAATCATCTCGCTTTTTGGCTGCTCAGGCAAAAGTACAGATTTAGCGTTTAAATATGTGGCAATCAAGTGTTAATCAAGGCATGCAAGTGGAAGAGTATGAACTGAACAGAGATAAAATTTGAAAATAAGGCAGTTTAAAAAAGTTATCCAAGATAATTAAATGAAAAAGTACACCACTCAAAGAAAGTTAACTAGCATTGCATAGCAAACTAATAAACTGCCTAGGCAAAATGATACTGAAGAAAAACCCCTCTGAAAGTAAAATTTCATTTACAGAATTAACTTAAAAAAAAATATTTTGTGATGTTTTTTGTACTTTTTACCATTCCATTTTGAGTGGATTACTTTTTCTTAAATTATCTATAAAATCATCATCAACTTCGTGAAGTAATGGGAAATGATGCAAGTTATTTAATGGGTGGAGGATGTCTTCTTTTTTGGGATGATGCCCTCATCACTTTCATCTTCTTCGTCGTCACGCAGCACTTCATTTAAACTTGTGGGAATCAAGTGTAAATCAAATGTGTTTATGAAAAATCATGAGAGCCTGTTGAAATCTATCCGCGAAATAGCTATGCATAGTTCACCAGTGCATAGAAATGTCGGAACATTGTAGCACTTTTTCGCACTTGTTAGAAAGGTGTCAGTTCATCCGTTTTGATGAGGAAAATTCATTATTCTCATATTAAATTTCGTCTGTTAGATGGGATAACTAATAAATCCAAGCAACATTTTTAATGGTAAAATTTCGTATTCCGCCCTTTCGCAGCGAGCTTATAAACCGCGCCCACGCATAGATTTTTCAATTGAAGCATAAGAATGTCATTAATAAATGGCGTAGATCTTTCCACGCAAGTGAACTAACGGCATGTCAACAACGCTTGCATGTCGCTGCTAAGCGAGATGCAAGCAAGCATAAAAAGTGTTGGTTGCAGAAGCCCCAAAATGTGACTCAACTCCTCCCCCACTAGTGGTGGCCACCTGGGTCGAAGCGAAGCTGGGCGGGGGTAGACACTGATAAGGCGGAGAGATCTTCTCGGGTTACTTACTCCTCTTTCTCGCTGAATGAGTCACGCCCAGATGAATTTCGTCGTGAAGAGACGAAGAACTCTTCTTGGGTGAAGGGGGTCTACTGGGGAAAACCAGTTTAGTTGTGTCAATTACGTAGACCTGACTGAGGGATCAACCCTAAAAATGACAACTTTATCGTTTCCCCGCCCCGCTCTTCGCTGGACCCTTCCCTGGCATGCGGACAGGGGTAATCTCCAATCTTTCATCTCAGCATGGTAGATGCTTTCACTGTGTGTCCGTGGTCAAGCATTTATTTACATACTCGGTGGATATATAACGATAACAATAAGTATCACGATATTTGTAGCATGCTGGGAAAGTATGAACTCAGAGTTACATTTATAAAGTTTTTTTCTGTGCATTTCCACATTTTGAATGGAACTCTATTATTTAAAAAATTGTCGAGTGTGTTCATTTTGCATTGCTAATCATAACGGTAAAGTTCCGTTTAAAATTAATAAATGCAGAACAGAACATTCGGTATGAACTGCTGGGCCTGTATTTTCATATGAAGCGGCAAATATTTTTAGTAAATGAGTAAAAGAATAGTTGGCTGAGTGGGGATGGTACTGAGAAGAGGGTCGTTATCACCTCTGCCGAGTGATGGAGGAAAGGGTCCGGCTTCCCTGACTTGTGAATCGAGATAAACGAGGAGTATGTCTGTGCGATTCCTTGCCATGAGTGAGTTTCGTACGGAGAAATACTACAAGGATATGCTCACGGTACAAATGACAAGGGAAGCATTTTTAATTGCAAGGCCCCGGTGCGAAAGGGTACTTAAAAACAGCGCAGGTAGCATCTACGATAACATCAATTGTAATTGTCATTTATTAAAAATTGTAATTTCTTTTACTTACATTACAGTACGTGTTCGCTATCATTTTCATATTCCTTGGTTCTTCAATTCAATTTATTTTAATTTTTGGCTAACCCGAACCGTGTATCGAATTCTGCTTAAAGCTCTAGATTGGAAAAGTACAGACAACGCAACTTAAACAGACCGATATACGTAGACATGGGGAAGGTAGTGAGTGAACATGTTTATACCGGAAAAATTTGTTGCCAAGCATTTAAGTGAGTTTTAGCCATCTGATACCATCAGTTGTGATGTTTATATAATTCTACAATGTCACATATCTTCCCAATTGCCTCGGTTGTTGGCATCGGTCAAGGACAAACATTTACTTTATTCCGCTCAACAACGCGCGCAAGTGTCAAGACATGCGTGCTTATAGGCGACCCCTAGGCGAGCTTCATCTCGCCTCTCGGAACAGCTGACAGGGTTGCTATCTCAAGGTCATAAAGCAGCTTTGCGTGAGCATTCCGGGATTCCGGCGCATTTACCATTGCGTAAACAAGAAAACACCTTGAACCAATAACTTTTCGTGCTGAAAGATGGGAAAATAAAATAATAATATATATTCCATTAAAATGCAATGTATTGATTCGTTATGGTTGAAATTCACAGTAGTACGGGATTAAATAGAAGATTTCCTTTAAAGATGGGCAAGAATAACCGGATTTTTCTGCAACTTTTTTTTTACTTATTGGGTTTACGCTAGTTCTGGAAGTAGCCTACGTTCATACGTGCCTATTTTATGCGTCATTTGCTAGTAGGTATTAGGCCTCCGATTACGAAATAGAGCAGGGACTCGGTTAGGCCCTATGCCGAGGCCTAGGGTCTCCTAACTTCTCGAGTCTAGGCCTAGAACTATGAGGTATCTCTACATTTTATGGCATGACATCATGAAATTATCATGTAAAAGGAAGGGAATATAAATTTACTACGTTGCATTATAATGCAAGACCCCGTAAAATTACGTCCACCACAATGGAGATCTCGAGACAAGCTCGAGACTCGTTTTTCGAGCATATTGATCTCGAAATCGAGCGAGATTCGAGCAGTACTTTTATCTCGCTCGAATCTCGAAAAGTCGAGACTCGCACAGCCCTAAATATTATAAAAACTTACCCTCAAGACACGATGAGCAAGTTGAGCAGATTGTTGCATTCTCTCTGCGAGTGCAGCAGCTGCTTCTGCATTCCTTCTTTTCAGAGATGCTACTTCCTCACGAGCCTTTTCAACATATGCACCATGCAAACGAGCTTCTCTCTCCTGACACCTGAGGCGCCATCTTAAGGCTTCAACTCCGACAGTTGCCGTGGGAATATATCTACGTGATTGTAAAAAGATATGAAAAACAGTATTACAACTCAAAAGACCATGAAGTGAATTACTTTAATTACAAAAATATAACTATTGTGGTGCTTTCAATTTCAACTAAATAGCGATTACATTTTGCACAGTGAAAAAGAACACTCATTTTATTTAATTTAATATAAAGAGCAACTCAAGCCATCACTTAGATGCTTACAATATGACGTTAACTACATTTTGAAGCTATTTGTCTGAAACTTTGATACAAAAAGTGACTCAAAATGGCTAGGAAAAATAGGTAATCAAGCACAGCACAAATCTAGCAATGTTGAATGAACTTTTATTATTATTATTATTATTTTAGCTTGATAACAAAATCCAAATAGGTAGAATATACATGAGGTAACATTGAATTCTGCTAGAAGAAGTGGTTATAACATAGGTTCTTTCTAATAAATTCAACAGATTCAGGCGAGATATCGTGGAAGTTCTTCATAATGTAAGAGAAAATTGCACTTTTCCACAAATTGTTTTATTGCGTCCAAAAGTGCTCAACCTCTCTGATTCCTCCTTTACCAATTCCGAAATTGAACTACTGCAAAAAGGTCTCAAGTTTGCCCCTACTCAACCCCTGACACAACGCCCCTTAAAATCCTTGATTGTGGACTGTGAAGTCACCCTCCGTAGTGAGCATGCGGGGATTAAACAAAACTGTGCTGACATTATCATCTCCCAACTTGACAACCCAGACGAGTCTCGCCACCCGAAAAGGAATCTACAGAACAACAAAGTGTTAAGATCCATCAAACTTAAGATAGTGAAAGAAGACCTGACCATCTCCAAAGCAGATAAAGGGAACAGTATAATTATCCTAAACAAATCGTCGTATGTCGAAAAATGTGATAATGTGTTGAAAGATACCTCCTTTGTGATTATTCCTTGTGACCCAACGGTTAGATTTCAAAAAAGTGTAAAAACAGCCTTATCCGCCTGCTCAAATCTGCTAAGTGAAAGTGAGAAAAGAAGACTACTACAAATGAATCCGTTACCTCCTAGATTCTATGGTCTTCCCAAAATTCACAAGGCTGGTACACCTGTTCGCCCAGTGGTATCCTGCATAGGTTCTCCCTGTTACAAATTAGCCTCCAAATTGAATGTCCTCTTTAAACAGCTTTCTGGTTTTTCAGCAAAATACAGCATTAAGAATTCAATCAATTTATCTCGTGACCTTCACCATCTCTCTGTGCCGCACAACTCCAAGCTAATTTCCTTTGATGTGAAAAATTTATTCACTTCTGTGCCCATTCAAGAAACCTTGTCTCTCACTACAGAGTTACTGAAGAACTCCAATATCGACACCGTGTTAGCCAAAGAACTTCATCTGCTCATGGAACTGTGTGCCAATCAAAATTATTTTCTTTTCAATAATAAGTTTTACCACCAAACAGACGGCCTTGCGATGGGATCTCCCCTCTCACCACTTTTAGCGGAAATATTTATGGACAATTTAGAGTCCCAACTATTCAATTCAAGACATCCCATCTTAGCCAACGTACTCTACTGGTACCGTTATGTGGACGACATCATCTGCTGCTGGACAGGGAGTGAAAGACAATTAACCAACTTTTTTAATATTCTAAATGCCCAACACCCCCAGATAAGCTTCACCATGGAAATAGAATCCGAAAAACAGTTGAACTTTCTTGACCTCTCTATTTCTATCAAAGACAATAAACATGAATTTAGTGTTTACAGAAAACCTTGTTACAGTGATGTGATCATCCCAAGTGACTCATGCCACCCGACTGCCCAGAAACTTTCGGATTTCCACTCAATGCTCCATCGTCTTGCAAATTTACCCTTATCAACAATCAATTTCAACACTGAATTGGCCACCATAAAATCAATTGCAGTTTCTAATGGCTACAGCGTGAACACAGTAACAAAAATTTTAAATAAAAAATTAAAAACCAAAGCTATTTCACAGCTATGCTCTCTTTCGCCCGTATGTGATAAGCCTAGAAAATGGTGTCGATTATTGTTTGTGGGCGATCTGTCCAATAAGCTCGCTCGTAAATTTCCAAAAGATAAATTCAATGTTTCCATGTATAATCCTTTAACGCTGGGAAAAATTCTAAGCAGCAATAAAGACAAAATAGACCCCCTCCTTCAATCTGGCATTTATAAAATACATTGTGACTCTTGTAATAAATATTACGTCGGCCAGACAGGTAGAAACTTCAACATCAGGACTAAGGAACACGAAAGGTGCTGGAAAAACAATGATGAAACGTCACTTTTAGCCAAGCACCTGATAGAAACGTCTCATTCCTGCAGCTTTCAACCTGAAATTCTCCACCTTGAAAGTAAAGGCACAAGATTGGACGTTTTAGAATCCTTGGAAATCATACAATCAGATGTGGATGTTCTTTTAAATGAACAAGTGTTTGTTACCCATTCTCCTCTCCTCAAAATTCCCCTTCCCAAAAGAAACAGCCAAACTCCTATTCACCCTCCCCCCAACGGACTTTCCCCCCCCCTCCCTTTGAGGGTTTTTCCCATCCACTCACCCAGGCACTCCACCCTTGAGCCGGGCAGTACCCACCATATTCCTTCCTATTCATACCCCTTTCCTAATTACCCACAGGTACACTCTTTTTCCCCCTCCTTTCCCTAGCGCCGCTTCCCCACGTTCTAATGACATGCCTATTCCCTACTTTCTTCCCCCCCCTTACCCACATTTTTTCACCCCTTGCTGTTTCTTGGCCTTTCCCTCACGGGTTAGTCCCCCCCCCCCCCCCCCCCCCCCCCCCCCTCCTCCCCCTTTCCTCCCTTGGTTTTTCCTGATTTTTTCCCAGCCACTACCTCCTCCTTCCCCTCCTCCTCTGGTCTCCTCCCACTACCCCCCCTCCCCCTCCTCGGAAAAGACATATATATGCAATGTACTCTCTTATAACTTTGTCTTGTACCTCTGTGAGCCGAAACGCGTTGTACGCAATAAAACAATTTGTGGAAAAGTGCAATTTTCTCTTACATTAGGTTCTTTCTCACTGACATAACAGCTTACTTTCTTGGATCTGGGTTATCAAGCTGAGCTTGTTTCCAAATACGTGGATGGATACCATGAGGTGGATTTTCAAGATACTCTCTCATTTGGTCAGTAGTAGGAGCAACAAAAGGAAATAATCCCTCTAGGCTCCAACCACTACCTCCTCCACCAGTTGATCCAATTCCTAACCCTGGAATAAAAACATTACAAAATAAATCACAAAAATCATTAAGAATTGACAATATACAAAGATATATCTGAATTTTGTACTGCTATTTCACTTAGAAAAATGCAATAAGAAATAGGAAAGCAGGAGTAAATGACTGAGCACAATAAATTGAAGCACATAAAACCTAGTTTCTCTGGAATCTGTTTTTTTATTTGAGCAAGGGAGTTAGATGCACCAGCACAACCAGGCATGGACACACTAAATCAGTAACTCCCGAATTTTACAGTTAGAAGGACAGGTGATTACAATCTTTGCAGACCTGAAGATCAGTTAATTTAATAATAAAATGTTTCAACCATGGGAGCTTCTGGCACTTATATTTTACTTCATGTACATAAAAATTAATGCATGCTTAAAAACTAGGTCACAAAACACATACGAGTCCATTTCACTTGTAACAATTGGTGATGGTCGGATCAGATCCATTGGATCCTAAGATCCGCAGATCTTTCATTTTTTTCGGTTCCAGATTCAGATCCAAAGACAAGGAGTAAAATCGGTACCAGATCGTAGATTGTAAATTTTCACGGCTAAGTGATCGAAGCGCACAGTGAATGGAATGTAGGTGCAATAGATATTGACAAGAAGAGGATATGCAACTCTGTCACGAAATTAGATGACAATTTCCTGTACAACTAGAGCAAATTAATGAAATATTAATTTTTCCCCCATTACCCTGGTATACGAGAAAAAAAGTATGCATACTGTCACGCGGGTAGCCTACATTCACTGAGATCTGGTGGACAACGAGAGCAAGTGTACTGTGTGAAGTTCGATCCCTATCGCAGTTAAATAATTTCTTTCAGTCACTGCATCCCCTGACGAAGCAGCTACACAAGATATCGCATTGTAAGTAAGTTGTAAACGTGTTGTAACAGACTTCCAACAGATTCACAATGTTGTTACAATGCACTTCCTTTATAACTCACTTCCAATGTAGTTGCACTGCATTTGCAATGTGATAAAGTGTGTTGTAAGCATGGTGTGAGATCATCATTACAACGCACTTTCGTCGACCCTCAACAACGCAGTTACAACACAAAGCCAATGTGGTTAAGCGCGTTGTAGGTATGTGGAGAAAATGTACTGTCAATGTACTTTCTCGCGCAGCCCACTATGAATGAACATGGGAAAGCTCATTGTAAAGTTTGTTCTTATGGACTGTCACGTTATTGAAAAAATTCATATTTTTCTCTCCTGGAGTTGAAATAACATCAGTAACAGCTTTTTCATCATATCTTAACGTCCACATATTTCCTTTACGACGGGAAATTCTATGAGCAGGAGGATGGCGTTGCCATGGGGTCCCCACTTTCATCGGCCATCACAAACTTTTTCATGGAGGACTTTGAAGAAAAGGCACTCAACTCCGCTTCACTACGGCCAAAGTGCTTTTTCAGATACGTAGACAATACTTTCATCATTTGGCCGCATGGATCTCACGCCTTGAATTCCTTCCTGGAGCACAAGAACATTCAGCATTTGAATATCCATTTCAAGATGGAGATGGAAAACAACGGCAAGCTCCCATTCTTGGACATCCTAATACATAGAAAAGAAGACGGAAGTTTGGGCCACAGCGTCTATCACAAACCGACCTACACAGACCTCTACCTAAACAGCAGTAGCCACCACTACCCTTCCCAATGCTACAGTGTCCTATCCTCCCTTATACACAGGGCCAAGTCCATTCCCGACGAGGAGAGCTTACCAGGAGAAATTCAATGGCTAAGGAAGACTTTTCTTCAAAACGGATACAGTGAGTGGCAAATCTCCCGGGCCCTGAAAAGGACCATGGAGCCACGAAAAGGACGGACACGGGTCACGGACGAAAAACCTGTTGCCACAGCCTGCCTGCCATACATTTCCAGGGTTTCGGGAAAAATATCCAGAATACTCCAAAGATTCAGCATCGCCACAATTCATGTACCACCGGCTAAGTTAAGACACCAACTAGCCAACACGAAGGACACAATTGGCCTAAAGACTCCCAGAGTTTGCAGATACCATGTGAGAGTGGCGTGGTGTACGTCGGAGAAACGGGCCGCACAGTGAGACCAGGATGAAGGAGCACAGAAGGCACCTTAGGTTGGGGCAACTGGAAAAGTCAGCCATCGTGGAACACAGCGTCAGCTGTGATCACACCTTCAAGTGGGACGAGGCAAAATGTCTTTGCCGATCACATGGCTATTGGGATCGGGTTGTCAAGGAGGCCATTGAAATCTGCCTCAAAAAGAAGAATTTCAATAGGGACGCAGGATTCCAGCTAAGCAACACCTGGAGACCGATCCTCAAATGCATACAAGAGGACAGGGGAAATTTTCGACCAATCAGGAGGCGTCTTTCTGAAGGTTGGTCGATGGACCAATCAGGAGACACCTGACCCCATGAGAAGGATATATAAGGAGGACAATTTTTGCGATAGGACATTCAGAAGCCCTGAAGACGATGACCGAGTCAGGAATCGAAACGTGGGTGGACATGGACGCAGCAGATACAACCCCGTGGAGGACCAGAGAAACCTTCACGCAGCAGATACACCGGGAAAGCACCAGATCTTTCTTCATCACTTATGTATATTCTCAACGGTCATGCAAACATTTATCCACAAAATGGTCATCTGGGAAATGCTTTTAGAGTGCAAAATACCCAAGTGGCTATCTTTTAGTAAGTAAATAATCACAATCAAATTAATGCCAGCCAGCAGGTGTATATATAATGTGACGGATTGGCCGTCTTATCTTTGTTTTTCCCTGGTCGCGCCTCCCGCGCCGGTCATTCCCGTCCCAAGCCAGGTCCCCGTTACGTAAGCGAGATGAACGCCTGCCTTTTTCTGCGTGGATATCTGGTAAAATGTTCCTTTGTCTTGTGCATTGGCCTTGAGAGTGAGGATCACGCCACTTATGTGTCTACCCAGGTCATTGGGCAGTGTAAGCCGTGAACCTATTGGTGATTTTTGAATTGAAGTCACGTGTGATGGGGATGAGCGTTACAAGGAGGACGCCGACGGTTGAGTCGGGAGAGATATCAGTTGGCAGTTGGTGATTGGGAGTCGAGCAGAGAAGCTCAAGGTGTGCTGGTGAATCCAGGCGAGAGTGTGGACGGAGAGAGAGAGAGGCGATAATCGGAGACGGAGATCACCACGACTTCCGCGAGGAATTGATAAAGTCATTCCCTAGCGGTTTTTCCTGCGTTCTGCCCCAGAAGAGGAACCAGACGCAGCGGACCTCGATCCCGGCACCCCAAAGAGTGCGGTTTCGGGTAGATAAGGGTGACAGACCGCAAAAGGTAGCGGGTCGCCGCATCCCCGGAACCAAAGGTTGGACGAGTTCCTTTCAGTCGGAAGGTGCATTATTTCAACAGGAGTTGTTGAATTCCGTTCTCCACGCCACCATACCGAAAACTCAACGGTGCAGTCTCTCCGCGCTGGATGTCGCCGTCAAGCTCCACACCAGCTCACACATAAGTATCGCCACACCCGTATTTCCCCAATCCTAAGTGGTTTCAACCCTCTTATTCACGCTTCCCCACTGTGAAACCCGTGTGCGCCAGAATAAGTGGTGTACGAGATATCCAAACAGAGTTAAAGTCCCTTCAGGTCAAGAGAAGAGTCAAACTGATCCCAAGAGTGGACAATCATAGTCCTACGGGACCATACTTCTGTATCACTTACTCCCGTCCTTATCATTAGTATTCATAAAAGGACGAGGAGCGTGTAATTCTTTCCATTTAGTAGTTTATTTTATTCTATTTTTTCATGCTTGGTCATTTATTTGGACAAAGTGTTACAGGGTTATTATTTCATTGTGGTTAATTTCGTTCCATTTATGTCTCGCCATTCATTCACCTCTTCATCCCTCATTAGTCATTAAGACCTGTGTTATTTAGCTGTAGAGTGCCTTTGTGTTCCTTTTCATGCTCATCTCAGTGAATAAATGTTGCTTGTGTTAATTGTAAAAAAAAGGCAGAGGTTCATTCTTACGCTTCGCGTAATTTCTCCCGCGCTCACGTCATACGGCCCTCACTGTTTTACCGTCCGCCCTGGCTTAAAGTCCCCCCGACCCTCGAACAATTTGGATCGTCCTTGCTTTGCTGGCTGAGCTGGTCCGATGCCGCGGTTTTGAGGTGGCGCCCTTCTCAAACACGCGACAAAGGTCGCGATATCCCTTTTTCTCAAAACCATTTCCCACCCGGGAAAGTCCGAAGGAGACGAGGTGTCGAGGCAAAGGTAAGGGTTCCAGTACTCGAAGGCGTAAGGACTGCGGCGAGTCAACGGGCAAAGGAGAATCAAGCCCGTTCCGTCACAATATATATATATGAACTACCAACCATACATTGTTATCCAAAAGTGTTACTCAGTTGATGGGAAATAGGTCGTATGAATTAGGTAAATGCTAGGATAGGAATGTAGTTTAGGAAGTTGTTTCGGAATGAACGAGAAAAATGAGAAATGTAATCAAATAAAGAGTATTTATCTTATGTAAATAAATACTTATCACTCTCTATTTGCAATAATTTTTTTTTCAATTTTGGTGCTAGATGCACTCATGCAAGGTATTCTAGAGTGTTTTGTATTAACCATTCGATTGGCTACAGAGTTCCTCGTGCATATGCCCACAACATACACGACAATGGCAATGCGGCTGTAACACGCTTACAACGCACTTACAATGCGATTTTTCGAACACAGAAATGGGGTTACACAATACCCAAAACGTACATACACGATGATGGCTATAACGCAATTACAACTTTCGCTTTCACTCTTCCACAACTTCGCTCTAACATTTTCGCTGAATTCCCATCGACACTCAGTTTTTCATGTAATGCTATTTCGACATTTGAAATTGCAGCAAATGCCTTCTTATGATTTAATCGTATATTTTTAAATTGCTTTTCTGCCTCCTCTTCCCCATCTGAATCACTTACTTCTTTCCTGTGTTCAAAGTAGCGATGGATGGATCCAGGTTTTTTGCCGGATCCGGATATGGAACCGGATCCTTGCCAGGGTTTCAGAACTTTATCTTGGTTTCGGATCCTTAGTTTCGTATACTCGATTCTGAATTTAATTCCTTTTCTAATCCTAGATTTTTAATAACTATATAAATACAGCAACAATAGAATTACCAAAAACAGATAAATTTATTGCAGAAAAAATCAACTTCCTATCAAATATGTGGATAATATTTTCCTGGATCTTGAAATGAGATTAGTCTTTTTTCATGCTACAAGAAGCAAACTTTTAAAAATGTCTCGGATTTTTTCTCCATTGGCCCGGGTATGCAAGAAAAAAAGTAGAATGACATGTGGGGAGTCTGCATTCTCCAAACTCAGGTAAGCCGACAATGGCAGAGTGGGGTAGTGGACTGCAGGTAATGAAGTTCGATTCTTATCGCTGTTTAAAATTTTTCTTTCAGCCATTGAATCAAAAACTTTATCATCCTTCATTTCCAACCTTTGTGTGTCTTTTTTGTACTTCTATCGTTTAAACTAGATTTACAAATGCATCACTCAAAAATACATCGAAAAGTTACCGTAATGATTCCGCGATTTAGTTCTGTTATTAAACATTTTCCCAATCATTTCACTTATGACAAATTTTATTATTTTTTTGACATATAAATTGACATAAAATTTTTGATAATCTACTTTTTTTTAACTGCCTACTTGCATTACCCAAGGAATAAAGCATGGCCTGTATTCCTAGGCAGTGTTAGGGATCGAACTCACGACCGGCAGTACACTAGCCCTCATTTTTAACATTACGCTATTATAGAGTCACGGGTATCTGAATGTAGGCGACCCGCGTGACATATGGCTTAATTTTTTTCTCGCACAACCGGGGAGAGAAAACAATTATGGAGAAAAAAGACAACACAAGTATTTTTTTATTTTGTTTTAATCTTCTTCTCATTTCGTGACCCGAGTTACAAAACCTCTCCTTGCCAGTATCTATCATACCTAATTTACATTCGCGGGGCACATCGATCACTAAGCCGCAAAATTTTAAAATCTCTGATCCAGATTTTTACTGTCTTCGGATATGATTTCAGTAGCGAATGAAATGAAAAACCCGTGAATCTTTGGATCCAACCCGACCATCCTTAATTTATGAGTGGTGCATTTGTAAATATAATTTAAACAACAAAAGTATAGTAAAGTGAGTATTTAGATGTACTGGTTTGAAATTGAAGATAACATTTTCGATGCAATGACTGAAAGAAAAAAATTAACTGCGATAGGGATCGAACTTCATGCAGTACACCAGCTCTTGTTGTCTGCCTGATCCCGGCGAATGTAGTCTACCCGCGTGACATCCCATGTATTTTTTTTCTCGCGATACCGGGGTAATGGGGAAAAAAGTTATATTTCTTTATTTTGCTTCTAGTTGCACGGGAACATTTTCATCTAATTTCGTGACCTGAGTTACACATCCTCTTCTTGTCAATATCTCTTGCAACTACATTACATTCACTGTGCGCTTCGATCATTTTGCCACGAAAATTTAAAATCTACGATCTGGTACCGATTTTACTCCATGTCTTTGGATCTGAAACCGGAACCGAGTAAAATGAAAGATCCGTGGATCTTTGGATCCGATCCGAGTTCAAAGCCATTGAGGTCTGCTTTCTTTCCAGAAGTGGTGGCATTGCATTAGCATTGCATTCTTCAGAAGTGGCGGTCAAGTTATCGTCGAAATGGACATATTCCGAAAAAGTAGTTGGACACTATTTCACCATGAATTTCAGGCCAGTCGAAGTCTTCACTGAAGTCACTGTCATTGGTTGCAATACCTTCACCAAAACCAGCTTTATGGAAGCAGTTTTCAATAACTGGGGAAGAAACTTCATCCCAAGAAGCAGCTATGTTCCTCATCGCATCCAGCAATTCCATTTTCTGGTTTTATTGGTGGGAATATTTCTTGAGGTTTCTCTAATCAAATACCTCACCAGTTTCTTTCTATGTGAGCCCTTCAGGCTGTAAATTATACCCTGATCTAGGGGCAACATGTAACTAATCTCTCAGCTGCTTCTACTTCAACTGATTATCCTCCACTCATGCGCAAAGAAACAATAGTACCATGCCACTTGATAACTCAGAAACCACCCGTTGGATCATTTAAATTCTCCGCCCATTTTAAGTGCAATCATGTTGGCCTTTTCTTTCGCCAATGGCCCTGATGGAGGAATGTTAATTGACCTGCATTGGAAGAACCACTCCAATAATTCACTCTCTGACTCTTCAAATTTGGCTATCCGTATCCTCTTCTTTCTGCCATCGTCCTTTTCTCTCTCTAGTTGTGATTCAATTGAATCACGATTTTTCGGGCATGTTGGCAGGACCAAAAGCGGAATATCATAATGCTTTGCGGTTTCCATTTTTGTTTTTACCCCACGATCTCCTCATAAATTACACTGAATTTCTCTTTTATTGTCAGTTCCTTGTGTTTTCTCTATGGAGGCATCTCAAATCCTACCTTCCATCCACGGATGTAATGGACTAAATGGATTACACCTATAATGAAGGAATAAATTGTTATAGGTAAAATATGAAGCTCAGGCATTGCCCCAGGTTCACAAAACAGCAGGCAAAGAAAAAAAGTACTGCGCTAAATCATAGTTATGAAGTTTTTTGCACATGATACTCATGACGCTAAATACTTACATGAAACGCATGACTATGGTTAAAACAATAGCAAGACAATAAAAATACCCAGGCAATTTTTTCTCGGAAGATGGATCTTCCGAGGATCTTCTAGGCTCGCTGTCAAGAAAGCAGAGAGAGCATGGGTGCAGACGGAACTGAAGAACTGGTACTGCAGAAGGGACTCCCTATCCCATTATTTGCTGTTTCTCTACGAAGAAATCACCAGTTCCGTACATGTCGCGGAATGGCTGCTCTTAGACGACTACGTACGGGAACGAGTGAGTGAAATTGCCTCCAAAAAAAATAGGGGTTATCCACAAGAAGCTGAATAAACTATGTCAACTCCAGAGACACCGACCAACCCACAACCATTATTCAAGTTTTAACTTCCATCCCCGCGTAGTGAACCTATCATCACATACCTTCTCTGACCAACAGCAACAGTTACTTAGTAAAGGATTTAAGTATTCTCCAGGAACAGATATGTCGCCCAAACTTCTCAGTGAATTCGTGATGGACTGTGAAGCTTCACTGTGGAATGAATCGCTCGCTCTTAAATATTCACTGGCATCTACTATCACTAAAAGTGCTTCATCAATAGCGAGAAACGAGATCCGTGATTCTACGCCGTCGAATGCGTCAAAAGTGATAAAAAGCATTAAATACGCCTGTAGACGTGAAGACCTTACTATCACCCGCAGTGACAAAGGAAACAGCGTGGTCATATTAGATTGTAAGGAGTATGCCATGAAGTGTCAGCAATTCATTGAGGGTAACAATTGTGAACCGTTAATACGTGATCCGACCCCTGTGTACCAGAGACAAATGAAAAAAGTGCTCTACAGTTGTGGCTTCCTGTTGACAGAGAGAGAGAAGCTCGGACTCATCAATATGAATCCTTCACCACCGAGATTCTACGGCCTCCTTAAACTACACAAGGCTAATTACCCAGTGAGACCCGTCATATCACATGTCTCATCTCCAATGCATAAGCTGGCTTATAAATTGAACTCTCTTTTCCGCGGAATATCTTCATACACCCCAAAATTTGGCATCAAAAATTCAATTGAACTTTCGCAAACTCTGGAACCCATGATTTTACCGATTAATTCCAAACTAATTTCCTTTGATGTTTCAAACCTGTTCACATGTGTCCCGGTTAACGAGGCCCTCAAAGCAGCGGAAAATTTTTTAGATACCTCGGAAGCCGTGACCTAACTTTTAAGGCTCATGCAACTCTGCACCAGTCAAAACTACTTCTCATTTGATCACAAAATATACCGTGTGAACGAAGGACCGGCCATGGGTTGCCCTCTTTCACCTCTTATAGCCGATATATTCATGGACAGCTGGGAAAGAAAACTTTTTAACTCTGATGACGTTTTACTTAGTAATGTTTTTTATTGGTACAGATATGTCGATGATATAATCTGCTTGTGGACGGGCAGCATGCGACAACTGGAAAAGTTTTTATCCCTTTTAAACGATCTCCACCAAAATATTAAACTAACCATGGAGGTCGGTGGACCAATTTAAAATTTTTTAGATTTGACTATTTCCATAGAGAAAAATAGACACACATTTGCTATCTACCGCCTACCCATACGGACACCATCATACCAAACAGCTCATGTCATCCATATTCCCATAAACATGCGGCCTTCCATGCCATGATCCACCGCCTTATTAACATCCCCCTACGGGAAACGGAGTTTGCACATGAACTAAATATTATACGACAAATTGCCCACAACAACGGATACGAGCAATCCATAATTACCCAGATTTTAAATAGGAAACTTAGAAGTTTTAACTACTCTCATTCAAGTTCCTTGCTCCCCGCAGAGCCAAAAAAGACAACCAAATGGTGTAAATTACCCTTTATCGGCCCCTTGTCTTATAGTGTAGTAAAACGAATTCCGAGGAATAATTTTAAAGTATGCTTTTATAATAACAATACCCTAGGCAACTTGTTGAACAATGCAAAAGACATTTTAGACCCTAATTGTAAATCAGGTATTTACAAGTTAAAATGTGAAAATTGTGAATGCCATTACATTGGCCAAACGGGACGTAACTTCAATGCAGAGTGAAAGAACATAAGGCATGCTGGAGGAACAAGGATGACTCGTCAGCCTTGCGCCCAACACCTCTTAAAGACGGGGCACTGAAGCAGTTTTCAGCATGAATTACTGCATTTTACTGGGAAGGGAAGGAAGATGGATGCCTTGGAGATTCGAGAGATCAGCCTCAATAGAAAAGACCTTCTCAATGACATAACCTTCCCAAACCCATCCCCCTTATTACTCATCACCTTAAACACTTCTCCCTCCCCACACCCCTCCTCCCCTCCAAACAACCCTCCTGATTTCCTCGTCCCCACACTCAGCCAACCCCCTCCCTCCTCCCCACCCTTCTCCCTCTCATAGCACTCCCGGACTATATAAACCTGTGTTCTGCTGATAATAATTTTAATGTACCTGAGGATGGCTTGACAGCCGAAACCAGTAGTTCGTTAAATAAAATTGTGGAAGTCACAACGCTTTTCATTGCTAAGATGGATCTTAACGATTTGTTCTACTGTGAGATGAACTTCGTGCGTCAAGAGGTTATGGTGACCTTTCCTGGGGATGGTCAAATACTGAATCCTACAGTAATCGCTTGAGAAGGGGAGGCACAGGAAGAAGAAAGGGGAAGGCATTAGTCATGGTGCGAATGCCCCAGAAAAAAGCTAGGGATGGAGCGGCCGAGATGTGTGTGCACTCGAGATATATTTGATTAGGGGTAAACAACTGCTATCATGCGGCGCACCATAAGCACAAACAAATGTTCAAAATAGCTTGGAAGCACTTTAAAGTAACGAATGCTCAAGAAAGCGATACTAAAATCACAACGACTATTAGCACTAACTACCATCAAATGGTGCTGCCCCGGTGAACTATTTGGAAATAAATGATACATTGGGGCATCACGGGTCGAAATTTGACTTCGAGTTTCATATTAAGCATATTTCGAATTATCTGTAATATAAAGTAAAGTACGCAATTTCCTATTCCATTTGTCGCCGACTGCTCACAACTTTGAATTATTCAATATTTCGAATTAAGAGGGTTCGACCTAACGGCGGTTCACTGTATACAGAAAGACTTCTGTATATCTTATTTGCCAACAACGGCAATGACGTTTTACGCTATTTATGCTTCATGTTTACCTTCAATTAAGAGAACAGTTACTTCATTTACCTGGAGTAGTTCCGATATTGGTTCCAAGAGCAGTGGAGGTAGCTGTAGACTGAGGGGCATTAGATGGAGAAGATAAAGTGGCTGCAAGTTGTGATCTCGGGCCGGCTTGCAACAAGTATGTGGCCAATTCCGAGGCAAGAATCCGGCGAGATGAATTTGTCATTCCTTTTTCGTTCACATAAAAGAGTACCTGTGTCCTTGAGGAAAATGTTTTTTTTAATGAGCAAGGTCCTTCACAAGTCTTTTTGATTAAAATAAGGCAAGTTGAACAAAATTGTTCCTATAACAGGAGAGGTAAATCCTTAATTTACAAACAGCTTGAGAGTTAACATGTCACAAGATAAAATAGTTTTGAGCATGTTTAGAACAACATTGTTAACATCAAATACATGCTCTAGCCTCTCATTTCCTTATAGTTATTTAGCCATCACTCACTATTAAACAAGTGAAGAAAACAGATCTTACTTGGTATCACCCAATGCCCTCACAGCATCCACAACCACTGAGAGATTTGGTTTATTCCCCAAAGCATTGGTCAAAGCAGCTACGACATGATGCTGTCGATCCCTGACATCAGCTTCTCCAACACCTCCCAACACCAAGGCTACTAAACCCTCAGAGTCTTGAGCTGTTGGTGCTAATGTATAGCAAACAGCCTTGAATCGACAGAGAGGATTGTCAGGAGTGAAAACAACGGGAGGAGCTGATGCTGAGTAATACCCTAAGATGAAAAAAAAGGCAAAATAAAACATTAGTGTACAAAAGATATCTCTCAATGATCACTCCTCATAGCAACCACTCCTATTATTATGTTTTTCATATTAAATGATTATAGGATAATAAAACCAACATTTATCATGACCTCCTTTAATCCCGTAACTAATGGATATTTTTCAACAAATACCACAAAAATGCCATATTTTTTTATTATATTTTTTAATAGCCTAAAGGTAGACATGAAATAAAATATATTCAATAATAGGTTTTACAATTTTATTTACCCCAAAATCTTATCTTATTATAGCTATTCGGTAAATTTTTCATTTTTTGGTAGTATTTATTCAAATTTATATTAACTTTTTAAAAATAAAAATATTTTAACCCATTCGCTTAAAGAGAAGGCGATTCGATGGCTGGCAGAACTTGGCCTTCCGTTAAAGAGCCAGTGAATGGCCGGGTCCCTCAATTTATTTATTTCATTCTTTTTATCATTCACAGATTTTTCACATTTACTGTCATCAATGAATAATTAATATTCCCTTAATGCAAAAAAATCCATGATAAGGGCTGTAAAATGTTTTTCATTGATTAAAAAGAAATACATACTATGATTTCGTTAAAAAATAGTGAAATAAGTGGCAAAAAAGGAGTAAAAAATACTAAGACAATGGGTTAATAGGTTTTAGGGCATTATTAATAATTATGCCAACTCTTAAGTCAAAATAACCATAGCACATTCAATAAACTGGAAGTTGACTTTAGTGTGGTACACCTTGAAGCACAGGGCAACGCAAAGACCCACATTGCACTCAGGGCAAAAGTATCGGCTCTCCCTCCTTACTATTTTTCCACGCGCATCTCGCTTTTAGGAGCACACAACATATTTATGCGTCGGGCTTGCCTTCTTCTCTGTGGGTGGGATAAATTCTGGTAAATGCCTCTCAGCAACTCTGCGGGGGTGGGATGTTGTGGGTGGCTTACCTTCCTTAGGGGAGGGAGGGAAGTATAACTCTATCATTCTATCAATGAGGTCCAGCCTATAACTTAAATGAGAATTTCTTCCACCTGTTTTTCGATATGATGCACAAACTTGACTTCCACAAACAAATTTCCATCAAATGAAAAAACATTTTTTTATAATACTTCTTCCCTCTCTTTCTTGGGATAGGCTAGTCAGCCAAATGCTGATCCACCCTGTCTACACCCCCCATTGTAACTATAGTCAATAACCACCTTGGGTTTCATAACCAACAGCCCCCTTTTCTGCACTTCTCTCATTTCACTGTTGTGGACCGTAGAGAGTAGCATTACATCTTTCTTATCCTTCCACTGAAGAATCATCACTTTTCCTTGGCGAAAGGCTGCAACATCACCTTTCTTCATTTTATTTTTCATCAGCCCCTCTGGCATCACCTTTTGTGATCCACGCACAGTGCCTTATGTATCACAGGAGCAATGAATTAGCGCCTCGGCCAGTTGTGGAGAGGTATAAAAAATGTAGTTATGCAATAACCTTTGTTGAACAACGGTTTCATAAGTGTCATCACTACTTGCAAAGACATGGGCAGGCTTTCAGTCTTTGTCAAGAGCAGTACCTTCTAGTAAATATTATGATAGACCATACATAACCAAGTTATAAAAATCTCCAATGGCCGTAATAAAATTTTATAACTTGTCACTTTAAGAGGCCGTAGAGCTCACGTCCCTTAGTTTCATACATAACCAGTACTTGATTCACGTAGGAAAAAAGTTTTTATTCCAAATCTGGCTCTTTTTTGGGGAATATACTGACGCCACCCTAATCGTCCTTTGTATAGTAAAAGGCTCTTCTCAATAGTCACATTCCTCTCCAGATTGTAAAACTCACTAAATTTATCGTTCAAATTAATAAAAATTGGCCAGATTTTATTCAGCTTTGGATTGGGATGAGTTTCAGCATCATACTCATCATTATTGCTGAAGTGCAAAAACTGACTAATTTTCGCAAAACGACGGTACAACATCGTCTCACCAAAAAATGGGGTATTCAATATCCTCCTCATTGACCACAAATTTTCCTGCTCAGGTTTTTCACAATGCTTTGCAACATTATTAGTGCGAAAAACACACGCATTTCATAAGCACTCACAGCATGCCATTGGTCTCTTGATGTGGACAGATTTTGGCGTAAATATTGGCCTGCATATCGATTTGTCTCATTAGAAATAAATCGTTTGATCATCAAAAAGACAGTTCAAAAAATTGCTGCACTCCACCATTTGGGTCAACCTTGAAATTCACTGTTGAATTACCTTCAAAGTTGAACCTAGGGGGTGCAGGAGAGGGAGGGCCTGAAGTATTCATGTCCTGCCGTTCCCTATTTGTTGTCGGCTCTTCATTGCCGGTCTCCTTGGAATCAGCTTCTGTATGCTCAGAGAAGCTGGATTCTGTACCGGAGATTTCAATGTCCACTAATTCATAGGTAGGAACGTCACTTCTCGCATCACCTTCCACATCACTATCCATTACGGAAGGGATAAAATACTTGTCCAGTTGTCTCTTTCGGTAGCTGCAGCATAACAGGCATTGCCATCCAAGCTTAATTACATACTGGGTGTCCAATGCCTGTTACGCAGCTGCTACCGAAAGAGACAACTGGACATCATCCACGATGCGAAAACCTACGATTAGCGGATAAAATACTTATTGACAAAATATCACAATAAAGCAGCAAAAATGAATTCACTGATAAAAGACAACTACTAGATGTGAACACTCCAAAGGACTATGCAGAACTAATGCTAGAAATTTGAGTCCATCAGGAAAAGGTAAACGACGGGAGAATCCTCAAAATTCTTATTGAAATGTGTGTAACGGTAAAAATATGTGAAACTTTCCACCCAGGTGTACTCCCTAGCCTAGTGCCATATAAATCCATTTCCTCGAGGGAATAGAATACGAAAGGCAAGAGGCCATGGTTAGAGATGTAAGTAACCCAAAAGAGACAAGGGTTAAAGGACTGAGAAAAATAAAGGAAAACATGGGGGTCGGCATCATTGGTTAGAGGAAAATGGGGAGTAAGATGGGTAGGGTCGTAGGCGGCTGCATTAAAGGGAAAGTGGAGATGAGAAGGGAAAAAACAACTAGTGGCCATGAAGCAGAGGGGGGTGAAGAAAAGAAGGAGAGAGGGATTGGAAGTAAGAGAATATGCCTTCCTGGAAAAAATTGCTGACAAGCCGAGAGTTCCATCTCAAGTCTAGGCAGGATCACAAAGCTTCACTAACTTCATTACAAACATCACAACACCCTTTTCTGGAGCAAGATTGGAACGCACAACCTTCAGAATAGAAGGCTGGAACGTTGACCAGAACTCACCCAGAAGTTCTGGTCGGCTAAGCCAAACAGAGAGGAATAAAAATTATACTTCGTAGTTATTTATATATTGTTATGTTATATGTTGTTATGTATATGTTATATGTTTCAAATTGTTTGCAACAAATAATATCTCGAAAAAGTACAGTTTATGAAAGAAAAAAATTATGAAGATTTGGTGATTTTTTGTGATTTTAGACATCGAAAAATACCTAAAAGTAAATCAGGAGTTAGGAAGTCACTTCCGCACCCTTGCAATGAAACTATGAACTTCTACGAAGGGGCAAAGATATCTCGTCCAGAACAAGGAAGAAGAAGAAAAACCTGCATGGGACGAGTTAACTTGGCTTTATCAGTTTTTGCACATCTTCTCAGGATGAGATAACTTGTCTGAATCAGGGAAGAGGCTAAACAGTACATCAACACCAAGAGACAACCACTATTTCAACAATCTGCCAAGTATTGCTCTTAACAAAAATGAAATTGTTGTATAATCTCATGATGGCTAGGACACATTAGAAACTAAATAAAACTTATGGACCCACATATTGACAGAGTGAATCACAGGTTTTGGGAACCCATGGAACAACCAGAGTTTATAATACCATAATTTATACTTTCATTGCATTCCCGAATCCCATATTCCTATCAGTTTTCTACAAAATAATGGAGAATTGACAGGTTATTCAATTTAAAAGCTGTAACAATGAAAGATTATAATATCCAGGGTGTTGGAGCATTCAGAAGACTGAAGCACATTAAATCAAAACTAGGAGAAAAGTCAAAAAAGGCACACCCAAAAAAGGCCATACTATACAATTTTCTGAAAGTTTTGAAAAAGTCCAGAGCAAAGGAAAATAATTATTAAGTATGATTTTGGTAACACGAAATGAGAGAATACTATACCCTATATTTCAATACTAGAAAATTTTCAGACCAAAAACAATATTCTCATTACAACTTATATATTACAAATCAAAAAAGAAATGGAAATTCATACAGATACATTATTTAATATTTGTATCTATCATTTACAAAAGGAGGTATGATATCTTAACTGCAAGGACACAGAAACTTAAAATGGAGAAGAGAACTAAAAGTTATCTTTCATGCTTCACATTACCTTTTCCAGACCCCCACATGGCCTGTAGTAAATTCCATCTCTCAATAATACGATCCCTCTCATCACCATAAACATTTACAGAATTGATTGAAGCATTAAAAGCATCCGTTGCACTAGGAGCAGTAGAAATTGATGCAGCCTGGAAAACAAGGAAGCATTTTATTTATATAAAGGAAAAGAAAGATAAGACATATTCCACAACATGAGAGCAGCTTTTAATAATTTTGATGACATGGTAGCCCTAAGGGTACAAAATTAGGTCACTGCCCAGAGCAGTGGTGACCTATGAGCCAGGGAACCGGGGTTCTGCTGTGGGCCCCATATATTGCAGGACCTCGAGTGAAAGGAAGAATAAATGTTACAATAATTTTCTTTCATCGAAATAAATCAATCATAGCATAATTTATAATTAAGGGCTTGAATGACTAATGTGTTCAGGCCCACAAACCTAGGGACTACGGAGCTTTTCCAGGGTGCCCAGCAGTTATAGTTTTTTATTTTCCCAGATTTTTCCCTGATTTCGCTGACCAAAATTTGTGAATTTCCATGACTTTTGAACCATTTAAGGATGCATTTGTTTTGTGCTAATCTGCATTTTCCACGGTGTCTCTTTGTGTAAAATGCAGTTTCAGGTATAACAGGAACACAAATTTACAGTAAAAAGTCATAAAACATTACAAATAAAAAAAAATATTTAGCCACAGATAAAAAATTGGCAAATAAGAACAGGAAATCAATCATTGAGAACTATAGGTTGGATTACAATAATAGACCTACTTTAATTACTTTTTGGATCTTTTGATAATTTCTTTGTTCAGCTTATTAAGTGAATTATTATTGCTAATTAATCTTAATATAATAATTATTATTATAAAGCTTGTGTCTTCTCTTTTCTAGCTTCAACTGTTCTAATTCCTCCGCATGTAACGCATGTGTGCTGATCGTGCATACCTCACCATGACCTTAGTAATTATGTATTATACTTGAGTCATTACTGATAGCGAGTATCGGCTATTGGCCATTTTCCCGATACATCGATACTTACGAGTAATCGGTTTTTTTGGATACTTTTATTTTATATTTGTTTACTTAGCTGTGATCCTCGTGACAGTAAAAGTGAGACAAGTGCATAGATATGGTAATGGGAAAGCCTGTGGTGAAAAACTCAACCTCCTCTGAAAAGTAGATGAAAATCCACATACGAAGAAAATTTGATGAAATAGCAGTAAAAACTGAAGTTCAGCCATCAACTCAAGTTCGTTCTGCTCCCGCATACGTTGTTCAGCATTTCTGCCTACATTTCAAGCTTGTTTTTCAAAAATATAAAATTCAAATATTGTACATGGTCAGTGTTATGACGTCAATGGATTCACATTAGAAATTAAAAAATGAAGACAAAGGTGTTTGTCGTGTGCCTCCAATGTTACATACTTACAGAGAAAACCAGGTTTTGTAAATTGACTAGAATAACTTAAACGAATAGGTATATATTTGAAACTTAAATGATGTCATGGCAAAAGTAAGATTCATATTATATCAAAATTTCCTTCCATTTGTGCTTTTCATATTGTTATGACAATCTCCAAAGTGAAGCTGACCTCAGCGACTCTAAAAAATGTGCCATTTTCCATGCCTCAAAAGTAATTATTAAAAAAAGTCTGGTACCTGCATTAAACGAGAGGCTAAATTATCTACAAGCTGATATGCTCTCTATGATTTTCACTTCTTCCTTTTTTGAGATATCAAGCTTTAAAGTCGAGTCTATATATACTTTTTGAGTGAATAATATATACACAACCTGCTACTTGGTCATATAGTCATCATTAATTATTGAGTGCACATCAATGCAAGGTATCGTATGTATTTTTGGGAGGTATTGAAAATAAAAATTACAATACACTAACACCAGCAATGAACTAACATAATGGCAAGCATATCGTTCCCCTGGAAGTTAAGCAACACACATATGAATTCAACAACCCGAGAAGGCCTAACATGTTCAGCAAGTTTTCTTCATTACCATGTTCAGGATTTCAGGTCCCTACAAAAATGTGCTAACAAGAGTCCACTGTATTTGGGTGTACCTGCAGGTTTAGAGTTTCCTGAGCAAATGTTTTCAGGGACTGATGCTATGGTCCTAATGGAAGAACCCTCCGCTCAGCATGTTCAGCACCTCTTAGGTATTTCTTAAAAAGAATTTTCAGTATTTACAATGCAAGAGGGCTTAGTGTCTGAAATATAATTCCAGTAATAATTGTGAGAATAGCATGGAGTTGTCACCATGTCATTTCTCTCAATAATTACAGGGTGTGTTTCGAAAGTTATGCAATTATTATTTTTTAAAGAAATTTATTGAACAGATTTTCAAAAACACTTAATATTCTTCAAAGTACTGCCCTTGGGCCTCTACACATTTTTTCCAGCGACTCTGCCATGACCGGTACGTGCCCTGGAAGGTGTCTTCGGGGACCTCTCGCAAGGTCTTCGTTACGGCTGATTGGATTTCTTCTATGGACGAGAAATGGGTTCTTTCAGGGCTGCCTTAATCTGAGGGAACAAAAAAAAGTCTGCTGAGGCGATGTCAGGACTATAAGGTGGGGCAGCATTGGCACCTGATGTTTGACCAGGAACTCGCGGACTCGTAGTGCATTGTGGCAAGGCGCGTTGTCGTGATGGAGTTGCCAGGTAGTGGAAATGTCTTTTCTCGTCCTGATGACCCTTTTTCGCAGGCTTTCCAGCACATCCACGTAGTAGGCAGCATTAACTGTCTGTCCTTGAGGAACAAACTCCTTATCGACCACTCCTTTACGGTCGAAAAAGATAATGATCATTGTCTTCACTTTTGATTTGCTCATTCTTGCCTTTTTGTGTTTGGGGGACTGGTCGGTGTGCCACTCAGAGCTTTGGTGTTTTGTTTCAGGGTCGTATTAAAAAACCCAGGTTTCATCGCCGGTGATGACATAGTCCAAATAATCACGTTTAATTTCAACACGTTGCAAAAGTTCACTTGAAATTTCCGCTCGGTTGTTCTTTTCATCGTCTGACAACACCTTGGGCTCGAGCTTGGCGCAAACTTTCCTCATCGCTAAATCTTCATTAACAATGCGAAACACAATAGTAGATGGCAAGTTCAGTTCATTGCAAACATCTTGATACTCAATTGATACTCAACGTTCAGAGTCCAACAATGGTCGAACACGAGCCACATTGTTGTCGGTTTTGCTGGTTGACGGCCGCCCAGAGCATTATTCATCGTGAACCTCTTCCTGGCCCTCCTTAATGGCCTTTAGCCACCTCAAAACTTGTGAGTAGGACAGAGAAGAGTCCCTGTAAGCCTCATGAATCATTTTGTTAGTCTCCTCCAGAGATTTTTTTCAGTTTAGCACAAAACTTAATCGCGTAACGTTGTTTGATCGTCGATTCCATTTTTACGTGACACGGTCGGCACGCAGAGGTTTACAATAACTGACATCCTGCCACTTCCACAGCTTGGAGAGCACTGAGACCGATTTTGCGGCAAAGCTTAGCGTCACCGCCACCTACTCCAAGTGGTCCGATTCCACTCCGACCAATAGGAGCTGCATGAGAAATTCAATTGCATTACTTTTGGAATGCACCCTGTAGGTACTCAATAACTTTTGATTACTGAATTGACTTCACGAGAAGGAAAGCACTTATCAAATTTATCAAATATTTTAGAAAAATAAGTAAGGGATGGGCAAATAATACTATCGGTATCGGCCACTGGTATCAACGTATCGGTTTTGTATTGGAAAAAGTGGTTTTGGTACATAGATAGATTGTTTTTGTGGTGGAGTTCCTCCAAGGAGGCCCTGAGGCACTTAGACCTATTGGTCCATTGTGCCAATCACCCTTCTGGAGTAATCACTCATAAAGGCCGATCGCCTTGCTGAAGGCCAAGAGGTCCCCTATGGGGATTTCCTTTACCTCCCTGGGTTCCAAAAATGGTGAACCCATGTACCTGTTTCGAGTTCTCATCACAGCAGGGCACTCGCATAATATGTGGGATATGGTTTCATCCCCTTCTTCACTCCACCAGCATCAAGGTGAATCTACAATTCCCAGGAGGTGCAGGTGCCTCATCACCTGGTAGTGCCCAGTGAGGAGTCCCACTACCATTCGTAATTGACCCCTGTTTAATGACAGAAGTCTTTTGGCAAGCCCTGGCCTAGGTTCTCCTATATGTACCTGTAGTTTGGCCTGTTTAAGACTTGGGTGTGGTTCGTCAGATCTCAGAATGCCGCGCTAAGCCCCACATTCTAATTTCTGCTATCCCTATTGACAAAGCAATAGGTATAATTGGCTCTGGTCCAATCGGATTTCGGCTGGAACCGGCCCTTGCCAGCTCATCAGCCATCTCATTTCGGGATATGCATGCATGACCAAGCACCCAGAAAAATTCCACCTTGCTGCATCAACCTATATCATTGAGTGCCTCATGACACTCCAGCAGCAGCTGTGATTTGCACCATGGTGATGTCAGTGCCTTTAGAGCTGCCTGACTATCCATGCATATGTGTATCGGTCTGCTGAACATCCCAATCTCCTTAATGGCATACGTGCAGGTCAGAAGGGCATACACCTCTGCCTGGAACACAGTAGCATATTTTCCCAGAGGGATTGAGAGCTTCCTTGTTGTGCTAAGGTTGTAGACCCCTGCTCCCGCTCTTCCTTCTTTCCTGAAGTCATCCGTATACCATACCTTGACCCCAGAATGAAGTTCTTTCCCCTTTCCTCTAGCCCATTGTTCCCTATCCGGGAAGCAGATTTTGAAGGAGAGGGGTGTTTGGTTGAACCTTGCTATCATTCCATTGCTGCACATCTCAAGGCCGGGATTCGACTTCATGAGCTCCGTCCAAACTTGTCTGTGACCGAAGAAACTTCCGTGGTCATACCACTGTCTCACACATTTGAGACGATAAGCCACTGTCCTTGCCTGCATCTCTTCTTCCACATGGAGTGGAACGAGGTTCAGTAGAATTTCTAGCACCAGAGTTGGGGTTGTTCTCATTGCCCCAGAAATGCCCATACAGGCCATTTGTTGGAGGTGGTTCAGTTTATTCCCTGCAGTTTTCTGCCGGGCTCTCTTCCACCAAACTACAGAGCAGTACACGAAACTAGGATTAACGACTGCTGTTTAAATCCATGCCTGGTATTGGTACAAATCTAGTAATTATAATAGATTTGACAACACCATCGTGATGGGAGATGTAGTCCCAAATAAGACAAAGCCCTATTAATGTATCTTCTAACATGTTCTCTACCATTATGTCTTTGTTCATGGAGAGTCACTCACAACAAAGGCATTCCAATGAGACAATATAAGTAAAATCATGACACAATGTCAAATATCTTTGTGGTCTTTTTCTCTATCAAACCCTCCTAGAATTTTTCCAAACACAGTTGTGTCATCAAGAAAATTAGACAAATGAAGATTTGCATGTTCAGCTTGAATTGCAGTGATATGTTTGCACTCCATTAATATTGCCAGACAAGTTTTTATAGAACACTTGCACTTCTCAGGTTCATTGAGCGTAATGGACGGTTTAGGACAGCGCACTGCCTTTACAAGTTTATGCTTTGACTAGAAATGTCCTACACTCATTCTAAAGAGAAATTTGTCTTTTTCAGGCATATCTGTTATATGTAATTCCTCACTAGCTGCTTTACCAACGTCAACAATCTTAGAGGTCATCAAGTTCTCGGAATTTGTGAAATCGATTTGCATCAATTTGAAGGAAGTTGTAGCTTCATCAAACACTTTTCTCAACAAAGCACTTAAGTAAGCCACTAACTAGCATCTCCAAACCATCCTGAAGGAAAGACAACAAGGGACGGTTCACCTGAAACTTTGTTAACCAGGGAACCTCACTTTGTCACCACCCCTCCGACACATTGATGTCAGACGTAGGGTAGGGATGGTTGGCTGCGAACATCAAAAATACTAATGAGTGAATTTAGAATTCTAGAGGGAATAATGATCTGCAGAAGTTTAAGAGATTGATTAATATTGCTAAGTTGATTTTAGTAAATTATAATGCCAACCATAGCCCATGAGGAGTATCAATTGATGAAGATTTTAAGGCTGTTCTATACCAAACCAATATCTCTTGAGTAATCGTCAAGAGGGTTAGTTCCCAGAGCCGCCGCTTCAGTTTCAGTGGGATGGGTAACTTTACTGGGAGGAGGGGGTCATCTTTGAGGGGTGTTTGGGGAGTGGCTTATTTATTCAGTCACCAATGAGTGACCACCGGTCGAGATGTCCCTTATCGCTTATTGCGTCACACGTCGTCACTCGATCCCTTCGAGGAAGGCCGAGAGAATCTTTGTTTATGAGTGATTCATTCGTATTCCTCATCTTAGCTATCCGCTTATCTTTGCTACTCACCTAACACAAACGTAACTTGTCTATAAGTGGGATTTGATTTAGTCCACCCTCGCTACCAGGTAAAATATCCGGGGCTATTTATTTTCAATACAGATGTAAAATGCTTCTCGTGTCTTCGACTTAACACGTTCACTGCGGAGCTGTTTAAAGCCCTACTCCCCACAGCGCGGCGTGACCCACCGGTGGGTCACACTCAGCCTTTTGCAGGGGCGGTGTGACCCACCGGTGGGTCACACCGGGGGGAGGGGGGGGGGTGAAGGGAAGAGAGAGAGTCAATCTCTCACACAGCCGGGCGAGTGCAGTTCGGACTGTTTAGTTTCGAGCAACTGACGGACAGCCAAGAGGTTGAGGAGAAAAAAATGTCCTAAACATTTTCAATATTTTTAATAAGTTGATATGTTTTACTATATCGAGTATTGTTCATCCTTATGTATCAAAATCGCATAAACATGAAAAAAACAAAAAGAAAGCAAAAAATAAACGTATTTTGGATATAATACGCTAATATGTAAATTTGTTCGTGACCCACCGGTGGGTCACACCGCTCACGCTGAAAAAAGTTTCAGGAGGGGCGGCATGACCCACCGGTGGATCACACTAAGTGACACATAGCAGTCTGTTATTTGAACTGTGACTAACCTCTGGGTGAAGTCACTCGAGAAGATCTCGATTCCTACTCTCACAATACTCCTCGCAAGCTGAGACAATTCAAAGAATTAAAAGACCGCAGCGCTAGAAGGATTAGCGTGACCCACCGGTGGGTCACGCTGCAGCGAACGTGTTAATTCCTTTATTGCAAGATTTTTCCAATATGAGTGTAACTCCGTCTAAGGTTTGTCCAGAAATTAAATGGGATCGAGTAAAAACTAAAACACAACGTCATTGTAAGTGTGAACTGGAGCAAAAATTTTTATGGACTACGGTAAATTATATTTATTCGATAGATGAAAAGTCCAAAGAATCTTAAAAAAGAAAATTGAGCATCAGTAATTCAATAAATTAAACTGACTGACTGATGGCTCGTCACCCTAGAGTGACTTTATTTCATAGTATGCCAAAAACTGGCTTATTCTATGTGTCATTTAATCCCGGAACTGACTAGGATCTTTAATTATTCATTAAAATATTATTCGGTCTATGGAAACTGTAAAATTGATTGTTTTTTTAATGCTGCACATTCCATAGCTGTGTTTTCACTGTTTTCTATCGTTTTGTAGTATTTCGTACTTTGATTTGTTATTATTTTTTCTAGTGGGTCAATTTTAGCTTTTTCGTATACTGTGTCATTTGCGATCCATTATTTAATTCCATGCATGTTTCATAGCATCCTTCGGTCCATCGCCTTAATATTGTCTATCTTGTTTCTGTGGAGTTAGCTTTCTTAGCAATTTCTCTCAACCTCTTACAGTAATTTCGCGGCAAGTGATTGGTCCATTCTATTTTAATGACAGGGAGATCAACGCCGTAAGGGAGAAGTTCGGCCAATTTCTTGGTAGCACTATTGTCGCCATCCCCTACGAATGAAATGGAAATTTTATCGTATTTGCGTGAAGAAAGATAAAACTAATTACACAACACCCATTTATAAGATTCATGACAAGCACATCATATTATATCGCCTATAAGCGGTGGTACTTCAAATTGTGCATCTCTACTCTTGTTTTAAATCCCTCGACAATTATGTCGGCTTCCATTTCCGTCGAGGACTTGTTCCAATTCTTGAAGCACATATGCTGTTTGGCCTGTGTTTTCACAGTTCTGCATTTCGCACACATACTGCAGTATTTGCAGCTAAATGGTGCATTATTTCCCAGAGCTAACAGAGAAGTGAAACGGTGTCTTATATCAAACATTTTTCTTCTAGAAAGCTCATAAGCTGTCTCCTTCCTTTGTCTCTTCAGTGGTATCACTTGAAGTCAAGCAGGAATTTACGTTTGTAAATTGGCCTTTCAGAAGTTATTGAACCGCAGTGCCCTAAGGACATTTCAGAGGGATGAAATGTCTCCGATATTCTTTTGAAATATACGAGAAAAACTAAACTGCAGTTCTACGAAAATGTTGATTATATTCGTAAGATTCGGATTTTTTTCCAATTCAGACGTAAACGTAAAATACGCTTCCATTTAGCATTACTTACATGAACAAGATTGGTGCTTGAAGGAGTCAACCCCCTGTACCTTTATCCAATATGTGTTGGAAGCAATTTTTTCCGATCCTAAATAGTACAATAGTTTGCACGAGTAATCCAGTTACTGTAGATCCATTCTAATGCATTAAAAAGGAAATATTAAATTTCACGGTAAATGGTTACTCGGTCGGACCAGATGACCATTATTCTGCGTTTTACTGTCAGCATATTGAACACAAGCTCCCCATTTTAACTATTTTACCTCAATTCACTTTCCTCAATTTACTTTCGAGAACAGGGCCTGGGGCCCCGAATTTCCCAGGCGATACGGAGGGGGACCCGAAACTTTTTCCAAGAAATTTTATCGTTCTGATTTTAACTGGGCATGATAATCCGGATTAAACTGCTTATATTTCATGTGCTAAGTGAAAACTAACATTGCTATTTTGTCTTCTCGTCACATTTCCCAAGTACTCTTTTTATAAATCCTAGCTTTCTCTTCGCTTGGCTGCATATTTCCCGGATGTGTCTTCTCCACGATACATCTTTAGTGATTGTTTCACCTAAATACCTTATGGTTTCAACGCTTTCGACCTTCGTGCTATTAATTTTATAGGATCGCTCTATAGAATTATTCCTCCTCCATGTCTTGAATTATATCTAAATCCTTGCTTCCTGTCTTCTTCTGATATACCCCTGCGCACTACAGTATCGTCTGCATAAAGTCTAAGCGTAAAACTAACTACGCTACCCTGGGGAACTCCCGATGTGACTTTGATTGTGTCTGACATGATACCATCTATGACAACCCTCTGCTCTTGCCCACTTAAGAATTCTTTTATCCAACACACAACGTCATTATTTAAACCAAAACTCTCTAATTTCAAGATTAATTTATCATGTGGAACTTTATCGAATGCATTTTTAAAATCTTAAATCTATCGCATGAACTTCAGTACTGTTTTCGCCGTTGACTAAAATATCGTGTACAAATAAAGCTTATTGTGTCTCGCAGGATCTACCTTTCCGGAACCCACGTTGTCTATTTATGAGCAATCCCTGACTATCCAAATGCCCCATGATTGTACTGACTACAATGTGCTCAAATACCTTGCAAGAGATTAACGTGAGTGAAATGGGTCTGTAGTTACTAGGTTCTTTCCTATTACCGCTTTCAAAAATAGGTGTAATGTTAGCTACTTTCCAATCCTTGCGTACACTGCGGTTCTTTAGTGTTTTATTGAATATTATTTCTAGATAGGGGGCTATTTCAGAAGCTAATGTTTTATATACCCGGGAAGGAATTTGATCGGGACCTGGTGATTTGTTTTTACTAATGTTTTTTAACTGCTGCTCTATTCCGCGACATGAAATTTTTAATTCGGGCATTTGCTCACTGAATGTTTTTGGCGGAGGTTCCACTGCGATGTGTGACGATGAGTTGAATACGCTTTGGAAGAAGGCTTTTAAAGAATTGGCATTTTCTAAACCCTCAGGTGACTCTAATTCCTTTATCACTTTTAAGTGTGTGTACCTACTGTGGACCTATTTCCCTGAAGTTCTCTCTCTCACATATGACCAAAACGCTTTAGGATTGCTATCTTAATATTCTCCTAACATCTTGCTCTTGAAATGTGATAACGCTTGCCGACATGATTTCCTTGCTAATGCTCTCGATTTTTTATAGTTTTGAACTAACTCATTTTTTTCCTCTACCGATAGACCCTGTCCTTCATTTTTCATCTCAGCGTGGCATACCCTTCGTCGCTTTAGTGATTTCCTAACCTCCGCATCATACCACCTATGCTCTGTATTATCAATTTACTTGGTATATATTTATTAACTGCTTTATGGGTGACCTCAAGAATTTCTCTCCCCGAATCCTCTATATCTAATCCTTTGCTTTGTTCGCTAAATACATTAACCGATTCCCTTAATTCCTCTTTCATACCGTCGTTAATTAGCCTTGCCAAATAAGTATACCTACCCTCCTCCTTGGTTTATAATGTTTTTCAACGCCTACATTAAATATCGCATGCACTATTTTACGATCACTAATTCCTGTCTGTAGCTACATTTAGAACTTATTCGGGTATATTTGTTGCGAATAAGTCTAGTATGTTGTCTCCCCTGGTCGGTTCTTTTTCTAGTTGTAAAGTTTTGTCGTACCGATGGACTGAAAAGCAGCCGATGTAACACCCATTTTTAAAAGTGGTGATAGGGAGCAGCCATCTAACTACAGACCTATATCCCTCACATCCATTTCATGCAAGGTCCTGGAACATATAATTATTAGTCCAGTCATGGGACAACTATATAGCCAGAATTTATTGTCCAATGTTCAGCATGGGTTCCGGAAGAGCAAATCATGTGAAACTCAACTTGCTCTCTTTTCTCACAATATTTTAGTTTCTGGCGAAAATAATATTCCAGTGGCTGCTATATTTCTCGATTTCAAAAAAGCTTTCGAGAAGGAGTCTCATGGCAAACTAATCTTGAAATTAAAATATTATGGCATAGACAGTAACATTAAATCATGGATAAATGATTTCCTGCATGATCGGGTGTAAAGGGTTGTTTTGGACGGTGTTACCTCACCGGCAATTAAAGTCACGGGTTAAAAGCTAAAATTCGGGTGTCCCATCAGGTAGTGTGATAGGTCCACTCCTGTTCCTCCTGTACATAAATGATATTAATAAGGTTGTCATAAGTAAGCTTCGTCTATTTGCCGATGACACTGTAGTGTACAGGGAAATTCTATGCCCAAACGATAAAGAATATTTAAATGATGACCTACAAGCAATTGAAGATTGGTGTGATACATGGCACTTAGAATTAAAATTTAATAATTGTCTCTTGATGAATTTTTGGAAAATGAATAGCTCTCCTCTTAGCACTTGAATTGAAGAAGATCGTAGCAGATTGAAATTTAGACATAATCTCTTAAACAAATTCCAAGACCATATTTTCAGTGATGATGTTAAAAATATTTTGTGAACCCCAACTTACTATGGTAGACTGGACCATATTCACGAAATTAGAGAAAATGATTGCCAAACTGACAGATTCAAAATGCCCTTTTTTCTACGTACATTGAGGGATGTGAATAACGGTAAATATATCCAGTACGAGTGTAGCAATGGATAACATTGGTACCTGCATGTTGGTATAAGGACTTATAGCTAACCCAACTAACGGCATGTTTTTGCATGTATGCTTCGCTATTTTTATCTTTTTTTAAATAGCGTAGTTTTGAACAGTACCTATACGAGTACTATTCCTTTTTTTATGCATGATATGTAGTGCATGTTTGGTGAGAATTCACCACTTACCACACACCTTTATGTTGGCTTGCAGAGTATTATGTAGAAGTAGATGTAAAAAATGTGACGTAAAGGTGTTCAACAGTGATTCGCGGAGTTACTTATCCTTACCTCCTGTTATAAAACTACACGTATTCCAGTCTATCGAAGGGAGATTGAAATCTCCGCCTACTATTATTTCTCTGTATTTGTTCCGAGAAATCAATGTTCCTATCTCTGACTCTAGTTCCATTATAGAATTGATGTCTGTATCCGGTGGCCTGTAATATGCACCTACATATATCTTTTTTTTGCGTCACTACTTTTACTTTTAACGAAACACCAAATACTTACTACATTTCGCTCTGAAATAAGTTTTCTTCTACTAACATACGGGTCCTTCACAGCTATAAATAATACTCCTCCGTTTCTGCTTACTCTATCCTTTCTGTGTACGGTAAAACACTTAGGGAATACTTCATATCTGATATGTCCTTGGAAAGCCATCTTTCTGTGCGTACGATTATATCAGCATCAGTACTTTTTATGAGGTGGTGAAATTCGGCTACTTTATTTCTTAAACTACGACAATTCACTACTATCACTGAAATTATTTCTCCCAATCTATTTCTCTCCTGGTGCTCTTTTTCAGCTAGAATTTTCCCAGATAATTATTTTAGCGACCCACTATTTAATCTACCAATCTGATATGTATGTATCTGTAGTAATCTGATATGTATGCATGATTTGAACTTCTGTTCTGGGGCCGGTTAAATTAACTGCTTCATGACAGGATAAACAGTGAGCTTAACCAGAGAAAACAGATAGGAATGGGCACTGTGAAAGCAAATACCGAGCACTGAAAATGAAGGAAGACATTTGTTTCATGTCGGTACCGACGGGCAAGGCTGAATTGAAGTTAGGCTAAACGTGCTAAACTTCCGGCCGCTCATGACATTAGCACCATCGTAACTTTGTGAAATTACCTTTTCCTTATTTCCCTGAACTACATCTTTAAGAACACCCTTAATGCAATTTGCCAAAGGAAAGACATCGTGACTAACAGAGTTCATGAAGCTCCAAAACCTTTCAACTGGTCTTCCTTCGGGTAATGTGTACCGAAGTACAACAACTAGTTGAAATTTCGAAGATACATCCGTTGTCTTGTCTGCCATCTTATAAATAAAAATGGATTGCGCATTTTGTTGGTAAGCGGTTAACTTGGATATTTTTCTCTTGAAACATGTGTTGTTGGGAATACTGAACACAGATTCATGTAGGCAAAGTTATATTAGTTCATATTTAAAATAAATAAAGCTACTTATTAAAATTATGTCATTTGTAAAAAGTTCAATGACTACGTACATGCATTACAATCTCTTATCAGTTGATTTACATTGCCATTTGAAGTTGCACTTGGAACAAGTGGCCAGATGTTGACTTGGAGTCTGTAGTGTCTCCAGCCCAATCTGAGTCTGCATATCCTACTAATATTGGTGTTGAGCTTCTTTCAAAAACAAGACCATAGTCAATGGTTCCCTTTAAGTAACGTAGGATTCGCTTGAGACCCACCCATTGGGGCTCTGTGGCTATAGTTGATACCTGCTAAACACGTTGACACAAGCTTTAAGATGTAATGATGTACACCGTGTGGTGTACATCAAATACATAAGACATCCTACAAGCTCTCTGTAAGGCCTCTTATTAATTATACAGGGGCCTTCCAAGGTTGTTATAGGTCTGGCTTCCATTGGAATCTTGGTTGGATGACAATCTTCCATGCCAAAATGCTGCAGCAGATTGTTGATGTAGGACTGCTGGCTGAGGATGATTCTGTCACTGTACCTGTCAATCTTTATATTCAGGAAACATCTCAGGGGGCCTAGATCAGTCATTTTAAATTCATTCTTGAGTTTCTCTTTGACAGCTTGAAGGTCCCCTTGAAGACTAGCTGCAACAATAATATCATCAACATAACATAAAACATATATTACACTATTATCGTTACCTTTAATATACAAAAACCGATCATGTTGGAACTGAGTGAAACCCAGTCATTTAATGAAGGAATCAAACTTCTTGTCCCATTCTCGTGGAGCCTGTTTGAGACCATATAGGCTTTTTTTAAGTTTGCCGACTAGTTTTTCATTGCCTTCAGTATAACCTTTTGGTTGTTTCCTATAAATATCTTCATTGAGGTTACCATGAAAAAATGCATTCTTGACATCCAGTTGCTCTGCATAGAGCCCATCTTGATTGCATTTTGCTAGTAGGATTCGTAGAGTTACAAGGCTTGCTACTGGTGAGTAGGTTTCTTCATAATCAAACCCCTTGCGCTGAGCACATCCTTTCACAACAAGACAAGCCTTGTAGCGATCAACATTCCCATTTTCAGTCGGCTTTACTTTGAAAACCCACTTGCAATCAATTGCTTTCCTTCCAGGGGGAAGTGGAGTTAAATACTAAGTTTCATTTTCACAAAGAGCCTTCATTTCTTCATTACCTGCATTGTACCTCTTGTCTTGATCCTCTCTCCCTTTGATACTTGAGAAATTCTCGGGTACATCATCAAGGAATGCTTCAACACTCATAGCACAAACTATTCTATATTCTGTGTCATAGTCTTCTAAAGAAGCAGGTCTTTTCCTTTCTCTGGTTGACCTTCTGACTTGATCATCTACTTCCCATTCTCCACCTGAATTTTGGTCTCTCTCTGCCGGGTAGTATTCTTCGTTTTTAGTGACACCTTGATTTTCATTCCAGTATCCTAATTCCCTCTTAGCTTGGAACTTCTTTTCATCAAAAATCCTTCTACTTATTGCTGTTTTCTTTTTCTTCAAAAAGAAAGATAATTCTGTTTTTGTGAATACATTTAAAAGAATTTGTTTTTTTCGTGTCGTGTGTTTTCACATTTGAATGCTTGTTTTTTTTTTTTTTTTTTTTTTCTCCGTTTTTTTGGACATTGCTACAATTGAGGGGGAGTGTTGGAATGTATGCAATTCTATCCATTTATAAGACGTTTATAATGTAAATAAACAAAAGGTTTGATGTGTGTGTATTGTCTCTGGTATTGTTGTCTGATTAAAGAATGCACGGCTTCTTATTTCTCTAAACCTTTGTACCTTTAAAATATCAAAGATCATTTAACTTTTGGTTTAGTGTTACATGGTGAGAGATCAAACATCTCCATTAATAAGAGAGTAATAAAGCACATAAAAAATTTAAACATAAAAAAATCCTAACAATATTAAAATACCTAATTTACTATACATTGGATATCAACTCACCTGCTGCTGTTGCTGCTGCTGAGTTTGAAAATTCTGCCCAAAAAGTGAACCTGAGGTTCCTCCAATACCAAAATTGGTACCAAATGTTCCTATGCCAGATTGGCCAACATTGGATGTAAGTGGTTTATTTCCAAATGACCCAAAGCCTCCAAATGCTAAAATTCAAAAGAGTTCATTAAATGTTCTACTATAACGACAGTTGCAGTGACAAATTCAAAAGTAAAAACAATCAATAATCCAAGAATTAAAACTATAACTTCATTAGGACTTGAGATGAGACAGGTAATTTTTATTACTTATTTTGTTGTTGCTAAATATACAGGTTAGGAAATACTTGTAGAATAATTTAAAATTACGGAACACTGACTGAACAGTATAAAAACTGGAAAACTATTTAAATTTAGATCCAAATAGCTCAATATTACTTTTTCAGTAGAAGTGAAGCATTTCGACCCCATGATTTAAGGCCATATAAACTTCTGTGTGGACTAATATTCATATGTATTACAGAAAGAAATGAAAAATGAGGGGATTCTCTGGGCGATTGTAATAAAAAATATATACTTTTGAGTGAATGGGCTATACTGTATTTTTTCCATGAAATTTTACATGCCAATAAACATTAAGCTCACCGGAGCTGTAATAAATCACGGAGTTGTAATAAATCAAGGGGTTGCACAAACCTGAAGATGTTCCCAGCTGTGTTTGCTGGGGTTGTTGTTGAGGGTTCGGCCCAAAAGACGAAAAAAGGGTAGAACCCCCAAATGCAGAAGGAGCAGAAGTTGTAGTAGTTGTTCCAAAAGCTCCAAAATTTGACAACGACGAAGCAGGTGCTGTTGACGTAGTGCCCGAAGCACCAAATCCACTAAATCCTGGTGCTGCAGTGCCAAAGCTGAACCCAGTTGACGAAGTAGTCGCAGTTGAAGTCTGAGCCCCAAAAGGATTGGCTATGGAAGTTGCAGGCTGCCCAAATAGGTTAGTTCCAGCTCCGAAACCTTAAATCAAATAAACTTATTGTAATTGAACCCTATTCCTCATTCTATTAAAATAGATATTAAAAAATAATTCATTTCCATGCATAGAATAGGCTGGAAAGCAGAGTTTGAAGACATGGTTGCGGCCTAAAAATTATTCTCCTGAATTTATTCGCAGAGAAATGCTCAGGAGCTTGGTGTATTACAAGGAGCTTAAATACACTGCCACCTGAAAAAGAACGAAACATTTGAGCGAAATTTACCAAACTATATTTTATGGTGCACGGTTACTACAAGGATAGGGTCATAAGGCCGTTGATTGCATCCATTTTTTAAGGCCGTCCAACGCTGTTTGTCTTTGTGCAAACTGGTGCATGGAGAATGCGAAGTGAAACTTCCTTCGCGTCACGTAACGAATTGCGAGGAAAATTCCACAATGTATGAATGACTGGACGTAAAATAGTCCACGGACTTTTTTCAGCTTGACGCTGCTTCAAGTAGATAAAATTATTGCTTAGAGTAAAACAGCCTTAACTCATGGTCTCTATCAGACGGCCTCTCCATAAGATACATACCTTTACCTGAAGTTGTGGTCGTCGGTGTCCCAAATCCAAATGTTGACGGAGTGTTAGACGATGCTGAGGGAAAACCGGTAGTATTGCCAAAACTAAAAGCCATAACTAGAGACAAGTTACAAAAATTGCGTCGGCTACTTTACATTCTCGCTTTATCGTACTTCACTTCACAATTTTGAGCCGCGCTCTCGGCGCTCCTTGCGTTCATTGGCCAGAAATATTTTGCGAAGGCAGAAACAGGCAGAAAGGCGTAACATTTGGCGATGTGTTGGATGTAGTCTGTTGTTAACCTGTCAAATTGACAGTAATGTTCAATAAGCTTCATTAATTGTATTACATACTTATATTCTCACAGATGCAAACATGCCGGTTCTACGCGAAGTGTTGCCCTTCTTTTTTAAAGCAGGTAATCCATCAAATAAGCAAATCTTATAAATATTGTCATTCCATTATTGTTGACCAGGTTTCTTTCCACCTTCGTATAGTAGTTTTATGGACTGTCATTGGCAATCAAGACGTTTATTTTATTTACTTGGTGGAATATAAGCCCTTATCATTGCATGTTTTAAAGTACTTATTGACACTCTTAAAGGTATCCCATCATGGAGAAGTTCTGTCTGCTCTTGTCATACGAAAGCATCATCACCGGCTCCGAGAATAGCAAATCGTCGCCAGGAGAGGAAGGTGGGTCCAGTTTTTGGCCAGCCAACAAACTCATCTCATCCTTTTGTACTGAATGAAGGAGAGGTAATTATAATATCCTGTTTACGAATAAAAAATCAGGGACATCCTGTATAAATAACTACTTATCAATATCGTGGCTCGCCGTAAAAGCGCGCTACATGTGTGCATGAATTAAATCCCCTATGCCTAAGTTAATGGCAAAAACGATGGCTGGCATTGCCTTATTCTTATCCCTGTATCCATTGCTGTGGTTTACCTATTTGTATTGCCATGGCCCCTTGCACTGCAGTGTTTTTACTTATATCAGCAAGTTGACTTTCACTTGGTTTGGGAAGAAAAACCTGTTCATTTTGGTCATTCTTATTTGTCAAGTTAATGATTATAGTAAGAGCGATGAAGATGTACCATGTAGAATTATTTTATTTAACTAGAGACGTTATTCTTTCACCCAGGTGATTCCAGGAGTTTCGCAGTCAGAATTTCAAGAACGACGTCGAAGGCTCATGCACAGTGTCACTACATCTGGTGCAAATCCTTTGCACTTGGAAGCTAGCCACATCGTTATCATCCCATCAGCCACGAAACTAAACATGAGTGATAAAATACCATACCCGTTTAGGCAAAATTCAGACTTTTTGTATCTTAGTGGTTGTCTTGAGCCAGATACTGTTTTAGTTTTGAATTCCTCTTATTCTCACTCATCATCTAATCTCTCGGCAACTGTGTCTTCCAGATCATCTTTTTGGCTACCTCATGGTCAGTGCCATTACCTATTCTCAAACTGCATGACTATCATGTTTTCAATTTTTTTATTTTTTGCTTTAGATTTCTCAAGCTTGCATGTCCTTATGTTTTTTAAGTCCTTTACCTAATTCCTCAATCTAGCATTCAGCTGGCCTCAATCAATACATGGTAGTTGTTTTATTATCAAATGCTTGTCTTGAAAATCATGTAGGAGTCAATAAAGGAACCTTATACTATGAGCAATTATAACATTGCACTCTTTATAGAATCAGCATTCCTCACCTTAAATTTTTATTGGTATGGTATTATACTTCTGTATTTATCAAAATACATAATCAATAGATTTCAAAATGGTACTTAAAAATAATGATCTCATCTCAACCTGTATCTGTCCTGAGGTTTGTGTAACATTATCCTTTGTCATTGAGCTGTTACTTATGGAGATTAAGATTTGAAAAGTGATCAATAATTTACATAGAGAGATTCCTTCTGCACAAGCCAAGAGTATTGCCCAAGGTTATTGTGTACATTGAGGGATTTTACCTTTATTATTATTATGCCATCTTTTAAATTTTTTACCAAAGTGAATGAGTTGGGCGAAACATTGGAAGCAGGTTACTTATTCATTGCTATAATGCTGCCATGAAAATTGTTGCCTAACAATAACAATATTAATAATAAATTTATTTTCTGTGGCAAAGCCACCTTAAAGAAACAATGCAAATTTAACTTGTATACTAATTTGCATCCAACAAAACAATAAAAGGATTACATAAAGCAATACATATATATAAAACTCAGTCAATAAACGCTCATTGGAGCTAATGTGTAGGCACTCAACGAACGAGGAATAAGTCACTAATACACAATAAATAAAAAAATATAGACACGAAAAAAGGACACTCACATGTTATATAGAACTGTTTCGGCAGTGACCATCTGCCTTCATCAGCTAGAGAGAAGTGAGGTTCGAGGACTGAGGATAAGGAAGTTAAGGGGGGGAGGGGAAAGAAGAGGGGAGAGATTAAAGGAGTAGGGTTCATTCAATGTGAGAGGTTGAGGCCCAGGAATTCAAATGCCCTCATTACCCATACAAATGAAAGTTCACGTGTTCTGATGTCAATATCGGAAGCAGAATCAGGGAGTTTTTCTAATATAGTGAGGGCAAAACAATTATCAAACGGAATGTTATGATTCATGGAGTGTAAAGAGACAGGGGGATCATGGCAAGATTTAGTGGAGAAACAGTGGTTGTTAATTCTTAGGTATAAGGGGGTAGTACATTTTCCAATATAAAAGGTGGGGCAGTGGTTGCATATGAGCATATATACTATATTTTTTGACAAGCAATTGGCCGGGAAGTGGAGTCGACGGGAGGTGGTTGGGTGCCTGTGATTGTGGTGCTGGAGGTAATTGTTGATTAGTGGGCAGGTTTTACAGTGCGGGCGGTTGCAGGGCGAAAGTCAGTGGGCAGTGTTATGGGCGGGGCGTACCAAAGGGTTGGTAGATTTGAGGATATCTCTTAGATTGGCGGGTCGTTTGTAGAATACTGAGGGGCATTGTGGCAAGAGGGAGGATGTCTTATCATTATCTTTAAGGATTGGAAAGAGGTTTTTGAAGATTGCCTTTAATTTGTTGGCCTTTGGAAAGAAAGTTGTACAGAGGTTAAGGGCAGCTGGTGTTGATGTTTTTTCGCGGAGGGTGTACTGGGAGGAAGGCGGAAGAATTTTGTTTTTCAGTAGTTTTCAGGTCGGGATATCCACGGTTACGTAGGGCAGAGTTAAGGTTATCAAGGTATTCGCATAAGGCAGGGGTGTTGTTGCAAATTCGGTGCCCTCTAATGGAGAGGGAGTTAGGGATGGAGCATTTGATGTGGAAGGGGTGGCAACTTTCGAAGTGTAGATATTGCTGGTGGTTGGAAGGTTTTTTATGGATGAAAGTGATGAACTTCCCATTCTGTAGGCAAATTCTGACCAGAGATGGGTAAATTACCGTAATTTTCAATTGAGGTAAATTACCGTGGTAAATTACGGTAATTTTCAAAAATTACCGTAATTTTCCAGTAATTTTAAGTTTTGAGCTGCAAATCCTTATCAGAGGACTCCAAACGAAATCAAATAGTATTGAGATATAAATGCTGACGTTTATGTCAAACATATCATGACGTTTATCAATAATAACTCATTAAAAAATTAAAACAAAGTTGACAGCAACACGCAATTTGCCTCTATTTTGTCACACTATGAGAAATTTTCATTCCAAAGACATACCTCAGCGCAATGAGCATTTGTTATTTTACTCTGAATTAATTGGAATTAATCATGGACACAATGTAAAAAAATCGTTTTAGCTTCTTAATTTATAATATTACCAATTCCAATGGTTTCTCATGAGGAAGGAATTTTCTGAAAATTACCATTTATTACGGTAATTTTCAGGGGTGTTGGTAATTTACGAAAAATACCACGGTAATTTACGAAAATTACCGTGGTAATTTACCAAGTGGCCCATCTCTAATGCTGATGTCAAAGAAGGTTATAGACGTATTAGATGAATTTGAGGTGAAGTTGAGGGAAAAGGAAGAGTTGAGTTCGGTCAGGAATTTGTCCAATGGTTCTTGGCCGTGGGTCCACAGGAGGAAGATATCGTCAATGAAATGAAGCCATAAAAGTGGCTTGAAAGTTTGTTTGGAGAGAAAGGTGTCTTCTAGGTGGCCCATGAAAAGGTTAGCGTAAGCCGGAGCCATTCTATTTCCCGTAGCAGTCCCTTTCGTTTGGAGGTAAAACTTGCTGTCAAAAAAGAATGCATTTTTTGTGAGGACGAATTTGGATAGGTCAAGAAGGAATTCAGTGGGTGGAATGTGAGGAGTAGGGCGAGTAGTGAGAAAGTGGCGAAGGGAAGACAATCCTTCAGAGTGGGGGATGGAGGTGTAAAGGGAGGTGACATCAATTGTGGCTATTAGAAGATCTGCATTAGGGGGGATAATAATTGAGTGAAGATGGTGGAGGAAGTCAAAGGGATCTTGGATAAAAGAGGGTAAGGAAATAACTAAGGGTTGTAGATGGTGGTCTATGTATGCTGATATTCTTTCAGTGGGGGAGTTGAATGAAGATACAATGGGACAGCCAGGGTTGTCTGGCTTGTGGATTTTAGGAAGGAGGTAGAACTGAGGTGATCTAGATTTAGGGGGAGAGAGTATGGAAATATCTTTGGAGGAGAGGCCTTCATCGGGTCCGAACCTGCGCAGGAACGAAGATATTTCCTTCTGATATTGAGAGTTGGGGTCATAGGTTAGGGGCAAGTTGTCGCAGGCCCTCGGTTATCCTTGGTGTTTAAAATAACTATCGTAGAGCCTTTGTCCGCCTAAGTGATAATGATATTATGGTTGGACTTCAATTTTCGCAAAGCTTCGGCTTCAGCTCTGGTCATGTTCTCCTTGGACGAAGGGATTCAAAGAAAGATTTGTCAGATGTTTTGTATTGAAGAAGTTTAATAAAGATTTCTGCAGGGTGGTTAGGATGGAGGGCTGGAGGTTCTTGTGTGGATGCTGGACGGCATTGAGCAATGGCAGAATTGATAGGTGGTCGGCTAGACGGGTTTTGTTTCTGCAACCACTGCCCAGCCTTTTATATTGGAAAATGTACTACCCCATTATCCCTTAGAATTAACAACCACCGTTTCTCTTCTAAATCTTGCCATGATCCCCCTGTCTCTTTACACTCAATGAATCATAACATTCCGTTTGATAATTGTTTTTCCCTCACTATATTAGAAAAACTCCCTGATTCTGCTTCCGATATCGATGTCAGAACACGTGAACTTTCATTTATATGGAACCTCACTTCTCTCTAGCTGATGAAGGCGGATGGTCAACGCCGAAACAGTTCTACATAACATGTGAGTGTCCTTTTTTTCGTGTGTATGTTTTTTTATTTATTGTGTATTAGTGACTTATTCCTCGTTCGTCGAGTGCCTACATAGTCCCAGTATTTTTCTTTAAACACAAGTATGGATTGGGTACAAGTTAGGCTCGTAGGTAAGGGATTCCATAATGTTGTCTGTTACAACAAAAGATTTTTCGTAAACATTACTCTTGTGTGATGGTAGTAATTTAAGTAACCTTGGTGTCTAATTTTTAACAAGTATTCACTGGTTTGTCATTTAGGAAACCAGCAGGTAGGTTGGCTAATGGTTATGGAACAACCTAATTAGGAACTTCCTAATTAAGAACTCGCAGCATTTCATCGAAATTTTAAAACAACTGACTCAACAAGGAAGACATTCTAGTCAGCTTCGATGTCATCTCCCTTTTCATGAAGGTCCCTGTGAAGGAGTCAGTGGACATCATCAGGAAACTCATGGATTTTGGGCTTCCACAGGATTTCCCAAAACTAGCAGACTTTTGCCTGAGGAATAAATATTTTCTCTGGGGTGGAAAATACTACAAAAAAAAAGGATGGGGTGGCCATGGCAAGCCCTCTCTCTCCTGTTGTGGCCAACCTGTTCATGGAACACTTCGAGGAAGATGCCTTAGCCTCCAGCAAATTAAGACCGTCATGCTGGATAAGATGTAGATGACACATTTGTCATCTGGCCATACGGGAGAGACACCCTGAACGAGTTTGCATCAGAGCGGTGTCTGATGACCTCTCCCTGAGGACCAAAGAAGACCACATGAGAGCAGCTCTTCGACAGAATGGCTATTCCCAATCCTTCATCTGCCACCAATCCAAGACTTCGAAGACACGCTCATCACCAGGCACTTCAGAAAGGGAAGACACGAAGCCAGTCACTTGCCTACGCATCGATTCCGTACATCTCCAGAACCACAGAAAGAATTTCCCGCGTGCTGAATAAAGCAGGAATCATGTGCGTCACTGGGCCCTAAGGAAAATGAGAAATGTTTTCCCATCTGGCAAGGACTGCCTCCATCCACTCAACGTTGAGGGCGTTTATAAAAATCCCTTGTTCATGCGGGAAGGCATAAGTTGGACAGACTGGTCGCTCAGTGACGTGCCGAATCAAGGAACATCAAAGAGCCTTGTCGCATAGGGATACGGGGAAATCAGCCGAAGCGGAACACGCATTTTACGAGGAAGGACACCATGTTTTAATTGACAAGACAAGGGTGTTAGCCCAAGAAATATTTTATCACCAACGACTGATCTGCGAGGCTATTGCAATCGAGAAATGCCCCCTGAATTTTAACCTGGATGACGGCATTAAACTCAGTTCAACATGGAGAAGACTCTTCCAAGAAAAGAAATACCAGGGTGGTTCCAGAAGGAGACAAACAATGACACACCTGTTTGCAGTGTGACAGGGAGGGAAAGTTCATTGACTCCCCAAGGACAGGGCTAAGTAGCGGCCACCTCTTGACGTCAATTGCCCCCCACCACTCCACTGGAAAGAGGGATTGATGTAAAAACATAAATTTTTTCATCATTGCCTAATGATGCGTCCTGTAATGGCCGTGAAAGCTTGCACTTTGACAATGTGCCATACGCAGCTGCCCCCGAAAGCCTCCAACGACAATGACTTTCGCTGCGAAAACTTACGTTTCACATTAACCTAATTAGGAACAATACCAGCATATATTTTCTCCTGTGAGAGACTGACAGCCACCCAAGTTCATGTAGGTAGGGACTGATGTGTCCAGATATCCATATGTCACTTATGAATCTGGCACATGAGCTTATTAGCCATTGGAGTTTTAAGTTTAGCTCTTTAGTAATGTCGTAATAAACTAAGCAGCAGTAATCTCAATAACCCAACAATGATTGAGTTCTGATTTAGGAATGAGAGCATTAAACATTTGCTCTTAACCCTTTTGCTGCGAGAAACAGGGATATCTGCATAAACAGTAATGGCCATTGCATGTGACATATGGGGATATTTCATGGCTTTCAAAAAACTTTTTCTGTGCACCTAACATGGAGGTAAATGTCTACATTTTTGAAATTCCCTCCCTTTTGCTATAGGTGATACTATCTGCAAGGAACTTGCAATTCTAGTGGACATCAATCAATGCTATGACAAGGAGGTTACAATGTACTGGAAAAGGCAGTAGTATGCTATCCTGTGTGTAAAAATGAAGTCAAAATAGGGGTGCTGGGGAATGATTAGACGCTTCCTACTCCATACAAAACATTTTATTTTATACAATAACATTTTTATTATTTTTGAGACTGCATGTGCATTAAAATATAAATAACATTGAAATCCTATGTGAATTTCCTTGCAGTGACATAATTTAATCTTCCCGAGGCTCTTTAAGGGGTGTTCTAATGAATTTTATTACCCAGGGAGTTAATTTTATTGCTAAAACTGGTTGAAATTCAATCTATATAAACTACATATTTGGCAGTTGTTGGTGTGTTTAAGCACTTTCTTACGTTTCTTTGACATATTTTAAATATGCATTCCGTTATTCATCTTGCTATAATTTTTATTGTGTTAAAAAAAAACTTTGTCCATACAAGTATAAAGATGGCCATTGGCTTCTCATATCACCTGCAATGTCTCCTCCAGTAGATTCTGACTGCCTTGTGCTACAGTATGTCTCACATCCACTCTTGTCGTGAATGCTAATAATAGAGACAAGGAAATGTATATGTATCAATGGAGTAAAAGGGTTAAATTCACCAAGATCAAAAAGAGATCAACTCCTCAAAATTAATTGATATTATTCAGTGGCATGTAGGTTGATAATTTTATACCCATTAAAGTAGGGTATAATTTACATCAAAGATGAATTATAATTAGTTCTATTGCACTAGTGAATGCATTTCAAAATATCTGGTTCCTTAAATTTTTGTAAACCTGTTTCCATGTCCACCTAGGGTTTTTGTTGTGATTTAGAGAGTACATGATGACAGTAAATACAGTATGTAGGAGAATGACCTCCCCAATTTGAGAAAGTCATCGCCAGGGGCTGGGTGGGGGTACTGTGGTGGCACATGTCCAGAAAGACAGCACAGAGCTGCAACTGGTGACGACTTTCTCAAATCAGGAAGGTCATTCTGCCGCACCCTGTGTATTGATTCCATGAGAATTTTTAATGTTTAAAACTGGTTTAAACCTCCTAGAGCATTATCTTGCAAAACATTGACACGAGTTAACTTCATCCCCTTTATAGTAACTGAAAAATGAGCAACTTCCACAGAGAAAAACGTTTATTGCGACCGGGTTTCGCTTTTTAGAGCATCTTCAGCCTGAAGATGCTGTAAAAGCGAAACCTGGTCGCAATAAATGTTTTTCTCTGTAGAAGTTTCTCATTTTTCAGGTACTATTATGTTACGTTTCCACTCAATCATGCCTGAAACCTCAGAATTTGTTCTTCCCCTTTCATATGAAAGCTTCAGTTATTTAGATATTCAGGGGAGGTGACTGATAGCTGAGGTCATTTGTGCCATTTAAGATAGGTGGGTGACTGGGTAATGGTAGGAACATTTCAGATGATGGAGGAAGGGTGGAGAGAAACCCAGCGTCGGCATTAGCCTGCTCTTAATGACTGGTGCCAAGGGTACCAAGACTTAACATCCCATCTAATAGAGTACTGAACCGGAAATACCCTTCACTAGGCACTCAAGTAAGGACTGGTTTGCCACTACTGGGAATTGAACCCGGGCCCTCAGGATGGGAGGCCAGTACTCTAGTCACCACACCAAACCAATCCCCATGAAAGTTTCAGGTAGGGGAAGATTAGGTTTCGCTTGGTGATGAACGGGAAGATTTTGGTGGTTTTAGAAGGGAGTATCGGGAGAGCTAGGTGGGAATGTCAAAATATGGGAAGTGTTTTAGGGAGGGGGAATGTGAGCAGAAATGAACAACCACTTCTTGGATGAGGTATTGGGAAAGGAATATGTCAATTTCCAGGTTTTATTTTTTTGTGAAGGATAGTATTAAATTATTAAGAGATGTCCGGTTGATATCCCTTCCTGTAAAAAATCTAGTCTGGTGGTGCAGAGTCACTCCAGTACCCTTTTTCAATTATGCTGGAAAACTGCATGTAGCAAAATACCTAAAAATAACAGTCTTCTCCCCATACCTTGAGTTAAGAAAATAAATATTAAGGGAATTATCTTGTAAAAGCCTGAGGTTGCAGTCCCTCTTTATGAAACTTTATAATCTGCTAGCCAACATCCCTAAAGAGCAGAGCTAGATGGTCTCTAATGATCTGCAAACATAATGTCCTTGTCTATAGCATCAGACTTAAGTTTTGTATATGGTGTGTCTAATGATGCATTGAATTCTTTCACTAATTATATGTTCTTCTTACATATATTTCCTTATTGCTCATTATAAATAAAGTATCAGTCATCAAATAATTAGAGAAAAAATAGCCCGCTAAGCTAGCCTAAGTTTCAGATTTTCTTCCAGAGTCTCTATCCTCATACGATGGCCTGCATACATCCACACTCTTTGTACGCCCAAGTGATCCATCCTCAGAGCGCTGGGATGGACCCAGGACTTCCCATGTTGATGCACCATCTCTTTTTGGAGTTGATGAAGCTCTGCCTACAACAGAGTTGTCCAAATTTCTTCGTTCAATCATCTCTGAATCCTTATCTAGAAATTCTAGAAGCAGTGGGAAATCATCTGTCTTTGTATGGTGAGTAAGGATTTCAAGTGTCGTATAGTAATATTTATTTGCATGGAATAGTCTACTGGAGTCCTGTTCCATGTTTTGCATTGCTTTTTAAGATCACAAAAAATATTATTGTTATTACTTATGTTGACGTGTCTCACATCATGTATAATGATCTTTGGACAAATAAAGAAATGTTTATTTTGAAGAATCTTTTTTAAAGAAATAAAATGAAATGTTTATTTTGATAAAGATTTTTGATCCTGTTTAATTTTATCACCTACTGCTTAAAGAGAGTTAAATATAGTTTTTTGATTTATTTCTTTAGCTGTATTTTAATTGTCGATGCTAACTTTCAACTTTAAGTGTGCACATTGATTGATGATGTAAGAATGATAATTATTTATCATTAAATGTGTAGTGAATTATGTAAATACCAAGCTATGCCACATTTAAATCTAGTCCTGAGATGGGATGAAGTTAGAAAGCTGCTAATTTATGCAGCATTCTTTTTTGCACAGCAATTAGATTTAGCATATTTTTGGTTGTACCTTTCAGCTTTAATTTATTTTTTATAGGTATGATTATGCTAATCCAGTGCAGCCTTTGGCTCATGGAATCCTTAGAGATTTCCTTGCCACGTTACCCCGAGACGCATGTGGTGCATCTCTTGAGTCTCCTCGCCCACACCTTCATCGCTCCCGTCTCATCAAGTCTGCTGCTGAGCGAAAGCTAATGGCTCAATCTTGTCTCATTGGAGGTGAAGCTGTTGCCGCTACAATGAGGTCATCAGTGTTATCACTTCAAGAAAATGGCATTCGAAGAAGCCAGTGAGTGAGATTTACTACAGCGCTATGTTATTTTACTTTGGTATGTTTTAGTGGCATAGAATTATTGGATCCTTGGACACCCATTGATCATCACAGGGAAGTTATCAATTTAGAGAAAGTAAGCATTATTATTCTTTTTATGCTGTCTAAATTTTTCCTCTTCCTTGGAAAAATCTCTGATGATCATTCTTTGACCAATGTTGCAATCCCCATCATCTTAAGGGAGAATAAGAATTTTTTTTATCTGAGGTATAAGACCTTCAAGCAAGTAGAATGTGTGTAAGTTGAAACTTAGATAATGTGACTTGTAATATTCTATGTAGTTGCAAATGAGTATTGTACTGAAAAATCAACTGAATGTGTCCTTCTCTATGGATTACTTCTTCTACAGAGTGAAATTGCAGTAATATTGAGGAAATAAGAAGGAATATGCCAGTTAAAATTTTAAGCATTTCATGATGAAATCTATCAGATTTAAATGGAATAATGTTACTTCTCTGGTGAATTATTTCAGTTTAATATTATGAAGCTGAAACAACTTGATTTGATATCCCTAATTATTCAAATGTTGCTCAGCTTTCCAACATTTCTGCTCATTGGCTGATTGTGTGTACTGATGAAATTAGCTATGCTGTAGATGATAAATTGCTTATCCACTAGGCACTTTTACTGAAAGTGGTAAATTGAATTATGTATTGTTTGAATTATATTAGAAGTGTAGAATTGGGTACTTTTGGGTTTTTTTTCTGTTAAGCAATAGTGCGAGGAGCATGTCAAAAATATTTCTGAAATGTGTAGGTTTCGGAACCAAAATATTTTATCTTTATGTTGATAATTAGTGGAAGAGATTATTTACAACAGTGATGCTCCTTAATTTTGAGGTAGATTTAGCTGCTTCCCATCTCTCGCCAATTGATGCGTTCAACCTGGCGTGGGTTATGATTGGTTAGACCACTAGGTGGTACAACCTACTGGTGAGTCAGGTGCTATTGGCCTGCATGTTGATGTGACCCACGGGTAGGTTTGAGCATAAAATTTAAGAGCGGTTGGTTTGCGATCATATCTGTCTTGTCCCATACCCAATAAACATCATTTTTCTGCCTCATGTATCTACAGTGTGTGATAGAAAATCATATGTTAAGTGTGATAATAATTTTCAGAGAAAAATTTCTAAATTCAGGAGCAAGTTCAAAATTAGTATTTTTTGCGGTACTATTTGCCATTGAATAGTGCCCTTTTGGGATTGTGATGGCGAAGGAAATTTTATTATGTCAATTCAGGTTGTTGAAGAGAATATTAACATCACAGCACCTACTGTATAAACTCATGTATAGGTCAATTTTTTATGTGCATATTGACCCTCAGAATTATTATTTGATTTTCGTATCTCTGTTTATGTCCAGCAATTATTGAATATGGTGAATAATTGAGATTTAATTCAGTTATTTCATTAAAAGGTACAATCAATTTATATAGTTAATTCACACATCAAGTTTAATCTTTTTGATAATTTACTATTGCATAATACAATGCTGTGCATAGGTTGACTTTTTTTCTCTGAAAATTTGTATTCAAATTTAACATTTACAAGAGTACATGCAGTATTTCTTGCAAGTCAGCAGTTGAAATATGTAATAGAGGATAGTTTTATAAAATTCAAACTTACACATGCCTGATGAAAAAATTTATTTCTGGAAAAACAAGAAATAATTAAGAAAGATTGTTGAAGTGGAGGAGTATAGCATTAAGTTAATGAATTTTGGTCATGTCACAGGTGTTGTTCTACCCAAGAATGTCTCATGTCTACTTTATCCAAATGCTTCCCCTAAAAAGTGGATGTGGTCATGATATTAAAAGATATGTAGCCCTTGGAAACAGGCACACTTGATCGTAATGGTCGGAAAGTGTTTTCAGTTCCCAGTTACCTTTAAAGCTTTTCTTTATGAGAGTATACTTATTTTTTCTTTGATTATTAACTCACAAAGTAAATGACAATGCTCTTAAAGGCTTCAATTCAATGTCTTTCCTCTTTTTCTTTGGTAGTGTAATGCCTAGGATACTTTGGTATTTGTGCCTTTTTTACTTAAAATTCCAGCAGCAAACATTCATGTTACCCCTTGTAATTATTATGAGATTATGCATGTATGTACCTTTAAATTTTCTAATAGAATCTCATATTTGCTAACATTACTGTGATTGTGCTGGATACTCATGGAGAATTCTCTTCATTGTGGGAACATTTAGTATTAATCTTTACCAATAAAGAGTGGTACACATGATACATTCAGCACAATTTTTTTCAGGAATAGTGATGGTGACTGTCGGACTGTGTCCTTGGGTTGGGTTTCTGAGCATGATATTTGGGCTCGTGTTGACTTTGAGTGCAGGACAAGGGGAGCTCAGCGTTTAGCCTATCCTCCAGTTGTTGCTGGTGGACCTCGTGCTAACACTATTCACTATGTTGCAAATGACCAAAGGGTCCCTGCAGGACAGATGGTTCTCATGGATGCTGGTAAGAAAGGGAAAATTACTTCATGATGAAGTCTTGGACTGTAAAATTTTCTCACCCATTTAAGAAGTTTCTTGGCATCTAATTTTATGTGCAAGCACTGATTGACATGAGGGATGTGCACTTCAGCATTGGATTTTGGAGAAAAGTTTTCAGTATTTAGCATTATAAAATCAAGCTCTCAAATATTTTCCTCATCAAAAATCATGGAGGCACTAAATTTTTGTTGAACTTTGTGTACGTGTCTTTTATATTTTTTTCTGAATTTTTTGACTAGTGGCTCCTTGGTCTTTTATTTTATTAGTCAGATAATAGTTCAAGTTCTTCATTGTCAGTCAAATCAGATTCCTAATTTTAGCATTTTCTTAATATCATATACTGCATTTTAATATTTTATGTACCATAGAATTTTGCTTGGGATGTCTTTTATTGGTGGTAGTGTGTTTTTCTCTTTGAAGTTGCACTGCAGAACAAATTATAAACTTCAAAGTGTTTGATGAGTTTGAAAAACATTATTTTGACTTTTTTTCTTATAGGCTGTGAGAATGAGTTCAAGCTTATGATTATACTTTTTCTATTTCATTGGGACCTATGTCGCTTTATTAAATTGTTATGTATTAATTAAACTGTGATAAATGAGGGAATGGAACTACAAATGTGGAATTAATTTCACAATATAATTATCGGTTGGAAAATTTGTTATTGTGCTGTGGCTAAAGCTAGCAAACTGCATTTGTGATGATATTGAAAAGTTGAGGTCACGGCCTCTGAGAACCCAGGTAAAAACCCTCTTTGTCATTATTGGAATTGAGGTCTGAAAACCAAGGTGGTTGACTACACCCTGAAAAGAAAACCATTACATCTCCTCACTAACGTATGACATTTACCATCATGGCCAAAATGTTTTTGCATATGTCAAACTTTAGGGTTGTTGAATTCCAAAACATTTCTAACTACAATGCATGGTAGAACCTCCCTATACATGGTTTCCATTTTCTATGGCTCACTAACGTGTATGGTTAAATTAAAGACATTAATGCATGACCTCAGGTCAAACATACTGCTCAGTGAAAACTCAATCCTCCTCAAAACTCTGAAATGTCATTGAACTCACTTTATCTAACATGTGCATATTATCATAATTTTTCTTGAAACTGGCCTTTCTTGGAAAAATATTTACTGAGCTCAAAGTTGACTACAATTGGCATTCCCCTGGGAAAAAAAGCAATAGTAGTTGAAATGAAGAAACACCTTCACATTCATTTAAAAAAATCAATAGTTTTGTTCTGCACTATGATTTCTGAAGGATGGCCGTGAATGCAGTTTGGAATGGTATTGCAGAGCAAACCTTATTAAATTATAAAGTAGACCTTATTAAAATAATCTGACTGCATTATTAATAGGAAAGGTGACCCTCAGCTGTTATTTTTACAGGTTCTCATTCACCCCAGAAGATCTTAGAATGTACTTCCCTACAGATGTAAAAAGTTCTTGACGATCTAGGATAAAACACAGAATCAAAAATACAGGCACAAAATAAATAAAGGACACTCACAATTGCTTGGAACTGTTTCGGCACGTCAAGCGCCTTCTTCGGCCAAGAGACAACTGATGGTTTTGAGGCATGCTGTGGAAGAGGTCGAGAGTGGGGTGGGGAGAGGGGTAAAGGAAAATGGTGGAGGGCTAGTGAGAAATGTTAATTCCAGGGGGTCTGAATGCTTTTAAAGCCCATATGTGCGCAATTTCTCTAGTTTTAACCTCTAGGGAAGATGCAGTTTCAGGGAGGGTTTCAAGGATGGTGAGTGAGAAGCAGTTGTCAAAAGAAAGATTGTGGTTTGCTGAGTGGATGGAGACATGAAAGTTACATTCGGATTTTGTGGAAGAGCGGTGCACATATGGGCTTTAAAAGCATTCAGACCCCCTGGAATTAACATTTCTCACTAGCCCTCCACCATTTTCCTTTTCCCCTCTCCCCCCCCACTCTCGACCCCTTCCACAGCACGCCTCAAAACCACCAGTTGTCTCTTGGCCAAAGAAGGTGCTTGATGCACCGGAACAGTTCCAAGCAATTGTGTCCTTTATTTATTTTGTGCCTGTGTTTTTGATTGTGTTTTATCCTTGCTTGTCGATATGTATATGATTACATTATGTCCCCCAGTTAGACATAACTGGTCTAATTGGCTCCCAATATATGTATATATATAGCTTAAGTATTTTTGTTATTTTGCAATATATTATGGTAATGCTTTCAAATTGAAGAGAATGAATGTTTATTTTTTTGTGACCCCCATAATGTGAGATTCCTAAGCTATGTTCTTTGAGTACAGTTTTATTCATATAAGCTTGCCAAATCATCATGCTTTTGCAGGCTTGGAGAAATGCAATATTCTCTTCTACTTTCAGGATGTGAATACTATGGATATTGTAGTGATATAACACGCACCTGGCCTGTTAGTGGACGGTTCACTGGACCACAGGCAGAGCTCTATACTGCTGTACTCTGGGTTCAGCAGCGCCTTATACAAATGTGTCGTCTGTCTGAGTCTTCAGATCCATCTCAGAAACTCAGAAGTGATTACTCAGGATCTGTTCACTCCTTAGATGCTCTCTTTCACACTATGTGTTTGCTTCTTGGAGAGCGGTTGAAAGATTTAGGTTTTCTCCCGGGAGGTGCTTCTCCGGATGAAATGTCTAAGGTCAGTGAATTTGGGAGTTCATTGGAATTCCTAATGTCTTTTTGATTTCCACTCATAAAAACAATATCTTATAATTAATCTAAGTTAAAGTTTTTGTTGAATTAATATATGTGATATGTTATAACATTAATTTCTTGCACTTGTGAAAACTATTCAACAGTTTAATATGTGTGTGCTAACTGTGCCTGCAATATAATACAAATAATATAACATACACCATATTTTATAGTCATATTATGGTTACTTCTAACCCTAACTTCCTAGGTCACCTTACTTTTAAATGAAATAATTTGTTATTGATTTGATTGACATTTGCCTGAAAAGTTGTTTCTATTTAAGCTTGTGAAAATTGTTACTTAAAATATTTTTTTGTAGTGATGAAAATTTATCACTTTCCATTGGTTCCATAAATTAATTTTGTTCAATGTTCCTAAATTTAGGTAGCTTATCGCTATTGCCCTCATCACGTCAGTCACTATTTGGGAATGGATGTACACGACACACCTGCAGTTCCTCGCTCACTTCCTCTTTTGCCAGGGATGGTAGTAACAGTTGAGCCAGGTTAGTCTTATGTTAGTTCATTTTTAATATGTATATGCTAGTATCATTTTGCATTACAGTATTGACTCTTGTGGCATTCAGAAAACTCCTTTAAAATACAAATAAAAGTTTATTTGAAATTAATTCAATTTGAATATTAAGAGCCTCATTTTAAATTGTTACTTGAATACTAAAAGTCTTATATTTAATGGGGGGGGGGGGGGGGGGGGGGGGGTGAATGAAACTTATTACTGGTTGTGGCCTCTGATATCAAATCATTGAATCCTATTGTCAGAAAGTAAAGAAATAAAGTATATCTACATAAATGGAGTCATGATTTTAGTGTCATGGGGTCTTTTCAAAAGTATTATGGGGATCAGGATGGTGTAGTTGCTAGAGTACTGGCCTCCGATCCTAAGGATGTGGCTCAGAATCCTGGCAAAGGAGGAGATTTTTCAGTGGTATACTTGTCCTTACTTGAGTGATGTATGGAGAACACTCTAAGCTCAATATTCCTTCAGTCATATGGGCCATTAAACTGTCACCCCCTTGAGGCCGTTTGTTAATAGAGTAGCCTATTAAGTGTGCATAAGAATAGCCTAATGTTGACGTTGGGTCTCTATCTACCCTTCCTTCATTCCCTTAAAAATTCCTGCCTCTGTCCAAATACCCTCCTATCCTCTATGGTGCAAATGACCTCAGATGACAGTCCCCCTCTCCAAATAATACTATTACCATATTCTTCTATTCCTCGGAATATAGTCCCCCCCATTTTTGGCCAAAATCTTCACTGAAAAGGTCTTGGGGGGACTATATTCGAGCTCCTAAGACTAAGTCTCCTACTATCCATTGTAAAATTCCATCCCTCAACTTTGAAGGCCAATATCTTAAAAATGGGAAATACAATTTTAAAATAATATATATCAAACTAAATCTTGCTTATTTATATGTTTATTAATGTTAAAAATATATTTTTAAGTTGGTTATATTAACTAATTTTTGACCAAGACAGCTAAAAGCAGGATTTTTTCAAGTTCTGGGAAGCAAATTCAACTTTGACGCCCGTTTGAAGAAAAGCAAGAAAAGTCACTCCTTATTTCTTCAAATAAGATTTAGAACATATGTTTATCTTTGCCTAAACAAAGTTTAAAATAGATTACTCTGTTAACAATTGCGTGAGAAGCATAGGAATGTTATGTTTCCAAACAGTTTTTAAATTGACAGTTGCCCTCTCTAAATAATACAATACTCAAAAGTATTCCTTCTTATATTTTATGTTGTTTTGGTTTAGGATTTAGTGAAATTATCTTAAATTGACTAATTTCTGATTTATGACCATAAATTCACCCACAACCCCTCATCTCCAGCTGGCTTATTAACTCTCTCATCTGATTCATCATCACCCATAGTGAATTTGTTAGAATTTTAAGTGCTCAGGCCAACTTATATTCATGGATATTCTGTATCATTATGGCAACATTTTTCATTGTGGTCACCACTCCATGCAGCTTGATCTGATGTCCTCAATCATTGGTCTTCTCTGGAAGTGGTCCCTATCCCTTATTTAAATCCATGTTGACCTCTTAGTCAGCCTCTCAAACATTTCATGCTCAAGATATTATTACAATTTATTTCTCTATTTGTTAGCCCCCGGCAGAGAAATCATAACTCATAATTTGTAATACTGAGCTTTTTATAGGATTTTTATGAGTTTTCATTTTTCATACATGTACTTGGTATTTTTCGTAACATTTTTCTTTCTTACTGTCAACAAGGAAATTGATTGAAGCAGTAATTAAGTCATATGTATGTCTATCTCTCCAGTGTCATCAAATTACTTCGTATTGGCATTTTTTTAAGGCCACCTCATACAGGGATCTTTTTCTTCATTGCAAATTTGAAATTAAAAATTCACAATTGAATCTTACACCTTCAACAGGTAATTCATGGCATGCTAATTAATTCAGTGTTTTGTCCATTAATAAGAAGGGAAGCTGAAGGAATGATATCAGGTATAAGCATACAATATAGCATTCCAATGTTAAAGTGCCCCATTGCAGAAGTAGCATTATGTCCCTGAATGCCATTTAATAAACTGAGAACTAAGAAGCTGAAAATTAGTGTTAAGATAGGTACATTTTTATTTCATGGTGTGCCATGTACAACTAAATGAAGGTATGTCATTTTTATGTTTTTGATAATGGTTATTTATTTTATATATAATAATAATAAATACATACGTGTAAATCATATTCCATGAACAAGAATTTTATCAAATGAAATAAAATTTATTTCGAGTTTTTACACTTGTAAATAATACAATGCAAAAAAAATATATAAACTGATGAATTGCCACTTTTGAAAAAAGTCAGGATTACATCAAATTTACTGCAGTATGAGACGCATAGGCCCGGTTTCACCAACCATTTGCTGATCGACAATCAAGTGACCATCAATCATTTGTTGATTGACGATCAAATCCCTCTCTGTTTCACCAACACTTGATCGCAGAGCATGATTGCCGATCGTATGATGGGTAATCTTGGAACGTAAATGCATCATAGAAATAAAAGGAGATGTTCTATTGGCTGTAGCTATCACGTGATATGCGTATGCTTATTAAAAGACATAGCACCCGGGGTATTTAAAATATGGCTCAAAATTGATTGTTAAATGTTGCGGAAAGACAGAAATCTTGGCTCTTGGATCTCGTCGTATAAACAAAAAACTGACGAAATTTACAATAAAGCCAAAGTTAGAGGCGTGGGATGATTTAGCATTGTCTTTTATTGCCCAAGAAATGAACGTTGTAAGGCTGGAACAACAGCTTAAAACCTGCTACGAAAATATGAAGCAAACCTAAGAAGAATGGCACAAATGACACGGCTTGTGGTATTACTGCTTCGCATTTTAAACAATCTTAGTTATACTATTTCCAACCAATTTATTTCATTTATCGCCAATGCCTTTGCTCCATCCGTGTCATTATACAGTACTATTGGAAGTCATATTCCCCAAAAATAAACGATCTATTGCATTGCATCATTGAAATCAGCAAGGATCACTTTCATCCCCTGAGAAACTAAAAATACAGTATGCAATATTGTAGAGCAATTGCGAAGGTATGCTGTTTTTAGTCATGCCTTTATTCACACTCCCTTTGTAGATGCGATTCGTTATTACATTACTTTATTTCAGCTAGCAACAACAGGGAAACTATTTTTGAGGCAATTTTCTTTTTTTTTTCTATTTGAGACATGGCATTTTATTAATTTTACATGTACCCACATGTACCCACCATACCTAAGCTATGCATTTAAAACCTTTTTTGTCCAAATACATGCATGATTTTTTTTTAAGAACAGCATTCAGATTCAAGAAAAATAGAGAGATAATAAATATCATTCTTAAGAATTCATTAATTAATTCTGAATGTACTTCACGAATCACTTGATAACTCTCTCAATGCACCCTTTCAACTCCTACTACTTCATATAACGTTAGATTCCAGAAAAAAATCATAGAATAATATGATGCCCAACTAGATGCCAAAATAGTCAGTCCTCAACTCAACTCAATATTACACTTATTACCAATACACAATAGTAACCATAACCCACGACAACCTCAGTTGCATCTATTCATCCACTTCCTCCCACATCATGTATCTCCATACCACAAAGGAAATGGAAAGTAGATTAAGAAGTTTCCCAAATGGCCTACAACAAAAGCATCTAACTTCATACAACTTGAAAAAGTGACTGATCAACACATTTAAAAATCATCTTAAAAATCTCATTTAAAAAACGTCTTAAATCCTTTTAAAGAGACATACATAGAATAAAGGATTCGGATTTTCATTATATTCAGTTAACATTTATTTATTTTGTTCCAGTTCTGAATCACCTTTCTCAACAGTTATATATGTGCAAGAACAATGAAAATGTGAAGATAATGATGAATGAGTATACATAATGCATATTCATAAGTTAGTGCGGCATTAGAATAAAGTTTATTTTTTAATATTTTTCATTCTATTGCAAATAAAGCATTAAATCTCACAGCCCAAACAGAATTTCCAGTACTTATACTGTATATATTCCAATGTTAGTTTCACGTCATCAAACGGTCGGAATTAAATGTTCTAATATATAGGACCACCTTCACCCCTGAACATTATGGACACATAATGTAGAACCCCTCTGGCTACAATGATAGTAAGAGCCCTATCTATATTGACTAGAAGTCTCATAGATGAACTGGGAAACCTCCTCATATGACCCTGAAGTGATGGAATTCATTGTTTTAATATGAGTATGATTGTACCAATTTACCCTTCTGGTGGTATGGTTTACAGGGCGTGAGTCAGATGTCCTATGATCAGCAGGGATGCCCTGCAAAACCTGACAAAAATCCATCCATGGTTTCTTCTACTTCGAATTTTGCCCATAAATTGAAATTGTTAACTATGGTAAGTACTGTTTGTGCACAAAGCCTAGCCACCTTGCCACTAAATTGGTTATTCTAAGGCTGGGGGTGCAGAAAACTTGGGCAGTAATAGAAAAATAAGGCATTCGGTCTCAGTTTATCTCAGAATTTTCAGTCCATGATGAGATGACTGCAATTTTAGAATCACAAATCCCCCAAGAGCTCAATGCTCCAAATCCTACAAATACCAGATTTAGAGACATGGTGGAGTTCCCCAATTATGGTCTGCATTAACAATTATCTTGAAATTAATTTCAAAATCACTCATATCTCTATTAAGGAGCTGGTTATTGAATCGTTACAATACTAGGATAGAATATGTTTCAATGACAGACTTATCATCTACTCCTATGTTGGACAACAGTGCTTGGTTTTGATACTTAAAAGTAGGTGATAGCATAATGAACGTCCAGATTTAAATTAATTATAAATAGGTTGATCCAAGTATTTCTCAATGAGGTTATTGAATTTTTGTATTGTTAAACAGTGTTAATCATTAAATTATCTAATGAAGGTTGACTGAAATATGTGACACTTCTTTCATATGATGAACAATCACAGAAACTATCACATAATAACCTACGCAAGAAGTAATGAAAGGTCAAAATACGAGCTTAACATATAATTTCACAAAATTAATTGTTTTATGAGTAATAACAAGATTGCATGCTTGCAATATCCATGTCAGAGCCACCATTAAAGAAAGCACAATTAAAAAAGCCTCCACAATGTCATGTTATGAAAACACAATAATGATATAATACACATTAAGGTTGAAGTAAATTATATTAGCTACAAATCATCATTGTGTGACATCTTATTTTAATTTCAACTAGAAGATATAAAAAGATATTTGTTTAAAAACATTGGCTTACATTTACCTGAGCTAACATTCAAGTGCAGTAGTACATGAAAACAAGATTCTTACTGAAGAAGTACACTTTCAATTGTAGATAATAAATAGTTGGCACATTTTAATGGCAATATTTCCGTACATATTACCTGTAAGTAACTATTATCTCGTGATTGTAGATATCCATCCCGAAAGGAATAGACCTGACAAAGTGAATTCACTACAACTAAACTAGATTTAGTTTATTAAGTTCATTCACACTAGCTAATTAACTTAAAATATTTTTGCACTGATTAACTACATTAATATGATTCATTTGAAGAACAGGAACAAACATAATCAATCTAAAACAGTCCCAACTCTACAAGGTGGTCACGAACTATTGGACAACGAATAAAGAGCAGTAAAAATAAATATAAAATAACATATATTAAACCCATTACATACCGCTTACATCACGCAACATGGCTATTTCTTTTATAACTAATGAAAATAATACTGTATATGTGAACACGCATCGAATAAGGTATCACCATGTACAGCAACATGTAAACAATAACGCAATACATCTTGTTTTCCTGACTGGAGAAAGCAGAATCTTCAATTTTATCTTCCAAATGTAAAACCAAATATGTATTCAACGACAACATATCATATTAAGCATAACAATGGTTAAAATTCGTACTATAATTAACAGAAAGAACAAGGATACTCGACCATGTCTGCCTACGCCATACGATTCACCAACACATGACATTAATTATTCATTTCATGTTTCGACACGAGAAATTTAACTTGATTCATAAATGGGTGAAAATTTAGAATTGTACCAGAAGACCTCACGTTGCGAAATATCGGTGACTCTTACTAATTGATCTATTGAAGTTATCATAACGTTGCATACTTGGTTTTGGATGCCATTTTAAATGTTTTCTAAAATAAATTTCACTGCCGGCTTAGAGAATCTAAACCACAATTTGAAATCATCTTCTTCTGCATGCAAACATATCATATTCTGAGGGGCCTGTTGTGGTTCCTTAAATGGGAGTAATCAATAATAATTTCCACATATTCGCCTTAAAACACTTCGCAATCAGCCATATCAGTTGATTCTCGATTTGATCGTCCAAAATCAGCGGTTAACTTGACAGGAGATTTGATCTCCGAATCAACAAAATCGCCAATCAAATCAAGACTTGATCGCAGATCAAGCGTTGATTGTTGTTGGTGAAACCAGCCCTTAATGTGCTTTGATTTTCTTTCAGGAATTTATGTGCCCGAGTCTGATATGATGGCACCCACACGATACAGAGGAATGGGGGTTAGAATTGAAGATGACATTTTGATTGGGGGTTGGGGCATTGATGAATGTGGAAGTGGGACATCTAATAGTGATCCAATAATTCTGACTGATTCATGTCCACGAGAGTTAGCTGCTGTTGAAGAACTTCTTGGAGCTTGAGCAATGGATGCCTGGACATGGTTTTCCTGTTAAAGCACTGGTAATGGTTTCTTAGGTTTGGTTTTTATACATATTTGTATCCAATGCTGATTTCAAGGGAAAATCAATGCTAATGCCATCATCATCAAACTATGTGCCTTGTTTTTCATGTCGTGGATGTGCATCTTTATATTGTTGTTCACTAGGTAATGAATACTATTTTTAATTTTTATAACATTTTAGAAGAAATTTTCATTAATAATGAATTTTTGAATAGACATTTGCCCAATTGCCAAGTACCTCACTGTATTTTCTTACATAATATATGTCTGTAAAAAAATGAGCCTGTCATCATAAATGGCAACGGTTCATTCCAATGTGTCAAAAGTACGCATAGTGAATTCATTATCTATCCTTAAATAATGTAAATACTGTATGATTTGTGCTCAATAGGTAATTTAAAGATTCATTGGGTCTTTGTTATGGAACTTGTGTAAAATATTTAAAGGTTTAATGTTGTATAATTCATTTCATTTTTGTAAAAAGGGTGTGGAATAGCCTTCCATGAAGAATTTCTTCTTAGGAATGCAATTTTTCACAAGCTGTTGTAAACTCTCTGAATGTGTGAACCGCCATATTAAAATATACAACAATGTATGATTGGGAGTTTCTTTTATCATGATTCTCAGTAGCAGTGGTCATCCATCATATTATAATGAAATACAACTGTTTTAAAAATACACATTGTAGAGATAAGTTTGTGAAGAATGGCAGCATCCATCTCTGGCTTGGATTTGTAGATTGATATGATTTCTGATGTACCTTGGAGGTGTAAGTGCTTGCATTAATCTGGCCTCCACAGACGGTGTGACTGGAGTAATAATGAATATTCACATCAGTCCAGTAAGTAGTTAAGTGGCAGCATTTGATAAGTCTATGTGAGGGATGTTGTTGTGAGAAACAGCGAGTGGTAGTAATTTAGGGTAAACATGCTATATGAGCCATAAAAAAGGAGGGAGTATCGGAAGGAACTTGGTATTTCAGAAAATGGGAACAATACTTAGGGTAACCATAAAATTAGGAATACAGTCAAGCCCACTTATATCAAACCCGTTTTTAATGAAGTGAAGGCTACTCTCCATCAAAAATGGCCATTTTATCATGCTAAAAATCCCACTTTTAACAAACGTTTTTTTTAATCGGTGGTCTGCTTTTAATAAAGTTTTTTTATGAAAGAGGTAATCTATTTCTTTCCGTAGAACCCCCCAGTTGTTGTAAAACATATTTTCAGTATTATCTGCTAGGGAGCCCTGGGCAGGGGGAGGAGGGGGCCGGATTGTGGCCTCATCCTGCCAAGGTTAAATAAAGCCAAGTCAAAGTCTAGCTAAACTCAGTGAAGGCGTAATCTGATAATTTTTGTCCATAAATACGCTCCTTGCTGTGGCTCCCATGAACGCACACCACAAAAGCCTTTGCTGCTCCGTGATTATGGTTGAGTCAGGGTGGTCCAATGAGGGTGGATAGGCATAAGGGTTGAGTGAGAGGTAGGGATCAAGGTTGCTAGGTTGGAAAGGACAACGCCCATGGCTAGAAATTGATAAAAATTTCTTGCGAAGAAAGAAAGCAAGGAAGAGAAGGGTAATTCTGGTGATACATAGCCATATGACAATGTGCTAATCCAAGACAAGGGTGTTGGGTACAATATGGGGACAGCAATTGGCTAGGAAGCATGCTGGTGCCAGGGTTTTCCACCCCTCTGACTTTCTGTTTTGTTCTGCCATTGAATATAATCTCTCTCTACCTTTATCTCTTCCTGTAGCGCTGCCTTCAGTCTTTGGTCATCAGACGCCATGTCAAGCAAGACTGTGTAAGCTTGTGCCTGAACTTCCATCTGTTTCCCCTTGCCCTTAGTTGATGACACATTGACCTTGATGCTATGGATGGCACGATAGCCGATCCTTAGCTGATATGACTTTGCCGCTGAGTTCGCCATCTTATTTTCTCATCCGAGGTAATTTCATTCTGTTGACAGATTCAAGTTGAAGTTGGAGATGTACGCACTACAGTCAAGCCCACTTATATCAAACCCGTTTATAATGGAAGTCCCAGTTATAACGAAGTTCGGTTATTATGAAGTAAATATTAGGCCCCCTAAACTTTGTTATAAATGGGCTTGACTGTAAAAGACACGATTACGTGGATAGTAAAAACAAAATGAATATATGCGGGAATGTTTCCAGTAATATCACATACAGTAAAACCTCGCTTTTACGTCCCCGCAATTTACGTTTTCCCGCCATTAACGACTTTTTCTTCATGTCCTAACAATGTCCATATATCCGCAATGTAACGTCTTCCCTTTATTCACGCTAGCAAATTTTTGAATGGTTCGCCATTTACGTTTTACGAGACGATTTTGCCGTGATTGTCGTCCTGGTTGCATAACTAGTGGTTGGACTCAACGCTCCGTGAAAGACAAAGTAAAAACTCATGCAGTAAGTTACCACTATGAAAGAGAAATAAAATTTGCCCAGATATACCACCATTTATCGTGACGTCGCTCATCTGTGCAATTGTAATGCCGCGAGGGATTACAGTACACGTACGTCGTTTTTCTCGCGATTGTTGCTCAGGTTGCATAACTCGCGGGATGGCTGATGCTATCGCATTGGTGATGAAATTTTTCATTTATTTAGGAAGTGTATGCTTTTCAGCATTTGCGATCTTGTCTTTCTTTTTTGGAGGCATTAATACAGATTTAAAAAAATCCTCCAGCCAAATTTCATCCTCATATATCCTACGAACACACCCGTAAAATCATCTCATTCTTCTCTAGCTCGATTCTTAAGTAGCTTTGATAGAATATCACTATAGTCTCCACACCTTTTCTCATAATATTTACCTTAACTTACTAGCATGGTTGGATCAAGATTCCTGGCCTCAGTTCATCCTTATCTATGTCATTCTCCTCTTCTATTTCCAAGTTCCCTTGTCTATCATTAATGCCATGCAGTTCTTTTCACATTTTCCTTACCCCTATGCTGAATCTCGTTAAGTTCTATCAGCAGTTCTCCTGACTTAACAGTAATGAACAGTGTCTTGACCACTCTAGTGTCTACTACACCATCCCCCCCCCCCCCCCCCCTGCATCCTTTCTCAACTGCTTGCTGTTCTGCATCTTTCCTCATACACCTGTGAACTAATTCCTGATATTCTCTCCAATTTACAACTGTACAATTTTTTCACACTCTTCCTAATCTTGGCCCAACCATATGTAATCTAGTTAATATATCTCCCCATGCATTTCAAATAAGAGATTTTGGCATTATTGAAGAGGTTTTGTTGGAACTATATTTCAATGTTAAACTTGTCATTCAATGAAAGCAAGAATTAGGCAGGCAAAATCAAGAAGCAAGGAGTTATTCTTTCAGGCATAACTTTCATATAAAATTGCATACCCTCAAATTACACTTTCCCGCGATTTACACTTTTTTTTCTAGTTCCCCACAAAAGTGTAAAAGAGGGGTTTTACTGTAAGTTATATTTTCCAGGTCACCATAATTTTTGCCGTATATCTTTAAATTTACTGGCCGGCCCATTTCCCCCAAGATTTGTTATAATGATGAACTGCTGCATTATCATCCTTCCCCGCTGGAAGTCCCTAATCAGTTACATCCACGAAATAAAGTATCACATTTCACTCATCGCTTTCCCATGCCCTAACTTCCCAGGTGGCTTCCAATAGAGGAGGGGCTTGGGAGAGGGTAAAGAAGGGTTGGAGCATCATGTCAAGGTCGTCAACGAACCAGAATCCCTTATTGCTACAGTCATCCAACTGGAGCATTAATGGAGGCTCGGAAGGAAGAGGGGAAGGCATATTATTGTGTGAATGGCAAATGGCACATCCTCCAAAACACCCTCACCCCTTAAAACCTGCTTCATCCACTCCCCCTGCATTCTCCTAATTTTATCAATCAACTTCTTTTCCTTCACAACCATCCCAGCACTTTCAAGTTTTTCTTCTTTTCTATCCACCTCACCACCTCCACACATACATCTCAAAAGGCCTAAATATATGATCTTCTTTTCTCAGTCCATGGTACTGTGTCATACAGTGCCATGCTCTGTATCAGACTTAACTAGTATTTTCTTTAACTCTCTGTTCAATGACCCTATCATTAATTCCCTTCTCTTCTTTTATGAGCAAATGGCCCTTTAACAACGCTGATGCTTTTCACACTGCTTTTATTATGCATCCAGTAATTTTCGTATACCCTTAGTCGAGTAGCTGACAAGCCCGTGATCATCTGCAAGTCTTACCAACTTTATCAATTTGTTCCCTGCCTCTACAGCTGCATCATGGCTCTTTCACAATGTCATCCTAATATTTTTTTTAAGTACTTGTGATAATGGATGGCCCAGTCTAATCTCTCTACCTATTACTGTCCAATTTGATTATGCATCAACTACTCTAACTTGCACCTTTTGTGCCATGCATAAATTCCTAATCAGTCTCCTGCCTCTCCAGTCTTCCTATTTTCTGCAATATTTCGTTAACTTTTCCCACCCTAATCTGTCGCATGCCTTTTTGAAATCAACAAAACACAGAAATACATCCTTAAATTCCTTTTCACTAGTATTTCATCACTGCAATCACATCCTGAGTTGACCTATAAAGAAGTAACTCTCAATATAAATACAATGTAATTTGAACCATTTTGCTCCATCTCCATACATGAAATTCAATTCTGAAGTCTATGGATAAGGAGAAGGCAAGAAATCTAATAAAAAACTCAAATGACAGTATCACAAGGCATGAATGTATTTTATACATATTTCATTTACAACATAGAAATTAACCATAGGTGCTATTAACATTTAAAGAGCTTAAATTGTAGTTTACATATATCTATATCTATGACACCCTGCAAGCCACCTCGAGGGTGTGTGGCAGGGGAAATGGTAAATGATATAAATATTAACACACCCATGAGGTACCACAATGGAGCAGTTAATCACCAATTACAAAAATTAAATCAAAATGCCTACCATGGATAGTTAACAAATGCAAATGCATATTAAATGTTAAAATTGACTTATAAAAGACAGAGCAAATAACATTTGTTGTATAAACAGTAACAAAAATCATCAATTAGAGGCATTAGTGGTCATTTTTCTACCATATTATATCTAGCAAAATTAATGATCACTGCCTCAAACAAAATTATACATTCAGTACAGAAGATACGGTTGTCTTTGGAATATACTGTTATTTGCAATTATGCCAGTAATGGGCATGTATTTAAGAGTTACAAGGACTATGACAAGTATCATTGTATAGGATTTAGGAAATGAAATAGCACCTCACCAGAATGAAACAACCTGCTTCTCAAACTAGCTTTCTTCCCTTCACTGAAAGGTTAGTTTTTCCTTATGAAGGAGATATGCCTATCAATGAAACTTCAGCATTACATAACTTAACCATCATTCAAAGCAAAGAATTATTAATAAACAACAATATTAGCTGTTTATACCAGTTTTAAATAATGTCTTCATTGTATGGCAATGTATAACACTTTTGGAAAATTGATTTCAATCAATACTGAGACTTTGGTAATGATATAAGACAAATTTCTCTATTTACACAGAAATTATTCATATTTACAATTAGAAAATTTATCATCACATTTCCACAAATATGATCACATATTTCTATAGGTAGGAGGTAATAAATGCCAAACATTGTCATTCAATAAATTTCATGACATCCAAAATTATTTTGATATGATATCACCATAATAATTCATTTTCCTACTCTTTTTGAAATATATAGCATTATTGTACACACAATTTATGATCATGATGATCACTTTCCTTAAGACAACTAGCAGTCATTAGTCAACAAAAAGTTCAACATACATTAAAAGTCATTCATCATAATTTCATAATGTGTTCTTATCTGTACCATATGCCAAAAGAGCACAGGTAATTAAAATTCAACCATACCAAAACAAACATACATGCAAAATGAGACATCTTTACATGTCAACCCATAAAAAATTTGTACATCTAATAGTGTATGTGATTTAAATATTTACACTTTCTCCAAGGTTTGTTTTCTAGAGAACAGAAAAATCACACCAACACAAGGAATTATTCCTCCTCCAGTGATGCAAGGAATGGCTACACATTATTTATATCCTGTAATAAAATAACACATAATATAAAAAACTGCAATGATGACCAGAGGCAAAAATGTATTTAATAATTTAAACAATAGAAAAAAACCACCATCAGATTATTTTATACTTACAGTTCCTAATAATTCAGATGAATCATCCATTAATAAAGTAAGTAACTGTGGCAAGCATTGAATTAAAAAAACATGCATAAAATAACATGCACAAAAGCATAAAGTGTCAACAATAGTCACAATGAGACAAATACACTGGCAAGTGTTAATGATGACAGCAAAGAAGACATTAGTATAAAAACAAAAATTCTGCAGAAAAAACTGAACCAGGCATACCTTTTCATCCCATCCTTCAAGCTCACCGCCAAGCTGGTAATGGTGTCGACGTAGGGTGGATACTTTCTCCCTTTCCTTCTGAAGCATTGTCTCTAACTCAAGAACTCGTACTTGGCTTTCCATTGCAAGTGTTTTTGCTTGGTGCAAAGAAAGCCTTGATACATCAAAATCATCTGAAAAAGAATCAGAAGTAAGTACACTTCAATTACAAAACTGGGTTACTATTCTCAATAAAAAGTTCTAATAACTCATATTACATAACTCCAAAGGATATCATGTATTCATAGTAGAATTCTGACAAGTCAGTGATGAACTGCAATTACAGACACATCTGATAACACACTACCAAATAATTTTGGTGAAAAAAATCCTTGAATAAAAATGGCGTTGAAGAAGCATTGGTAAGGAAAAGTGTGAGGCAGGGATGCACTTGACTTTTCATGTCTACATCAAAAAAGCAATAAATTAGCTAACGAGAAGACCTCAAGTGAGAATGAATACCTGTTAAAAAAGATAATTCTTGAATGTTGAATTTTAACAACAACTCAGCCATGATAGTTAGATTGAAGGAAATCTAAAAAGAACTTATCAACCTGGAGAACACTGGAAACTCATTCAATGAAGATAATAGTAAAACAAAGATTATAATATAGAGTAAAAGAGCAGAGAGTTAGGCTAATATTAAACTATGGAAATAAAAACTTGAAGGGTGATTTTTGAAGGATTTTTTTTCGGCAGTTAGTTAGACAAATATTAAACTATGGAAATAAAAACTTGTTGGAGTTGAATGATTTTTATTTGGCAGTTATGTCACCAGCTATGGAATAGCAGGAGAGAAATAATAATTAAAATAGCCCAGGCAAGGAGGACATTCTACCAAAAGAAAATCCTCATTGCAAAATGAAACAAGTATGGAGATAAAGAAACATTTCAGTTGAACATAATCTGGAGCATGCTCCTTTATGACAGGGAGACATGTACTATAGCAACAACACTAGAAGCAAGAAAGGGAAGCATTAAAAATGTGGTGTTCGTTCCACAAAAAATTTTGAAAATCAATCTACAGAACAAGTAAGGTACAATAAAGGATTACTCAGTGAAATAAGAGAAAATAACTGATAAAAAGTCTGAAATTAATATGAGGCAACCTAATTAAACACCTTATGAGAAATGATGTCCTCGTGAAGACAGCTGTCGAAGAAAAAGAGAAGTGGCTGAACAGCTAAGAAAGAGGCCATAAGGAGAAATAGTGAAATATGAGAAGAATTATGCTAATTTGAAGCTAATTCAAAAAGGCAAGCAAACAGAAAAAAAACTGAGTGGAGAGCTGCTTAAACGAATCTAAGGTTGATGAACAATTGATGATGGTTACCTTTCTCTGCAACTAGCTGAGAACAGTCCTTTGCAGTTGCAACCACAGCTCCAGTTGCTCGAGCAACAGCTTTTGAAGCATCTGATAATGCATACAGGTTTGCACTATCACGAGAGGCTTTCACTTTACTGGCAATAACTAGTTGAGCTGTGCTGGCAGCAATTTCTTGTGAGGCTACTACTACTTGCTCAAATTTCCCTTCACCTTGAACAGCCTTATCTGCAGCATTCCTATTATTAAAAAAATAATACATTGAAATTTATGATGAAATAAATTAATTAGGAATGCTAGAATACACATTACACAGGGTTCTTCAAAAATTTGACCATGCTCTCCTGAGTATATTATTAATATCTTTGATCTTAAAAAAAAATGTTAAGCCATGGAATGAGCTGGTAGTGACAGATCAAACTTGTAACCTTGATAATCTTTTTAATATGTTAGCTTCCTTTTTTTGACAACAAACCCATAGCATGACAAACTAACCACACACTGATTTATGCCTGGAGCTTGTAAGTAAGGACTGATAAAACTACTTTGTACTCTAATTATGATGAGAATTTCAATTGACATGAAAGAGAGGTATGATCAACAAAACATTGAAAATACTCACATAGCAGATCAAAGTTACTGCACATGTACATCAAAAAAGCTATTGGTGGTGGACTTCAAAGAGAAGATGTATGGAGGGGGTGAAATAAGGGGAAAAGAAAGGAAGGTGAATGCAGGTGGGGTATCAGTAATAGCTTCCTCAAAGTTTTTTCCACCAATAGTGCCATAAGGTATGTACAATGGAACAATTTGCGAGTTTGCAAACCCTCTTGTATCGGAAAATCTAAATAATGCCACCTACCAACAACTTTCTTATCCTCTGACAGTAATTTCACAATTTAAATTCAACAACAGGATATTCTGAAGCAGTGAAATTTACAGGTTGCCCCATGCATATATGTATGCATCTTCTGTAATGACAGTTACACCCATGTTGCAGATAGCATCACATCAAGTCTGAATAATTCAGTCTGTGGCAGTCTTATATACACTACAGCTGACCAAACATGTCCCGATTGGTCAGTTTCTTAAGTAGGCATTTGAGAGCATTTTCATTACAAAAGTTGAGCCTTCTGGCTACCTTGATGGCTTCTCAAATCAGATTGGGAAAGTATATATTTCTTTTCTTAAACAAAGAGTTTATAGTGCTAACAACATCAATGTTGTGTGAGGGCCATTTCCATGTTTGCTCTGCCTTAACAGAGAGACATAATAGCTTGTTCTTTGTGGCTTGCTGATGTTCCATAAAAATGACTATAGTCATATATAGTATTTATAAATACCAGACAATTCAGACCTGATAATGCCTACTGCAACATGGGTCAACTGTCGACACAAGATGTACAGACATGAAGGATACCTAACCTATTAGCCCCATTGCATCATACATACCACTCCCTGCAAAGTTTCATTAAGATCAGGACATTCAACTGCACAGTGCCATAAAATCTTGTGAGAGCAGTAGATACTTGTAAGCACAACAATATTCTTCCATTTCCACTTAAGCAAAGTAGGTATCTTATGTAAATATATTTATCATTTAAGCACCAAAATCATATATCAACCAAATGCCCCACCCAGGCAGTTTACTTTGGGTGTACTTCAAATGTCTTTATTAATTAGGAATTTCTCATGAGATAACTCACACAAAAAATTTCGCTCCTAAAGCGACAGCTTTGGCAGCTGATATCAACCCTTCAGTCCACTGATGATTTCGCTTATAAAACTCTTTTGCAGATGCAGTTCCCTGAAAGTTGAATAAACATTTTCATTGCAAGATTTAAGGTCTTAAACAATATAATTCAATAAAATTAGCCCTGGAATCAGTCTAATTTCAAGCAATTCAGATCTGAGATTTTTTTATCCCTTAAAAATAAAGATGAGGTTAACTACCTCATTGCAATGAATGGTGCACTGGATTTGTTACAGGATCAAACTTGTGAAGATGAACAATATTGTCAATCATATACAATGCTTAAATTAAGCTATAGACTTACCTTCCCCTGAGCAACAATTTCTGCTTGCAACAGCCGAGACTTTTGCACAAGAACATGTATAGCCTTCATTAATGCTGTGCATGAGTCCAAAATCTTTCCATTTACTTCCAATTTAATTCCAGAATCAGCTTCTCGAGATATTCTCAGCATTTCCTAAAATAATAACCATCATTAAGAGAAGTTGAGAAAATGGATTGAAGTTATTTTTACATGATTAACCCTTTTAGTGCCACCTGATCTGAGTACGACAAGCAAGAAATGCTAAGACTATTTAAATGAAATCTAAATTTCAGAGTGCTGTTTTATTTTTTTATTTTTCATACAAGATAGTAGTTGAGAATTAATAGGCAAAAAATACCTCAATAAGATTACAGTCAATTTCAAATGAGTTGGCGTATGGAGAGGCAGGGCCAGCTGGAAGGAGGATCTTGAAGCCAATCAATTACTCTTGAGGAAAGCGATTGGAGTGCAGGAGAGGAGTACCTTCCCTTATGAGCTCAGTCTTACTCTGACTTTGGTCATGTAAAGATCTGAACTTTGCTTGCTGTATTGCTATGTATTCAGCATATTAACTATTAAAATTACTTATTCTGTAGTACACACCAACAATGTCCTTCTCTGCATAGATATAGGTAATGTTGCTACCAATTAAATCCTTGTATCAAGTTAAAGGCTGAAGTGCAAGCGTAAAGCCTTTCATTCTAGCTTACACATTGCCATCGATATGGCAAACTTTCTAGCTGGCATTTCCTTTCAATTCTACAAATTTCCCCTCTTGTGCAAGAGTAAGCTGGGGCTGACGAGAACAGTTGAGTGTACGTCTTGTACGCCAACTCATTTGAAATGAACTATGGAAACTTTTAAATAGAAGGCACTCTCTTAAGTTATATATCTACACATTAGTGTAAGTTGAATAGAAAAAAGTATATAACCATTACAGAGGTGACACTATGATAGACACATAAACCACTCCAAACCATATAAATATAATTATTATTCTTACTTCTATTCGGGCAGCTGCTTCATAAATTGCCTTGTCAATTTCTGCCAGCTCATTTTCAACCTGATCTTCATGTATTTCTTCACCTTTACTAGCACCAATTAAGTTGGCTAATTCAATGGCTTCCTTAATATGCAGTTTAACTGCTTCAGCTTCTTTCTCCACAGCATCCAGATCAACATCCTCACTTCTGCTGCTACTCCTGCATCCTTCCTTCATGGTTTCCAAGAGCGTTAGAGACTGATTTGCAACTATCTTACATGTTCCAGCAACACCTGTTGGTAACAAAATAACATGCATTACAATTTTAGAGGGTGACATCTGCATTCAGTTTAAGGAGACTTTTGGGAAAACTTATTCCTCACTAGGACACAGTTGTCCCACAACACACTAGATGTGCTAAGAAATTAATTTCTCCCAAGAGACCAATAGTAATAACTTAAGATTTACCAGGAAGGGGTATATGAATAAGAGAGACAAGGTTTGGGAAGTTGCTCACTCAATACTACAACTAACTTGGAGGTGAGCCATGTAAAATTGCAAGTTGAAGCTTACATTAAAATGGAGGATGATGAAAAAGAGTAAGGGGCCAAGTACCCTATTTTTTCACAACCAAACATACATCCATTGATGAGATTGAGATGGTTCGAGTGGTTATCTGATTGACTACTAGATTGTGTGAATCCATTGATTAGGATAAACTTTAATTTTTGTTGAATATTACCACACTTTACCTTTTATTATTCCCACACTTGGTGAACACATTTACTGATGGCCTTTGGAGGTTTTTTTCTTATCCTTACCTTAACCTTTAATGCTCCATTCAATGAGTTGGGAAATGATGCAAAAAAAACCTTGCCACAGACCTTTCTTACTAATCTCCTAGTTAGTAACTATATTATTTTCACAGTTTGCTGTGGATTTTATAAGACCAGATAAGTTTGGCTCCTGTCTTTTTTGACAGGACATAAGACAGAGAGAAATAATTTTGCCAAAACGACAATTAGTCAGTGTGTACATACTGGATCCGGTTATGAAGAATTTCAGAAATTGCGAAGAAAGAGTGCTTTTTGAAAATAGGCAGAGTGAAAAATGACCAACAACGATTAGTGCTAAGTTGGATGACAGAATTTGATTAGGCTTTTTTGCCGAAAGGGGTATACATTTTGTGTGGCAAAAATACCATAGGAAACAATTTGTCTCCTGGGCAAAAAATGTTATGACAGCTATAAATAACCTTCAAGTAATTATTAAAAATTTTAAATAAAAATAGGAGTCTTAAAGCATAGGTGATCATTTTTTAGATAGAAAACTATGCAGTTCTAGGCAAAAATGATAAATACAGAGAAATAGAAAAAAATGATAAAAAAGAAACTAGTGCTCTTTGGCTGAGCAAAAAATAAAAACAAGGCATTTTATCATCAGACAGGATGATGAAATGGTGTTTGGAAAAGTACACAGGAAAAGGCCCACACAGCACGGGATATCCAATGGACATCCATCGGATATCCAATGGATACCCATGGATTGGTATCCATGAATGGATATCCACTGGGTATCCATGATTGGATGTGTCTTGGATATGCAACAGATCTGAGTGAAAGTACATCTGAAATGTGGTTTTAAATGCAATTCATGATCTTTAAGAGTGATTGAACATTGGTCCACGGATGATTTTTCTCAGTCCCTCGTAGATGGTATCGGACGAGAAAGTACTGGTACGCTCACCGGAAAACAGGTTCTCAGCATTATGGAGGAAACTCTTATTTATCTCTCCGGGAGTCGAAAGAATATCAGTATTGTATATTTTTAATGGTCATGCTTATTTTTATCTACAAAATGGTTATTAGGGAAATGTTTTAACAGCGAAAATTATCCGTGTCAATCTTTTAGTAAAGTTAATAATCACAAACAACTTAATGCCAGCCAGCAGCAGTATATATATGGCCTCCCATTCTCATACCCGTAATTGGAAAATGTATCAGGTCGTGTTTAAAAGAATTATACCATTGGCAAGAGTTAGGTGCAGGTTGTTAGGTAGGCATATCTGTAGTATGCAAGATACAATTGGTTACCTTTCATTAAGTGAAAACCTCGATCATTTACTTTTATTTTTTTCAATTTTGGTGATAGGTGCACCTATGCAAGGTATTATAGGAATGATTGTTTTTGTATTAGTTAATGCATTTGGGTACATTGTTACAGCTTCTCTGTAAAGTTAGTTATCCTTTTTTGTGTACGGCATGTGGTTGATTGCATCCTCATGTGCATTCAATAGGTATTGAATACATATGAGTGGATATCCAAAAAGAGGACATTTGGGTATCCATTGGATATCATGAATATCCATTGTGGATATCCATTAGATATCAATTGTATATCCATGTGCTGTGTGAGAGGAATGTTCAACAAGGCTTTATTCAAATAAATTAAGTCCTCAAAATGGAATTTACCCGATAAATTACATGTTTTTCTGGATTGGCATAAACATTTATGAAAAGGCAAGGAAAATGTTCAACTTCATTAATATAATATAAAAATTAAAGGGAAAAAGGCACGACAAAATTCAGTTAACAATATTCAAAATACAAAAGCTCAGCACTCACGTTCACCCTGCTCAATGTTGGGTGAAGAATTCGATGTGGCTTGTCCCCTGATTATAAAGTCAGCCATGAGATTGGCAAACTGTGTTGTGCACCTTAGGAATTCCCTCACAGATTTAGAAGGAGGAGTAGATTTGTCTTTATAGCATGCACTGAAAGAATCATTGGTGCATTCAAGGGATCGTACAACAGGACTTTCAAGGCGTCCGAAGTAGTCTGGAAAAGTCAATGGTGAGAAAATTGAAAATCACAATTTGATTACTCAACATTATTTTGCAATACACTAAAGAAATGAAATGTTAAATCAACACCAAAAAGAATAACAGAAAGAGAGATTATCATAATCTTAACCTAGTTTATTATTCTACCAATTTAGTTCATTATACTTGCATGGACTAGAAAACTATTCACAATTGCCAAGGTTCCAAGCCATCCACGCATTACAATATTTAACCCTTCAGCTCAGCATACTCACTACCTCCATTTAAGATAGCAGCTACATATAAATCTTTTTCTCATTCCCACTTGCTCATATAATGTTCTTTCAACTTCCATTGCCTCTGACTGATGCCTTCATCAACTCCTGCCTCCTCAAATTTCATCTAATCACTTTCTATCTTACTCCACCATTCCCATAACTTATTGGTCCATCATTCTTTCAGCTCACCTTACCTTTCCATCACCACCACAACTTGACAGCACCTCACTTCATATTAAAGTTTTCACTAACCTCTCTTACAAATCCATACACAAGGTTCCCATCAGAAGCTCTCTTCTCTACGTAAATGTTTCCTTCAACCATGCAATTTTCCATCAACAATATTTAGTACACATAGAAATACACCATCAATCTCTAAAACACCATGAAGATACATGCTGTGCTTAACATCTTAAAGCCTATTCCTTTCAGCTTAAATGATTTCAATGAAATCAACAGATTTCCTTACATTTTAATACCTCGGCCCAGCAGCTATTAATCCTCATCGCTTTCCTCTCACATGACCTTCAATGCAGCCAATAAGAGCAGCGATTAATTTGCTAACATGTGAAATAAAACACTTATCTGTTAGTTACATCAACTTGATGACCTATGAATAACCACAATATTACAGATGGACAACCCTTCTGGAAAAAACGATTGGCTACCTTAATTCTCCACACACTACTTTTACTTGGTTATTGTTACACACTCATACTTCCTATACTGTAAACAGATTAATGATGATGATGTCTAATGGTCACAACAGATCCACTAATTCTAACTACCACTTGATGAGGAATTTTTACTGAGTTGAGATACGTTCCCTGCACCTTTGATGAGTTTACCAAACAAATAATTCCTCTCAGTCATCTCAGTTCTACTACAATTGTCATATTTTTTTCAGTTTATTTAACCTCTTCAGTGCTGAAAAATACCTGGCCTATGAAAAAAACTTTTTCACACCTCCTTTGAGAACATATGGGACTACTGAAATTATATGTTGAATAACTTTTTTATTATTATTATTTTTGTTGAAATATTTAGGGTCCACAAATGTGTACAGTTTTTGAGAGATTTGATTATCGCATGAATAATAATGAAATACCACCTAAGTATTAATATTCTGTACATGAACATAAAAAATACAACATGGGCAAGAGATAAATAGATAAAATATAGTTCACTTCATTTGTGGCCGCCATATTTATTTCTGAAAAACTAAAGTTAAAAGAGATTCCAGTGAATGGAATCGGTGCTTTCATGGCAGAAAATTCAAAATCAGTATGTTCACAGATGGATACGTCAATACAATATTCAACTGGAAAAAGCTACCCTCCGAGGGATGTATAACCGGTTGTCCACATACGTTGATAAAGGGACCGAAGAGGTTAAACCATTCTGATGTAGCTGAGGTGGAAATCTTTAAAAGAATTTTAATCCCATTGTTTTCTTTTTCTTAAAAAAAAAGGGACTGGTCAACTGCCATATTTTTCGAATTGGAGACTTCTATAACTCCTTCATCTGGATGGTTACTCTACTCCTTCCTTCTCATAAAAATGCAACTGCCATCTATCAGAAAGGTCCATTTTTATCATAAAAAGAGGTATCTCTATGGCAAAGACCACTCTTTCAATGACTTTATACCATGCATTATTTGGTTATTTCTTCTTACACTCTTCATTAACTCCATCTTTTCCCTCTTATAGATTTTGCTCAAACTGATGTGAAGTTGAATCATTCACTCTCATTACCCTCCCAAAGAAACAGGGGTTTCCATCATCAACCTGTCCTGTACTTATATTGCCATATGAAATGTAATTATGCTTTTCGATCTCTGTATGCTCATTATTTTATTATCTCTCTCTGCATAAGTTATTTCTCCTGACAAGAGTTTTGCCTGCTCTCCTGCAATTGTCTTCAGGTTGAAACCCTTATCATGAAAAACAACTTACAGAAACAGAGACCTGGATAAAAATACTGTGATCACCTGAACAATGCTGAGAAAACCTATGCAGTAACATTATATTTATTTTCTGTTATGCAATGATCACTCAGTTACATAATTGAAAAGTAATGGCTAGAATAGAAAATAGATGTGTTTAGCATGCAATAATACCATAAGATTGAAAAGATTAAACTGCATTTACATAATTACCAGCGATTGCTGGTGAAACAAAGATGGAGGAAATATATTTTCAATGAGGCAACAGTGGGCAGATATATAAGAGATTTTTGTGCAGAACTATAAGCCAAATTACAAAAAAGACATTGGGTGCATCCAGGGGGAGTAGCGCTCACTGAGCGATTGAGCGGTAGCGAACTTTCCGCTATATCTCAGCTGCTGCATCCCCCTGGATGGTGAGCGCTACGGTGGGAATTTGAATCTTCCTCTATTGGCGAGAGAGTTCGTTCTTCGAGACTTAAAATGAAAATTACGAATTAAAGCAAGGTTGTTGGCATTCGGAAGAACTTCTGTTTAAATTACTTCGACATAATAATAGTAATTACGCAATTTTATAAACGAAATAAGATATAACGACAGTAAGCATAGGACAATAACAACAAATACAGCCAAGATGGCGTCGCTTTCAATTTGATCGAAGGGGATAATTAATATTATTCTTCTGCGTATTGAGCTTTTTTGAGCATGTAGTTAATATGTTGTTCGAACATCACATAAGACACACTTTTGGTTGCTTTCAGGCTATACTTTCCAAATTTAGACGCATATAAAAATACAAATCGACGGAGCGTACGCCGTGGAATGTCAGTAGCCAGGCAAATTGTCCGATTGAAATAGAATTGTTTTCATTCGGTAAAGGTGAGGGTGAAAATCGACGTTGAACGCATTTAGCCCCGATTTCATAATTTTCTTCTCTAACATTTTCTCAGTATGAGAGAAGTCACTGACAATTAATTATACTGTCACTCATGCTCACCCAGCAATTGCTAACCGACCGATGTGCTTTACAAAATCTAAACTCTCGGCTACTTCGACGTTATTTTAGTATGAACACGAAAGTTATCGCATGATTCACCTCAACAATCTGACAACTCGAAAGTAAATTTTGAAAAGTCCAATTAATTCTGGGTCATTTCTAAAATGAAAATGGGATAGTAAAACTTTATAGTTGTCATAGTCTAGGGGTACTTCAGTGCTCAAAGGGCTAAGGTTATATAGCATCATATAAACTAAGATCATGATTGTAAGACCTTGAGAAGCATTATTATGGAGCAATCAGGATCCACTAATGTGGTTAACTTTCTTCCTATCTTTGAGTTTTTGCTCAGATGATATAAGACTTCCTTTCTTCACTGCAGATGTAACGCATGCATTTCATGAACTACCTTCAGTTTCACAATGCAGATGAGCATAAATTTTTTTGTAATATGCATGGTTGTCTTGAGTATAACTATGGTTATACCATAACCATAACAAGTGCACTTAAGGCATTTAAATATATCACTTAATACCTACCTTGTTCATAGTTTGAAGTGAGTATTTCTATCTAACATACCTATGTCTCTTTAGCATATACTTAGCTTTTCAACCATTCTTTTTAATACTGTTAACAGCGTTGCCTTTCGCCTTTAATTCTATTTATCTCATCAACATTTAAAGATGGCCCTGTTTTGAATCTTTCCTTTTCACATTCCATTAGTTCTCTTTATATGCTTTTATTATTTCATCCTTATTTATCTTATTTTCTTTAGCATATACTTAGCTTTTCAACCATTCTTTTTAATACTGTTAACAGCGTTGCCTTTCGCCTTTAATTCTATTTATCTCATCAACATTTAAAGATGGCCCTGTTTTGAATCTTTCCTTTTCACATTCCATTAGTTCTCTTTATATGCTTTTATTATTTCATCCTTATTTATCCTTACCACATACTTACTTTCTTTCATAGTCCTTTTTTATGCTTTTGGTGGTGAGAGTATGCACCCATGTGTGCACACAGGCTTCTTTGTTTTCACACATGCCCTTGCTTTCTGTTCTACACATGACCTACCCACTCTCCCATTCCACAGAAAAAGAACTACAAATTATGTCAAAAGGCATTCCTCATGACACAATTTAATGTTTTTTCAGACTGCTATTTTGGGTCTGAAAATATACCTCTTCCATCTTTCAGAAACAATCTCGTTATGAAACTATCCTCTCTCCACCCACATCTCCTCCTTCTCAGGAATTATAATTGATTTCCCCATTCCAACGAAATGAGATGGCTGATGAGCTGGCAAAGGCTTAATCCAGCCGCAGTCCAATTGCGGAACAATACCAAGTTTTAGACAGGCAAAACTACATATAGGAGAACCTAGGCCTGGCCTTGCCAAAAGACTTCTGTCACTAAACAGGGGTCAATTACGAACGGTAGTGGAACTCCTTACAGGGCACTACCAAGTGATTTGAGGCACCTACACCTCCTGGGAACCGTAGATACACCCAGATGTAGGTGGTGCGAAGAAGTGGATGAATCCACATCCCACATACTATGTGTATTCCCCGCTGTGATGAGGACTCAGAATATATTCTATACCTATATAGGTACCTGGAGTGGAGATCCCCATAGGGGACCTATTGGCCTTCAGCAAGGCGACTGGCCTTTATGGGTGATTTCTCTAGAAGGGTGGTTGGCACAATGGACCTATATGGGTCTAAGTCCCTCACGACCTCCTTTGTGAGGAACTCTACCATGATCATAATCTATCTTGTCCCATTCCAATACATATAATGTATATAATTCTGCTCTATATTCCCACTTACACTTTCCTGCCATAGCTGTCCAAATTAGCACTCAGAAAATGTTGGGTAATTGACTGATTCCCTTTTCACCCATCTCCTAGGAGAAGCTTCTTCCTCCATAATCATGGTATATAATTAAAAATTTTAATTTCACTCAGAGGACTTGGGGGCCATTCATTTAACAAGAACTGCTTCCATTAATGGAAGCCCATTATTATTACTTCATGGATAGGTACTTTTGGAATATAATGTATCATTCTACTCATACAATGAATTCTAGCTCTGCCTCTGCAAGCTTACAAGGTTGCAGGGGCGTATCAAGGGGGGTTTTTGGGGGTTGTAACCCTCTCCCCCATTGGTAAAAAAATATATAGTTTTAAAAATTCCCGGACCCCCCGTTTACATGGGGGTTTCGGTGGTGACACCCCTCCCCCCCTTCAGATGCTTCTAGATACACTAATGCAAGGTTGAAAATTATTTGAAAGTCATCCACAGAACAATGTGGTTACCAATTCAGTGAATGACTTCCAAATAGTTTTCTTTTAAAATTTTAGGTTGTTTAAACAACCTTGTAGATGTGAACTGCTTTAATTGCTCGATTTATAGAAGTTTATCTTATTAATCTCTATCAAGAGTAATATTAAGATGCCTATGATAAGTGAAAAGTTATTTAGACCCTTAACAAGTCATTTATGTAATTAGTGGTGCTGAAAAAGAATAAAGATGACAATAACATCACATCATTGCAATGACCATGGTCGCCCTTAAGGAACTCAATGAAGAGAAGGTGAAAATTTGTCTTGAGCTATACATAGAAACTTATTACTGATCCTGAACATGAGAATGAAAGCATATAATTATACCTACTATGCGTATCAACAGCATATAAGTTGTTATAACATAATAAGTTGTTGCTGTTGAACGCATATTATAATATTACTGTATGAATTCAGCTCTGTGCGATCCAAGTTTTATACATAGAAATGAATATTTGACAACCCTGAAAAGCAAAAATTGCTAATAGGGGCGCTTCCGCTTCGATAATTATCACTGCATGTGACATATGCTGAAAGTTTCAAACATATTTGCCTGCACTTGATAAAACAAGAATATTTCCCAACTAACGATTAAATCAATTTTGTTTAGGGTCACGAACATCATAGGAAATTTTGGATCCTAAAGTCTTGCATCAAAGTATTTTTCGAGATTTTCATCGTTCGTCGTGTACGAACTTGGCAAATGGTCGATTTATATATATAAACATATGTCTTTCACTATATACTAGGCGTGGTTTGACATTTTCTTTTCGATGGTATTTAATAAAGTACAATTATTATATTTAGAATATGAGACAGTGAAACAAAGTGGACTTAATTCCGTAAGAAGGTCAAGATACACCATAGCACTGTCGTCTGCTATAGAAACGAAGAAGCCACATGACAACCGAAATTAAGCTTAATTTGTACTAATTCAGATGATTGTTTTTCAGAAAAAGCTATATATGACAAAATATTTATCTCCACATTTCGGCAAAGTCTAATGAGAAATAGTATTAATTAAAATAGTACGATTTCTACCTTTATCCGCGACATTATAGAATGGAGGATATATCGAGCGATGTTTTTAAAATATATTTCTACAATTTCAGTTTCTAATTAGTGCTACTTGTTGATTTCTCTCTGATCTAAGTAATTCAAAACTCACAGAACCATGTATAACCGGATTTATAACCCTTCTTGGATGTTCTTTGCTATTTCTAACTTTTCGATTGCGCGCCGCTACCTAAGGGCTGAGAGCAGTGAGCGGTCCAAAACACCGCTCACAAATATGGCGACCGCTCAGTACTGAGCGGCTACGTAGCGGTCGCATCCAGGGGGAGATCACCCATCCGCTCAGTGAGCGCTCAGTGAGCGCTACTCCCCCTGGATGCACCCATTAAGGTATATCAAGGGGCATTTAGCATTCCTACCTGGTGTACAGGTAACTGCTGAAAATGCTGGATTATCCATTTCATGCAATGCTCTCCGAAGTATAGATTCAGCTTCCGTGATACAAGATTCTGAAATGAAAACATTTTCTTTTCAAAATCACAAAAAAAGAATTTGAATCAATTAAATCTGACTGGGCTTATGGATAGGTTGAATCATCAAAATCTGAATATCTTTCTTTATCAATATTTTGGTTCATACAAGATTTTTCCTCAATAGTTAATCTACATAAGGCAACATTTAAAAAATTGAAAGCACATTTTATACAACCTCATAATTATGTGACAGTAAAAAATTATACCACTTTTGTGTGTGAGCCAATTTCTATGCTCAGATTTGCAAACAAATAAGCATTGGTACTGCATTGGAAAATCAGCACTTAAAAAAGGGGAGGCAAGCAAAGAAAGTCACCAAGAAGTGAACTTAAAAGCTTGAAGTCAAAATAAATTTCTGAACTGAATCTGAACCAAGAACTGAACTTAAAAGTTTGAAGTCAAAATAAATTTCCAACCTATGAATTCCCGAGTCCTTGCAGCCATTTCATTTTCTGAAAGTTCTTGTATCCGTTTAAGCTCCTTTTGCTCTTGTTCTAACCTAACATCCAATGCTTCTTTTTGGGCGAGTAGATCAACCAATTCTCCTTCCACTGTTGCTTTCTCTTCCAAAACCCAGTCCAATTTATTAGATATAACCTGAAAAAGTTTAATTTATGCCAGAGCAACTATAAATACAAATTAGCTAAATTACCTAAAACAAATTATCAGAATGAGGTCAAGTCACAGGTATTGTGTACAGGTAACACCCACAGCTCCTCACTGTAAGTTTCATACAAAATGTGCAGCAAGCATGTGGAAGCATTTACAAGTAAATGTATATTAACACAATTTTCCATCAACAGACCATGTTAGCTAAATCTTAAAATTAATCTTTGATGTGAATTCCCTACATGATACATATATTTCCCCCATGGTAGTAATAATCATGAAAGTAATAATGGAGACATTCACTCTTTTGTTACAATAAACAAGTACCTATCTGCTTAGAACAATCGCTTTCGATGGGTGAAGAGGTCACTCTTCACCCATAAAAATCTAATATAACTTGCATATTCTATAGTTTATTATTTGTGCAATAGTTGCTTATACACAATCACGATAGCACAAAATTTAAAAATTCCTTCATTATTTTACTGGGTATACTACTTAATGATCTACATGGAGGGCAAATGAAAAAATGAATACACTTAGAGGATGCAGACCAAACCTGTCTAGAGATATGATATAAAGAAGAGTGTATGAATAAAATCCCTGACAACCTTGTATGTACAGTGAAAAACCAATTATGTACTGAGAGTATTAAAAGAATCTCAGCAGAAAATGTATAAAGAAAGAAAATTACTTCTTTTTCTTTTTCCACTGCTTCTTTAGTAGCAACTAATTCTTTCAAATCCTCTGCTTGACTAGCGGATTGCTGGAGAGATTCCTTCATATTGAGTCTATCACTCTCTATTTCCTTGAGCCTTGTATCAGCTGCTACCCTGAGCCTTTCTGCTTCTTCACAGGATGCCTTGGTTATGGTTAGTTGCTTGTCCACTTCAGCTTTCTGTGAGGGAACAAGAGAAAATCCTTGATTGAGATATCTCGTTTGGGGGAATTTCAGTTTAAACAGTCATGACAGCGGTGGGGAATAAACTGGCTCAAGACATACCTTTTACTAAATATCAAATTTAAACTATCAATAAAATTAACACCTGCAACCAGAATTCATAAAGCCTAAGTTCATAAAAATCCAAATCATTTAACGCTAATTAATTTCCAGGTTACATAATGATACTGTCCAAATTAAAAACCCTGTCGAAAAAATTCAAATGTAAATGACCAATATGACTTCATTTAATGAGGCCTTTAAATATAAGAATACAGAATAATTACATATGGAATGTTTAATGGTAATCAACTTACATGACGTAACAACTGTATGTGTTCTTCCCTGAGTTTAGTGTACACATCCTTCAGCTTCTGGAATTTTTCTTCTAAGCCCTTTGATTTCTCTAAAAGAAAATTGGAAAACAGTTGACACAGTGCTTTACCAGTCAAAAAATTTAACATTTGTCAAGCAACTCACTTTCTGTTTCCTGGAACTTTTCCACAGCCTCCGCTTGGAGTAACAAATCTTCCTTCACCTGTCTTTCTTGAAGTAATTCATTGTCCTGTAAAAAGTTTGTGAGTCACATTAGCTAGTAACATAAACATCAGTAATTATAATAACAACTTCATTTGTCCAAAGATTTGCCGGCCCAGGAGGAGGCAGGGTAAATCCCTCGCTTGTCAATTCCAGGGTTGCCGGCGTGAACCCCGCCCGGGGAGGTTTTTCACTGCCCGGGGCATGGATGTATGTGTTAGTGTAATTGTTATTAGTGGAAGTACCTGATATAAAGACCACATGTGTTGTTTTCGGGTCAACGATAAATAAATAAAGAAATAAAAATCACATTGAAAAATGAATATAGGACACTTCAAGAGAAAAATATGTAGAAAACAATTTATACAAGAAAATGTAAAATTCATGCAAAAATAAGCAAAAATATTTGTTAGAGATATCATAAGAGGTACATACAATCATCATGAAAACAAAAATAGAGATCCTAAAAGGTTATTTACAAGTACAATCATTCTGCTAAAAATAAAATAGAATTAAGTTATTTAAATTTAATAACATAGATTCATAGTTATATCTATGAATTTAGATATAACATTTTATATTAAAGGAAAGATAATGCAATTTTCCACAAGTTACTTGTGGAAAATTGCATTATCTTTCCTTTAATATGGAACGTTTCCACCACATCTCGCCTGAATCGATATTATATAACATTTTCTTAAAAGTGGTACTTTTTTGTGTTCATTTGATCTCCGTGGGAAATTTATTGTACAGCCTTATGATCATAGCTTTGGGACCATGAGCAGAGTTACATAATGCTCTCTATTTTTATACCCTTCCTCCCATTTGATTTGCAAGTGTTTTCCCAAAATCCTCCTCCTCGGTCAAGTTGCTGCAGTGTAGTGGAAGTGCTTCAAAGGCACTGCTGCAGCCCCTCTGTAGTGCTGCTGACATGGGGATATCAGAAATTTGACTGTGTCAGGCATGCTGCAGCAGTGCATCTGCAGCTACTGCAGCTGCATATGCTTTTACAGGGATGTGATAATTTGTGAACGAGTCTATTCTGTTTATTCTCTCCTCTCCTCATATTTCTGACTGCTGGCTTGAAAGACGTTAAATTTAATTTAATAGTATCAGGTGAGATGTAGTGGTACTGCATCTTTGAAAAAAGAAAAGAGTCAACTTTGTTTTGCCCATAGTATTGATTACATTTTTGACATGCTTCAACGCATCATCCTCAGGATGAACTATAAGAGTCGTGAGGTTGCTATTTAACATACAAGAGGGTTGACATGTATGCAATGTATCTCTTCACCATTATAACATTGCAATGGAAACAGCTTGGCTATACTGAGTTACAGATGATGGGGATGTGCATGCAAACCCTTTCTCGCGTTCAACTCTGAGGTATTGACAACACAATATCGCTGAGTAAGTTATGCGCACATTGGCGAATTTTACAGATATGTTACTTTGAATGAAACTGTCCCCCTCATTATCCGTCATAGGTTTTTTGGTCACCCCCTCTCACGTATTCAACTATGTAGTATTGATGATGCAATGCCACCCAGTAGGGTCTTTGAGTCGTCTCATGTTTTCTTGTCCGAGGGTGTGTTCCTAAACTTTGGCAGTCACTCCTCTCAACCTTGCATTTGTTTGGATGTACTTGTCTGGGCATACTCATTGCATTCATGCACAACTACCCAGCTACATTTATTGAATTCTTAGATACAGTTTTATTTCCTGTTGGGGAAGCTTTGCGACCAAATTCAAACAGGTCAACATTCGCCAAAAATTAATGGAAAAAATTACAGAAATTAGTTATGTATCAGCTAAGGTATAATTTTATCAATTAAAAGATAACCGATTTAAAAAGTAATGGTTGAGTTAAATAGTAAACTACATTTTTATCACTTAACTTTAATCATTGACTTTTTTAATAGTTAATCCCAACTATGCTGAAATGTTATTTACCTGATTATTATCCAATACCAAGGTACTTCCATGCTATAAATGGTCTAAGCCCAGAACTTTTAAATGTCCATTTAGTGAAGCTAATGTTGCTTCCTTCATAAGTGTCATTGTGCTTGAAAATTGGCAGAATGTTTATTATGGAGGTAATTTTGATTCTAGTTTTGGATTTTTTTAACATTTCAATTCAACTTCAACTGTTCATTTCCCGTAGCATGCAGAGCACACACCAATCGATGCACTAAAAATATATGGATCACCAGCGAAATTCAACAGATGTCTGTCATGCTTAAGGAACTGGCATTCTAAAGTAAGGTACGTCATTGTCCGAAAGCTAATATGGAATATAAGCTTTGCAGAAAGGTCTATTGTAAAGCCCTAAACAATGCCAAACAAACATTTAATGATAACAGGATAGCTGAACCATCTAATACACCTAGAGAAATTTGGAATATTATAACAGCAATAAAAACGTTGCTAAAAATCACCTGCCTAACCTAAATTCACATGATAACCCAATTTATGATTTCTCGCATCCCACCAACTCATTTGTTCAACATTTCTGCCCGCTACCTATTCCACTGACATCTTCATCCACTGATGCTCACCTGACCATTTAATACAACCCTAGCTCTAATTATTTCTTACCCAATGTACAGCCTCAGAACTCAAAGCTAAAATACTGTGTTTGGGCACTAATCGCAGTTCCGGTATTGATGGTATTCCTGGAAGAATCATAGTAGCATCCTATCCTTGTAGTCTGGACCCAATGTAGTACCTATCCAATGAATTCCTTCAATTATGCAGATTTCCAAGGATGCTTAAAGAAACCAAATTCTACAAAAGAAAGGGTAATTCCAATGATTTGCACAGAACGACTCACATCATTTATTGCATCACCTAAACTAATCTCCACATGCCAGCATGGTTTTAGAAACATTTCTTAGCTTTTAGATCCACTATCCACGAAGATGATAATTTTATTCTAGCATCACTGAATAACAAATTATATACTGTGGGCTTATTCATTGACTTTTCTCATCCCCTTTAATAATGTTAACCATCATTTACTGTTTAAGAAGCTGGAAAAGCTAGGCATTTGTGGCATTTCCAATAACTGGATTCAATCCTACTTAACTGATATGTCTCAAAGAATAAGTTTGAATATTAATAGTTCAGAGTACAACTCCACCTCGAAATGTGTCTATTGTGGTGCTCTTCAGTGATCTATCTATTCTGGGCCCTATACTATATTTCTTATCAATGATCTCCCTCATTACCTGCAAATGAACTGTTCAATGGTTGTCCTACATGCTGACGATACAAACATTGTTTCATCTCCATCACTATACCACACAGTTTAAAAAAGTGAACTACCACTGTAGCACTAAAGTGATTGGAGCTGCATAAATTGCTGAGATATCAATATTGATAAATCTCTAGCAATGCATTTCAATCTTATTGCCCTTATACTTGCGCTTAATCTTGACCTTGATGGTCAGCCCATTTGAAACTCAAGATGCCAAATTCTTGGGACTTTCAATCTCTGCAAATCTTTCATGGGATGAGTACCTATATCTGTAATCTGCTTAAAGTATTTCAGGGTTCTCGTCATATGTTTAGAGTACTATTTGATTATTTTATTATTTTCCTGAGTTATTTTGATTTATTGTCATTATTAGCTATTTGAAGGTTATTGAAGGATTTTTAGTATATTTCAAAGGTTGGTTATATCTTTTCTTTAAGGTCAAAAATGTCAAACGATCATGATGAGTTGGCTGAGTTTTGTTTTTGAAAAAAAAAACTGCTACATCTTTCATTTACTTAGATAGCTGATGGATTTCATTGGTAATTCAATGGTTTTTGTGCTTAGTTTGTGAGTTTGGGTCTCTTTTTTTTCCTAAAATTAGGGGAAAGCAGATATCAAAGTAATGGTGACACGTTGAGTAGAAAATAATCAGTGATATTTTATGAAAATGTCAGTTATTAATGTAAATATACTTGATATTGCTTAAGACAAAAAATATAGGTGCATGCATATACTAGCCAGCACTAATAAATTCAAGCCATTGAGAATGATTATCATGTTAGTAACTCCTAATTAAATGAACAGCTAAGCAATCACAAAGTCTTTGAGGCTGTAACTCTAAGAGACAATATTTATTAAAATGCCTTTAAAACTGAAGATCTTAAACTAGTCTGTTGGTACCTTTGAGGCATATACATATTTGGTGCAGTGTCCCATTGATCGTGTGTCCCTAAGCCCATAAGGCAAAATTAGGATTTTAGGTTGGACCCTATTTCTGGGGTCAAAAAGTCATATTTTTAATATTTTGCTTAGACTCAACAAAACTTACAATCTTTTTCTAGCCAGGCACCAAATTTCATCCATGTGGCTCGAAAGGAAGTGTCTAAAATTACAGGTCAAAAATGACACACAATCAATGGGACACTCTATAAACTAAATTATGTATTAAGCAAAAAACAGCAGGCTGATATTTTTTATTGACATTATACATCATAGTATTCAGTATAGAATGCAATATTGACCAGTCATGGTTTGATAAAGAGACAATGGTCATTTTAATACCTTGGCTGATATGCTGTCTTCAAGTTGAACTATTCTGAGTTTCAGTTCTTCCAATTTTCTTTTGTATTCAGCAACTATCATCTGATTTTCAGCCCGAAGTCTGGCAATTTCAGCCTGTAGCTGCTCTATTAAACTGTCCCTGTGAAGATAGTAACTGTTTGATTACCTAAACCATAATCATTGCCAGTAGCATTTATTTTCATAAAAATAAATTTGATGGCTTACATGCAGGTTTGGGAGTATTATTTAATGAAGATTAAAATTTTCATTTTCATTTTAGTATGAAACCATAACATAAATGGAGGATATTTGTAGTAAGAAAATGATTTGCATAACATATGCTATTAACTTCCATGAGAAATTAATCAATCATGATGAAAAAGGCACCGATATATCCCAACTTAATAGTTTGAGAATCTTATTTTATTTTTGATGGAGCTATGATTTTGGAACTACATAGATATATTAGATTCAGATCAGAAATTTTATATTAAGTTAGACTACAAGAAATATAAGAAAACATTCATCCTACTAACTGAGAAAGGTATCAGCAGTTATACATTGAGATGTGGTAATGGGCACATGATCAACCTTTAGGACCTGAAAGATTTTAGTCCTCAAGAAAATATACGTAGAAGTACACCCTTATGAACCATTTGGTTTCTGGTGTAACTTTATGGAAGCAGTTCTTCATAATGATATCAATGTCGTACATAGTGCACAAACTCATTAATCATTCTAAAATTAGTAGCCCCAAACAGCATCACGTTGTGAAAAAAAGTATTTCTAAGTCATTATAAAGATAAAGAGTGTAATTTGGTGGGTGGCATGTGATATCAAAAAAAGATGTGACATGGAGAAAGATTCAAGAGAAGATTGATATTATTAATAGAGGTTAAAGCTGTTTTATTGATGAATCAGGGTGAATACAGGCAAAAACAGTGAAAGAAGAGATGTATCAAACAGTGAGGAGGAATAATATTACAAATGGAGGTTAACAAAGTGGAAGCAGAGAACTGGATCACCAGAGAACTCTCTCCAAAACAGGAAGGCAATAGAAGAAGTAAATTTGTTAAATGTTTCAGGTAACTTAAAGTAATTGTCATTTCTTACAATAGTTTCCTTGCAAAAGGGAAAAAAATGGTTGTGAAGTGTCCAACATTTTTTCATAGTAAAAAGGAAATGAGTAACATGGTTTATTTGCTAAAATGTTATTATTTAGAGAAGAGGTTAATACAAAAGAAACTTACCGCTGGGCAATAATATCTGGTGATATGGAACCATTGCGAGCACTACCCAGATCTACAAGGTCACCTGTTGTTGAGCTTGAATCAGATGTTGCATCTAAGCTAACTAAAGCTTCAGCACCACCTCCACTATCCATCACATCTGTTGACATGGATGACTCAGGAGGTTGCCGAGGAAGAATCACTACAGGTGTAACATAAGTGCCCAGGTCAGACTGCACCAGGAAGTTAGGTGGATGCTGCAAAAATAAAGACTTTCTTTATTACCATCAATGACATCAGATTCATAACTGAGTAGTCATTATTAGGTTTGCATAATCAATCTGTGTAGATAAGCTCAAATTATATACATTAATGCAAAAGTTCACTGATGTATAAGCCAGCACAAGTACATGAAACAGTGTTACATAAACTCTCTCTTTGAGCATGATATTACAGATTGATCCATAAGCAAAACAAATAAGGTGGCACAAACCTCTGGTAATAAGGGTATGTGGATTAGGTTTTTGAAGTATTGGAGTGTACTAGCATTGAGGTAGAATTGTCTCAGGTCCCGAAATTGTTTAAGAAACCTCTCTCGATGTCCTTTAAGTGTATCTGATGGAAGACCTAGAAAAAAAGTGGTACATTACTATGCTAATTTTGCCACGATAGAGTATAGGTAGGTAATGTATATATGTATTTATATCCCACAATATTTACTATATTTATTGTAGCATAATAAATTTAGAGTACATGTTTGTGATAAAGAAGAACAACTGTTCTATATTAAAGATAGTTATGTCAAAAGTTTATTTCCGGAAATAAGAACTATTTTATACAAGTATTCCTCACTTGTATTCAGTTTTGAGTTTAAGTTTTCCAAGTGTTTTCCATAAGTTTGGCTGGAATGAAGTGAAGTATACACAAGAATAGTAGGCGAGACAGAATTCAACAAGAATCTGCCATATTATGCCAGGAATGTCCATAGTTACTAAAATTTTAATGTTAATATAGATTAATTACAAATTGCCATGATCATTCCCCAGTCACCATTACTCCATTACTATGGTACATAATAAAACACTTCCAGTAAGATATATCTCTTTTGATCATTCACAGTAGGTACTTAAAAAAAAACAATAGTAATAAATCAAATGCTTTAAAAGTACTTACTTGCATGTAACTTAAATAAGAACTTCACACAGTAATCATACAGCTGGGAAGAATCCTGTATGCAAGGGATAAGTGGAGCCAGCCGACACTGTCCAGAGCAAGTCATTGAGTTGGCTCTTGACATGTCTAACGATCCAAAAACTGAAATATGAATTATGCATAGAAATGCTGAAGAAAAAAAGAAAAGTAAACATCTCCAATTATTTTTAAAAAAATAATACTTACTAGCTGCTTGCAATGCTAATATTTCATCCATGTAATCAAACATCTCAACTGACATTTGGAAGCTGAAAGAATAAACACGGATATAAAAAATATGTGCGTTTAACTCTACTGACACAATTATTGCCATTTGTAGGGTTAAAATAGGAATGAATTCTATAATACATCATAGTTTACTGGAGTCAAACCTCCCAAAAATGGACAAGTTTGGGACCGGAAAAACTGTCCGCTACTGGGAGGTGTCCGCTATTTAGAGGGGGATGGAATTTAAATGAGTACGCAGAACCCAAGATGAATTTAAATGTAAAAACATTTGATAGGTAGCAATACATTTTTATTTTTTACATTTTTGAAAATAAATCCCTATAGCAAAAAATATGGAATGAAACAATTATTCAATTTTTACCCATAGAGTAACTATTATCATGATCAAAAAAGAATCAAAAACTTGGTCCCTAGAAAAGAGATGAGTAGCAGAGGAGTAAGCAGTGATTGGAAAGGAAACTGGCAGGAACGTGAACTTGTAGACAGACAACAGATTCCTCTAAATATTTAGAAAAGGTTTTTTTCTGGAAACTTTCCTTAGGTATACATATTTTCTTAAATAATTGAGTTTTTTTTGTACAGGGAAAGAGAAATGTTTACAGGATAGCTTGTAGTGTAAGTCCATTAATAGAGATAATTGATGGAAAAATGTTTTTCTCTGTTGTCCATGTCAGCTGTAGAGAGTGTCCGCTATTTGGAGGTATTAGTTCCATTAGCTTCCATGTTCTGCTATCGGGGATAGAAAAAAATGTCCATTTTTAGGAGACGTCTGCTATTTGGAGGTGTCCAAGGTTTGACTACATATATTTCAAGGCCTACGGAATGAATTCATAGAGAAAAAATTGTTTTAAGCCACTTGTGTTAAAGACAACAGATGTTCAATGGGGATACTTATTCACAATCAGTTGCTTGAAGAGACAAACTCTGAACTTGAGGATACTGAGTACTATATCTAAGGATCAACTATCCACTTGCCTTCCCAATAAATGAAAATGTCTCTACTGATTAAAAATAAGGTATACATTTTATTCTAAGCAGATGAAAGACAAGGAATAGGTGTACAAGTAAATTGGCAAAAAAATCATTACCACACTAAAACTTATACATCTAATAGTAATTTTGAAAAGAAAGCCTTAGTTTTGTTAACAAAGAACATAGCTATTCCACTTGGTTGTCGAGTGATACTCCACACAGCATAGCTCACTACAAACTCGGGTGTCGAGTGTCACTTGACACACAACACGTGAAATCCAGGGGCATTAAAAATAAAATTTCGAGTGGACTACTGGTAGAGAGGGTGAAAAAATCCAAGTGCAAAGGGTTAAGTGGTATAGGAATGATTTTTTAATGGAAGAACCTATACAAACAGGTCCTCTATAAGATAATCCTCAACCTACAACATATAAATTTCAGTACAGAATTTAGTTTAGAATATCTAATTGTTATTCTTAAGTACACATGCCAAAAGTTATTGCATCATTTATTCAATTATTAAATTCCAAAAATTTCTAAATGTAAACATGCCATTCTAGTTTGCAATCAATGGATTTACAACAATCACAGATTTGGTGAGAAAACATATTCTCAGAGAAGCTATTTACCACAGTGAAAATAAAATTATCATCGTCGCCTAAATCAGTACCAAATGTGCCATTAGTGAAATGAAAACAGAAAAACCATTAAGTTTCATGTCTCAATTCTTTTATTATTTCACACTACTATATTACTTAGGACAAATATTCAAAATGAAAAATTTGCCTTAGTCAAAACTTACTAGTTGTTTATGTCATTTTCTCCAATGCTTTCCAATTCCTCCTTAGTGACTTGAAGATTACCAGGAAACCTAGGATTCTTTGAGTGAAAATCCAGTTTCATTTTAAGAAGACGACAATAATGGTAAATGAGCTTCCCATAACCTTCTTTCAGGTGTCCCTGAAAAGTAGAAGAGTTTACTGATGACAGGGAAACAGTAGTTCATAATCACTGGTTACAAACATTTATGACAACCTTCGATGTTTTAAAAACAGTAGGTATATTATGGTTATATTCACTCCAGGATATCCTTTGGAATTCCCCTTCGGGGATCCTCTCATAAGTTACAAAAAAATTTTCAGATGCAGAAAAGGATCATGAAAGTAATGAAAAAAGTTCCATTACACACCCCCACTAAACCTATTTATGCAGAACAGAATACAATATCTTACCAGTACCTTGAATATACATTCTAGAAACAGTCAACTTCATCCACTAAAACTTAAATTCCTTTGAAAAAAATTCTGACTACCATAGCTATAACAAAATAACAAATGATTTTTTACACATTAACTGCCAAATAACCTCAAAAAAATACTGCATAGTATCACTCACACAGGATTCAATTTATACAATAAAATGCCATTATCAATTAGATCCCTGGACATTAAAAATGTATAAACCAAGGTAAAAGATTTGCTTCATGACAACTTGTTTTATAGCAATAAAGAAAACATGGAACATGTATTTTTGTAAAATATTATAAATTTATTTTCATCTGTATTAATATGTTTTATTTATGTAATGTGTTAAATGCGATGTACTACAACTGTTGTAATCATTTCCATGTTTTTCCTATTCCTCATTGCCTATTTTAAGCTTTAAAACATTGTGTATTGTTATTTGTTATTTATGTTTTTTATATGACAACTCCATGCAAATGTATTTGCCTACAGACAATAAAGGTCTATAACAAATATATCTATATCAACTTTTAATCGTGTTTATATTTTAAGAGAGTTTTCACTGAGATTCTCACTGAGAAAAAATGCAGGTAGTACTAATTACAATTACAATTATATAACAAGTTATAATAATCTTATATTTACATTTTAAAATACATACCCATAGTTTTCCAATGTCTTCAATTTTCCTCTTGTACCTTTGGGAGTGGGGAATGACTTGTGGGTGGCCTTCACGTAAAACCTTGTGTAGTACATGGCAGAACTTCCATGCTATTATTCTGTTATCTTCGAGAGGTAGCCTTAACACACAAGACCAGAATGTGTTGGCTCCCTTCTCCTGGAATGTGCCAATGATGGCACCTGAGCATAAGCTAAGGAATTATTTCGGTGCTTATAGTAAAGTCATTAGCTTCTTGAGGCAATCATTTACTAACAAAGTTTAAAAAAGCAAAATATCAGCACTACATAAAAATCCATTGAATGACAGGTATGGAAACAAATAGTCATGAGCAACCATAAAATATTTTTGACTTTTTCATGAACTTTAAATTGTAAATAAATGGAATATGGACAGTTTGCTAGTTTCAAGAATCAAATAAAAAATGGGAGTCTTCAATGAGAGTAAATCCAGACCTTGGCTATCCTCAAGAAAAAAGCAAAATGTACTGTCTAAATTTAAGTGGCAATTCCTTTTAAACGTATTAGCAGCAAAATAATTCTCTCCAATCCCTGCAAAATCACAAATACCATACAACCATTTTTTTATTAGTTGAGTAAAGTTTAATAGTTTTATTAAGACCACCCAACTAATGGTTATGTATAAAACTCGTATTATTATCTAAAAGAGAAAGAAATAATGAACACTATAAATATTAGTCCTTTTTACTATAGGAATCAAAGGATGTTGATAAATATGCAATTGAAAGGATCCCTATCAACCTTTATACTTTCCCCTAACCATCAATTAACAACAAAATAACTTGCTGGACTGTAAATGTCATTGATAAAACTGAGCCAAAATCAAAAAAAATATTCCTGAAGTGATTTTAAATATGAGAGCAAAGAATTACCTATAAGAATACCATTATAACATCGAAATGACATGTAAGCATGATGGAACCACTGAATCAAGTAGCTGTAGAGGTAACATATTAAACTTTTAGACACTTAAAATTATTTGAATTATGTAGATATTTCTTTTGAATTACACCCTTTCATGACACTGAATCCAAACAATAAGGCAATTCATAATTCACTCTCATCTAATAATTAATGAGTTAAAGATGAAGAACCCTATTTGGCCATCTTTAATAGCAATTCTGAAATATTTCTGAGGGCGCAGAAACGTTTTGAAGAGATCATGATTTTTTTCCAGATGACATCTTACTTTTATGGGCTGAGTCTACAGCTGGAATTTCCAGTGGATGAGATTCATCCAACAATATGGAACATAAAAATTTCCATAAATCTAATATACAAGAAACTAAATATACAAGTTATGTCTAAATGTAGACCAATATTTAAGGATACTTCTTACATGTTTTTCTTTTACTGGATTTTCAACTTGATTTATGGCTTTGCTGATACTGATTCCCTGAAATAGAAGAAAACCAATTCAATGTAATACCAAGTAAGTTTTCACTCACACGCACAACTACATTCAAGGGGATGTAGATGGCATTAACGATTCAGGATATATTGTTTAGTTTTAAACCAAAATGCAAATAACAATAATTTTTGATGGCCAAAGCAGAGCTTCAATGCACATTTTGCAGATCTTAGGCATGAATATAAGAAGATCAGATAAAATTATATCAGATTGCACTTGCAATTGCAACAGCAAGATGCAGTAAAAAAAAAGCTGTGTTCAACCCGAAGGTTGGTCATTGATAGGTGAAGGTAGAGCTCATCCCGTACTAAGTCAATGGCACATGAAATTCACACATTCAGGGTAGGGGGGTGAGTTCCTTTCCGTGGGCCACCTGCAATTTCCCAAGTTCTGACACACTGAAAATCGAATTGCGAGGACTTTAGGTGGGGGTATCCAGAAAGGCTCTTGCCCGGGATTTGAACCCAGGACCCTCAGGTTGGAAGCACAGCACTCTACCCACCAAGGCACCACAACCCCAGATTCAGTTGCCCAAATGGACTTTTATTGAGAGCCTATAAAGTGAATGGAGTTGGAGCTTATTGTGAATATCAACGAAATGCCAAAGAAATTAACAGTTCTAAATGGTAAGGAGATTATACAGTAAGAAATACACAGAATATATACAGGCTTGGTTCAGGAAACTCTTGATACTCCCTATGCCATGTATTTATATCCTGAATTTTTCGTATTTATATCCTGAATTGTTCCATGTTTGTCAGAAATAATCGACACCTGTTTATGCCAAATTCTGCTATTCATTGCCATGAGACACGTGGTTGTGAAAATGTTCATCTGGCAAATCAGCCACTAAACATAAGCAAGAAAGGTCCTCATCATTCAGCCTCAATGATCTATAATAAGATTCCATTTCAATTAAACGTTTATCCAGCCAAAATGTTTTTAAATGTAAATTAACCCTTTCGCTGCTGTGAACGTACCTAGCACCATCGCACGGCAGGCTGCTGTGAACATACTTTTTCGTTCTCACTGGAGCACTTTTACTTTTCTACCGCATGTGACGAGTAGGTTTCCGGAGAGTGTGCTACAGCGAAAGGGTTAAAAGAACTGCTTACTTATAAATGCTACTACAGCGTTGATGAGTTTTTGAGTGAAATTTTTGAAGCCTATACTTTTTACTGCTTGTTTCTTCTTTGCATGTATTTTTGTATGTATTTTTTGTATGACTAAGTCCTATGTTGTACTTGTATAACCGACGGGACATTAAAGATTATTTTTATTATTTCTCTGGTAGTAACATTTTATTCTCTATCAGATTCACAAGTCAGACAATAATGTAACATCTTAGACCCTCAGATTAAACTACAAAACTTTATTAAAAATGAAGGTATAATGTAGTACAAATGAGTACCTAACAGTCTATGGGCTTCCCACCTATGAATTGAAGTGTCTAGTCAGATAAAAGAGGGCTTAGAGGAAAAATGGAATGAAATTTTAGGCAAATGCAGTTTACAAAGGAAAAAAAATATTTCCTCAATCATTGGGCAAGGTTTTTCCTGACGATGTTTTTTTTACTGCTCATCATGAAGTGAATAATCAAGGGAATTGACCCTCAGAGATGACCACCAGAGTCTTCTTCTCTGCTACTGTCCACCGTACTACTGCTATCAATTACAGCACAGCTTCATTCTTCTGCTCTGCCTATTCATTCTGAATATCCTCACCAACCTTGATTGATTGCCTTACATTCACTCTCCCTACCCCTTTCTCTCCACCCGGTTATCTCCTTATACAAGCAAATGCTTTACTCTTTCTAGAAAACCAACAGACTCGTGCTCTTTTCCTCTTCCTCGAAACGCTAACTACTTTCCCCCGACACACATTCTCGCCTGCTCCGTTCTCACTCTTCCGTGCAGAGCACTCGGTGCCGGAGTCGAGCGGGGGAGGAAGGGACTGAGGTCGGCGTCCGAGGAAGCTGCTCGAAGCGGCACCATCGCGCTGCCGCTACGTACCGCTGGTCTCGCAACTACGCCAGTATTTCCCGTTCCGTCAGCTGACTTCAACCCGGGACACATCCATCTAAACTCACGAGGCCTGAGGTTACTGAATAGCACGGAGGATGATGGGTCGTTTCGCGGCAAATACGGCTCGTTCGGGCGCATAGTAGTCCGCAGGAAGAAATGGTTCCCACGCTAGGATACACGAATCCTAGGGATGAGCAAGGCGATTCTTCCCGATACGCGGAAAAATGTTAAGATAACAGTGAAAATCAGCAATTGCTCCACGGTAGAAGATACAATTGAAATGCTCAATCAGTAACAGGTTCAACTGAAAGATTTACGCCTCGTGATTACTCTTTAGAGATGACGAAGTGGAATATTTCTCCTTGATCAACTTGAGCTTTCTAACTTCTAATTCAGGGGAAATTATAAGAATAACATGCAATTCGATCACCCATCTTCCTTTTCTTTCTTCTGCTTCTTCGCCCTTTACCGTCGCATCTTCTCGATTTAATTATCAATAGTCACAGATACTGGTAAGCGAGTTGAAGCTCGGCCTCAATGGGGTAGAGTATTCGAGTACTTCATTCACTTTAAACGCGGCACATGACTTTCTTTCCTTCTCCTCCCTCTTCACAAATATAGTCTCGTCTCCAGAAGTGTCCCCCCCTCCATCCAAGAAAACACCAACTGCTCCCTATCAAAAAATTCGTTTAAATATAAATAAATAAACATATCCAACTGATTATGAGATTATTAGATAAGTTTATCATTTCTCTCTCGATATTCTCTGAGATCTACATGGGAGAGAAAATTAATAGAACCCGATGAGTAAAGGGATGATAGCGAAAGAGCAGAAAAAAAAATATCTCGGAGTTTGATTTCCTCGCCCTCTTCAGCCTCCATGAAAGGCGGTGCAACCATGTGAAGAAAGAAAAAATATAAAGATCTCCTCCTACCGCTCTCTCACGTAACCCATCCAGCTGCGGTTGATACGATGAAATTAGTCGTGCGTGAGAGGCGGAAAAACAGAATTTTCCTAGTCCACGTGCTGTAGCAAACGAGACGGCGTCCAGGAAGAGGGGCGAGGAGGGCATAGGGCCTTCGGGGAAACTACGGGGATGACGACTTGGCTTAGAGAGAAATTCGTACACGGGAAGGAATGCGAAGACGGTGAAAGGAAGCCGTTTTGTCGGCAGGTTAATTCATTTCACCAGGGTCAGTTGCATTATCATAAAAGCTCCACCAACATTGGTAGGTTTGTAAATAGCCCCAGCCTGCGTTGCCCCACCATGTAGGTAGAGCCTGCTAACTTTTTTCCATCCAATTCGCGTTTCCTAAATTAAATACCTCATAATACTTTCGCCTCATTATCTTCTGCCTGCTTTCATTTAATCCAGAGTAACCCTTATTTTCCTTCCTCTTGCACGCTTACTTAACATTCTCCCTCCATCGCCCTCTTCAAAATTCCATTGCATCTCAAAACGTCTTCCATCAACTTTTACTGCCTTCTGATTTCTCCGACTACCTTCACTCCCCCACCACGATTAACAACTCCTCATCGTCTTCCTTTTCCTTAAAGCTAACCCTACTTATTCTTCTCCAGACCATACGTCAAAGGAATTTCCACTCAACCTCTTTCTACAAGGACCATGCTTTTGAATCACACAACACACCTTTCTATCTTCATCAGTGTTCCACTAATAATTTTAAGTTCCCGGAAGAGCTCCGTCACATATTATACCGCAGCCATTTTTTTCCGCCTGCCTTTTAAGGTAATAACCATTTCAGCCAGTCCTTTTAAGATAATAAATACTCAATAGAGAGGAGGCTACTGGCGAATCATTAAAACAAACAACGAATGCTTAGTCCCCTACTTGAATGCTTTGTTGGAAATATACTTCGAGTTTAGTGCTTCGCCCGTCTGAAGGGATGTTAAGTCCTGTTTGCGCATTTCGTTAAGAGGAGGCTAATGCTGACACCGAGTTTCTCTCCTCCCGTCCTCCATACCCTTCCAATCCCATCCTTCTACTTCTTCCGGTCTGAGCACCTTTAGGTGCGGGAACAGACTTGAAAACCACAGATGTTGACACGCTGACTAAGAGATGTCGAGCAATATCGACAAACAGGATCACACAATTACAGAATCACGAACACACACAGGCGTATCCAGGGTTTTTTTGGGGGTTTGTATCCCCCCCCCCCCTTCAGACGCTTCTAGATACGTTAATGCAAACACAGAATTAGGGTGTTTGCTGATATGGGAGGGAAATCGGTAGTTTTAACTTCAAATTGTGTCAAAAAATATATGGTAGTAAAAGCATGAATTATCAGAAGATCACATTAAATATATTCTTGGGTGAAATAACAGAAAACGAACAGCTGTCGCCTTATCTTCGGTATTATAGTGCCCTGGGTGGCGACACTCAAAACATCGAAAGAATAATATCACTCCACGCATCAATATGAAAATATCAGTTACAGAAAAATGGTATGCACGAACCTTCTTGATTAATTTTTCTTTATCGACTTTAAACGAATATAGAATCCTCTTAAGTTTTATCAGTTCCGTGAAGTTGCGTACCTGGGTGGAACAACCCTCTCACCGTTGTTCTACAATGACGAAAATAAGATAAAGTAAGGGATATAGAAAAAGAAAAAGGGATATGCGAGGTCATGCACCAGATTTCAAAACGTAATTTAACAAAGAAAGTAATTTATGAATTTTACGCAAAAGAAAACACGGCATATGAGAGGCAAAGGGTGAGGAGTTTAACCTAAGTATTCTGATCTCCAGGTTCACGCGTCGGAAAATTTAATTCAGCCATTGACGATAGTTATACGTCCCGAAGTAAGAGAGAGCGGAGAGCGATAGGGAGAGAAGACTGTGACAAAGGCGAAGGGAGCGATCGTAGGGCCACTTAACACCACAATGCATGTTTAAACTGATTCACGAGTAGTTCTTCACCCACCACGGGGATCTCTTCCCCCGCACCCGTTTCATCCCTACTCCCACCTACGACAGAGACCAGATAATCCCGGACAGGGAGACATATTCGACAAACATCAATTCTCTCCACCTGTCCTCGCCGTCTTATAAGAATAAATCGAGATGACTCGACATTTACGAAGAGAGAGAGAGAGAGTTAATTCATGATTTCGGAGATTTTGCAGCCACATGGCTAGGGGTTAAAGGAGGGAGCGGTGGTGAAACAGGAGAGAGGGAACGAACGACGGATGTGGGGCGAGAAGGGAGGCAGGCTGGGGTCAGATTCGGTGAGGGCGGAAGTGGCGCGTCTTGAAATAATCCCCTGTTAACCCAACCCTGAAGGAACGCCCTACATGCATAGGGGGCCTTCTGACTGAGGCTGCGCCCAAAACGAAATGTGCCGCTCGCGATAATTTGCGCCTCGCGTCCTTCGTCACCAGATTGCATTATAACGCATACGAAACAGTTAGTACTCACAACCATTCCAGAAAGATACAAAAAACATTACATAACGGCGGCGGATTGAGCGCGAATAGACAAATTTTGCCGAGTTTTCGCAGGGAAATGGAACCACGAAAATTTGAACTTTTCTCTTCGTGTTTCTTCGAGATCACCGCGAGCAGTGAGATCCACCATAAAAATTTTTATTCTGAGAATTGGTTTATGCACAAAGATCACCCTTTGCATATTTCACTAGAAACTTCTATGAACTGACAAATCCATACATAACCCTTCGCACTCACCCGCAAGGGCATGTGACTGTGGGTAATGGGTCCCCAGACGCAAAAATAAGGTTGAAAAAAATGAGTCGTGCTACAAATGGGGACATTATTACGTGGATGGTACTAAGCGATTACCGCGTGGTCGTGGTTGGTGCGAGAGAAAAATAAGTTCATGGACCTTACTGCTCGACATTCTACCATTCCAGTGGAGTAAAGAGGAGAAGGACAAATATCGAAATGGAAACATGACAGTTGCTTATTTATTTGACAATAAATTTTCAGACGAAAAAATTCCTAAACAGAAAACAATAAAAAACAACTTTACTTATACTAAACTCAATATTATCAACACTATCATGATACCCTTCTTCATCATAAAATTAATAAAGCATCAAGACTAAAAATTATATCACTAAAATAAAACCGAGCTCAGGGATGAATAACTAGGTACGTATTTTACCATGACTATAAAGCGTCTGTTTGTGTAGCCTTGAAACAAACGTGGGGGATACATAATAAGAGCTAGTGACAATGATAATTAAGAGGTGTCCCGAAATTCGTACATCGGATCTCAATGATTTACCGACGGCGCTACACCTTTGGATGTTCAAGATCACAAGGGGCATTATCCATCATTAACATCAACGACGAGGTCCCACATAGGAGGACATCCCAACAAATAAAGGCATGCTTTGTGGACCCAGATAGGTATATGGATCATGGCGGAAGATCATGCCGGAAGATTGGCCGGTAAACACATGTCCACATCGCGCATTCGAACATCACTTTTAAAGCATAAGCACCTTTAAAATAAAATTATCAGTGCACAAATGGCGACTGGGTTTCTTCCGATTTACGAAATGCCTCAAAACTATGCGTCTTGTCCCACACACAATGAATTTCCATTCCACGTCTCATATAAGCTAAACTACAAAATACGGTTAAAATTAAACAATTTAAATGGTTGATCCATTCCGTTGGTAAATACGCTGGTGAAATGGCAATTGAACACGTGATATTAAAAAAAAACTTTAAGCCAGATAATAATATGTTCACGACATGAAATATTATGCGATTGATCGAAAAAAAGGGTGTAGAAAAAGTATAGGAATTAAAAGGTTTGAGGAAACATTTACGATGGTCAAACAAAAGGGGATTTTTTTAAATTGATACTTTCACGTGGTAGCCCTTAATCACGGAGATGACTAGCGCTGTCACGATTTGATTCCCTTTCCTTCTTCGTATGTACAAAACTACCAGTCGCGTACGCGAGGCCGACGAAGGAAAATCAATGCTGAATAGCAGACACGCTTGCAAATCGCACGAAAAGTTAGGCACTTAGGGGAGAAGGATGGCACATAAGACAAAGATCGGGAAAGTGAACACATACACAGGCTTAAGAAGTATGTAACTGGAAGAGAATGAGATGTGGCTTGCCGCTAGGAAGGAGCGGCGGGGACCGGAAGGCAAAGAGGCGAGCGACAAAAGCACACATCCCAGCCACTCCCTTCTCGCTCGCTGCTTCCCGTTCCCCCTGACGTCCGCATCAACTCCCCGTTCACGTGCCATCTCTCTTTCAAGACTTCACTCGGCGACAGATTCCTCCACGGGTTCACCTTCGCTAAGGGGTGAGATACACCACACTCAAACGACAGCGACTCCTTGAAAGTTCCGAGAAGTTCTAACCATAGCGCTCGTGGCATTTCGGATGCTCCGATATCGTGCACGGATCGTTTTCCCGCCAACCACTGCACAAAGAATTGATTCATCCAATACCTAATATTTTCAACTGCACACAATGGGGTCGTTTACCAAATTTTTTTTATTGCCGAATATGATAGAGTTTGTAAAATAAAAAGACCCGTATTTTTCCGTTTTTTGATTCGTCAATCATTTCTCGAGTTAACGGCGTCGAAAAACTGATGTTTTTAACCCTTTCGGAAAAGTGGGTGTGGTGCAACCTCTGACGTATACCGACTTCGTCCAATCACAACTGAGCCCGCGAAGCTACTTCGCCTTATCGCAAAGGGGGGACACAGCTGACTCTGCCAATCGGAGCTGTTACGACAGCATCTGTGCGAGTAGACCTTCCGAGAACCCACCTCCACTTCCTCCCCTTACCATAAGAGCATTCAAGGACGGGAGGAAAATGACGTCAATGTTATCAGAGCAGCCTTTTCGGTGGACGTCACCTTTTGCTTATTTTAATTTTTGATTTATGAATGAATGGTTGTGGTTAGAAGATTAATTTTTTCACTAAATTTCTTTTTTCGTTTCCATCTAACAATTTCATGTACAAAATTGCGATTTCGGTTCCGAGAGACGCAATTTGCTACATGGAATGAAATTCGCCTCCCTCCATTCCCTTTACTTATTTCGTTTTCATCTACGATCCCAATCAAAGCCGCGTTCGAATTTATTAAGCATTACGATTTATTCATGTTTCATTGTCCATCGAAGGTATATATGGTACCTACTTCATAAATTTTCGATTATTAAGAAATCCATTGGAGCCCAGAATTGTACCTACAGATAAAACAACTATCATAATAACGAATGCCGCCAACCACATTTGGGGGTCGAACCATGTTGCACAATTATTTCCTATTGCCATTGCTTCAAGGGTTTTTTTACGGAAAAATACTCTAATTTCGCCATTAAAGAGAGATTACGAAGAGGACAGCAATATTTTTTCCCAATGAATATAGCCAAAGCATACCCTAATATTGAGAAAAATATCAATCGATAGCGTCACTAAGGGATACACTCTTCCCTCCCTTTGTTGACGACAAAAACAGATGACTGAACGCGGTGATGCATGAAACGGTTTCAGGTGTTACGTAGTGAAAGTATTTCACGCTCATCTCGATAAAATGACCTTGAAAATGAAATCCATATAAAAACCTGGGTCGGTTGAAATAAAATATCGATGAAAGTTTTACTAAGTTATTATTTTCATTAAAACAGACTGAATTGACGCCAAAAGAACATATAAACCTCGCGATAATGTACTTTTGGAAAAATAATACCTTTCCCCGGAATAATTATTGCATAAAAAAAAGAAAATATCTAACGTAGAATCTATGAAATACTTCGTCACTATCACTGAAGACATGTCATGGGGAAACACATCAGGGAAATAACTAGCGTAGCAAACCGTAGATTAGGATTCTTAAAAAGGGTTCTAAGCAAATGCGATAAGAGAGTACGAGAAAAAAGCTATTTTACACTTGTAAGGCCTTATTTATAATACCCATACCGCTAGTATATGGGATCCGTACGAGGAAGGTATGATAAAGGAATAAGAGCGTGTGCAAAGGAGATCCACTATATTTGTTGATGGCCGTTATGATAATTGTATAAGTTTTACGAGTATAACAGAAGAACTAGGATGGGAATTACTATCAGAACGCAGGTTAAAATTTAGGTTAAACCTTTTAAGTGAATTCCAAACAGATTTGTTCACAGATGACGTTAGATGTATATTAAGAACCCTTGCGTATTATGCTCGGTTTGATCAGATTAACAAGATAAGAGAGATAGATTGTCGTACCGATAGATATAAATGTCATTTTTCCCGCGTACCATAGAGAGAGCACAATAGGCAGCGTAGCAAAGGTAGGTATATATTGTTCGAGTAGTCTGCAGTGCATGATGCTCGTGATGCCACGAGCGCTATGGTTAGAACTTCTCGGAACTTTCAAGGAGTCGCTGTCGTTTGAGTGTAGTGTATCTCACCCCTTAGCGAAGGTTGGTATTGGTTGTTATAATTATAACAATTGGCTGTTATAATTATAACAAATTAACAAAATCTTTATTATTATGTAGATACTAACCATCTAGCTACTTATGACCCCATTATCTAGCATGTCTCCATTAAATATCCTAGTTGCATGTCAATAGTGCATATTTGGTGATCTTCACCCCCTGCCACACACCCTATAAGTTGCTCGCAGGGTACTACGTAGATGTAGATATAGATGTAAACCATTCAAAATTGCTGGCTCCCTTAGACGGAAGAGATTACTCCCTTAGACGGACGGAACTAACTGGTTCACACAGACAGAGCTTAACATCAAATTCAGTAAATTTTTTCATGGAGCATTTCTATAGCCTCAAAACTATTAGCATTTAGAAATCAATGAGTTGACGCAAATTCATCATATTCATGCGTTCATTATCCTATAACGCTAACTACCAAACTTTGGAAAAAAAACCGGGATGAAAGGCATGTCCGCCTGTTTCTAGCTAAGAGATACAAAGTTTGCTCAGTAATTGTTCAACTCCAAAGGAGATCCTGCCTAGTAATTGGGTGAGTTCATCTGCTACCAAGCCCGAAAACGAAAGAAACTCACAAATTTTATGCAAAGCATGGCAATCAAACTGTTGTCCTTTCGAAGCTCTGTCTTGAAAACAAGGGCAAGAGCAAAGGGAAGTTTGTTTCGAAGGAGTTTGAAAGGATGTCCCCTCAGATGAGAGCAAGGTTAATGGGTGCAATGGCAATAGGTGCTTTCCCATCAAGTGGCTTCACGTTTCAGAGCAGAACTTTTACGTTGACACTGTTTTAGCCCATCCGAATGTTCAGAAGATATACCACACTTTGCAAAGGATGCATGCGAAAAAATAAAATATATTATCAAAAGGGCACCGAAGGGGTTAATTCAAATTTATCATTGCGTAAAAATATGTATACTGAAATGGAAGGTAGTAATAAATAAGGTGAATGTTGGAATGAGATAGTGAGAGACTCTACAAGCTTTCGCAGCTCCTTTCCGCATCGTCCCTTGGAATCAAGTGACCCGAAGACACCACCAACAGAAGGGGCGCAGGTACACTTCTTACGCTACCATAATTTTCCAATAACTAAAACAGTAAAAGTATATATTTCTCACGCGAGTGTAGGTGTGGAGAATCTAAATAATAAAAAAAACTTGCTCCCCAACAACATGCGATTTTTCATGACAACTTACGGAACATGTTTAACCTCTAAGTCTAAACACCTTCAATTGAAAATTTCACTCTTGGGGAAGGGAACTAAACCCCCCATCAAGAATGAGTGGATTTCACACGTCGTTGGAGTAAGCAATCGGCGAGCTTTGCCATATACATAATATTAAAACCAGATCAATGGGAGCCGAAGGATCGGACCAATCGAGGCTGACTACAGCGTTCACTAATAACTTACTAGACCGAACAATTACTGGTTATTTAATTCTGTTTTAAATTTAGCTCCCATATCTTCCACGCTACCGTAAATGTCACAAAAAATCCCAATTATTACCTTTCTAAACGCTCTTGTAAGAAAATGTTGAGATGGTAGCAGCGATGAAAATTGAAAATCATGATGTCCACTTGCATAGGATGGCATCATAGACGGAAGGAGATGCTAATAAAACAAAAAAATGAAGTAAATATTGGACGAAATGACTGAAAGAAAGATCAACCACCACACGCTGAGTTTTTCATTTAACCAATACAACTAGAAAGCGTGGTTTGACGGACTTACAGGGTAGCTAACACAAAACAAAATAACCGATGGTGTTAACTAATTCATGTACATCCCTTTCATTCCTATCCTTATACCTTTCCTCCCGGTCTGAACCGCCTATTAGTGCGGAAACAGACTTGAAAACACCCATGGTGATAATTCATGTGCCTATAATATATATACCGACTGACCACTTCTGTTTATAACGAACGATACGATTATAAAAATATAGGAACATTAGAGGCAATGGAAAAAGGCCACTTAATTGGGAAATAAACACGATATTGCTCACAGCACATACAACTCTGGGCGTCAGTCCTATGAGTTAAAATATATATACCCGCAGAGACCAATTCAAACATCAAGGTAAACAGAAATAGAGAAAAAAAGGCAATACGTACATATGACATGACGAGTTTTACTTCTGTAATATGTACAGTATTTAATTTAGGAGGCTGCTTTTACGTCCTTAGTCTCCACTAAACTGTACGACATCACAGAAAAAGTCTTCGGGAGTCGACGATGAGCGCGTTACCATGGAGATAATGGCAAATATTTATGGTCAAGTTTAGAGCGGTTTAGGCGAAATCAAGCAGATGTGGGTTCCCGCAGAAGAAAAAAAATTCGAAAGGAGTGGATAAGTTATCAACACTAGAACTGATCAACGAGGAGAAGAGGTTTACGTTCTTATCTCATAGGCTCTTTCGAAAGTACGATTTTATAATCTTGTTTTTGCTTTCCACTGTTGCTTGTAGCTGGTGATAGACCCAATGGGTGGATTGCAAGAACGGAACTTTCCCCGGACACAAAAATTTTCAAGCAATTGTAATCAAACCAGAAAATAAGCAAAGGAACAATATGAGTAAATTAGATGTGAGACCTCAGACCCAGTAGTTTTACCATGATTTCGAAAGCTTAAATACGGTTGATTTACATTCCCCGAGAACGGTTAGATAAATGTCACTCTTGCAGTACCAACGGAATAACGAAAATCTTCCGAAGGGGAAGGATACATTTGTTTAACGATAAATGTGACATTATACATGATTATTCCTCTGCGATATGATTTACCCAATAAAAATCACTCCGTCAATAGTTTTCCTTCGGTTCTCTATTCTTCTCTGTTCAGAAGAATAGAGAACAGACCGCAACTGCATGCTATAAAACCATGACGGAACTTTACGTAGGGCCTTCCATTCTTCTCAACGCTTATTACATCAAATATTAAGTTTCTATTATTAGCAATTGGAGTTTTCCTTTTGTCAAGCCGACAAAAAATCACACATTGATGTTTTCAAATCATGCTGGCGGTTTCTTGGGAAATATTTTTGAGTTGAAATTCCAGTAACGCGTGTCACCTTGGAATGTCGCAGTAAAAATCTGTTGCTAAAATTTTCAGCTAGCACCACTTTCCCGTCTTCCAACTTAGGATTAGTGAAGAAAATAAGGATGCCAATTTTGAGACTATTAATGGCGGGATTTGTTAAAAAGTTATGATAAACGGTTACAATACGAATTGATGATTGAGTGGTAGCCGAGGTATGGAACGCCACTCGAGATGAGAGGCAGGTCACAATCCGTAGAGTGACTAGTAGTACATTTTTCTTATCGCGGAGTCATGCATTCTGGGCTTGCTATGCGAACAAGTGCCAAGACGGCAGGAGGAAGCATTTTAGAACGTTGACATGCCGTCGACTTTCGTTAGCACCTTCTCTCCAAATGAACTCTAAATGCAGCGCTAATATGAGCGGCTTTGTAAGCACTGGACTATTGGTTCATCTTGACTAGGGACTAGGTGCCTACAAGGAATACAAAGCTGCACGCAGCATTTGGTTGTAAATCACTCAGTACTTAGGGGTAATATCAATTTCAATATGCACTCTATTTTGGAGGAGCGCAATTTCTTTGAAAGCAAACTACATTCCAAACTTCTAACTAGACATATTACTATCCATCGATCTCCATAACATAGGAATTTACTTACCACTTAGTGCTAACAGTTATCAGAGTGTTTTACCATAAGGACATGGGAGACATTAAGGATGTGAAATCAACTTTTCCACCCTCAGTTAATGTTTTTGGTATCAAGAGCTAATATCAGAAGAGTAGTACTGAAGAAACATGAGAGAATTATTCTTTCCATAATTAGTCATTCCATATTATGCACGCCCAAAAAATCAAAGACATTTGTTGGGGATAAATATAACTTTACGACCGCACACCGAAAGTAATGTCCCGCTCGCCAACGGCTATCTCGCCCTTCAAACACGCAAAAAGTGAAATTACGCACTTGAACGGGAAAGGAGTCTCACGTCCACGTCAGCAATTACCCGTATTTCACACCCAGCAAAGACGACACTGTTCCGGCTATTCACTCCAACACATCCCAACGTCACTGCCTGGCTCGATGTTTTTCAACTACGAAACCTTGGTCGATCCCGCTTAAATTATTTGAGTTCAAGCCATCCCAAAATGATCGAATCCGGAGAATACGATGGACGTTTGTTATGAAGTAGGTATTTCTTTCACTCCTCCTTATGACAAAAATGGCGAAGATCATTTGTTATTTTTAAATTAATCTCAACCGGAGCAACAATATTTGTATTATATTCAACAGTATTATTTCCAGAGGATGCACACCGCGAAATAGGAGGAAATCTGAGCGAAAAAAATATTTGGCGCGGAGAAAAACTCGATAGGTGTCTCGTAAATGACGTAGCGCCGGCAACGATCCATTGATAGAAAACGCCGCACACCCACAAGGTAGGTACTTGCATTTTTAATGCTTCGAGCACATCTAATTAATGCCCAACGAAACAAAATAAAATAAACATAAGTAACTGCAATGAAAACGAAGTAGAAAACGCACGATCAGCACTCGGAGAATTCTTCACCAGCATCACCGATAAACCTCGACTTCAGGAAAGAAAGACTTAAGTATCGGACTGGATGCAAAAGTAATCCAAGTAACTACGAGAAGGAAAGAGACTCCGACGACATGGGGCACCTTGGACTACTTCGGAAGCCTTGCTTTTCAGTTTCATCTTCGAGAATGCAAGTCCTCCACCGACACCAATTCTAGACACTTGCCCTTGTCGCGCCCCAAGCATTAAGCAAGGGAGGAGAACGAGATTAATCAAGGTGAAGCGCGGACTCAAAAGAAGCGGGCGCCGGAACGATCGCAATGATGGGACGTAGATAATGGCGCCACTGCGCCTCGCGGCCGATTCGAGCGTGCGATTAGGAAAAGAGCAAGGGGCGGAACCGCCGGTAACAAAAACACAGATCAAAGTCAACGAGAGATAAGCACCGATTCTTTAAAGTGTATAAATGACCGAAACCGAAATCCTCAAAAGGGGGCCGCCGATTTCGCTCCAAGTTCAGTCTCGAGGCACTGTTGAGGAGGGCAGAGAGAGAATTAGGGATGGGAGGAAGGAGACAGGCGGATGGGTTGGCGGAAGATGCTCTTCAAATTTATCGCCCCATCTCCAGGAAACGAGGGAGGGGGACTCTTTTCCGTAAGGGTAGAGATGCGAAGCGAGGGGAGAGATTTAAGGCGGAAGTGGAAGGTGGAGGAAGAGGGGAGGAGAATAAGGGAAGCACAGTCTCCGACGCCGGAGGAAGACGAGGGGGTGGGGGGGGCTCTCTATCTCTCTCCTCTGGACCCATCAATCAAGATAGAACGGAGGCGGGGTCGAAGAAGAGGAAAAGGAATCGAGTAAAAGCCAATGGGATCGTTCACGAGCATAGGGCGGACACGAAGTTCCCCGAATGATGTGGGGAGTGGTAAAAATTGATGCACTCGTCCAAAAGAAGGAACCGCCGGCACTCATGGTCGCACCGGTGGAACCGAGTTTCCTAGCCTCTCTCAGGGGAAAACAAGCGCTGGCATAAGAAGAGTGCAGGGAAGAATGACGATCAGTTCCACTACTGGCTGTTTTAACGAAATGCCGTCTTTCATGCACTAAAATTGATCGTTTTGTCGAACTTTGATTGAAAGAAGACTTGATTCCGTAAAGAATGGTCTTTGTCGTGGACTACCAGTGAAACCACGAGATGTGTTCTCGCTAAACCACAACATGATAGTGATAGTGGCCTTGATCGCTATTTCATGTTCTTCATCTGAGAACGGGAATCCTTCATCCGTCGACTAGGAAGCACACGCTCACGACTGCGCGAAATCTGCAGAACTTGAAAGCATTCGATAGAGATAAAATAAGATAAAAAAGAAAAGGCGGAAAAGATATACGTGCTCGGAGATAAATAAGTAGCGGCTACTTTCGAGATAAGTAAAATATTCGCATTAGGCAAGTAATTGTTCCTCGGGAGGCGTCGTGCGATAAGAGTTAGAAGACAGCAAACCCGCCGTATAAAAGGAGCATAAACACCTAAGGGGTCCAGCGAACTCTTGGCTTCCGTGCGAGGACAGCTACAACCCAGAAACCCATTTATTATTAGATTGTGCTACCACCTCCCGTTCATTCTTTCCATCTTTTCTTGGGAAAAGATGAGTGCAATATCCTGAGAACGCAATAGACCACCATCTGCCGCACTTCTAGCCTCCTTTATCCTACAAGAACGATTGACGGCCACACACAGTAGAGGCGACACACGAATTTTTACATCTTATGCATACGGCACGTGACGAACTGCTATTGTGAAGTACTGCGGTAAACTCAGAGAGCTATTTCACCATTAAATTTCCGTGTATGCAAGGAAACTTTAAACATTATTTACAGTTGGGATATGAGGCACAGGAAGATTGAAAGCGACCTCAACAGGATGGGATATAAAGAAAGAAAGAAAAATTGAAATAGTACTATCCACACTATTTATTACAACACCGACCAAGGTTGATAACACTATTTCATTGGATAACACTATTTTTGATAAAACTATAGGTTGACAACACTATTTCCGAGGATAACAATATTTCAAGTTTTTCTTTCTTTTGCAATATGTTAGTTTCCACAAAGTGAAGACTGAAATTGTCTAATGGGATATTAAGATGTTATGACCGAGGAAATTTAGTACCAGCCGCATTGGAGAAGCATCCCTAATGATATGTTTACCGCAGTAGCTGTTCTGCTATGAAGCATTTATGCACTACGGTAATGTATTATTTCGAAACCTGTCATTATTTCGAAACGAAATTTCGTTATATGCTTTTAGTGAGAGAATAGTAAAGCTAATAGGAAGAGGAAATAGAGTAAACAAGATAATGCTCGAAAGGCATGCATGAAGCATATTATGGCAAAATCAAAGAATGAAAAATGAGAAAAAATATAATTTTACTAATGCATAGATTTTTTAACTTAAGATTTGACTCCAAATTCGATATATTATAGTGGGAAATATGCTTATCAGCAAAGAAAATTTTACCACCTTCCAAGTAAAACAATGAAAAGATAACAGAGTTGCTGAGCACACCCAATGAACCAGAAGGAGACTGAGGTTCGAAGCACACAACGGCATTGAAAGAACGAGGCACAAACAGAATGGGTTAACGGAAAGCGTGAGAGAAGGAGGGTGTAACAAGAGGGAAGAACGAATTGGGCGAAGATCATTAAAACGTCAGTAAGAAACGAAGTCGATTAATGCTCCCAAGCGCACTCCCGTCGGGAGTAATTGGTCCTGAACTCGTTAAAGTAGATCAAGGAGGCAGGCTGACGGGAAGAGAGACGAACAACGAAAGGTTTTGGATGCACTGTTGTGCTCAGCATAATTAGCAACGCGCTTAATTACTCGCAAGCGAGTGGTAATATCAAGTAAAAATTTGACGCGAAGGATATCACCGAAAACGGACGGCATGTAATTAAGTGCATGGCAAGGGCAGAATTCCATTTGATCATTTTATAAGAGCAACTAATCCGACCGGAATAACCATATGGTTAACGTCCACGGCATGTCACTAAACTTTATGCCAACCATCAAGGCCGACGATGCGAAAACATTTGCCACAAAAATTAGCTGTTTAAGCGAAACACAGGGTTCGATTCCCCGTGGCGACTAATTTTCATTCAGATTCCAACAATGAAGTGGTGCGAGTGGTGGCTAACGCGGCGAAAATCGCATTAGCTATCGGTGGCCATCCCAGAATAACCACAAACGTGACGCTTCGCTCAAGTTACGCCCTATTAAACTTTTATATCCATGGAATAACCCATCGGTTCTAAATGTGAAAATGGCTACGCAATTTCTAATTGGTGTAGGTAATCACCTACACCAATTAGGAATTGAATGCGAAAGATTTGTGGAAACACGCTCACACACTATGACGATGACAAATTTAAATTATAGTACCCACAGTACAAATACAATCGGCTACACAGAAGTTATTATTGAAGTCGAAGCCTTCTTAAAACGTTTCTAGAAAGTCTTGAATTTAAATTCAAAGAGATGGTAATTATCCGTCGAAACTAGCCACCAAAATCAAACTTCTCGAGACAAATAAAACGTTCATACCAAATACCACAGTACTGCTAAGTGCGATATGATGCACTACCTTATACTGCAAACCAAGGCGACGAAAAAACACGTTGGAATAATTTCGTTATAAAATACTACAGGAGTTAAGTGAAATAAGATATCGGAATATGTCTACGAAAAAACACAACAGCGGAAGCGAAAAAAATTCTTGTTAAACAAAATGTTTCCAGGAGGGAAAAAGATATTCAAGAGGAAAGAAAACTTTCTACATCACCGACAAGCTCTTTAGATTGTATGGAGGAGTGTACTTTAAAAGGGAGCTTCCCTTTACGCAACAAATGCATCAGGGTGGCAGCTGCGAAGGAATATTTATTTACAAGTAACATCAAGGAACAAGAGCACAAGTAAAATCAGCGTTGGATCGTTGAAATCGCATGGTTGAATGTGGGGAAGTAGGGCGGAGGCTATTTTCCGCTCTTTTAGACGCATTTGGGAAGTTTTATCATTGGCATTAGCTCTATCTGACGGACGGAGTGCCGCATTCATATTGCTCTCCACACAGCACGCTTGTATAGCAATGAAAAATCCCAGCAACTACCGGGTTTCCAAGCAGGTCCATCGGGATGGGATTCCAGTACTTTAGCCTACAAGCTAACCCGATCCCTCCTCAGTACGAGTCAGTCAGCCACACCTCAAACCCGAAGGGATCATACCCTGGTGGTGCCATTCCGCAGCCCAAGCCCAAAATAAATTGCTGATTTCGCTCAGAAAACCCCGCATTACTTTCAGGGCGCATTAAGGTGCTATTTTCCTTCTCCCTCCTCGGACGACGCTTGAATGGAAGAGAAGTATACCTTATCACTAACGTAGTAACAGACAGTCACTCAACAAAGTAGGGAAATGGGACCTGAAGCCTCGCTTACCCCAACTTACTTGAGATTTCCAAGCTTCGGATTCACGACAAAAGCGCGTGACAATTAACGAATAATGAAATATTCAAAAGAATATACGTGATTCTCAACAAGATTTAGAAGGAAATGTGTCCCAGAATTATTGCCCTCGAATTATGTTTTCAGGACAAATTTGACTCGTATCATACATTTATTAAAGGTAGGAAAAATCCGTCCTTTAATCAACGTTGTCATACTTCCGTCGCCGTCGGCGTTACACTAAGGGGAGGCGTTCTCTATGGAGCTATCACCTCCGGAAATTTCGCCTTCTTCGCTTCCAAAAAAAAGGGAATGCATCCAGCTCAAAAGCTCAAATCAAACGACTTTCAAATTTGAGAGGAGGGAAGGGATATCAAAATTAAAGTCGGGAGGAACCATGGAGACACGGCGGACGTAAAATAAAAAACTCATTGAGAAGAAAACGGAGGCGCAGCACGTGCCGACGGCATCGTTCAACTCGCGTGGAAGACTGGGAGAGACGGGGCGACGAAGCGGAGGCAGGGCGAGTGAAGAGGGCAGGCAAGCGGTAGCCGACCCCCAATGAGGATATCCTATGACGAGATGCTCAATTAAGCTCCTCTGCTGCCACGGGGAAACTCCCATCACGGCATGAATGCTCCGTGCAGCAGCAGACGCGAGCAAGGACCGAGTTTAATGTGCCTCGAAAAAACACAAGGCAAGGAAACGGTAGAGGTGAAGAAAATGGGCAGCAGCGTGAGGAAACAGGAAAGGAACGAGCAAATGCAGTTTCTATGAGGAGAGGGGCGTCTCGTAAACTTCCGACACCCACGATTTCACAGTTGTGGGTTCAATTTTTAACTCCACGAAGACCAGTTTCGTGCGGCAACACTCCTGCTTTCGGAACCGCAAGACGTGGGTTCGTGTTTCGTACAGGTGACGTAAACTCAGTAAAAACTTATGTGGTTCGATCCTAAGGAGACCCGTTTTTAATATGCATCAGCCAATTAACTTGTAGCACGTAGGGGTATCTGCGATAAATGGGCCTGTGATAAACATACATAGGTCGGGACAACTGCGGGAGCAGATGAATCATCAGTAATTTACGAAGCAGGAAAAATAACGATTTAGTAGCACTATTATTGAGGTTTCAAGTCCTCTTATACATTTTTTCGGCAGAAGTCAGACCAAATAGCATGACAGTCTGACAAGTGAAGCGTACATTGCAAAAGCATAAATAGGATCGAAAAGGGTGGGTGACAAACGGAAGAGATCAGCTAAGGTTCGTGTCCAGCTGGATAAGCAACAGGATATTAGATTTCTACACCTTCACGGGGAATCTCGGGCACGGGGGGAAGGAACTCAAATCTGAAAAAAAATTAAAAATTTGTGAGTTTAGAAATTCGTTTAGTATCATGTTAGCCCTGCCCTAGGCTTGTCCCATTCACTCGTCACATCCATCAGCCAATGTCCATTCACAGCCATGGCCTTTACGTCTCAACATTAGTCATATAGCGTTTTGCTTCTTGCACAACTTTTTATATAATACTGTTCGGGTACTCCAAAATAGTCTTGGACGATAATACACCCTGGTATTCCTTAATATCGGACGCTTTATCAACTTTTATCCATTAATATCCGAAATTACCCACAATTGAAGATCGAAAGCAAATATAGATACCCACGGTTGCAAAACAGAAGGAGGGAAATTTACTAACGCTCAACACAAGAGTGTCAAGCAGTAAAGATAACTAATCAGTCCCTTTAAAATCGTCACCAGGAAAAGTGAGGAGAACTAGCGATAACGTAAACGTTAAAAAAGAATATCAATAGAAATACGAGAGTACCACAAACTGTTAATAGCCTATGTTTATATACAATACTACCAATATAAATTTCATTTTTGTATCCAGTGATGGATTGGTTACTGAGTATGGTCCCACAGAAATCGGTTAGTAAACGAAAGAGCCAAACCAAAGGAACATGAAATTTTAAAATAATGATGCACTATGAAATCGGAGAAGAAAAAAATCACGGGTTGACTCACGCCAGTCACGATTCTTAACTGAGGACTCACCTAAGGTATTTCGATCGTAAAAAAATAATACAACGGAATAATAGTGAAATAATGCCTCATACACTCAGCCTTCTGATTACATTTTTACATCGAGGCACAGCTCCTGAAGTACGAGGTACTAACAACACCGATCGGATATTAAACACAAAATTAGGTTGTCTCCAAGCCTTTCGATTAAATGCAACCGACATTTCATAACAGAACTACTAACGGGTTAGGTATAAACATTGAAAGATAATTCAGATTAATAACTAAACATCGGCCTTCTTAGCATTGAAAATCACAAGGCCTATTTGAAATAACGTTTGTCCCGCTGTTCTCAATTTTTCGCCCATAGTATCAAATAGAATGCGAAAATGGAATCTTCCATGCAAGTGGTGATGATTATCACAAGGTAGGATGAGATTTGTAGGAAGAAGACTAAGTTGCAATTCCGCTAGGAATTTCATTAATTGAGACAATCCTCCTATGTACGTAGCCAGAAATTTGTTTCGGGGGGGCTAAGTCTAGCGTTGCGTTCGGTATCGACATGTGACAAATCCCTTCTCTTGATTTTCATTGCTTGGTATTTACTTTTACAGTGCCCATTCCTATCTCTTCTCACTGGTAAAGTTCACTGCTTAGTTTGTAATGAAGCAATTAATTTGACCAGCCACAGAACAGAAGTTCAACGCATACATGCATATCAGATTGAAAAGAACAAGTATTAACCACACACATTCATCAAACTAGTGATCACGTTTCAAGATACTTAGCACTTGAATTATATGCAGTGTAATTCGGCTTATCATGCCCAGTTAAAATCCGAACAACAAAGTTATCGGGAAAAATTTCGGGAGGGGGGGGAGGGGGGCTGAAGCTCCAGAAGCTTCCCCCCCTGGCTACGTGCCTGCTCCCATGAAGGAATTCCATAAATTCACGCCCAGCATTGCGTAAAATAGAGTTTAAGATAAGAGTATTTGTCAACCAGAGTGAGGTATTCATAAAGTATGCGCCACTATTTTTATGGGATATAAAATAAGAAAAAATATTCACCGACTTAGGACGAGACACGACAGAAGAATGCAGCGTCGACCCAAAAGTGCGCTGGTAGACATTATCGTCACCTTAAGGTTCCCGAGCTAAAGAAAAAAAGGCTTATCTAGCGATTTGACGATGATAAAGAGCACTGAGGTCAACGCTTTCATCCGGAGAAGAGGCTAGAGACGATATGGGGGCGAGAAGTATGCACAAAAGATTCACGGGTGACGTAGACAAGTTGAAAGGGAATAGAACGTGTTTAGGGGCTTGCGAGAGAACGATGGCCCGATGTGAAACGAACTGATAGTAGCTCTCCATACAAGACCCATTTTCTTTATCATTTTAAGCACTTCGAGACCACACACTTGCTTCCCAATCTGGGAGGAGTCTCTCCAAATCCGACAAAGGAGCATTAGCTTTCAGGAAGGCTAAGAGATTGGGGTTGACTCATGAGCCAGGTTGATCCTTATCTCAGAAAGCTTATAGGCTACTTATAACCTAAAAAAATGATTCAGTCATGAAAATATTATAAAATAAAAGGATTGACCAAACTCTATTGTGATCAGATACATGACAATAGGTATCTTAGGTCAAAGAACCGTCGCGACGGTTGAACGAAAAATTCGAGGCTGACATATTACAACGGTGACTCGCACTTTGTTTCTCCACTGGAAGCCACCGAGGAAACTTAGTAGAATACAGATATAATCAACGCCGTTATATACACGAAAGCACTGGGTCTGGGAATTCAGGAAATCATTTCTAATCAAAAGGACTTTAGCGATCCATGAAAATGAAGCTCCTGCTCTTATGAAACACGTTGTTCCAAGTACTGGAAGCTTTTACGACGCCGCTAACAAGAACTCATCTTTATCTACGATAATGTGGTTGAAAATAAAACACAAAATCGATCAACAAAAGCAATTCTTTGATAAGAGTGGTTGGACGCCACTCATACTATGAATTACGTCGAGTGATAAGTACTTTGCTCCCGGAAACGTCTTTTGGCACAAAATTGACACGGCTGGTTATAATGCCATAGATTTTAGTATTTAAGTAGTTGAATAGATTGCTAGGAATGAAGCGAAATACGTATAAAGTTATCGTGGGAGAGATAAATGGGAGTGAATATCAACCACAGTTCCGGACACCACATTATTGAATTGAGAGAGGACAGAGAGGGCAGCAGCAAAGATACTGCGGCAAGCCCACACTTGCCACCACACACTAGCGGTAAATACAAATAAATACAAAAGCGAGGATAATAATTGGGGGTTCCGACGCGATGTCGATAGTTTATACTTTTTTCAAGAAATAAATCATCACTCAGTGATTCAACCCTAAGGTTGTTATGGATAGGTGAGGGTAGAGCTCACCCCGAACTAAGCCACAAGCGTGTGCACTTTACAAATTCAGGGTAGGCAGGCAGTTCCTTTCCCTGGGCCACCTCGCACTCCGAGGTACTTTCGTTTGGGGTCGTCCAAAGGCATCACCCGGATTTGAACCAGGGATACTTCGATCAGTAGCTCAGCGCCTGAGCCTCCAAAATAAGTCATCTAAGAAATAATAAGAAAAATCACTACACTCGCCAACTTTAACTTAGAAAGCACATCCCATAAAAATGAATAGCGACAGAACACTTAACCATATCACATTAATAAAAAAATATATTGTAGAGCATTAACCGAATACGGGTGATATGGGAAATTATAAAAGCGACTTCATTTAATTACGAAGGAGTTTCACTATTTTTTAGCCGGAGAAATGAATGATAGTACGAGCGACGACCCAGCCATCTAGAGGCTCTCACGCCAAGAAGCGACATTTTGTAGCACCACTCCCATTCAAATCATTTTTTTGTACGGGATTTCAAAATATTTTCTGAAATGCAAATACGACAGGGAGACGCTCCTGCATTATGGTGCGCAGGTGTTGAACACACAGAAACGGGCTAGGCACCGTATGAGAACATTTTCTTAAACCCCATGAATAGTCTAGAAAGGAAGTATTTTTATTTCCTTTAACATTTCTTGGAAAGATTTAGTATTACTCCAAACTCTGCAGCTGAGAAATGGAGAATATTCTCTCTACGAGCACTAAAAAGTCATTTTTCATTCATTAAGCGTCGTAGAAAAATCCAATGACATGATACTTTCCTTTCAGTATTTCCACTGAGGACATAATTTTCCAGCGATTTTTAGGCTAGTACAATAAATTATCCAATATCCCATAGAGCTAATATTACAATTGACAAAGTTCGATGTTATTACAATAACCAAAGCGTAATTGACGGAAAGTAAACCGCAAGCAGTTCAAGTTATCCGAGGAAGCATTGGAAAGGACGTATTTCGCGCAGTATGAGTCAGAAGAATGATGCAACTCATTTCCAGACATTCGGCATTTGAATGATAAACCATTTCGATATCGTGCAACATGTGAGAGACTGAAATAGCGAGGCCAGACCAGAGAGCCAGGAAATACGAAGGAAATCGACCTTATTATGTACTTACCCATAAAAAACAAAAATACTAAACAGCTTTCTTTTAGTATGGTTATGACTATGAAAACACTCCATGGTTTCCTTTTTTCTTTACTAAAACATAAAAGATAACATAATAGATCAGGGAGTCATCCTCAGAAACTGGAATGCCGCAATGTATGAGAAAATATTGTTAATTTATCAAATGAATACCAACGATACCTACACAAGCCATACACAACCTTCACTAACCCTTTGGCATGTTATTTACACACTGATACAAATAAAGCGGGATTAAAGATAAGTATCATGTATGAAAAATCATATCTGAAGCTGGAGAGACGAGAGGGTGGTGGTTACTTAGGAAATCAGGACGGTGAATAAATTCCACAAATGGAAATGAAGTCGTGGAATTGTGAAGAGAGAGAAATGAGTAAAACCTCAAGAGCAGCCACGGAAAAGTCACGAGGAAAGTATTCCAAAAGGTTAAAGAGCTATAACTGGAGAGAGGAGCCGCGCGAGAAAAATCTGGTACAAGTAAAAAAGACAAAAAAACGGGAGACAAAAGGCGACAGCCTATCCAACCCAAGTTCCCTATCTCCTCCCTAGGAAGCAGCAACGTCAAAATTTTCGAAACTGTGCCCCGGCGCCCTCAACGATCTGAGGAATAAAAAGAAAATAAAAATGATCACGAAAGGAAGGAAAGGACGACGAGGGGGAGGAAGAGAGAGAAGGCTTGAAGAGGAGCATGTGTGCTCGCGAGTGAGGTGAGGGGAAAGACAGGAGAGGGGGGAGCGGGGTTTTGCACGAGAAACTCATTGAACCAGCCTTCCGTTTCCGAGGCGCCCCGGAGTTGAGGAGTTTGAGGAGGGAAGGAATATGAGGAGGGGGTGCGTTCGATGGAGGAGGAGGAACAGGAGGGGAGAAAGGGGAGGGAGCGAGCAATTACGAGGAGGAAAATGGGATGTAAAAAGAGGTGGGGATGAGTGAGCGAGAGCGAGAAGGAAAGAGAATGAGAGATGGACAGGAAAGCAAGGGGAGAGCGAGAGAGAGGTGAGTGAGGGGTGAGTTGGAAAGAAGGGAAAGAAAGAGAAGGGAGGGAAGGAGAAGCGGAGAGGGAGGGAAAAAAAGAGAAGGAAACGCATAGTGATGCACCGTGGCGAAAGCTTTTCTTGCGATATGAAAACTCCAGAAAACCCGCGCTCCTCCAAACTCCCTCACCTACCCACGCCGCATTTCCCTCCTCCTCGCAATAATGCATGCACACGGCCAACGAAACGAAGAGGACAACGACGGGGGAAGTATTCAGATCCGAGTGAGCAAAGGAATAAGGGAAGGGAGAAGAAAGAGGGAGTATGGTCGAAAAGGAATACCAGATGGGGACCCAAAGGTAAACAAAGAAATCCTCGCTCAGATTTTGGGATGAGGGAGAGAGAGAGCAAAAAAAACAACTCGCTGTTCCCTTTATAATATCCTACTTCCGAAATGCACAAAGGGTAATTCTTTTAAGATAATGAAAAAAATTTCGGTGACTTAGTAGTGAAGATTCTATGACGTGGCGGATTGCCAAAGGTAAATGTATCTAAACTCTTGCCAACCATCATTCCATTATTACAGATAGAAAAATCGAATTATTGAGATTAAAGCACAATTCTTGAAAAAAATCCGATAGCTTTCATAAGGAATGCGCACTCAATGCATGAATAATGAAGCCGAGGCTTCCAATACGCACAGACTACCGGACGCATGGAAGAAAGGACAGAAGCACTTAAAGGGAAGCCGTAAGATCTGTACTCACTCAAAAACCAATAAATCCTTATAAATTGAATCGAATCAGGCGATACTTTGTGAAAAAGTGACATACTGACAGAAAAACTTGAACGAAGTATTTTTAACACAATAAAAACATACATCGTTCAAGTTTTTCTGTCGATAAATCCTTATTTCTTGATTTAACATCTACATTTCCTAAAACCTCCACACTCAGTACCCAAGCTATCATCAAACGGGACGCTAGCCAAAGGAGATAAACTCACAGCAAAGAACCGAATTAAACAGTGGACAAACTTCGGATCAAGATTCATTTATACGGGCAACAAGGGTTTCACTCTAGCAATTCGGTCATTAGGTGAATCCAGACAGGGGCGTGCGCAAGATTTCCTTCTGGGGGGTTTCATTAATATATATGCGCATCATCATAAAATGATACTTATTATTGAATTATGGGAATGTTTGGGGGGTTTAAATCGTAAACCCCCCTCACCCTCCACCCCCCCCCCCGTCGGTGCACCACTGAATCCAGGCGTAGAATACTCATTAACTGCAGTATTAAATGACCATTGCACGCCTCATCGCAGATGCATTCCCCAAAACGCGGTAAATCAAGCGCTGCCGCGTGATATAATGAGATCCCTCCCTCTTCGGCACACCCAGACATTTAACGGCATTCTAACTTTTACGTCGTAGATTCCGATGTTGATCAACGAGTCAATACGCTACGTGACTTTCCGTTCAGATATCTACCAACGCCTTGGTAGGCTTTAAAAATAAAAAGCTGAAGTCATGGTATGCAAGCGTGGTTTTCAAAAACAACCCCAAATATTTCAATTAGTTATTGAAGTTTTATACAAAATACCCATAAAAAAGGAAATAAATTTGAATCAAGGTCATAATTCACGGTGATTTTCATGGCCAGGTCTAAAATGACGATTGAGCAAATTGTCCTACGAAGTCTCTAACGCTACATTTTTCCCAAAGTCGAAGAGTTAAGCAATTTTCGCGAATATTTCCGCCCATTTGAACAACAAATATGTCTCACACTCGACGTTCTCGCAGGCAGAGAAGGAAGCGACGAGCGGGAGCTGCAAGGAAAACAAACAGACCCACGCACGGTTTTCTCGGAAGGATAAAGACTAACCATGGTAGGATATTAAAGTCGGTGGTGCGAGAGGACGGATGTTTAAAGAGATGAGTGGGTGGAGGAAGAGAGCGCAGGATAGAAAGGAGAAATCTGAAGAGGAGCGTAGGAGGAAGAAAAAGACGGGGAGAGAGAGAGAGAGAGAAGTTCCGTGTGGCCTATTGATTTACATTGGCATTTTGTGTGGGTTGGACAAGAAGAACGGGGGGGAGCGGACGAGTGCACAACAAGAGGGGTGGGTGGAGAGGGAAAGATAGAAAGAGGAGGAGGGAGAAAAGAAGAAAGTATGGGGTGATAGCGCCACACGATAGGGAGCAGAGGACAGAATGCGAGAGGCGCACACACACTGGATGAAAGCAGGAAGGGAGAAGAGGAAGGGTAGAGGAGAGAGAAAGAGGTGGGTGGTGCGACTGGCCGCATTCCCGTCCTTCCTTACGTTTGTAGGAGGACGGGGGTGAGGGAGTGGATGTCGGGTTCGACCCCGTCCCTGGGGAGGAAGGAGAATAGAGGCCGTGGGGGGAACAGAGGAAGGTGGGGGCGGCAGGTTGGGCAGGGCCCTGGCGAGAGAGAACGGGGAGACTCGAACGGGATATGGCAGTCGTCTACGCCCACGTGAAAGTGCACACAGATACGGGGTGTGTGGGTGGAGGAAGTTTCCGGCTGCGGGAAACGAAGGGAAGAAAAAGAGACTGCGCGGCGGTGGATGAGCCAACTGTTTTGGGGGGCGTGACTGGAGCCAGGCGTATTCCGGCGAGCAGGTCCACATCATCTCCACCAACAACAGCAAGGGATGATTCCACGAATCTTGCGGCAATTTTTTCCACAAGTAGATAACACGTTATTCCCGAAAATGGACCTTACCAACACGCCCCGCATCACTTCAACCGACTTCTTCGAAAACAGAAACATAAAACCTAAAAATGTACCAGGGTGAAATTGAGGCCTTGGAACGATTTACGCGAAAACCTGCCAATTAATGACAATTAATTTGGCAAAATCGATTTAAATGTAGGTATTAGTTTCACCTACAGCGATAGCAAAGGTTGCAGAAGAAGTGATATTTTTTGTCACTTACATGCTTCCAAATGAGAATATGAGATTTCATTTACGCGACTGAAAAACACACGAGGTACGAAGAACAGAAATTGTGCATGGTTCACTAAGGAAAAGATAAATTGGCATATTCAAAAATCATGGGATATGTTCATGAAGACAGTGCAGGACTTAAACAATTTTCCCATCCCAATTTTTTCTCTGACCAAATCTTTTCCAATTCCCATTCCTCTCTATTTCCCAGTCTCTTCATCCATATTTATTTCTAATGCTATTTTCCCTGAAGTTTGACCCCCTACTTTCCAGAGGAATCTCCAGCATACACAATACATAAAACCATTATACCTAAATCACCAGAGCACTATCATGATGGTCACTTTACTGAAAATTTCGACGATTATTCACAGGGCCATCGGCCTCATCTCGAGGAAAACACATTCACCATAAAGGATGATCCCTCCTTCATTAACCTTACTCAAATCGAAAATGAAATAAATAAGGAATGAGAAAGCGTGAATTTTAAAGTAATACAGCACGGAAATATTACTGAGGAGAATATCAAATCGAAATTTGAAGGTGAATTAGCATAAAACGGCAAGCGGCTGCAAAATAAAGCAGGGATAAAATGCTACAGATGCTAGCGTTTACTTAAGACGAGATATATCCAGCCTGAATGCCGTGGCCAACTCCCTAAGAAAAAGCTCGCGTACACGGATTGGGAGGCCAATACGATGTGAACAATTGAACACATGCCCCGCTTCTGCCACATAAACAGTTTAGGGGTTGTGGTTTGGCATGGCGGTCGTTTTCCCAAGTGCGGACATGATTACGAAAAAGGAAACCGGATAATTAAAGAGAAGTGTAGACTTTCTGTTACCCACTTGCAACGAAATGAAGCAACCCAGATTAGCAAACATAATTCAAGTGGTAAAACGGGGAATCTGTGCTAAAATACAACGTGAAACACGTATTCTCAGTAAATATTCCATGCGAACGCTTTTCAGACTTATCTATCGCTATCGCGTACAAACTTGGGAAACGTGCAAGATCAGAAAATGTTATGAACGCTAACATAAAATAATATATGTACCTGATGATGAAGCCAAGCGTTCGAAACTAGTCGCACCATTAAAAATTCAGTGGACTTAAACATAGTAGTTTTTACTCATTCATTACTTGTTGATACGTATACCTACTGGCCTAAAATATTTTTGAAAGAAAATGCCGAGCTAAAATTCGATAGCCGATTCTGGCTGTCTCAAATTTCATTCAGAATTCTCCTCAGTAGTCTACATAGCTGATAATCGGGCCGGTCATTGTATACAACGAGATAGAGATTAAAATTTAGTAGAAAATCTGTAATTCCGTTACGCTTTAAAGACTATTCCGTTAAGCTTCTAGAAAATAAGCCAGTCAAAGAGTGCTTCTGCATCATTTTAAATCCTTAATACCAGATTGTAATATATAAATCCAATGAAAGAAAAATAATAGCTGTACTTAAAATAAAATTGCCACGAATGATACGCTTTAAAATTAATATCACAACCTAGTTACAACTTTCGCTTGAGTAATATTATAACCATAAAAGTTTTAATAATACAATAACACACGTATCAAGAGTGTGGAGAATTAACTGTAAGAAGAAATAAGCGAGAGATGTTATTGATTAGAGATGTTTCACTGAAAAATAATTCATTAAACGTTTCATAATAACTTTAGGTAAAGAGAATTCCACTTGTTTTTCCACTCTTTTGTGTCAATGATGTTTTACAAATAAACTAAAGATAGGAACACATTGATTAAATTTAGAGGAATTCTCAATTTTTCTACCACAAAACGTATCCAAACAGCAAGGAAAAGAGTAAAGGGGCGCCAAGACCGCAGCAGAAAAAATCTTCAAGATTTGGTTTCACTTTCTGATATTTTTTATTGAAAACGATGAAAAGCACGAGATGAAACAAAGCAAATGGAGGGGATTTCATCTTCGGTGAAAAACGTCGAAAAACTAGAGTGAAGAGTGAAAAAGCGTCCAAACTGCTGCATAACATTTTCACAACAGCCATCGTAAATTACAGAACAAATAGCTAAATAAATGGGATTTCTGTCCGCTCATACACTTCTCCCAGTTTTGAATCGTCCACTCCGTCGAACAAGGAGGATAACTGGGTCGTATCCGGACTAGCAATTCCTCTCAGCACAACCGCGAACCAAGAACGACTCTTAGAACATTGTCAATGTGAGCTACTTTAACCCAGACTGAACATCTGAGAACCAGGAATCGAGATGAAAAGTAGAAAATGTGGGACACGAGTTTATACCCAATCAAACCCATAATTTATCATCTCCATAGAGGTCCAACGGCTCTAAAAGCGAACCAAGTTTTTTCAGGTTCAGCAATGGATGAAATTCATGACCTTAAGGGATCTTACAATTTTCAAAGCACTGCATGGAAAATTTCCAATGAGATGCTTACATTCCTGACTTGATTTAAATGCGAGTGCTTAATTCTTCATTTATCAGTAAGTCACAGAAGATTGAAATTGCGTCATGGCATAAAAAAGTCGCACATATAATTTCGGATTGGAACGAATTAGGAAGTGTTATGTGAAGGACATGGGAAATGGATCTTTCCACTTTCAGAATGTGATAGTAGAAAGAACTCACTATTTAGGGGCTAAACCGAACTGATACCTTTCTAAAATCGAAACTTGATTACAGGGATACTGAATAGTCCCTAGCTTGGCTCCACTCGAACTGTTAACGGCCAAAAAAATTATTGCTGTCGCCTATCATTTGTAAATAACTCTCATGAGATAAACGGAGTGGGAAATAATCAAGTTACTGTACACAAAAAATACAAGGAATCTGGGCTAACGTATTCAAAGATAAAGTTCACGAGAATGACATCATATGGGGAAAATATATAGAGAAACCGAGGCCCGAATACATTGCGGAGATCAAGGACGATGTCTGAGCAAGCTGTTATGGCAAATGGAGAGAAGGTAATTGCACAGAATAAGAAGGGAGAAGGAGACAAAAGAGGTATGATTGCTAATCTTACGATGGAGGGACAAGGAGAGACAAGAAGGGAGAAGGAGACAAAAGAGGTATGATTGCTAATCTTACGAAATAGAATGGCAAAAAAGGTGAGAGACTTCGAAAAGTTGCGGACATTTCTATTCCTTAAGCCACTTCACGACGGCAACACTTTAAAACCCGCAAAGATAAGCAGAATACTGCATTTTACGCATATAAAGAAATATAGATCAAGTAATCCCTTAAGATAATTATTAGTTATCACATAATATGTAATACGTATACGGATGAGTTTCAAACCAAAACAAAAACTGATGATTCCCATTTTTTCCCATTCCCTGATGATTTCATTTGAAGCGCAGTTAGTGCGGGATATTAGATGATGTAAGCCACCCCAACCCAACACCCAAGCGCAGAGCAGCAATAGGTAATTCATAAATTAGCCACTATTCTCGTAGCATTTATTTTGACATAAATACAAAACTCTATTTGGTAGTCAAGATTTGAATCATTATCTCATGATTGAGTCATTAGATATAAACGATGAATTGACAGAAATAAGTTGTAACACCCACAAATAAGGGATAGAGCCAAGCTATTTCATATCAGAGGCCTATATTTACGTCTTTCATCCGACGACACTTTTGTTTCCAAGGCTGCAGCACCATTTTCACCTTGACTCATATAAAAGTGTCCGTCATTAAAAACTGTATAAAATACATTCCGCACAACTTTAGCAAACCAAAGTTTATTTATGTCAAAGTATCAAACCACGAAATGTGTTTTTTCATGGGTAGATATTAATTTGGAACATAAGACCACAGTGTTTCCGCATTTCTACAGAATAAAACATTTGATGGAAGACTCCTGGAAATACTCATGTTCGGATACTGATGGGAACTAAGAGGAGGAACTAGGGAGGTTGAATTTTTGCTCGCTCCTGTGAAATAAGAGCTTGTCGCCAATACACGTAGAGTGAGGCAAGAATAATATGACGTGTTGTACTTTTTTCTTTTTTATAATTTTCTTTTTGAACACTGTGTTATCTGTATGAATCTTATGCCTTTTTTGTATTATTTTGTTTTTTTTTGGCAAAAAGAACTAAAAAAGCACAGACCACCTTAAATGAGCGAGTCCGCGACCCTAAAGCGAGGCTAAAGCCTCAAAGGGAGTCTAATTCCTAATTTTGTACATGGCTTCTTTAAATATTTTTTGTATTACAAGAAATAAAATTATTATTATTACTATAATTGAATGCAACGTGGGATAAATTCACCCGAAATACCAGGCACAGTGATTCTATCGCTAAACCATGTACTGTTTCACAGTGACTCAAATAATTAACAAAACAAATCCATAGTACGAATCAATTTTTGAGTAAGGGCCATTTAAAGCGTGACAGCAACTAATTTTCAGCTACCGCCGATATCTTAACGCACAGCAACGAAGATTCGAATGTTCGAAAAGACCATGGTCTTTTCGAACTCGCATAAAATTTAATATTCTTATCATACAGTCGAATTTGAGCATATGAAGATTGACAAACCAAGCAGAATTTAATCCCTACAACTAGATTAATCACCTATTGGATTCATTTTCAATTCCTAGGTGGTCATCAAACAAAATAAGTCTGAGAGCTAAGTGGATGAATTTATTATTTTTATTTTGCCTTCAGATTTGACACGAGAAAATACGAGCGTTCAGAGCGTATAAACGTTTTCCTCCAATACTAATTTTAATAGTAATTCACAAGCACCATTAGAATATTTCTGACTCCTTGTTATAAATAATTTCCGGTAGTAATATTAAGATTAAATAATATAACCACTCGTTTAAAAAAATACTCGATGACAACGGCGAATGCGAGAGGGTGCGAGCGGACTTAATATTGAGGAGAAGCAAGCATAGTTATTCCTCTGCGGGCGAAGAGGAAGAAACCTAATTTCCTCAAACGATTACTAATGTTTCGTTCATGGCAACGTGTAATCGAACGATGGGTTAAATGAATCGTTATGATGGGCATTAAAGGACATTTCTATTCCGATGGAAACATTGGCCGCCGTCGAGTTTCCGCTTCTCACCCACGGTTGAAAAGAACACTTTTTTCACGCGACAAGAGAGCTTCGCATTTCCTCCGGCAGAACACCACCACACCATCCTCCTCCCTTGACGCGATGGGATCGAGACCGAATGCCAGCGTGCAGAGACAGTTTTATGCGCCCTTACATGCGCTCCCAAGCACATTCGCTCTTGTGATTCATTTCGCGTTCGCCCGAGTCCTTTTATTTGCACTCTTTTATTTTCCTCTTGGCGCGCTGAAAAACTGGGATACGAGAGAGAGCAAGGGCAGGATGCTCGTGTCGCGGAGCGAACGGATCTTCCAGAATGGCGCAGCGGAGAGTTTTGGCAGAGGAGTCAGACGTCCGCCAGGGCCGATGAACCGATGGGTGGGACGCACACGCGTTTTCCAAAGATGTGAGGGCAGGGGTAGTGAAAGAAGAAGAGGACGCTGAAAGGAAGTCGCATGGCCTTACAACCATTTTCTGACCAAGTTTAGTAATCAATACTTAACTATGAGAGTGAGATAGTTCCATTCTTGCTCACTCTTCTAATAACAGTTTTTAGGCGCTTGCAGTAAGAGCATAGTTTTGGAGTGGGAGAAAATAATAACAGTATAATTATGTATGGACGAAAAATATAACAGTATAAACAGTATAAATAATAGTTTATTTATTGGATTTAAGGGGCTACAGTACTGCAAACCTGCAGCTGGATGTTTACAGCACTTCAACGGCTTCGTTCGAGCTAAAATATCTCTCGACCACGAGGGTACAGTTAGAGGCATTCTTTATTTTGAAAGTAATTTTCTTCACTCAGTCGAAGAAACAATGTTTCGTAAGAAAGTTAACAAATGTTATTTTCCCCAACGCGGAAACTAAGAGCCAACGAGCTTGCCAATTAAAAAAATAGTTTTTGAAAGGGGCAATTAGGAACCAAAATTAAGGTGAGTGAGAGGAATAAAATATATTTTTTAAATGTTTGTACGAAATGATTCGTCATTAATCTTGTGAAAAAAACTGCAAGTCTCGAACTCGTCATAATTGTATCCTCGTATTTTAGTGATGCTCGAACACGGTACGCCATTGCCTTTCTACCTATCTAACTACTCTGAAACGCCCAGTGAGATACGCAGACAGCAATACTTTATGACCATTGGTCATTAATTTTTTGCAGTATTTACAGGCGATGGGTTGAGTACAATTTCATACAGTAGACACATGTACATGAGCATTTCACGAATAATTTAACAAAACGGATTGCTTACCCAGGAAGAAAAATAGTAAATATTCAATAAATAATAAAATATCGGTAATTATTAAGATTCAGGTTTTACTGCACTTTCCTAATTTTGAAACACAAACTGCACCTATAAAATAGGCAAATACATTAATGTTTAGTATTTATGAACATTTTCTGATTAATTATCCCTTTTATCACCTCCACATTATAATAAATACATTACCTACAGTAAAAATTAATTAAGGGCAAATATAATTCCATTCAAACTGATCACCTCCACATTATAATGAATACATTACCTACAGTAGCAATTAATTAAGGGAAAATATATTTCCATTCAAACTGATTCGAAAACAAACACAACAATCTAGGACATTGCCAATCATTTCATGATTTCGTTATTTAGTGGTAAACTTGTAACTGCATGAAGTAGTGAATGAGTGAATTTAGAATTTAGTTTAAGAAGTTAGTAGAAGTTCTTAAAAGACAAGCGGAACATTGATGTCAAAATTGTGAAACGATTCGTAAGAGAACGTCAGGAATCCACTGCGTCAATGCCACTCGATGAGAGACTTTTACTGAGCATCGCAATTTCGGAGGCAATTAGCCCCTTCCATAGTTATTGGAAATAGCATTCATAAAAATTTTAAGAAAGGAAAATATTTTTACACATATTTGGAGTTAATATATAATGGGTATCAACCAGCGACGGAAAGGGAACTACAACCGGTGCATGAGAGGCTATCAAAAAGTCCATTCGAGTGTGTTCCTAAATGCAGGTCCTTCTCATTGGCAGCGATATATCACGGGCATACTGTATTACGGATTCCGTCACGCAAGATTTTCTAACACATTTCCGCACGAATACCACTCAACGATTAAATTACTCAACAGCACCTACGACTTCCCGTCACGAAGATGAAAGAGAGAGGAACATGTCATTAATCACGCGAATAATCCCTCCGATTCCAATCCAGAGAGAAACCTCCTCTACTCCACACCTGCGCAGTAGTTCCTGATGCCACCCAAGAGTCGTCGCAAAAAAGTTTGGGTCGGCCAGAATAAAAAGGACGGTGAAGGCCCCTGGCTTGACAACCCAGGGGTCACGGTTTCAAATCCCTCCACCATGGATGTCGCGTTTTCCTTAGGGTTAAGATTAGTATTGAGTTAGGCAATATGGTGCGCCGTAGCCTTACAAGTCGGAGAATCTTGAAACCTAATTCCACAACAAGAAAGTTTAGAGGGTAACGTTATGGGCACTGCTGGCAGGAGGACGACGGAGATTTTTTTTTCCTTTCACACTCACTCTTAGCGGAAAGTAGCAACACTCTCATTCCTTCTTTCGCTCGTGTTTCCCTCCCCCGCTCCAGATTGCAAGGCAAAAAACAACGATTGAGCAAGAGCTGCATTTGATGTTCGACGACAAGAGGGCTGCCGCGCGGTCGTAAAAGGCCAGCTCCTCGGGAACTTCCTCTCTTTTTTTTACTCGCTCGTTCCTCGACTAGGAGACTCGTCACCCGATGCGCAGTCGACAGCAGATAGATCGATGTAGATTCCCATTTGGTTTACTTCGGGAATCTGATACTTCCTGGTGCTGTATTAGGAAGAATGACTCAACTAAAACTAATACCATACCCTGCACGCGATAGGCATGCCGAAAAATCAAAAAAAAGTAAACATGCACTTGGTACGGTTATGAGGAGCGATTAAAAGGGAGACTCGCTGTCATGACAACGCCACTATCCTTCCCTCCAACGAAGATCTCCTCACACACGACGAAAATGTTATCGGTCCTGATGACCTCTGCTGGGGGTCTGAGAACCGAATGATAGGTTCGAATACCGCCTCGGACACGGATGTTGTGATTATTTTAGCTTCAAAGTTAGGCTTAAAATTAGAATAGACGGTGGGATACGATATAAGCAGTTGGAACACCGAAATCTACTACTACTACTTGAGAGGCTAATAAGGGTGACACCTAAAATGACGACGAACCACCTCTAATCCAATGGTGGCAAATTCGCTAGCTAAATGAAGATGAATCACTCGGCAATATCAATTCAATTCAATCTGATGAGATGATAAACCAATGAAGTCTTCACATGCCCTTAATCAGACCACGTGTTGTGCAGCCTACGTTTCGGCACAACTGATCCAGGGGAAGACCCGTGAAAACTTCACTTGCATCACACTTCGGGAAAACAGCAACCGCTCCGATGATGAACCACATTCTTGCCATCTCATCATTACAATCGAACAGTTGTTTCGCTGAATGTTCGACAACAACTAGATTTATAAGAGCCCGAAATATTTTCCGTGGCGTAACACTAGAAAAATAGCCACCCCGAGAAGAGAGATCCGCAAGAAGTCAGAAGATTCACTCCTGTTTCAGCCTCAAATATCTTCTAAAATGATAAAACAGTTTAATTTTCAAATTATTCTAAATTGTGATGTAGAAATAATTATAAATCTTAGCTCATCTCAATTACCTAAAATTACGCGGCGAGAAATTCAGTTGATGCATTTTGCTCACCTAAGAACTCAAATTTTGTTTTTCTTTTACTTGGTTTTGAACAGGTGAACGAATACTTTCGGAGAGATGAATCCTTTTAAATAAACAGTTCATACCAGAGAAAACTGAGAAACATCAAGACAGTTGTTGATAAGGCATCTATGAGGAAAAAACCCTACGAAAAAGAAATACGGTATTAAGGTGCGGAGAGTCAGTAATCAGGATAAATCTCATCTAGATTTCACCCTCTACTGTCCTTAGTTCCATGCGCACAATGGCCATCCTGCTTCACCATCAATCGGGAGGACAGATGGAGATATAAAGAAGAAAAGTCATTGAAGTACGACCCATCAACTACTGTACAACTGAGATGATCGATTGATCACTGATCACTAAACAATTGATCATTGCATACAGACCATATATGAACTGTTTATTTAAAAGGATTTATCTCTCCAAAAGTGTTCATTCACCTGTGCGTAACTGAGTAAAAAAATAATAGCGGGCAGTAGCCGAGTTCTTAGGAAATAGTAGGTAGAAGACAGTAATATATTCTATGCCTTTCACAGAACTCACCGCCATACAGCTCAAGTTGTAAAAATGGAAGAAGCCACGCTCCTTACCTGGAAATAAACAAGAGCTTAAATTAAAACCGGAAGGTAATATTATTTACAACGGACAAAATACGTATAACATGTAAAATATGTTAATCCTTTTTTGCATAACAGAGATTCATATTTAGTTCAGTGGGACGGGATGAAAATCGATGTGCATTCGAAATATGCACGGTTTTGAATTTAATTCATTCTTCCGCTCCGATAACCTCCGGAATTGAAATATGTGATTTCCGTGACCACAAAAAAGAGCTAGAATTGGAGCGGCCTTCCACCGCAGCACGAAACTTGGTGATCGATCAGGAATACGTTCGTTTTCATTTGCATCTAACACCAGAAAATTCTACGCTGCCAAAACTTATGAGTCATTAAAAACACTGATGATCATTTTTAAAAAATATAAACTCACTGCAAATACTGCTATGATTACTTAAAGTGTCATTGAGCGAAAATCACTCCAGGTAACGTTGCAAATGGATGTTATGGAAGGATAAATCCATTTTTAAACCACAAGCTTTATGAAGGAAGAACTTGACATTCTTTAGCATCGAACATTTCGATGTTATGATGTCAAATCATTGACATGAACCCACTTTTTTGATGCAACAAACGAAATTTGCCGAAGATGTGACGTCCAAAGTCCATAATCATCATGTCTCGACAATGCTAAGGCCTTACTGATTACGTCCCAATTTCACACAGTACTTTTTTATTCCTTTTTATACAAACTAAACATTGATATTACTTCAACTAAGTATAAAAACGAGTGTTATAATACCGAGAGTAAAGAAACGTTAAAGATCACCAACAAAAGGAATGTGTTTTCGAAAATCCCCGATGTATACCATCAATAAGACACTACCCACTAAGTGACGAAGAGCCAGGGTAACTGATGGAGCGACACATACGAATACAGAACCGAGGGCAAGCATGAGTCTCTCTTCCCGGAGGAGCAACCAAACAAGGAGATATAAGTGAAGGGCAACAGGAAGGAGAGAGTATGAGGGGCCGAATAAAATGGCAGAAAAAAAGAGTAAGTCGAATGAGAGAATATATGGTCGCAACCGTAAGGAGAACGTGGGAGTGGTAGGCGGAGGGCAGTAGAAAATCCACTTTTATTAATCCAAAAGGAGGCCCTCGATGGAGGAGGTCCCAATTACAGCAACCACATTTGGGTGGTGTTTGGGACGGACGAGAAGCGAACGGACTGGTTAGCTTGCGAAAAACACTAGCATAGGACGGGTAACAAAAAAGATGAAGTAATACAAAGGCAATTATTAAACCAAAGATTTACGTGAGTTACTGAATCATAATGTGCACACAATAAATATAATCGGGTTAATTTTTTCCAAAAAGAGAAAATTCACAACAAAAAAGGGTGATTGGTGCAAATAAGGATAAGAAAGGTGACGGACGACCAAAATTTCCTTCATAACACTAGATATACCAGTCATCAATTCTTAGGAGAAATGGGCAATAGACGAAGTACTCGCATAAATTACCGACCACTGATAGGCTTATGGGGCTGATTTCATTGGCAAGTAAGGAAGAGTCTCGATGGGGTAAACTTGCTACGAATATGAGTATCCGAAAGTTATCAGGCCTCAAGTGAGAACTAAAGCTATATGGAGTTTTTTTCCACAATCATTCATGCACCTGATTTAATTGCATAGTGTCGACAGAGACGGCCAAATGTTGAGTTCTTACACCAGTACGTACAAGGCACAATAAATAAATTATATGATATTATCATGTATGAGCATTCACATCATAAATCTACGTGATAACTTTTGATTCCATTATCCCAAAATATAAAAAAATAACTAACTTCATTTTAGGGCTTAAAAATCCCAGGAAATGCAGAGATAATAAAGACAGGGGTTATAAAATCCCTCAAACTCTAGAGATAACAAAGATAATCCAGTTGATAAGTATGACTTGAAAAGACTGACAAAGCTAATTTTAAGATAGGTACATACAATATAATCATTTTCAATAATTAAGTCATCTACATTAAGGGCATAGACATTAATTCATATTGACTAATGTCGTTAATAGAGAGGACATGCTTATCACACTGTAAATATTTATCGATAAGCCCCTAACGTTAGACCAAAAAATTCATTAAGTCCACATAAGTTATTATCACTGTCAAGAGTTGATACTGAAAAGTGCTAATCCCTACTAATACCGAACGTAGAGTGTTCCTTTAACGAGACAGGCGTTTCTGCATTGTCAGCAGTTAAATAATATCAAACGTTTCCACTATGGCCTAAGGAAAAATCCCCACTTCCGTTTCCAAACGAAATCCCCAGGATGCATTGCGTGGAAGGCGGCAAAGACGAATTTTGAAAGCGTGGTAAGTCATACTATACCAAGAATAGAACCAGTGCCTCAGGACCAGATTCGCTGACCCTGACAATGAAAGCTCGCTTCCCTGAAAGGGACGTAATAATCAGTTCCGAGTCGTGGCAAGGGGTTAAAATAAAGTACGATTTCACATCCTAACCCACAAAATTCGCTCTCTAAGGATATTTCGTGCTTCTCCATCATTTACTAGCGTGGGTCACGCGAATGCTTCGCGCACGCTACTAAGTCCGGAGCACACCAACCATCACGCTAAGGTATGGATTTCAACCTGAATTGTTAACGCGGGGATTATGGAAACCAAGCGATGGAATGGAGGGTGGGGAGGGGACGTATAAATGTATAAAATACATCGCCATGTGGTAAGCGCCTGCCATAAAAAAAATTAGATCCGTCACATTTTATTTATTCAATGCCATACGAAGATAAAGCAACCGCTCTTATTTCGTACGAAATATGGTTTCCTTGACACCGATGAATACACATCACCTCCCATTTTGAGCTTCCGAAAAAACCGCGAACGAAATAAACCAAATTATCTTGCCCAGGAACCTTTTTCGGGAGGTCACCTCGGCAAGAAATTAAATAAATACGAGAATTCTAGGAACGACGTTTCGTTGAATCGCAGCTTTTAATTTTTCAAAGCTAGAGTAAAAACATTCTCGCGCGCGGAGGAACACTCGCAGTTGTTTGAGACGTTAACATTGAGATGAGACGCATCTCGAAATGTGATACATAGAGAGAAAGAACGCGGCGCGCACAACAGCCAGCAACGCTTTACCCACAAGCTTCCTCATTCATGAACGCGCACGTAATAGGTCAAGTTCGATATTGTGAATCCGACTGAAGGAGGCTTCCGCAACAACGACCTTCCCCCACACGCATGCGCATGACTACCGAGCACATACGCACACACACGCACGAATTCGACCTCGAAGGAACAGTAAAGGAGACGTTTCCCCTCCCACGCCACTAATCCGAAACGAAAAATATGAGGGTGAGGTGAGGGGGAGGGGAAAACGATGAAATATTACCCAACAGCACGCGGCTGTTACGCCATGTCTGAGGCGGTCGAAGGAAATTCTCAATGGGACCGTCGTAGAGGGAGGGAAGGGGGGTGAGGTGGGGTTGGGGTCTATAGCGAGTTGAGGGAAAGGAAAACAAACAAGCCGGGATGAGGCAGAGAAAAAGGGTGAAGGAGGCGACCGAAATAAGGGAAGTGCCCATGAACATTCTCCAAGGGAACAGGGACCGAGTTTGGGAAAAGATGTACCGCGATATTTTCCTCTGAATGAATAAAGTTTGCTTCTCAGGATCAGTATAGCTCTAAAAACATTATAAAATCCTGCGAAGCGAAATCTTGATACCGACTTTATTATTCTTATTTTTCGGGGGATGCGACCGACAACTGAGGTCATTTGCGTAAACTTAACCGAGTAGAGGTAGGATTTTTGAGGGAAAGGAGGAAGAGTGAAGAGAAACCCGGCGTCGGCATTAGCCTGCTCCAAATGAAAGGCGCAAAGGGATCAACTGCTAAACGTCCTATCTGACGGACGGAGTACTGCATTTGAAGTGCTCTCCACGCAGTACTCAAGTAGAGACTGGTATAAAAATGAAAAATATCTGCTAATTCCAGGTTTTGAACCCGGCCCCTAGGGACGGGAGGCTAGTACTTTAGCCACCTCACCTACCCATAGTGCATCAAAATCGTTTATCGAGGCATCCGTCAGCGAGTACAATCATCATTATCATGGTACTACTTTGTAGTACCATGATCATCATTAGTCAACAATTCGATTGGTTTGACGCATCTCTCCACTCCATTCTCCTATCAGCTCATCTTTTCATATTTACATCTTACTTTCCTTTCACTTCCTTCGTCATTTGTTCTATATATCTCATACGACGCCTTCCTTTGACACTAGCATTATAAAGCACGATATTCGTGGTTTAAGTGAGCCTAAAAATTCGACAACTACCAGAATTCCACGGGCAATTATATACCATTAACGCCAAATGTCACTCGACAACAATATGCCTTTATTCGGTGCAGTACATGCAACGCTTTCCGGGTGGTGTATATGCATCGAAAGATCTGGAATGGAGTCTGCGGATGTGAAATCCTCTTGGCGTCACATTCAATTTTCACTGTAAATTCATACTGGGATAAGCGAAAGGTAAAACAAACAACGCGATAGTATAAAAAAGAATTGTAAGTGGTTCTTTGGGGATTTAGAATAAAAAAACGATAAAATAAGGCTCTATACGATTTCTTCCGCACGCTAGAAAGAATGTGCCTTAAAGGGCCTGACGTGGGGATAATAGCAGAAAAAACAAGCACAAGGCAAACAACTCAAACCATACATGGCCAACGCTATATAGATCGCTAAATATGGTCCAGGTGGATCAAGTAAAGGAAAATTTCTTGAGCACCCTTGCCATAGAGAACTATATTCCTCCCACACACCATGATTGGATGGGTCCAGTGGATATCAATGTGATTACAGTAAAAGCGAAGAGTGCGAGATTTTCAGCGAAACGTCAGGAACGTGGTGCAATAGCGTGTGAGCATATCGTACGAAATGTCAAGGTAAAGGAAACTTGTATTTCCCGAATTTCTAGCTGCCGAAAAATACATCAAACCTGATTACCGAGGAAAATAACTACGTTGGGAATGTTTGAAATGTTGGAAATTATTCTCAGTAACTTTCAACACCAGAGATGGGAAACTGTCTCAACGGCATCTAAGCACCAAGGAAAAAAAATTAAATGCAAAGAAACGTGCAAAGTAATTTTGAGGAGCATTATACGAAGAGCATGTCAACTACTTGGCTAAAATATTAAGACACGTTACTTAAAAAACACGTTAACACAAGGCACTAGGAAAAAAACAAAATGAATGAGCCATCAGAAGCTCGAATTGACATCTACGTACAGCTCGTATTGAGAAGAGATCAATCTCCGAAGGGACGACACGCATGATTACCCTACATGGGATATTTCCTCTCCGGTGTGTTAACAAACACGGGGATAAAATGACAGCGTGCCGAGCTGATGGAAAAATAGCTCGGATCCACTTCTCGCGGTCAGTCGAGGAGACGACAGTCACCGTCACACCTCATCCATCGCACTTTAATCCCCCGACATTCGACTCTCACCTCTCCGAGAGAAAGGAGAGGCTGGAGACGACGCACACGAGACGCAGGAACTGAAACGCTCGCGGAGGAGGAAGCGGGGACGAACGAGGGGACTCGCCAAGGGAGAATGAATATTGGGCGGAGAGAATATTGGGCGGAGAGAATATTGGCAGAGAGTGAGAGGGAGATGCGGACCAGCTGCGAGGCGGGGAGGGGGGTGTGGAGTGGCGCCAATGGAGAAGGCGCTTTAAGTGCTTCTCGGGAAAAACAACGGCGGGGAGGGAAGCGAGAGCAATATTACAGGGGGGACAGGGGATCATTCGGAGCGATCGGGAAACTTCGGAAAAGGCGATGGCGTGGGCCAATTTCTTGAATGAGACTCGAACTGCGAGGGCGTCGGAGAGAAATATTTTCGAGACTATGTTACAGTGACGGAGGGAGACTTTCCCCGAATTGCCCTCCGCTGAATGACGCAAAATTCCAACTTATCCGACTACCATTCCCACCGCAAGATGTGGGATACCTCGGGCGACACACCGTTAAAAAAGTTAGGGCCACAATGAGCCAATTCATGGAGCCATATGGTCGCACGTCCGATTACGGTGACTGGCTTCAACAAACACGAATTCCTAGGATCGCGTTCGCCAGGGACACGTCCGCTCACGTATTTACTGACATGAGAAGATCAACCGCACCCATATTCTCCAAGCCTGTACGTGCCTTCCTCTCCATACTTTCCGCAGCTTTTACGCCAGCGAAAAATGGAAATGGACGTAGGATAAAATATTATGATGCAGAGCTATTCTTACTAAAATGATTTCGCCACCGTTGCATTCATTTTATTTATTAATGCAGCCTGGTCTTAATCATTCCCACAATGACCAGATAGCAAGGATGAATGCATGAACTGATAAACTATTGCTACTAAAGGTAGCAGTGCATGAAATGCATCGCAATGAAATACCGAGCAAAACAAAATATCTGGTGTTGACAAAAAATTTCAAGTAATTTATTCTAGTTGGTAAAATTGCAGCCGAGTTAATAACATATATTCTCCAAGAGTGTGAACGTTACAGAGAAAATATGGGTTAATTTTTAAGGATACGGGGAATGACCGTATGGCAGAACGATTTTTTCAATGTATTTTACATTCAATCATGCCGTCATATCAAGTCGCAATTACGTGATCGCCTCCTATATGGACGCAGGTATGCCCTATAGAGGTCGGAAGTCATTAAAATTACCAGCTACATTGATTCATTAGAAGTTGCAGTGACAAAGGTGGCCCTAAATATATCTTACTGAGAAAAGTAAATTAGTTTACACAAAAGTAAGACTCTCCTCTCCGATTTCCGCAGTAAATACAAACTTTTGACCCGCGAACTTATTTGATTGAGGCCATCCCATAACTGTTACCCGAGACACAGAGCAAAAATGATAATAGATTGTAGTATCACAAAGAGCACTGAGAGGGGATGAAGAGCGGCTTTCGGAGCCAGGAGTTTCTAACACATCCGACGGTATTTAATTTGAGAACCTGCTAGGAGCTCAGCCTCAAGGGTACACTTGATACCGAGAAGACTGATGGATTTCCACACTTTGATTATCAACACCACCCATAAGTGAGCTAATCTAAGCCAAAATGAAATGAAAGGGGAGAAAGCTTCCCACATCTTCCTTTCCCTTTGGTTTAATTTTCGAGCTTGTAAAACCAGTGTGTCCCTCTTGAAAATAGGACAGTTGAGAGTGCTGAAACCAAGGCTAGTGTAAGTAAATGAAAATGCGGATATTTACCGGGATTCTCCTTTCACAATACGGGATTTAGTATTATATAAATACGAAAATTGATAGGATAAGAGATTTTCCACCAAGAGCATCACCTGGGTAAGGGTAGAGATTGAAATTGCGGTCAGCCGAGGCGATTGATAGATAGATTGATACATTTGCATAAGAACAGGACTTATTTCCCTATCATCCGTAAAAGTTTGCTGCAAATTGATTAATTTTAGGGAGAGAGACGCCAATAAAAAAATGTTCAACCCGAAGATTGGTCTCTGATAGCCGAGAGTAGAGCTCACCCCGTACTAAGCCATTGGCGTGTGAAATTCACACACTCACGGTAGAGGGGCCAGTTCCTTTCCCTGGGCCACCTGCGATTTCCAACAAAATTCTGTTCAGTATTCTGCCACGCAGGAAATTGAACCGCGAGGATTTAAGGTGGGGGCGTCCAGAAAGGGAATTGAACCCGAGATCCTCCTGTCGGTAGCTCAGGGCTCTACCCACTAGGCCACCACGACCCCTATAGAGAGGACAATAAGACACCGTTAAAAGCAAATGCTAAGGATGAATAGGCATGAATAGCAACCCCGTATTCATAAGCAATACGACATTCATCAGCACAGCCTCTTCACCTATTTAAGCATGCGAGGGTTTGTCATAACCGAAGAACGAGATCCAATGAAGTATATCCTTCCAAATATGTATTTCCAGATTGATACTAAGCCGCATTAAGTGACGTAATGATACGACTGGTGGCCGTTGGTTTAGTCGCCCGGACTAAAAGAAATGATGGAAGGTGATGAAGAAATCATGGACGACGCTAAGGCGCCTCAATAAGGAGCGGAAATGTCTCCGCTTTGTATAGAGGAAACAAGGCGGAGAAAGGGAGTCCATGGCAGGATAAAGGAAGAGAGGCATTCGAGGAGACACGATGAAGGGAGGAGAACGATACCAGCGGCGGAATCCTTTTAAAGGAGAGGAAGGGACCTCCCACGCTAGGAATCTCCAGAGAATCCTTACACCACGCCCTATACGGAGCTTCCGAGGTAACTGCGTGGGAGGCGAGAATCCGTCGCTTCAAAACAAGGCCAAGAAATACACAAGATCGGCAGCGAGGAAGAAAGCTCTAGGTAAAGGTTTCCGTGGAGACTTAAGCGCGGACATTTACAAATGCTAACTTTCTCGGGGAGTCATTTTTTGCTCGCATAGCACCCACTGAATAGGAGAGCAAAGCTTTAAATTCAAATTAAATAATTACTGCTTGTGCACTGAGATTCGAAAACGTTTCATTGAATGCTAACATATAAGAGTAATAGTGTTTTGAGAATATTATCTAGGAATGCCACACGTTGTACAAAATAAATAAACAGAAAAAAGTTGGCAAACATTTTATTTTATATTTTTGTTGTTTTGTAACATCTCGCCTGATATTTTGAAAGATTAGGAGCAGAGAATCAACTACGGACGCCATACTTTGTTCGTGCAACGCATAATTGCAACTATGTCTTGCCTTAGAGAAAGTATATTAATATTTTAGCAATTAATGCGTAAACTTTGCGAAATTTTTTTACATCCATTTCATGGAAAATGATAGCAATGAAGTAAAATTCCAAAAACTACTTATTTATTTCTAATAGAGCATGATTTAGATGGTGACAAAGAGTTTCGGAGCCACTGGCGGTAAGGGAGAAATATAGCGTGGAAAAATCCTAGTCTTTTTCCTCTTTAAACGAATCTAGTTTTTGTCTAGTTCGTACAGCATACTTTTAAATAATAATGCTGCGCAGAAATCAAAACGTTAAGGTGCCGAAAAATAAACGTCATAACTATTGCACGCTAGACCGGGTGGATGGAAAAGCTATAATTAAAAAGGATGAAGTGGGGAAGAGGGCAGTTTCTGTGTAGAGGGATGCTCAGGATTCGACGAAGGGCAATGGATAATGGGACACAAGGAGTAGGAATTCAGATTACAGAGGACGAGAAGGAAGAACCTTTGAGACCGTAACCTGGAGATCCCAAGACAGGGTTAATTTTTCCGATTACCCCCCTCAACTCTTAAGATGGAAAAGAGTTTTCCAATTGGAATCGACTAGATAATGAGAGGGAACCTTGGCACCAGATAAAGGAAATCAACGCTTCATCCCAAGAGCGCTCAGAGAACGAATAATAGAGGACCTTAAATAGAGATTAAACTTGATGGAACAGGGGTATCTCCAAGCAGTCATCCCATATAAACAATAGTCAACCATGATATTCACTGGGTGTTCAGAAATGGCGCTAAAATCAGGAGCATTTACTAGGGAAAGTAGCTGCAATTGCGCCAGAACTCTTCTGATTCTTAGACATTTATAACAGCAAAAACATCTCTGACTATGCGAGAAACTAACTCTAGCAATCCCCAAATGTTTACCTTGGCACGAAATCCACATATTTGGAGTTACTAATAACACACATTTCGGGTCTCCGCCAAAATCCTTACTTTCGGATGAAAGACATACATGCATAACCGAAAGACATACTACTGACGAGGGAATTGTCAAGCGATCATAAATGCGTGGTTATTTGTCTTTACACCTACTCCAGTGCCTCACGATAGTTCAGTATAAATTTTTTTACGCACGAGTAAGAAACTCAGCGTAATAAGGTGTAAGACGTTTAAAAAGCACAAGACACTACATTTAAAAAATGACTCCCGCCTTTTTTAAAGTGAGAGTATTACATAAAATTACAACAACAAAACTAAGAATGTATCAACAGGTAATTCTATGTACTAGCTAGTAAATCTTTTGGCAAAATAATATCTCTCCGTCGCCTCAATTGGCCGCAAAGTCATATCTATATCCCCACTTCTAAAAAGGTAGGTAGGTAATTGGTCAGCGTGTTGGGAGAAAATCCTAAAGCTGACGCAGATATGCGACATTTCCTTGCGGGAAAGCGGGACTTCTCCACGGAGGTATTTCAAAGTTTTGATGGAACAACAGTGGGATGAACGGGCAAGAGTTAATGATTCGAAAACTAGCATTTGTTAGCCCAGTCTCCATTTCTGTTAATTATAGTCCACTCAATAAAGATGAACATCTCGAGTATTTTCATCATTCACCATTTTAAATAGAAAAGTAACAAAGTTTACCTTTGGCTCTGTTTTACCATGAATAAATTATACGAAGTTAGTCCAACTGTTTTTTTTTAATTTAAAATTAATTGAAAAAAAATTCTTCTACACGGATGAGTATGACATGCCTATGTTTCACACGTACCTACTACCCAAAATAAAGAATATGAACTCTTAAACCTTTTTTTAAGCATACGAATCTTACACATAATGTCTCCTATTTTCATAGATCATAGTACATGCTCTAACCTCAAAAAGCGAATAAAAAACTCTTCTACAATACTGTACCGGCATATTGCACCCTGAGCACATCTCATAAATAAGTAATATGGTTTTGTGGGATACATTCAGCCATTATTAACAATTGTATCTCTATAAAATTGACTCATGGCATCAAAGGTGCGTTACAACCAAAACAACGCTCCCTATTTATTTTCTTCCCCAGAAGTAAACACAGGCAGGCTAACTCAATACATTCTTTTTCTTCGGCAGAATTCAGTTATCGAATCACAACAATGTTGGATTCCTGTTATAAACGGAAATTCATTTAAAATTACGCAGTCAAAGTCCATCCTCGTTTCAGATTACTGAACGCTATATCAACGATCTTATTCCCTTTCTCAACAGATTGCTTCCTAGGGTCAGTTTACAATCGACAAATAATTCTATTTCTAACAGACTCTTCTTGGGAGTAACGCCCTCCCTACTATATGCCCCACCCAAAAAGTTATTTTTATCGTGAATGGCTTCCAATATCCCACGCCGATTATTTCTTGAACTCTTGAAGAGACCGCCAAATTTAGATCAGCAACAAGTCACGCCCAAGAGCTTGAAACGATAGAGTCAAGTCAGGGAACTATATAGGCCAAGAAATACCCGAAGAACTGGTAGGCAGAGATGCACGGAGCAAGTTAAAACCAAAAGGAGGACTATGCGTCGCTTCCCAGAAAGCACGCTGCATGATTCTTTGAGTATATTGTTAGTATTATGAATGCAAAGAATTTTCTTAAATTGTAAAAATGCGGATCTATAATAATTTGATATTGAAGGTACACATGTAAAGAACCGAACGAAGGAGGTTTCCACGCAAATCCAGTTATGGCAAAAAATGATGAAATGAGCATAACGATAGCTTTTCAAGATTTTCGTTGGAAAAAGGAATAAACGGAAGGGAGACCGCATGGAGTGGGGAATTAATAAGCGAAACGTAGTTCATGCAGAATGCATTCAATTTAAACCTACTTGTAGCGTTTATATTGTGGTCCGAACTCTACCTCATTTTCATGCTCCTCAGGTTGTTTGACTGATTGACTTTAAATTCTAATGTAACATACTCACTACCTTAGCTAAGCAGTACTATTTGAAAAAAAAACACGGTTATGATAAAACACCAACTAAAAACAATCACAGAATCCATTAAATGCTTCATTATCTCTAGCTACAAATTTCAAAACATTGTAAATGAAATACTAACTTTATTTCCTTCCACAGATTTATTTTTCTAGTACGACATGTTTCGACACATCAGGTACCACGGTACGACAATTTTCGACACATCGGTGTCATCATGAGGTAGAAAAATAAATCTGCGGAAGGAAACAAAGTTAGTATTTCATTTACGAAATTCAACTTCCACCTAGTTGAGCCTCATACTATGGAACGTTTCAAAACATTGTTTATTTTGGAATTTTTTCGAAAGATTAGTCCCCACCTAATTAATAAATGTAATTCGTACATATAAATCGTAACTAAACATAGTGACTGGTAATATGAGCAACCTTCCACTGATTACTGAATTCATATTTTACGATAAACATTATTTATCTAGGATAGGGTTGAAAATCTCCGTGTCACAAGTACGCCACGCTTGAAATAAAATTGATTTTAAACATCCGAGTACAGAGCAACACTCCTTGGTGCGCTTCGAAAATGACTCCACATCCATTGACGACTATCGTGAAGTCACAATGTCACAATTAATGTCACGACAATCGCACCTTTTACGCATTGGTAGTGGTAATATAAATAATATTCACATAAATATAAAAATATAATGTTCTCTACAAAAAAAATCTTCGCGCTTATAAATGGCCATCGCTAATAATATCAGCCACTTCCAGTACTTGGGATGCGTTACTCCCGGTGGGTAATAATATAAGAGTTTTAAGATCATTAGCGAGTTCCATTGATCACTCATGTGGTCCCTTCTCAAGCGTGAAAGGATGCGAGTGCACTGCGGTAAGCCACAACCACCATTCAGATCTTCTTTTCCAAATAAGAAATAGCCTGGGTATTAAATTTCCCCCTTTGATGAAGCGTAGATCATTTCGAGCCATTTCTCCCCCACTAGGGAGTTTATTTCCCATTAAATGAGTTCCCACACAGTGTTTGACGCGCTACCAGACCCGCATTCACGTCCGAATGCAAGCGAGGCCCACTCAGCTTCTCAATCGACGTCATCGTCTACGAAAATTATGGCAGTTTTGACTGATGCGAACTCCTACTCTACGCGTCAAGTGGCCAGAGTGCTAATTGTGAGGCTGAAATAATTCATTCTGACATCCTCTCCGCTTCCTGTAATTACGAATTACTACGGAGAATTGACAATTTAATGAATCACCTCAAATGAAAGATAACAGCGAACGATAGGCAAGAAAATATAACTACACATTAAAAGTGGCTATAATGGAAACCATCAGTGATTAGAATAAAACTTAAAACAGCAAGAGAAAAAAATAATTAGGTACGCCGGAGAAAGACAGGGCATTCCAAAGACTTCGCTTGTCACGCAAAATTGGCAATCAAAACATGTTCAGCCTCACACTTCCTGTTTCGATTCACCTGCTTTTATTCACGATACCGTTATCAAACCAAGACAAATATTTTTCTTTGAGGCAATTGTCTTCCGGACTGAATCCAAGGCAAACAAGGGCGACACGTGATGGCAACCATCATCACTGTATGCGAGAGAAAAGATGGATAGCGGCATAAACGGTTATAACGTAGTACCGTTTCGTTTCTTTCGCTAAGAACGCATAGAAATTAAGACCAAGCAAAATTCAGAAAGATGCAAATGCCACTTAAGTAGAGCGTTAAGCATTAAGTAGAGAGACTTAAAATTTGTTTTTACTACATAAACCACGCTTTATTGCGACAGGCTGAGCGCTGAAAGGGAGACTAGAATTTTACTTACTAAGAATAAATGCAATAGAAATAAAACATTAGGGAAGTACGGAAATATGAAAAAACAGGCGTTGCTCAAGATTGGCAGCGTTTCTATCGCTTATATGAATCCTTCCACGGGTGTAGATGATGTATATGTAGGATTTAGTGTTAAGTTGATACAGTGCGATAAAGTCTTTAGTGCTTTACACCAAATACACGTAACACAAATCTAATGCCATAGCACTCGACTCCAAGACTGAACAGTGTTTCGTTAAATATAAATGACTCCGGATTGGGGATGAACACTACGTGTCCGTGATGAAGTCCAGAACACCACGGCAAGAGACAGGTATAAGCCATCCGAATTTCACGACACGAAAAGTGTTCATATCTCGCGCTGACACCAGAGATGACGATGGAATAACTTTTTTCCTGGCTTCAGCGAATGGAAAGATGATGGTACAACTTTAAAGACAAATTTCATTCACAAAGTAACAAAACCAGCGGGATAAAGAAGGAAAAAGTGGAATGAAAGGCGAGAATGAGCGCTATAATTTCCAAATCCTGCCATAGTGGATGTAAACGTGACCGCCACCGCTTACACAATGGTACAGTTCTCAAAACAAGCCATCAGTATGGATTTGTCGGCAGGAGATAAGGAGCCCGAATTTTTAGGTACCCGATATCTATTGATTCTAACGCACATTTTACGCAATTAAAATGAAAACGAGATCAGCATTGCAGGAAAAATATTAAATAAAAAATAAATCAGCAACATTATGTTAGCTGCATTAGCGTTAGAAAAATGAGTAGGAAAAGGTCTCCCAAATAACCTAATATCGTATATACCATACATTATTAAAAATAATAAGAAATTGCACCCACTCGATTAAAATAACTCGAATAAGGCACAAATATATTCGTTGACCATATCGGTCGATATAAATAAATGAAAAAAGGAAGAAATTTTGTGAAAGGGCCTAAAATTTATCAGGGGCGTAATATTCAGGTGAATATTTAACAATTGTTTCCTCTATAGCCCAGCAGCCGAAATAACTCAGCAGGACACAGCATAAGATGTCTAAATTAAGCGATAAAGGAAATATGAATGGGAACGAGGGATAGAGAGGGAGAAACGAAGAGAGTGACCGGAAATGGTGAATGCGTGCTCTCACCGCGACAGGAAGTGACCCAACCCTTCATGTCGATGTTTGTGCGCTAGGTTGTGCTCGTTCCCTTTCTCTCTCGTCATCACACGACTCACTTTCTCTCGACTTCGGAAACAACTGCCGAAGACAAAAGTGGAGAATATTTTTCTTAAACCGTTCCCCATACAACGGTTATCCTAAATAAAATTCAGGGGGGTGTAGTCAACAATTTCTTAAATGGGAAAAATCTTCTGGCTCCTTAGTGAGAGTCATTTAATTCAATACTTTCTCTTCAACTGTTCATAATTTTCGATAATACACCTCATAAAATTGTCTTCCTGAATTTCAAAACATCATAGTGCTACAACATGTTGAAAGAGAAACGAATGTGAACTAGACCGAGGTAGCCAGAGGAAACTAGCCAACCTGGCAACCCAAGTGGGTCGGTTTGAATCCCACTTGCGAAGTGACGTGACTCTACGAAAGTAAAACTACGGAGCGGAAAAAAATACAAAAATTTATTTGTTAGACATTTGAGTTTTTTTAACAATAAACTTAAGAATCATGCAAGCCATGTTGCAATTGACCCATCCGAGACGGAGATTAACTGAAATAACAGAAAGTACTCCTGCAATTATTTCTCAGATCCTAAATCTGACTTGGAGTAAATTAAAAGATCACAAACGCTTTGACTGAGTTACTAAAATTAGGTTCCCTCATCAGACCACTCGATGTGTAAGATCCACGATTTTATCACTATGAAACGATAAAAGAGAAATGTTAGGGAAGCAGCTATAACTACGATCACGTCTAGCCACGTGACGTGGATCAAGTAAGAGGCATAATTTACAAATCTCTATTCGTCTTTCAGGACGGACTGCTGCAGTTCGAAGAACAAGGTTGGCGAGCAGCGCGTAAGACGGCTAACGGGAAGGTCACGGGAACGAATGCGTTGGGCATGTGCCGGCCTGGGGCAGTGACCTTGTGTTCCTTCAGTGCTCTCTCAAATTACGATAACTCTCTCCTACCCAAAGGGGTTTAAATACTCAATATCAATCACGAACTGGATTTAAATGATGCAAATAGCGCATTCATCTATTCATCACAATAAATTAAGACAGCTGGACAAAGTAATCCTGCCGAGGGGACGCTAAGTAGAGAATAAGTTTTTGTGTGATCAACAATAAATTACTGAAATGTACCCGTTCCTCTTTAAATGCACAGCTACTCTATCCGGTAAAAATAACACCACTAAAAGGCGAGGAAAGGCTGAATGTCAATAGAAGGAAAATTCAACGATTGCGGACTAGCAGCGAAAAGCATAACGGAGTTACCCGCTGATATTCAAAACCGCAACAAATTGTTTAAAAAATTGGGGTAGGGTGGAGGTGAGAGTACCAGTTTCTTATTCGAGGGCAGGGGTTCGAATCCTGGAAGTGGCTGATAATATTCATCGGTACACCCTACTTGAATGCTTTGTGAAAAGTTCTTCGAGTTCAGTACTCCGTCCGTGGAATAGGACGCTAAGCTGTAGTCTTCTGGGGGGCTTTCGTTAAGAGCTGGCCAATGCTGACGCCGGGTTCCCCTCCACCAGGCATCCCATAGGCTAAGGGCAAAAATATAGACTATCCGTCCGTGAAAATATAAACCAAAACAGACTATAATATGCATGAAAATCAAAGGAAATCGGATCAAATGTTCATTATTTTTAATGCAATACTATTCATTTTATTCGCAAAAACTTCGTCTGGTTTGCGTGGTAGAGGTTATGGTACCGAAAACAATTGAGAGAAACGAGGTAGGGTGCGTTTTTCCGGGATGAATTTCTAGCGTGGAGTGCTGATGGGTGCCGTGCGTGCTCGGAGCCAGGCAAAGCGGATGCACAAAGCAGCAGTGCCCGACTGCGGCGCGCATAGTCAAACTTCGCAGTGCAGTGCAGGCTGCTTCAGTGTAAACTGTAGCTTACCTTTGGTCAAAAATAGACCCTGCACCAAAAAATTGACGATTTGAACCAAAATTCGGAATATCGGCCAATATAGACCATAAGCCAAAATATCGACATTCTATATTCTCTATATACCATATGGGATACCTGCCCATCCACTCTTCCATTCCTATCCTATTACTTTTCTCCACGGTCTGAAGTGCCCTATTGTAAATTGAAGTAAATTGACGTTAACGTACGGCAGAAATGGTGCTCACGAAATGAAAGAGTATTTATTACTTTCTATGGTGTGAGGACTACGACAGCGAAGTGGAACTTAGGTGTTTTACAGACTGAAATAATTATTAGGCTGTTCTTACACATCTTACACATCGGTAAATAAATACCGGACCATCTCAAGTATTGAAAGTTAACTAGTCAAACAATTGTATGTCCATGGATTAGTAATTTGCAAAATGAAAGAAGAGAAAACAGAGTATTTGATGTAAAAAGTCCTTATCCAGGCATAAAATTTAATATTACTTACAGGTAAGTACGTACTGTTAATACTAATGCTCCGTACTTTATCAAAAGCAGTGTACGGTACAACTTATCATGCTCGTAATTTTTTAATTAATGTAAATCTTTATTTACTTAGTCATTATTCAAATTTCATGCATACAATCAGTTATGAAAATTTCTCAGGATTTCATAACTGGACAGCATTGATATATTCGCAATGGACCCTACATTGATACAATTTGTTTAACGAGAAATAAATAGCATGTTAAGCTGTTCTTGGATATTTCGATTAATGCCTCGTTTAGTAATAATAAGCGTTGTGAATTGCGCCTGTTTATTATTTTGCGCACCAACATTTGACATAAATTCAACACCGTTTCTATTTCGTATTAAAGGATAGGATCAAATACAATGAACAACGCCTCAAAAATAGGATTTATTATTACATGCAGAAACAGCACAGAAAAGTCGTTTACTTTCACATCCCCATTGTGCTCACGGAGAAATCTCTTCTGACACTACACGATACATGTTCGTCAACCTTTTACAGTCAACACCACTGCCACAAAGTGTCCATGGCGCTAATATCGGAATAGAGCAAGAAAGTGCAGAAAAGGGTGAAAGTGCAAGAAAGAGCGTAAGGGTGCAAGAGCGTAGTGCACGCCCTTGTGGATTGGAACACGGCCAGTCTCTCCGTCGACCCGGTAAGGGCCGCACAGCTGGGAAAACTGCGTGGGGCGGTGGGCAGGGCCCTCGGGACGGCGCGCATCCGCCTGCGTAGGAGCTGCGTGAGTCACATTCCGAAGAGGAGAGGAGTGGGGAATAGGGGAAGGGGTTGCGGGAGTGAGGGAGATGTGGGAAAGCTGATGATTGTCCGGGGGCGATGATGTAGTGTTCGGGGGGAAGGGGTGGGCTCTGCAAGGATGGAGAACCGCAGAAGGGAATGATGGGGTCGCAGAGGTTTTTCCCAAAAGCATCTGGAGTACTCGAGCAAAAACAATTTACTCGCCATCGCTTCCCCTCAATATCGCCAGGAAAAACAACACGCTCGTGTTGATGCCGGTAGGGTGTGAAATTTTTTCTCTCCAAATGCTGTGCTATGCCATGCTTCGACTGCTTTCCAGTTGGTAGGAACACAATTAAGAAATTAGATTTGAGTACAAAAAAAAACTTATGTTTTGGGGTTGTATTCACCAGCTTGCATTCCGTAGCCGCTTGCTCCATTTCATGCTCTAACAAAAGTGCGGATTTGAAGACAATTTTTCACACCGAATTATTGCATTTATTGAATGGAATACCGCAACGAGACTATTGTCCTGGAAAGGGAGAACCCGCTCCTGGAGTTCTAAGAATTCAATGGGGCGAAGAATTACATCATCAGTTTCACTGATAAAAGGGGGGATCTATACATTAAACTAACCACAATTTAGGTAAATGTATGACAAATATGGGGATCGGGTTGGTGTGGTAGCTGGTAGAGGTACTGGCCTTTCATCCCGAAGACCCGGTTCGAAACCCGACCAAGACGGATTTTTTCATTTGTATGTCGGTCCCCAAATCAGTGCCTTGTGGAGAGTACTTCGCGTCCGGAGGAGGCGTGCTTGAATAGTTTGAGATTAATTAGTTTACAGAATAATCCCGAACGCAGAGCTAAAACATACGACTGAGTGATTAGCCTCGCAACGGAATTAATCTCGAACGATTCCAGCAGACACCCCCAGTACTACGTCTGTTGGATGGAACGTTAAAGCCGTGATCCTTGGCGCCTTTCGTAAAAAGGTCTTCCGTCTGAGGTCTTGTACGCCTTCTCTGGCGTACAAGACCTCGGTCGCCTACCCCAAATAACTACAACTACAATGAAAACTCTGTTTTACCAAACGCAGTCGAATAGATGTTACGCCATTGTTGAAAATAAACGTACGCGAGTCTTTTCCACCCCATGTCAGGGTTCACTGGCAGAAGGACAGTTTTTCTCTCAATCTCGCGCAAATGTAGACGTTTTATTACTATTATTAACAATAAATAGGTTAAAAATGAAACTTTTTGAGGAGAAGGCATCAAAATAATCGTCCAACCTTACTTTCTCAGCATAAAATTATTTTCCTCTTCCACCTCAGCCACAAAATATTTCATTAAAAATCAAACCTGCTCCTCTAAGGAGAAGCTCCTTTCTTCGGGAACCTAATATCAGAGAGGCCCACCAGGGCTCAAACAACAAACGGAAAGCAAAAATAGATATTCGCTTGCCGTATAGTACGGATAACAAAACGGCTGGATTCAGAAACACCGGAGGAGGAAGTTTTGCGGGCAAGGTTATTCAAGGAAGAATGAGCAAGAGACTGGAAAATGGTACCAACTTCCTCTCGCAAAAACTTACAATCTGAAAAACATCCTGAGAAACAGAGATAATCGAAAAGTATAAGAAAAAAGTCAACCTTGAGTTTTCTCAAAAGAGGGGAAAAACGGCGGAAGTTATTTTTATACACTCAAGAAAATATTAAGCGAATTCCATACCGTTGTACACGTTGAAAAAAAAAACAGATGAAACGGTTTTTCTTTTTTTTTGTTAAAATATTGTTGAGACTTTCGGGCGGAACATCCTTGCTATTTACGTCAATTAATACAGAAGTAATTTTTAGTCTCTCAGAGGGGGTTTTACTGAATTGAATCATAAGTCACAATAATGCAATCTCACTGCGAGGCATGAACGCAAGAACTTCATTCTAAATTGATTTTCAAGCTTACGTAGGGAACATTTTTCCAAAGAAATCGAGAATAAAATAATTACACTTTCTACATTTTATAATATTTTTATAATTATCTTACGAATGTAATAATGTTTAGCAGCGCTGCAGAGCATGACATAATAGGTGAACCCCATTAAAAAAAATAAAATTCATGAGCAAATAAAAGCACAACAAGAAATGATACAGCACACTGAGGGCTTAATTTAGGTCATAGAAAGAAAGCTGCACACTGATATTTCAAATGCTGTACTTCATGAGAACCTACTATCTCACACACTCACGCGCTTGCATCGACTATTACCATTTAATACTATGTTTTTAACGAACTTTTCAGATAACGCTTTGCTTTGCATCTGATTCAACTCCCGTAATAAATCCTTCTTGGTTGGATCCCAAATGTTCGCCGAGTACTCAAGATGAAGTCTAACCTTAAGTTAAGTCTAGCGAATTAACCCTTTCTCCCCTTTCAATTTACCTATTTTGGTTCCTTTCCCCACCACTCGTACGATGAATAAAACTTTAAAAAAAGAGACGCATAAGACTCCCCAGAAAGATTTCGCTCGCTCTCTACTTGTAAATATAGTCCGTCAAATAATTCTTTTGGATTCGGCCTGGAATTACTCCTTAACAAAGCAACCTCCAGGCCCAACCTGCACAGCAAAATTCAACTGACAGGAGACTTCCCTCACCAAGCTGGAAATTAGTCATTTTTCAGTTAAGAAAAGAAGATTAATTATGATAATGTCGGCGGCTTGTAAATTAAAGGTCGCGGAAGGAATTTAATTACACATACGATAAGACACAATCAGCTCGAGCGCTCTATGGAGAGTCGCACACAGCTGAAACGATAAATAAATCCTCAACCATCGGCGCAAAGAGAGACTGGGGTTGATGCTCCCGGAAATCAGCCAAGTGCGAGCTTGACGGACTTCCTTTTAACCTAATAAAAATCGAAAAACTAAAAAGTAACTTGCCTTGATTTACGATGACACAGGGAAATTTCTTTCTCCTGTTCAACGCAGTCAGTTGTGCGGAAAAATCAAGACTTGGCGCGAAAGAAATATTTTTTGTAATTAATTGTTAAATTTATCCTTTTTCCTAAGGTCTTCACTATTCAAAAGTGCCTACAAATTTTTGAAAAATACGAATTTCCTAAAAACTCAGAAGAATATTTTTGCTAAGTCAGTTTCGTATAAGTTGGATGGATCAAGTAACAAAAACTATGTTTTTGAACAATAACACTGTTGACTTTAGAGAATATTAATATCAAAGCTCGGTAAAGTGACCTCGAACTTCTTTAAGAAGAAATAGTAATTTTGAAAACATGGGTATCCGTTGCCATGGAAGGTTACTGGTTAAAGAGTTCGGATACCACGTTATTTCATCATAATCTTAGAGTATGTGCATCGGTAACAGTGATCAACAAACATATTTTCAATAAAAATAGTGTTTTACACTATATCAGTACGTTTATACCATTTTTTATGATGAAGCCATAACAAGAATACAGTATAGTAAAAGTTCATTTCCTCCATGCACAAAACTTCGCAGGCGTTGATGCAGATCTCGCACCTTTGAAAGAGCCTTTGGTAATGAGGTAGACGAAACCTTTTAATTCACCGCGATCCTTTTCATCCTTTTGCTCCACTTCCCTCTAGAGAGGCTCGGTAAATGGGAAGCTGTCAGGCATTCATCCACATTCTTTACGATGGAAGGCAAAGGACCGTTTTATATCACGACTCGCAGAGACTCCGGCATGAGATAACATCCTTTCAGAGCTAGTGTTGATTTTTACTCAGCTTCGCAGTTTCAGCGGCGGCGATGGGCAAAATTTATTAGTGCGGTTAGTCATTTGGTTTTCTGAATAACCACAGGCAACTAGGATTTTTAAAGGCTAAGAAAAGCGGTCTGAAGATTTTTTTCATGCTTTGAATACTACTCGCATCTGGTCAGATTTCACGGAAATCATCAACTTTGAAAATAATATACTGCTGATAGGTCAGTTAAGCTAAAATGAAATTATTTAACACTAGAGAATGAAGTGTAATAAGCTGCAAATGTGAAGAAATGACAGCAAAAGGATTTTTTCTCGAGGAACATTAAAAGTATAATAGGAATATGTCATTATGTATTGAATAGTTAAATAAGGAGAAGACAAGAATTTTAAATAACAGTGTTCACGCAATCGTTTCAGTTTTGATAAACCCAAGCTACTAGAATAAAAAAGTACACCATGGCTTCCAAGTTAAAACTAATCTCTTGTCCCACTGATGTGTATCTATAATTTAATATAACATTTGTAAATCTAAGGAAAATTGACCTAGCTACTTATATTAAATGCGCTGACATTTTAATATGATTTTCAACGAGAATCCACGCAATATTGGAATACATACATTCATGTAAGTAAAAGGTGCGTACTCTATTCGCCAGTAAAGGAGAAACAGAAAAGGGCAAAACTGTTTCAGCCATGCAATATGAGATCACGGGCCTGATACCAACGTCACAGGAAACGAAGTGCAAATATAGATTTAGTTTACAAAGCTTTAGTTAACTAAATTCCCACTGTGGCATTAGCCACTGCGTTTTCAGAAAACTGGATTATTAAGCTTTGCGGCAAATGCATGACCCAGGTTGAATAAAACAAAACGTTTGAATCTAATTTTAGTTCTCCACCGAAACGAAGTGTTTTCTAGTACCTATTGTACATATATTTCTATTTTTCTATTCTACGAGATCTTCCTTTTTACGGTCAAATTATGGCAAACTGGTAAACGATAAAACGCCAGAGGTGAGAAATGACCGTATAATTTTGATGGAGAATGGTAGAGCCAATACCTTGCCAGGTATTACAAAATAAATATGCAGTGGAAAAGAGCAAAGCCATCAATGAGACCTCAAGAACGCACATCCTTCAGATGTCGAAATTGCGGGTATTGGCAGATTACTCAATACTTTTCCGGTACCTGTGTTCGTAATTAAATGCACTGCGATGCAAATATTAAATACACTGATTCGTAACACCATACTAGAGTTTCATGTGCTAAAGTTTTAAGTGCTAAGGTTCTTTAGTTTTATAGGAGCACATGGCTAACATTATATCGCACTATTTGTCCTTAGCTCTTGATCCTACGACAGGCATTTCGACACCTAGACGTGATTCGAACATCGACCACAGGATTTCCAGGACAGCGCGACCTAATCTGGCTGGCTACTGAAGCCGACAACATTGATTTTCGTGCTCTTCCGTCGCAAAAATTAAACTTTATAATTTACTCCAATTGAACGCTGCTAAATTGTTCAGTTTGTGGTGTAACTGCAGTCGACGCGATGTTGAACGGCATGGAAAGACATTTCGTCACGAGAACATCCTCTTGAGTCACTTGGCCGCCATACACCATGGGAAGACTTCTTTCCCGTGAGACCCGAGTGGATGGGGTTCGTAATTGCGTACAACGTCCACCTCGAAGCTTTTCCAATGGATCGCGTAAAAAAAAGAGAAGGCGTAACTTCACGCTCGAAAGGGTCTTTGGATGAGCCATCTCGCTCTCTCTCTTTGTTTCCGTAAGCCACGGAATAACTAACGATCCCCAACTGCAAGAAATCCTTCTTAACACACACGAGAAAGTCCTGCTCAAAACCGATGAAATTTAAACCATGCGACGTTTCCTTAAGTCTAGCATGAGCAGCGAGTATACGTTCATAATCGAAGAAGAGAAAGTTCAGTCACCAACACTGATAATATTTCAGTTAATTGTGAAAGTAAGCAAGTACCTACCAATACACTTTAGCTGTTCAAATATAAGAAAAAAGAATAAATAGCGGACTTATTAAATAAAGAATAAATAATGAGATCTCTTAAATTCAGGAAGGGCGAAAATAAAAGCAACGTTACCATTTTACGCTATTCGGAGTAATTGATATAAAAATGAATTACTCTAGGTCTAACTGCAGCATCAAGTTAATGTGAATTGATAACTATAATTGCAACTGTGAATTCATCACTGTTTAAGTCCCTTGTTTGGTCAGGAGCATTTCTATGTGATTCGAATGTACGATAAGATCATCTTAGACGTTTTGAATAGTTTTGATTGTTTGAACGCAATTCACACTCGAACATCGCTTTTGTGAAACAATTAATTAATACACTTAAGCGCCATAGGAATAAGAAATGGTAACTTTAATATTCCACTACTCAGTACAATATATAATTTGTTACCATTTAGAACGCTTAAGCGCGTACTTCTGCATTTCATTCCTTATAATTGACACGACAACTGTCAATAGTCAAGGCCACGTGAACCAGCTTTAATATTGCTTAATGCACAGGTGAGCATTTCCAACATTTGACATACATATTAACCGGTCAAAACAAATGTTGTAAATATCATCATACCGACAATGCATCGTAAATTTCTGTGAACTGTAGGTACAGCTTTAATCAAAGCATGAAATCGAAACTGTAGGAAAAAGTTTAGAAACGAAATCTGCATTACAGTGGTGAAGCTCATAACTATTCTACTGCATTTGCAATTATATTTATTCTCATATTAAATTCCGGCGAGGAGTATACCTAACGTGTAGATACTCCAATGTATTCCTTCATTTAAGACTGCACAATTTACTATTACTTTAATTACGCCCAATTTTATTTATTCGTTGCGTTATCTTATATTACAATACTTTTAGATATTCGGTATGCGTCCTAACACTGAGCGAAGGAACTGTTGAATCATTAAGACGGTTAAGTGGTGAAGTCACAATCACTACTCGCCAACAGTCGAACATCGTTGCGCAAGCATACTGCCGCGGAACGCCAGTTCTGCAAATCAACAATTTGAGCAGCGGCGTCGGAAGTGGAAGGCACGGGGGCAATCCCCCCCCCATAATTTGCCCCGGGCCCTTAAGTAATGAGTCTTCATTAATAAATTAATTAAATTTCACTTGTTTCCAGCTTGCCTTTTCCCTTCTGAAGCATATTCTACCACCTTCATATGCACTTTTAGCGGAATTCTAGTCTCTACTCCCTCCTAACAGCAAAACATGCGGCCCTTTTCATAGGAGCCGGGCCCTTTCCTTAAGAGCCCGGTTCTTCGCTGGGAGGGGCCAACCTTGGTTGGCCCCTCCCAGCGAAAATAGTTCCGACGCCCCTGAATATGAGACTGAAAGAAATTATTCCCCAGCTCTTCAACGACATTATTTCTAAATACTTAGGAACGAAAAATCTTTTCCTCCAATAATGAAACATAAAAGCTTGAGAAGATAGCTAAGCAGAGTAAGCCTAGACCGAAGTTATTGAAGACGTTCCCGTCGGATTGTTGACCATTAGTGTAAAACGCCCCAGCAGTCTCACTTCTCCGCCACTAATCCTCGAGTGACGATTACAAATTCACAAATACTAGAGGCGCCCAGGACCTTAAACGCAGATAAGCATGTCAACGCAATACCAATCGGTGACCAAAAACACCAGTGGCATTATCCGGTGACAAACGGAATTGAAAATGTGACGACAGTTAATTACGGTCTACAAACAATATAGGGTCGAGGATGCTTACATCATGAATAATTACGTTTGCTCGCCAGATTAAATCCACTGCCTGCCGAAAACCGCGACCGGCCTCCAGTCAGAACCCATCTCTCATTAATCTTCTGTTCAACAGCCCGCGGCACAGTGAAAATGTTCGCCTTAATGGCGAGAACCTCAAGTCCATTTAGCTGAGAGATGGCGCGACCGCAAAAAATTAGATAATGACAATCGAAATAGCCACGATATATCTTCACAGGCACCCGACTCAAAAACATCGAGCCTTATAATTTTCAACGGATTACGAGCCTGCTTGACAACATTCTATTACATACTTTCAAATTTTAAAATTCCATTCCGGTTAGTTTAATACTTGCCATGTGTGTATAACAGATGACTTAGATTTCACATCATCATCATTAGTCAGCAATCCTGAGATAGGTTTGATGCAGCTCTCCACTGAATTCTTCCATCAGCTAATCTGTTCATAGTATTTCTTCTATTTCACATCCTTCATATCTTGTTCTATGCATCTCATACGAGGTGTATTTCGAAACGAATTCAAATACGAATGAAGAGAAAAGGTCAATGACGAATACTTCCATTTCTGCTGTCACTCGACACGTGGAGGCATTTTCTAAGGAACGCCCTACTCCGGACCAGGAATTAGCATCTCCGAATCACACACAATTTGGGACACGTTCGCGAAAAACACGCGTCCACCAAATGGGACTCAACACGACGGATGTAGATTTAAGGGCGGACTAAAGGTAATGAGCCAAGCAGATGCAGGATGAGGTTTTAATAAGTCCCGCCCGCCAGGGTTATTTCGCACGTTTTAAACAAAGCCAAACATGACAGCCACGCCTAAAGAGTAAGCTCTATAACCTCGAAAGAATAAGAATAAGGAAATTGTAAGTGACGAATACAGTATGATTTTATGGGCACCAAAGCGCTACATAAACTGAAAATTGCGAGCATCGGCAACATAAATCATCTGCAAAACATTACAAGACCAAACTTACAAGACTTCGAACACCCATTTATATCGTCAATCTGAGTCATTCGACGAAGATGAAATAAGATGCATTGGTACAATTTTCATTCCAATAAACTTAGTGAGCCAATTATTTTCTCCTCTTGAAATGAACAAAGACATGCTACTGTTAAAATAGCTAACGTCGACTGCCTCCGAAGCGTAATGCGCGGTTGATAATTGAACGGAATCAACTACTCAGCAAGTATCCGGACTCCATAAGTTTACGAAACCTCTCGCTTTATTTATTTTCAATCTCCCGTCGGCTATACATGAAAATGTGCTTGCTGTGCCTGCGGTATTCAAGTCTGTGCCCAGCACTTAAAGGCACTTCCGACCGGGCGGACACGTAGAAGATAGGAATGGACGGGTAGGGATGGAGGGGGAGAGAAACCCGGCGTCTGAATCAGCCTGCTCTAAACTGAATGCGCCAAGGGAACCATAGCTTAGCGTCCCATCCGACGGACGAAATACTGAACTCAAAAGTACTCTACACGCAGCACTCGAGTTGGGGCATTTTTACCGATGAAACTGCCACTGCTGGGATTCGTATCCGGGCGTTCAAGGTAGCAGGACAGTACCAACTCCAAACAACCACACCAACCTGAACCCCAGAGTAAGATATCCATAAATGGTAATCATCTCTTGCACAAGTTTTGTAACTTCATCACTGAAATGACTCTCGAATTATTGGAAACTTTATAAATTGAAGCGTCACGCAGTCATTATTTTCTCCGAAACATCCGATTTCAAGGCAATCGAAAATGCACTGCGATATCGCAGGAAAACCGTGCACGGCGCACATCCCAATGTGGAACGGTGCTTTGCGAAGACACGGGCATCGTCATGGGGTGCGTGAGTCGCCGAGGGCGTCGCCGACGGTCTTCCGGTGGCGGGTCTGGGCGGGTATATACGACCGTGGTCTGGGCGGCGCTCGACGGACGTGGGCGAAACAGATGACGGGGCGGGGTGGAGAATCGCGAAATTTGTAGGGAAACCCGAAAGGAGAAAGGGCGTCCATCCTTCCTGGTTTTTCTGGAACGGGCCGGGTCGAAAAACTCGAAGGGGTGGGAAGCAGTCGGGAGGGAGGGGGCAGAAGTCTTACGACTCTCGCGCGACAGCATACATTTCGGTAAGGAGCGGCAAAGGCGAGAGGACGCGACCTGAAGATGCCTTCCCGCACACATTTACCGTCTGCGCATATACACAAGCTAAGACTGCGCGTGCCTTTAAGTGATTGCCCTATTCCAGCATGCAATGACCTTCCTTAAAGTGGATCTCTCAGGATGCAAATCGTGATCATCACCCGCTTTAAAAGACATGCAACCTGGCAACGGCGGTAATTTGAAGAGAGGGATACTTGTTTTGTGGAAGTGGCAACGCTAGAAAGCCTAAACCTGAATGGTTACAGAAAGGGGTAAAATACAGCTCTGGCGGTAAATCTCGATCAGCTTGAAAAGGATCTTCTGCCGTTCTCCTCTATAAAAAAAACTGTTTCGACAAATCAGGCGAATAATTTTCCTCGACAAAATTAAGTCAGGAATGACGACGGTAAAGCTTCTTAGCAGTTGGAAGCAGCTCAAGCGATTATCTATAGAAATGTTACGCCGTAATTCGGCATTGTAATTAATTATTCGGTATAATTCGCAACAGAAGCCAATCAATTCAAAAATCAAGTTATTTTCCTACCTTTTTAACAGCTTTGCACTGACTTAATATTTTCTTCCACCATAACGTTTCAAAGTAAAGAGGAATATTCCAGTAGACTGGCGCAATCATTTCGCCCTGACGTCGAATATGCCACAAGGTAGGTAGGTAATCTGACCTCCAAGGTGATATTCTTAACAATACTCATAAAACACGGTATTCAAAGGGGAGACTCGGGGTAACTCTTTCAAGAGAAAGATACACGGAGGGAACGGATTCCGAGTGCCCAAAAACACTCTAAAACGTCTAAATCGAATACACCGCAAACGCAAGCACTCAGCAAACAGCACCTTTGAAAGTACTCCTTCAAGAACTGGCACACGCTCTCCTAATCAGTTCCGCCAGAAGTAGACGCTGCTCCGATAGCGGTTAGCACTCCCGCCCACTTCATTCTCACAAATCCTATGGAGTTTCCCAACCGAACGCCATCGTTTATCTGTACAGTGAAAACTGTGAGAGGCGTAAAGTGTGAAAGCCGGAAATATCGAAATCGGATTACATAGTCATCTCTTTTCCCTCAAGGAAGTCCCTCTTTAACAGTATTTATTCCGAGGGTTGGCCCCGATTTATGATTCACCAATGACAGTTAGCCTCCATGCGTATCCTCATGGGCGGATTCGCCTTTTACGACAGTAAAAACCTACCAAAAGTCGTACAAAAGCCGCCCGTGGTAGCCATATCGGTAAAGCATTGGCCTGGCAACCCAAAAGTCGCAGATTCATTTCCGTCCAGGACATGGATGTCGTTTTATCCTAGGGTTAAGATTTTATGCTAGATATTGCGATATAACCTTGACCGTAGGATCATCTAAAATGCAAGACTAATACTACTCATACCAAATTGGCACGTGAATTGTAGCAGCTGACTAGAAAACTACGGAAAAGATTACATCATCAACGATGGAAACAGTAATTATATGCATGCCAAGGAAACCTACAGGCTATCAATTAAGTGTGGTACATCATAAAACCTTAATTGGCAAACATAACACAAACCTTGGAAATGCTTGTGGAAATACGCGACAGATACGTACTGCCGGCTGTCTACCTTAAGGCACTGCAGTCGTGACCAAAAGATTTATTCTTAAGGGCGGTCTGCAATATGGATTTTAGCCGATTCATCGTGAAAATAGGCAAAAATGTCAAAATATCACACGATGGAGAAAAGAAATTTTCAGTCCAATATTTAAGAGGGGCCAAGAATATAAAAATATCCTGAATACGGTCGGTCACCAGCGAACCATTTGTGGGCCAATTAATGTCAAATGTACAAAACAATATTGCCCTGTTTGCATTAGTAGGTACTCACTCATTTTGGGACTCATTTATGAGAAGGAGAAGTACTGATCTTGAAAATTCAAAATGATTTCAAAGTGTTGCTAAAGATAACCTGAACCTAAGTCGGGGGGAATCTGATTGCTATAAGAAGGAAATAGATAACATTTGATGAAGGGAAAATCTACACTGAGGGAAAGTAACCATGGCATGCCAATGACAATGAAAGCACAATGTCTCTGATATTTTGCGGTGATGCACTCAAAGTACATTTTCTACACAAAATGGAAATAACTGGTTCGGGCGATGCAAATTTGGAATCAAACGAACACAAAGCGCGAGACTGCGAAAATATTTCATAAACCCATCCACAGCATTCTCATGACGCATGGGAATAGATATGGGAAATTTCTAACCGGTAAGGGAGATTTCTAACATCAATCCACCAGTGCGGCATAAACTGTAAGGAGTAAGCATAGGAATTTTTACCAAGGCAAAGAAAAAAGTTTTTGGGTGCCCATTGACTGGCATTGCACCGATTTCGCTACTCTTTTTCGATGCGAAGAAACTTGTCAACAAATCCTCAAATTCTCATCACTCAAATTCTCACTCCAGATCTCTAAATATATCATAACACGTAAGAGGCCATCCGACCACAGAACATAGTCGCAGAGCTAAGCAATTTCATCACATGCGAAAGAGAACTACAATACGTGAAGCTGACTCTTGGTAGAGGCAATTCATGTGAAAGTATAGTAAGGTGAATAAATGACAGCGCCATTTAAGCAGTAGGCGATTAATTTCTTATCGACCCTGATGTCACGTGTTTGTCCCGCATGGCACACGTTCAGTATCCTTGCCACACCTCAAGTGGTCCCTTCCCAATCGAAACGGATTCCACTAACGATATCACGCCAGGCTCCAAATGACAAGGAATTCGGCGTAGCTGGCATGTCTCACAATCAGACTTGGTCGCACGATAGAGGTCGACGTCATCCACCTCTGCACCCGCATTTCCAAACCTACAAATAAGTCGTGGACGGAAAGTTGCTGAGGGTCACTGTCACCCTCAGACAGGGGATATGCTCCGATGTGAACTGGCCGTTAGATTCGATTTTCAGAATTACAACACGTACTGAATGGATTTCAATTTCTGTTTTTTGGACCTGCTATTCAAATAACCGATATCTAATTTACACCCGTACCGCTCGACGATCCGACATCTGAGCAATACGTCAACTGATGACGTCGATGCTTAAGTAAGCATAAGGAAGACGTGTCACGAAAACCCCGTTTTACAAAATCAGAACCACGGCTACTTTCCATTCATGGTTCGAATTTGTGCGTTACATATTAAGAGAGCCAGTTCTTACCCCAGGACAGTTTACGTACATATTTAGAAACCATAACGATGAACATACCTATCGAGGTGCGACACAGCAACCAGTAGTACAAGAATTTTTAAAGATTCTTCAATCGCCATGGTTAGATTGCGCCGCCTACCTCAACTTCGGTACGATAACTATATTAGCGTAACCAGTCTATGAAATGAATTAAAATGGGAATCATTGTCAGATCGCAGGCTGAAATTTAGACATAATCGCTCAAATAAATTCCAAGATAATATTTTCAGTGATGACGTTGTAAATATTTTGCGAACACCAACTCACTATGGTAGACTGGACCATAATGACAAAATTAGAGAAATTGATCACCGAACTGACAGATGTCCTTTTTTCCTCGTACAATTAGGGACAAAAATAGCGGAAAAAATATGTCCAATACGAGTGAATCTATGTTATAGAATATAGAGTGAATCAATATGCATATTAGCATATAGAGTGAATAGCAATAGAGTGCATCAATCAATGCTATAGCATATGTAGCTGCATGTTGGTATAAGGACTTGAAGGTAACCCAATTAACAGCATGTTTTTGCATGCTTACTTTGCTATTTTTATCTTTTTTAAATAGTGAAGTTTATTATGTGACATAATATTAAGTTTATTATGTTTATTTATCATGAAGTTTTAGAGTGGTATATTGATACTAATCATCTTTTATGCATGATATGTAGTGCATGTTTGGTGTGAGTTCACCCCCTGCCACACATCTTTATGGTGGCCAGCAGGGTATTATGTAGATGTAGATGAACTTGATATTAATCTCAATCCTAAGACAAATACAACAGACGCTTAAGAAGGGATTCGGACCCACGACTCTTGGGTCACTCGTTACCTTGCCGGCAACAAAATCACGAAGCGCATTACAGAGCAGTGCAACTTTCCAGGGAGGAGGATACCGGCTAGGGGTCAGGTCGTGGAGTCCGATCCATAGACTCGGCGACTAAACCATTTGACACATGCGCTGGAGAAGGAAGGCCATCCGTTGACCCCTTCGACGAGCGGAATGGAGGCAGAGGGAGGGAAGTTGATGGCGGTGGCGATGAGAGGAATAGGAAAAAAAAGAAAATTAACGGCCGTTCCGCCTACTTCTCCCCCTTCCTCTCAACGAATGGCATCTTCCTCCCCCGCCATCACCCACCCCCACAACTCCACCAATCCCGACCGCAAAATCCCTTCCTCCGGTCCCTCGCCTCTCGGACCATCCATTGTTACAAGCATCGGATGTGCGGTCGGCTTCGCCTCGACCGCCCCCTCTCTACCTCGCGCATCACATCTCGCCCTCACAGACACCACATATGTTCGCTCCTCAAACGCCTCTTGATCCTGTCAGCAGCTTCGGAGGATGGCAGTGGAACGCGATGCCTCGTGTCACGCAGAAACCAGCCGCACGCCAAAAAAAAACCTCAGGGTCTGTGAAGAGACATCCACACGAACTCGACCTGAAATTTCTCGGGGTCGCGTCGAGAGTTTATTTCCCTGGATCATCTCTTGTAATTTCTCAACTAAGGCGAAGGAAAGGAAAAAAAACATCGGTAATGGAATTTTAAGTTCTAAACTGCTAAGCTTAATCCGCGTCGTCTGGACTGACTTATTGTTTCAGATCGTTCAGATTAAATCCATTACAGAAATTTAAAACGGATAGCTTTACTGGCGACAGCTTTACTCGAGAAAGAAGCTATTTTAAACTTGTCAGGCCTCATTTAGAATATGCCGCTAATATATGGGATCCGTACTAAGAAGGTAAGATAAAAGAATTAGAGCGTGTGTAAAGGAGATTTGCTAGATTTGTTGAAGGCCGTTATGATAATTGTATAAATGTTACGAGTTCAATAGAAGAACTAGGATGGGAATTACTATCAGAACGCAGGTTAAAAGTTAGGTCAAACCTTTTAAGAAAATTCGAAACAGATTTGTTCACAGATGGCGTTAGATATATATTAAGAACCCTTGTGTATTATGCTAGGTTCGATCAGATTAACAAGATTAGAGAGATAGATTGTCGTACCGATAGATCTAAAATGCCATTTTTCCCGTGTACCATAGAGAACACAATAGGCAGCGTAGCAAAGGGATAGGCAGGTATATATTGTTAGAGTAGTCTGTAGTGCATGATGCATGTAAAAACAACCAATAATCCCCTTCTTACTATGTAGATACTAATCATCTAGCTGCATGTGACCCAATTATCTAGCACGTCTCCATTAAATATCTTAGTTGCATGTCAATAGTGCATATTTGGTGATATTCACCCCCTGCCACACACCCTCGTGGTGGTTCGCAGGGTATTACGTAGATGTAGATTGCTAACACAAACCTATGACAAGCATTCCGAGACCGAGAAGGAATTCGAACCTGCGACCTAATGGCCTAACCTTGCTGCCACGGCCGGCTAATCTCGGCGGTTAGAAAGTTCTTTTTTATACATGACCATGTTTCGTCTGAAAATCGACTTCATCTCATGGCTGGGCAGTCCATTCGATACAACATCTAGTATAAATATTTCCAATGTCTACAGTTATTTTCAAAGCTATAAAGCAAATAATACAGAATCATATCATTCGTATTCAAGAGTAGATATTCATCCCAAACGTCGCCGCTCATGAGGTAAGACCTAGGAATATCAAACTGCTTTCTTAATCATAAACGGAATGTATAAATAAAAAAACATGCACTGTTGAAGTACTCGAAGCCACACTGCAAACTAATGACCGATCGAAAACAAAATGATTTGGTAAGCACGAAAACAAATTTACTACGTCAACAAAGCCTCATCCTGAGCTAAACAGGAAACTGGAAATGCCAACTTACGGAAGATTTCAAAGAACAGTCGCAAAGCACGCCACACGGGTTAATCTCATCCGGCGTACGAAGGTTTATACGTTCGAGCAGGCAGCGGCCTAAGACATGCATCACGCCCCTAATTTACATACCCATGATTCGTGAAGAGCCATTAATCACGTCAAAGAACACTCCCGATTTGAAGGCCAGATGCGCGGTCATTCCTTCAATCGAGAAATGAATAATACATGGCATGCGATGCGCAGGAAGGAGAAACCAGAAACAAAGCTTCTAGATTCCACAGATTGATTGAGTGAATGAAACTGGAGTGGAAGGATTCACAAACAAGTCCTTTAAATGTCCTTCTTCCCTCGTGCAATTATGGATGAGAATAGCCGTAAATTGTTCAATAGTATACGCATACATACATACACACACAAGTGTATTAACAGATGACATGGGTAGATGCAAATAAGGAATTTCAGCTAACCCAACTAACAGCCTGTTTTGCATGCTTTATTGCTATTTTTATAACTATTTCTTTGAATTTTGAAGTTTAGGCTAATAAATAATTAGAAAACTTTTTATGCATGAATGTAATTCATGCTTGGTGTGAATTCACCCCCAGCCACACACCTTTATGGTGGCTTGCAGGGTATTATGTAGATGTAGATGTGAAACAAGTAATCATAAGGATAAAATTAGAGGTATCTGGAGGAAACCCGCGCTTTCGCGGGATGTTGCCTGGTCAGCTCCATTGGGATCTTCAGGCTGGAGCAAAAATTCGGTGCGCTTCTTCGATCTGGGGCCTTCGCCCCGCATTAGAGAGGTAGGTTTTAGGAAGGGGAGGTTCAAAATGCTTTTCTTTCCTCGAGCAATAAGAAATTTAACTCTCTTACCATAGAGATAACAACATAGGCAATGTTTATTAAAGCGTTTTTGCATATCAGCATGAAACATTGAATGTGCATTGCAGGTGCGAGATTTCTTTTTGAGGTCGTCGAGCGAGAATTTTTCTTGAATGTTTCCTGGCATGTAATGTAAGAAGAGAACTTAGCAGTGTCTTTGCCGCATGATACTGATAATCTCTAACGGGAAGAATTGTAAAATTGCACGGGTACGTGGTGCTTGGTGTTCATTCACACCACGAGGTGGCTTGCGGGTACTAAGTCGACGCACATAGACGGGGCACAAAATAAGTAAATGGCTCCAATCCAACTCCGGCGCAAATGCCACGTGTTCAAAAATGACCACATATGGCGCGCGGACAACCTCTGCTTACCTCGTCCACTAATGCATTCCGTTCATTTCCGGATGTTTTCACCGAGCTTTCAAACTTTTCTGCCCCTTCGTAGACCTTAAACCTGGATGAAAACTGGAATGAAAGGAGTCAGGTCGCAAGATGCGGCTCTAACACTAGAATGCACGTTCATGACTGCAGCCCAAGAAAATAATTAATGATATGGGAGATGGGATGGGAACTCAGGAAATCAGAATAATCATTTCCATTTATCAATGCGAGTCTTATCAATCTGCCATTATGGTAAGAGAAAACTACGTTAAAGAGGAGCATCACATTTTTCATTTCTTTTTAGGACTCTGTTGTACCTTCGTTCTAGAACTATTGAGTTCTCAAACTGTTATCGACCAAATTTCCAGTTTATCTAAACATTTCCTTTGATTGAAAATGTTTTCAAAGGGAGTACCTCTACAACCCATCCCTAACGCATTAATGTCTTCAATGTATGCACCGTATGTAACACAATTCAGTAAAAAGTCGGAAAAAATGTCCATCCGTCAATTACTTTTTCCGGGTCATAAAGAATACGGTAACTGCCATACTAACGGGATTAAAGCTTTAAAGAGTGAAGCTGAGAACAAAATAAAGGAACTTAAAAATTAAATAGATGCTGATTCAAAACGTCGGTTAAATGATTTAGTTTGTTTTTATATTATTTATATTATGTGTTTACAACATTCATCTTCTCTACATCTACGTAATACCAGTGAACCACTGCGAGGGTGTGTGGCAGGGGGTGAAGATCACCAAACATACACCGCTTACATGCAACTACGAGCTACACTGCTACTTCTACGCTGAAACATTTTAGGTGTAAGACTCATGTGCTAATTAGTACTACATTCGGATAATTAACCCATACACCAAATTGAGACGTAAAACTCAGCCTTACGGAATTAAAAGTTCTGGTAAACACGAAATTAATTTCTGAAATAATACTGAACTTTGTAGGTTAAATAAAAGCATAGACTTAATAAGAAGTGGTGAATTACACTCGCGGGATAATGTAGAGCGGAATCCTCCAACTTAGAATTTCAACGTTTATTTTACACTGCGATTCTCAATGAACGACATCGACTACAGATATTATAACGCATCCATTTTACACGGAAAATGATAAGGAATTAAACACTGCCTGATTCGAAAACACCAATCTCTCACCACACGCATAAAAAAGACAACATTCACGAACAGATGTACGAGAAGGATCTCGTGGCCGTGACATATATACAATGCGAAAGACATCATGCGATTGGAACGCGACACAAAATGCTAGTTTTTCCTTACACACAGCAATGCCCATGAAAACTTTGCTGTGCACAACCCGAACCGCATTGCGCCAGAACAAAGGCGAGAAATGCCACAGCCAGACACGTCACGACTCACACAGCTTCATTCTCACCGCTACCCGAGCCAAGGCGACCATTCCAGGAATTTATAAACAACATGGCGCAGATTCATCTCCTCCCCCTCATCTCACGACACTCCAATTTCCATAGGTTAGCCTCGGGAGTGTCTCGAAATTCCTCCCCCTAAAACCCCGGAATGACTTACGGTATCGACCGTTGAGCGGAAACGCTACGGGGGCTAATAATCGCCCTCTCTCCAGCGAAGATAGCGATCTTGTCACCGGTAGCCCACGGCAACGAACATATTGCGCGCAAATCCCTTGATAGGTAAGGCACTTGCGGTCCTTTATGTTCCGCAATTCTCTCATATCACACCCACGGCGTCACGGCCCTAGACGTCATCGACCGAGGATACATACAGATGTTCCGGCTGTTTCCCAAATGCCGGTAGGTGAAACATTTACCGAGGATCACACTCGGGGAATAAGGAAGTAAAATATCAAGTTTGCATGTCGAATGTGAGACAAACCGACTTACTATGGAAAATAATATTGGTCGAAACAGCATCTCGCGAAGATGAGACTAAGAATGGAAAAAGTTGTCTTCGGTAGTCAGGTAGGTATAACGCAGGCCTGGTAAACTGGCAAGTCGCGAGTTCATAACCCGTCTCGTTTAAGGATTAAGCTTCCTATTAAGTTTGGTGAGGCAATGCGATACGACTTCAGCAATGGTGGTACCATAAAACCTTATTATTCTAACAACCACGAAGGAAAAAATTGGCTCACCGAGACAAATAAAATAAAAGTAGGAGGTACTTCCTGACCAAGTTTCTACATAAATGCTGCCATGAAAATGAAAAGATTAAAATTGATTCGTGAACAAGAAGTAGATTGCGTCGGCTACAAAAGTCCAGCTGGAGACATTCTCGAAGACACCATTTTTGACCATCGATGAACTAAGGCATCTTTATCAGTTTTTTCACGTCATTTTGAAGCTTTCAAGAGCCATTTGGACAAAGGCCACATGGATGAATGCAACATGTTCAGGCTATATCAATTTCATGGCAGTATCTACAGTTAACCTAAAACAATTTCAAAGAGCCGAGAAATGACGCAAGAGCAATGTAGGGGTACAACTGGCCTTTAACACCGTGAGAAACGTCTCCAATTACGTAAAAAGTAGAAAAAAAGGAGCGAGGCAAAAATCATCCCAGGAAGAAGCGCGACCAAGAAAATGAAAATTATGACGCCTTCCTCGAATGTGTCGCATTGTTTATGCGTCGTGTGGGTGAAAGAAATAGCCAGCGGTAATAAATTTAGATTAAGTCGAGGATACGGAAGGAAGGGGGGAGGGGAATAATAGAGAGTGCTGAAGGAAAGAAGAAAAGGGTGGAGGGGCGGGCAGAGTTGAGCGTGACTGAAAAAAAAGGCGAAAGGCCTTTATCGAGGAGCGAGCGAGGAGTAGGGAGCTAGGGCGAGAAGCGAGGGGGGTCAGCGGCGGCGGCGGACTTTCCCTCACGACCTCCCATCTCTTTCGCTCTTCCGACACGGGACATGGGAACACAAAATCGCAGGAAGATCGTGGGCGTATCGAAATTGCACGCGGAGCGCGATAAACGGAGGATTTCAACCAAAGTCAACGTTAAATAAAACAGAATACAGTCGAGATTCCCACGAACCACAGAACTCTGACATCGGGATCAGTCTTAAAGATATCTCCAGCAAACAGATGAAAATGTACACATAAAACGTATTTGATCAATACGTGAATTCATTTCAGTTCAAATACGAAGTCTTAAAGGAGTAGTAGCATTCTTGAAAGAGGTTATGTACTTAGTGCATTCAGCCCCACCAAATCCACCATCGGGATTTTTCCTTCCGCCGAAATCCAGTATTGATAGCAATATAACAACCAATCCCTTTATTACTACGTAGATACTAACCATCTAGCTGCATGTGGCCCTATTATTGAGCATGTTTCCAAATAGTTGTCCTTTTATATACTGTACAATATGGCCTGTTTGCATACATTGGTGATCATCACCCCATGCCATACCCTACGCGATGGCTTGCCGGGTATTGTGTAGATGTAGATGTATCAGTGAATTTAAATGACTGAATAGAAAACACGGAGGGAAGCTAGGGAGGTAACAAACAACACATTTGGATAACATCACATCATGGCAATTATCACGTTCAAGGCCGATATCATTCATCATTATCATTCGCCGATACCCAATTTAACACTGCAATACGTTAATACGTATAACTATATTTTATTGAACATTCGTAAATAGGTCATATGTAGAAAAAAAATCAACCCTAACTGATAGCCACACGAACATTACCCTACGGAAGAATATGCTTTCTACAGTCATACGTCCTTCCTTCCATCTGCATAGCTACCTTTTCATCGCCCACTATACGCCACTAAAGCCCACCAACGATGGAGGCAACGCAACATACATCAACCAATACCAATAGAGCAGTAAGGTGACCGCAGATAATCGAAGATTATTTTTCTGCTCCCTGAACCCATCGATATGGGAAGATATATCACTGGAGAACAATTATGGTGTGGCAATACCTACAAAATGGACTACTTTGCTTCAGTAATTCTCAAGTTAATGACCGAAGATAGAAAACGAGACGAATCAAACAACAGAGCACGTTTAAATGAAGTTAAATTGAGTGGTAACTAGGAATCCCTCCCACTCGTCTCGTCAGCATTCGTCTATACATATGTAAAAACACGCATATATACGTAGGTATTCAAATTTACTATCGAAAAATATGCGAGAACCGGCAGGATGTTAATAAAAATATGATGTGACTACTATTAGCATATTCGCTGTCCTCACATCCCTAATAATAGTACATCTGGTGTTGGAACTAATCTAATTTTGTAGGGTGCAATACTTCTTCATAGCAGCGAATGTGATATGCCAGTACTAACAATCCACAAACGCAAGAGAGTGTACATCGCTTCTTGTGAGGATGGTTTCAATCAAACTGCGTAGTTTAGAGCACAGTACCTACAGGCGTTCCACTAAGTATTTACACATCACCTATTTTCAAGAGCTGTCGTGGCCTCAGAAAATAGGGAAGAGAGCAAAATGAATTAAGACGCCTAGTCGCGAAGCATGATGAAGGGTTAGCGATGCGTAAATCGTGCCTCGGGCGAAATGTTAAACTGCAACGGACCAAAACATTTCAAGCGAAACATAACCAAAGCTAAAAGGAGAAACACAATCTAGCAGACACCATGAAATATGGAGTAGTGCGCTAAACGCCGAATAGTAGCCTCACACCGTGAAGGGTACGATTTCTTTCGACGGTGATTAATAGAAAATGAGCATTAGAGATAAAAAATGTATTCAAACATAATACTACTCTTGTTTTTTCAGTGACATTCGGTAGGTACAGTAACGAATATGTTTTTAGAACACCGTGCCATAGCTACGGAAACCACTCTTTCCCCAAACATAAAGAAAGAAAGGAATCAAAAGTTTTAGCAACCAAACAATGTACATACATACATACCTTACAGATTTGGTTGCTTGGCTGAATGCCCTCTTTCAGTCTTAGGCCAAAAAATACTAGCCTATACCTTAACAAATACTCAAATGCATGGGCATAAAAAAACAATTGCAAATTAGAAGACAGCCATTGATCCTTTCCTTCTAAAGTGGTCGACTGGCAACACAAAAAGTCAATGATGAATTTTGATGACCATGTTCCACTGAATGGATAACCTTAAAAAATTTCAAGGTCATTAGGAAAACTGAAAAGCGAATCCGATTGGATGATTGCAATACTCGATAGAAATGTTTCGCAGACGAGTGTTCCATGAGGAATGGCCTGCGGGCAGTCACACTCTTCCTCCTTTCTCCTCCGCTCTGACCACGTGGTAACGAGGAAAGAATGGAGGAAAGGGGTTAGCACTCTAGAAAATCCATGCATTTAATGACTTGAGAAGGCAATGCGGCGAAGCGGGTCGGGTACTTCCGACGTTGAAGGAGCACTTTAGTTGGGAAGGCGGCAGGCGGCTTTTCGGCCAACGGAGAAGAAAAGAAGCGGCGTCAAAAAAAGTATTATCCACGGTAAACGAAGGGTGAAAGAAGTTAGGGAAGAGAAGCAGCGGGCGTTTCCCGGGGCCAGAGAACAGTAGGTTACGAAACGAGCGCTGGGGCACGAGGTGGAAGGTGGCAGCGAGGGGGGCGTGGTTGGGTTGGCGGGGCGGGATGGGAAGACTCATGATGCATCCTGGGCTCCGCGGCCATAAAGACTCCGAGGAGAAAATTCCGCCCTATTTCTCGGCAGGGAAGAGAGCGCCCTATGGAGGGAAAGAGGGCTGGCGGATTAGGCGAGAATCCATGGCGAAGGAACTACCAGACAGGACCCGAGCACTTAAAAGAGTGAGACAATTCCAGAAGATGAGACCGAGTTATTGCCGTTAGAGTAGACGACCGACTTCTAAGGTCATTTGCTCCATCAAGAACCGGTAGATACTTAGGATGAAGTAGGAATTTAGGGACTAAAGGAAGGTTGGAGAGGAACTGAGCCTCGGCTCTGGTCTATGCTTAACGAGGGGGCCACACGGTTTAGCGTCCCGCCCAACGGACAGAGTTCTGAACTTCGAAGTGCTTCCCACCACACCACACTCAAGTAGAGACCGGTACAGCACTGATAAATCTGCACCTGCCGGGATTCGAACCCTGATGGATGGATGGCCAGCACTCCTACTACCTCAAGGACCCAGTGGAAACTGATACGGAAGGATAACTCATGGATTATAACTAATATTGGATAATGCTGCGGGCCTGAAAGGGATTTGGGGAAGTGGGCTAATTGGCAGCTAACACGAAATCTCTGAGAATTCTGTGCAGAGCTTTTTGGCAATTGCCGTTCCGATCCGAACCGAAGTCGCAGTACACCCGTGCTAATGCGCTAAATACAGGCTCGGTATATTACTGGTCTGAAAATATGAGAGCGATAGGAGAACGACTAATGGGGATGGATATTTCACGATGTGTTTCTCTGTTTTTAAATTTATTTAAAAGATTTTTTTGTATTTTTTTGAAATAGTAGAAGGAAAAGATTTATTGCCTTTAGGAATGCAAATCGAAAGAAGATATATGGATTAAGGTATATTTTTTAATGATGGAGAATTAATATGCGGTAGAATGGGTGAGGTATGAGCAATTTTCGGACTGTGGACTGAGGGATGGCGAGGGGGAAGAATTGACGAGAAGCTGAACTTCTCCTTCTTGGCGGATTGTGCTAAAGAGGCAGTAGAATGGGCAATTGGAGATTGATAGCTGATACCATTTAGCGCTCGGAAAAGGGAGGAAAGAGAGGCTGATCGTGAGGATGATGGAGTCGGGGAACTATTTGGATTTACGATTAGGTTCATAAATGTGGGAAGCGGAAGGGACTTGATGGGGGTAAGTTAATTTACCTATAGGAAATGACTACGACCAAAGGGAGGAAATAAGGGGGTCGGAGGAACGAGTGATGAGGAATTCGTATCTGAGTGTGCAAGGGGGTAGGAGTGAGGAAATAGAGGAGATATAGAATTCTTTGGAAAAAAGGTGACTGGGGACAAGACAGGGTGTGATTTTTATTGAGCCAGGTTTGGAGGCGGCTAATTAGGTTTGACCGCATTTCCCAAAATGTTTAAGGCCCTTACTTCAGCACCTGGAGCACTCTCAGCCTCGGATCTTTCTAGCCCCCCAAAATGCATTGATCTCAACTGCGCCCTTGTCCGCTTAACAGACAAAATCACTTCTGCGGCAAGAATTAGCAGCTGCTCACAACCACACGGAATACCCTCCATCCACTTCCTAGTCTGATATGAGTTCCATCATGACTGACTTCATTCATTCACGACAAATTTTCCGTTCGTATTCCTTAACAAGGAGTTTATGAACTACGGAAAACAACCATGGGAAGCCAACATAGAGCGTAAATATCGTGATTGGGAATTTCAGGCGTAAACCGAAAAATACACTTCCGGAACTGACATAAAGTTCACACGACGCGGGAATTTTCTAATAGTGGAAGTGGTCTCACTTGTCTAAGCACAGGTTATATTCACAGGCAATCAACGGAACGGTTACTTTCTCCGCTAGCTCAAGCGATTCCAAACCATGAAAAACTTAGAAGCAGACTATAGTAAAAGAGTGAAAAATATGACAGAAAGAGTGACTTTTCATGCCACTTCTTTTCTACAACATAAAGGTCGGGCTCAAGGTGATCACAAAACAAAACGAAGGTCAAAGAAGATTTGAGTCACGAAGTAGGGCAAATAATGAAAGATAAAAAGGTCAGAGAATCAATATGTCTTCAGTATCTCACGGAATAAATTGATAAAAGATTAAAACATAGCACTGCAGGAAAATACAAAAGGGTAGGGCGAAGAAATAACAAAAAGATTGGTTGAAAAAGACAAGATTTTTTAGCATAAAAGAAAAAAACTGGGCCAAGGATTTATCTATTGGGTGGAAAGATAGCAGATAAGGCGAAGAAATAACTTGCAGATGCATAGATTATTAGATGGTCATTTATATAACGTAAAAAACTCTCCAAAACAGCAGACTTATTCTCAACTCAAAAGAATATAAATGAAAGAGCACAACTCAACATTCACAAAATTGCCGGGATTAAGATGGAAATCTTGATGAAACAATATATCTTTCTTATATTTCTTCCTCTTTATCTGAGCTACGGGGTTATTCAATCTAAAACTAACTCAAACGGCAACAAACTGAAGGTGTATTTCGCACTGTCCTAAAGGAGTTCAATAAAAAGGGCATTACTGAGGATAAGTGGGGAGCAGCAATACGATTGGCCCCCTAAGCACCAAAAAGAGTAAATCACAATCAAAGATACAAAGATTGAAAAATATCTGCGGGTCATAACATACAGTACAATACAGACGAAACGCCATTTTTAATGTTAAATAACTCCTTAGCTATTAGAGGCAATCAAATTTACATGAGAAATAATCATTTACCTCATAGGTTTTCATTTCATTTACTTCATCATTCTTCATAGGTTATAACACGGACATTAATCCTTCTAAGCAATTTTAAAAGATAAAACGAGAATAAATTAAGACAGTTAATGTCATACGAAGTTCTGAAAATATTCGAGACTTTACCTCTCAAAATTCTCTGAAAGGAATATCTGTTAGTGCATAATAGAAAATTCCATCAACATCGAATAAGAAAAAAAATGAAAATCAAGTTCTCAAAAAATCGAAACGTCGACGATGTCATAGATTTTTAGCACTATAGATGAGCAAAAATAATTAAGCCTTCCAACAAGCGTGGAATGAGGATTATAAAAAAAAACTCATCACAAATGCGATATAAAATTGGAAGGTATGGCACGGACTAACTTCTATGCAACCTTTTAGTCGAGCGCAATCAATTGCATACGAGTCCCCAGCAATGTAAAATTCGCCCGTCATCTCGCGAAAGACGGACGTGCAGAATCAATTGGTAACCCTGATGCTGGCCAGATTCTATGATCACAACCAAGAGAGAATGGAAGTAAAACAATAAACGCCCTTGAGGAAGCTCGAATGGCATAACGGGAGACGTAGACACATGCAGCGTCGAACAGTTGCATGATTAATGCGAGAAGAAAGGGCAAATGGATAACGGGGAGGGGCGCCGTCGACTGACCCACTCTCGCGGTGGTGCAGAAAGGAGTCTCACGGGTTTTAAGACCCCCGCAACGGGCCTGAAGCTGGAACTTTTACGACTTCCCTGGCATAAAAGAAGAGAGTGAGAGAGGGAAAGGGAAGAGGGAGAAAAAGACGCAGTTATCGCCTCCACTGAGCGCTGAACCACGGACCCCGAGGGTAATTTTCCCCCACCGGAGCAAACTGCTCCATCGGGAAAGAGTGTGGAGACTATAAGAATGAACCAATCTCGACACTCCAGAAACGTTGGCGGTGACGAGCCCAAGCCGAGAAACTCAACGTCAATTCGTATTATCATTGAGGAAAACGGGAGAGATTGAACAGGCATTAACTACCTAGTCCTGGTTTACTGCTAAACTGTAACCATAAGGTTATATGGACGTTAAGCTAGAGCGGCAATAACAGACGCTCCTGGTAGTAAAAAGTAAATCAGAAAGGTGGTTAATTGCTACGATTCAAACGAAGGGACGGACTCACAATAGTTACCTATTAGTAGCATAGAATTAGTTTTAAGGTGCTCCAACTGCTGAGGTTATATCGCATCGCATAACCTAACTGAATACTAATTTTGAATGAAATTGATCGGGACCTGGTGATTTGTTAGGTCCCCTGTCACTCACCCTCGTGGTGTCTTGCAGGGTATTGTGTAGATATAAATGTATTCTATATCCTGAGAAAAACACATCCATGCCTGAGGATGGTTTCAAACCCACGACCCTTGGGTTGCTAAATAGGATGGTTTCAACGACCGACTAATTGATTTAAAGCCTCTGAAATATTTAATCAACATTTATAAAACTAATGCAAGATATTCCACAGAGAAAAAATCATTCGCCTTGACCGGGACTCGAACCCCGGACCCCCTGATTTCCGGCCAGGTGCTCTACCAGTGCGCTACCAAGGCGTCCTCTTTCTCTGTGGAAATTCTAGAGGCTTTAAAGGAGCTAGAATAATGATTTGATAAGCCCTATTAATCTCTGCACTTGGTAATCTTGACTCTCGCGAACAAAAACCCTTCGTTGATTCACTTCCGGGCACATTTATATCAAAAAGCTCGCGCGCGTGATAAAATTATACAACGGGAAATTCCACTCTGGGAGCAGGACGAAAGGCAGCGTAGCGCGACGCGCGAGGAAAACCACACGTCGAGCGAGATTCACCAAAACAAGAGGACTCGGAAGTGAAATCGTTGAGTGGGAGCAATGCACGGAGAGCGCGGGTCGCATTCCAGGTCACCGTCCTTCGCCGTTGCAGGGAGGTCGTTGCTGCTCGCATCGCCCGCGCTTCCCGGTCACCCGATATCGAATACCACCCCCGAACCAGGGGTGTGCGGCTTAAAACGCTTCAGCCGGGCCTCCAAAAGCAAACGCCTTGATCCACTCAACTACTTAAGATGACTCACATTGAGTGTACGAAATGAAAAGAATACAAATAGAAAGACAGCGATTGAAAGTGCTCGTACAGCATTTCGCTCTTCTCGATAAACCGATTCAAGTGTGTCACAAGCGTCAAATATACGTAAGAATATACATATATAAGCCATCTATGCACAAACAAAAACACTGAGTTCCCTTTAAGAAGAATCCAAAAGCTGAAACGACTTTCAAATGATAAACATGTATTCAATTCCGAGAACTGACCACGTACATATTTTCGCAGAAACGAACTATGACAAAAACTTCACTGCATACGCTTATGTACAATTGGGGTGAATTATGAACTTTAAGACCTTATTGATTGGGATTAATCAAATAGCGATCCATTAATTAAAGAGTAAACATCTACACAGTACACAATAAAGATTAACTTAGCAGAACTTTTGCTCTACTCTCATCCATTCGTACTGGCTAGGGAATTCCGTCTGAAATATTGCTTTCGTTTTTCTCTCGAATCAGTTCAAAGAAAATGTAACATCACGCAACTATATTTCTGCATTTTATCGTCAAAAGATACCATCCAAATATTGAAGCAAAAAACGGTGATTTTATGCCGCGGGGAACCCATTCACTTACCTGATCAAGACGAACCGACTGATACGTCATCGTCAGTGAATTCCGGTCAGAAGAATGCGAAGACTAAGGCAGAAAAATTCACAAGGAAAGTATCCTCTTCTTTCGGAACACGACTAGAATGTTTCTTTAAAGCACAGACCTCAAAACTCTCACTCAACGACTTTCGTAAAAGACGGGAGAGCCGAGGGAAAAAAATCAATATTTTCACGCGTACGGATGAAAAAGTACTCTACATACTCGATGGATGGGAGATCAAATCTAACTCGCAAGGAAAAAATAAGCTTTAGCTCGACGGGAAAAGAACGAATTGGTGCCCCGGCACGGCACAGACGGCGGCGGTCACGGGTGCAAAACTCTTCCGGACACACTTCATTCACCGCCGCGGGCCTCCTCTCTCCCTGAACGGTATTCGCCTCCCTCGCAACACCTCCGCCGACTCGGATGTGCGGACGGCCGAGAAAGGAGAGAAATGAGAAATGCGGGCAGTTCGGAAAGGACTATGGGGCAAGGCGAAGGGGCGGCGAAGGAGAGGAGAAGGGGGAAGCCCAAGGAGAGACGGCCGTGTGGGGGTCGCGGGATATTAGCGGGGCGGGAACCTAGGGAGGGAAGTGGGGGCGGAGTGACGAAGAAGGTTATCTTGGCCGAGGTGGGGTATGTCTGAATATAATGGGATAATAATCTCTAACTCAAAATAGAAAAAAAGCCTCCCTGGTTTTCACATGGATGAAAAAATATCTATAAAACAGAGTGGGGTAAGTAGACGGGGGTGACGGTAGAGACAAAGAGGCGGACAGCAGAAAAGTAACATGAGTACGTTCGGGGGAGGATGGGGAGAAGAAATGGGGAGGAGTTGAAACGCACCAGCGAAACCCGACAAAAGCCCTCGACGGTAAAATTTTCTCATTTCGAACAGTGTGCCTCAGAATGGCGACGCTCGGAGACGTATCATACCAGGTGCAATGCAGGAGGAAGAGGGAGTTCCACAGAATACATGCACGCGGATTAACTCGGAATCGATACAATAATTGTTCTCCAGTGCGATAGGGGAGAGCTACAACTGGAAATAATCAGAACTATTTGAATAACACAACCCATGGCGTCACACCATTTGAGAAGAAATTTTAGGATTTGAGGGGTGAGTTCCACGTCCTCCAATTGGCGAACCTCGACGGGTTTCATGATTTTTACAGAGATCACCACAGTAGATCTTGGGTGCAAAAGTTGCACTGCCTTACATAGTACATTCCCACTAATGTATAAGATCTCGCCAATCTAGTGCAAGCATCTTGTCCAGAAATTTAAATCTAATGATCACGGCAACCTGCGTTACGTAAACTTAGACAGGCGAAAGGCTTCCATGCTACCTTAGTTTTAAATGGAATTTCTCTTCCATTAACTTTCTATCTATTCTTATTGGCCATGATTTTATTCTTAATTTATTGAATTTTTTGTTAAATTATTAAGTGTCACAATTCCTGATCTTTTAATTCTCCAGTTTTATGCATGCATTGCTTTCTCCGCTGACATGGCAGAATTTGATTACGGCATTGTTTACCTTTAGAATGCAATATTTAAATCCATTTCCTTGAGCAGATCTCTTGAGCCGTTTTCTTTTCGCACTTCACAATGACATTCATTACATCTTTTTCATATTTCCCCTGCTTATCACCATAGTTATGTCACCTGCTTGCTTATTTTATTTCCGTGGAAAGATTACGGTAGCATTATCTTTCATTTCCTTCCTAGTTTTTCTTACATTCACGCTTATGATAATGAAGAAAACCGCTTATCCCTGTGCCGCGCCTTTCATTATTTTTGTTCGTTAAATCCGTATTTATAACAGCCACGAGCTCTTGACGTGATTTCTCTCATTTAGCAATAAGCCCTTTGGTTCCACTGGTTATGGTAGGTCTCACTTTGTACATGCATACAAAACCTCACGGCAAGTGAAATTAACGAGTGAAGTGTGGGGGAGATACTTTCCCTGTGCCATTTTCAGATTTTACCCTATCTCTAGAATCTAGAAACATGCGCGGACTGAAGCATTTAGAGTTAAGCAAGAGTTCATCTAGATTTCGGGATTTGAATTAGGATTCTATCAATAAGTAGTCATGCATTATCCATAGGTTTAAGATTAATTCGAGTAATCCAACACAAGATATCATTCCCAATATCCATCCCTAATATTCAGGGGCATGATTTTGAACGTAGGTATAAAATCGAAAGACCGGAGGTGACCTCATTTCTCACCCGGCGCAGTAGACAAAGGGCGCGGGAGCGACCCCTCATTTAAATTGCATCCATCGACTACCCTCATCATGGTTCAACGTTTGAGGCTTAACTTGGTGGAACCACGATATTGAAAAAGAAACTTCGCTTTGTACATTCCACACACACGTTTTATTGGCTTCGACCAAGATTTCGACAATTGGCATGACTTTTTTACATGATTTACATGCCTAGATAATGACATGTAAAATGTCGAAACCATGGTCGAAGCCAATAAAACGTGTGTGTGGAATGTACAAAGCGAAGTTTCTTTTCCTACACTCATCATATCTCTATTTAAAGAGGTCCTCGATAATTAAAGGTAAACTCGCGGAGTAGGTATAACTCGGGAGTGGAAAAACCATGGTTTCATATTCTTTTAGCTATGAAATTCTTCCAACGACGTAAATTGTGGTTTCTGCAACCCTGGTAACCCACATACGGTTCACATGTAGTACTTTTTCTCGGTAAGATCGCCGATCCCATTGTATTATCCAAATGGTTACACATGAAAGTGGTCATAGAAGGAAAACCATCAGAAGAACAAGTACTTCACGCGCTCAATTCGCAACTCATTCTTACCAGGTTAAGTCTTCTCCAGTCGTTTTCGAGCCATATTAACAAGAAGTGAAAATTACACAAGAATATTGGACACGCTCAAGGATATATGGGGCAGTAGTGAGGTCAAGATTAGCATGAAAATAGATTCAAAGCCACAGCCATGAAAATAAAAACATCCCAAAACTCCAATATACAGATTATTTGAATTCCAATCAGATGAAAATGAGAATACAGCATTTGAGAGGCACTTAATATTCACTCCGATAAAAACCAAGGTCACACTAGATGCTATCGTGAGATTGTAATAAATAAGGAATTCAGTTTATCCGAGAGTTAAACCTAAAAAAGTCATTCGATAATGGATTTTCATATTTGAAACCCGAATTCGGAGGAAGGAAGCATAATATAATGCCTTATCTACGAAGGCCAAAAGTCGAGTGTGGCCTTCGTAGACGTTTGGCATTGCAGTGTACAATAATAAAGGAATGAATATAACAAAACACAGGGATAATATTAGTGTAATACCTCCGTATTCAAGCTAATGAATTCAAAATTGGCGACACCATGTACTGGAGATCAATATTTTATGCAGATTTTTCCTCACTGGCTTTCACGAGCAAGTTGTAAAAAGAAACGTTAACACGTTTGGGACAGCGACGTCATGACACATTCGAAATAGGCTTTTCCGCAGCTACTTAGTCCGGGAAGAATGACTGCGCCAAAATCACAATTCACATGCCGAAAGAAACAACAGAAACGCAGTTTACCATCGCATACGTACACAATCAAAGTGATCATATTGCACATGTAAACCGTGATCAAGATTTTGATCAGTGCGCAGCTGCTACAGTCACTGCTTTCTGTTGCTTCGCCAAAATGAAGAGCCCAAATGTAATTTTGGTGAAATTTAAAATAATATGCACCTATTTCCTTTCAAGCTTGCAGTGAGCATGAAAGATACAATCTTGACTATCTACATAATACCATGCAATCCACCATAAGGATGTGTGGCAGGGGGTGAATTCACACCAAACACGCAAATACACTATAAAGGTTGATTGACATCCATGCTGGGGTGCGAGCTAAAACGACGCTTTCTCTGGAGCACAGAGCTATTTTTGGTCGGTTAAACCTTCAATATTTTCTCCTTAAATGAGATAGTAATACATAATCTACACTCAAAACATCCAGCATGCTCTGGGGTGAATCACCAACAAGTTGCACGGGGTAAATTCTAAACTAAAACAACCGTATTTTACAAATACTATGAAGGAAAAACTGATAGGGCTGCACCATCAATAGCAATCGCAGCGATGTTCAAGTCATCAGGCATGCAAGGTTGCTGGTGGAGTGGGTAGAGTTAAGAGTTTTTCCAAGGTATACTATAAGCTAGACTAGCTAAATACGAACCTACACGATCTTTACGTCTACCTATATCGGACTTCTTATCGGATATCGGTTAGGGAATTCTTATCAAGCCGGAAGCAAAAGTATTTGTCGATGGGTTTAGCTCAACGGAAATGGACGTGGCTTCCGGTGTACCACAGGGGAGTGTTTTGGGACCCCTCCTAATCCTTATATACATAAATGACACGCACTCCAACATAAACAGCAACATCAGACTATTTGCGGATGACACAGTAATATATAGATTAATGAATAATCATGCGAATCGCATATTACTAGCTCGCGATTTAATCAAAATTTCGGGCTGGTGCAAGACATGGGGACTAGAAGTAAATCTAAAAAAAGTGTACAGTAATGGAGCAGGCAGTCGCAAAAATATTACACTAAATACGAAATAGACTGGATTACATTAAGCGATTCCGTACAATTTAAAAACCTGGTAGTCACATTAACCACCATACTCACTAGGGAAACACATACAAAAACAATTTTTGGGTATACAATTTCAAGTCGTAGGTTCACGTTTTTAAGGTGCTTCGACAACTTTGGTCATTTCGCACCAGACAATCTCCTCAGCACATCTAATCACCCTAAATAGTCTCCTCAATGTTATTTTTGAGATCAAAATTACACATTTCCATCGATAAAAATATAATATAAACTTAATTCAACATTCCTACCTTGTAATTTTCTTACGATTCACCTACTCCTTCGAAAAGAAATTACCCTTTTAAATGCCACACACATTCAACAAGGACAACAATTCTTATTGAGACATCGTAACTTTGACCACACCGCCATATACGTCGCCTATATACCCTCATATTTTATGAGATTTATTAGATGGGTAACCTTAAAAAATATTTTAAGCACTAAATTTGACACAAAGTCCAGGTACTGCGCTATATTAACGACAATTCAAGGTAATGCTTAAGCTTTAATCACATCACCCCAGGGCCGGATTAGAGGCGCTAAACACTTAACACAGTTTGGTGCCTCCATACCTATGTACCTACTTCAAAATATAAAACAATATTAAACTATAAGATAAAATTTAATAGCTGTAAATTAAACAGTGGAAAAAAACTTCAATAATCAAATTCTGTAGGCACCTTCCCTTTTATGCCCTAGCACATGCTTAATTTGTTTAATGGTTAATCCAGCCCTGCATCACCCATAGCTATAGCACATGTTCGTTGTATGTATGTACATTTAAAATGTTTCTTTGCATCTTCCATGAATAGTAGGATTTACAGCGTGTATCCTACATGATATTAATATAAATCGCTCTTTAGTTAGGTAGTATAAGTAAACTTTAGTGCACGTTTAGTAACAACTCACACCCTGCCACACACCCCAGAAGTTGCTTGCAGTGCTAAACAGTAGATATAGATATACGTAGATTCCATACCGTAGCCATCACCCATAGGTTCTAACTAAATCAGCAAATTGCCGACAACAGCCACCAGCAACAACAGGAACATCTACATATATCCATCACATCCATTTCATGCAAAGTCCTGGAACTATAACTGTCAATTCAGTCATGGGGTACCTAGATAGCCAAAATTTATTGTCCAATATTCAGCATGGTTTCCGGAAGAGTAGATCATGTGAAACTCAACTTGCTCTCTTTTCCCACGATATTTTAGTTTCCGGTGAAAATAATATTCCAGTGGATGCAATATTTCTTGATTTCAAGAAAGCTTTTGACTAGGTGTCTCATAGCAAACTAATTTTGAAACTAAAATTCTATGGGTTAGACAGTAATATAATATCATGGATAAATGATTTCCTTCATGATCGGGTACAAAGGGTTGTTACCGGTGTTACCTCCCCGGCAATTAAAGTCACTTCGGGTGTCCAACAAGGTAGTGTGATAGGCCCACTCCTGTTCCTTCTGTACATAAATGATATAAATTAGGTGGCAAAAAATAAGCTTCGTCTATTTGCCGATGACGCAGTAGTGTACAGGGAAATTCTATGCCCAAATGATAAAGAATATTTAAATGATTACCTACAAGCAATTGAAAAATGGTGTCATAATACACGGCAGTTAGAATTAAATTTTAAAAAATATGTAGTGATGAATTTTTGGAAAAAGAATTGTTCTCCTCCTAGCACGAACAAAATAAGTAATAATGAAATAACAAACGTGGAATCCATTAAATATCTTGGAATAAGACTGACACATGATTTTTCCTGGGGTAAACACATACGTGAAATAATGGGTCAAGGTAATCGTAGACTTGGATTCATCAAAAGAGTATTGGAAAATATGACGAACATGTACGAGAAATCAACTACTTTTCCCTTGTTAGACCTCATTTGGAATATGCTGCCTTTGTATGGGAAATCGGTCTAAATAACGAACTTGAACGTGTGCAGCGAAGACGGCAAGATTTGTAAAGGGACGGTACGATAACTATATTAGCGTAACCAGTCTATTAAATGAATTAAATCGGGAATCATTGTAAGATCGCAGGTCGAAATTAGACTTAATCTCCTAAATAAATTCCAAGACCATATTTTCAGTGATGACGTTATAAATATTTTGCGAACCCCAACTTACTATGGTAGACTGGACCATAATCACAAAATTAGAGAAATTGATTGCCGAACTGACAGATTCAAAATTAGGGATATGAATAGCGGTAAATATGTCCAGTACGAGTGATTGAATACATAGCATAGGTAGTTGCATGTTGGTGTAAGGACTTGAAGGCAACCCAACTAACAGCACGTTTTTGCATGCGTAGTTTGCTATTTTTATTTTTTTAAATATTGCAGTTTAGACTAATATATTAATATGTTTATTATTATTATATATGTTTAATATCACATAAGATGTAGACGTAGATGTTTACATGTTAGTAGTGAATGAATGGTGATCTTCACCCCCTGCCACACACCCTCGCGGTGGCTAGCGGGGTACCGTGTAGATGTAGATGTAGATTAATACTAATCCTTTTATATGCATGATATGTAGTGCATGTTTGGTGAGTATTCACCCCCTGCCACACATCTTTGAGGTGGCTTGCAAGGTATTATGTAGATGTATATGAAACAGATACTTCGCTTCATCTTAACGGGGTGTCTTTTCTACCAAGGAATCTCGGCCTCCCGAGATTTTCCTCCGAAGGAGCAGCTGAACAAGTTCAGGTTTCGTGACCTTGAAAGGCCACTCCAGGAGAATTCCCAACACCTGCCCCGTGTCACTAGGCATTGCCTAAGGTTTCGCTGGCGGTGGGAATGACCGCATTCACACAGATGACGACGCTCACAACGACGACTGCCTTCCCACGAGCATTAGCTGAGGAAATGAAACAAACTACACGTTGAGATACGTTACCTCCGGGTAACAAATAGGATAAATTAACATCGATAAAACTTCACTGCAACCGAATAGTTTCCTCTGATGCCAAAAGGCTAAGGTATTCTCAAAACAGTTCCATCGCGAAGACCCGTGAAAACCAAAACAGGACTCCATCCCAACCGGTCGAGCATATACGATATTGATGCTTGAACGGCCATTATCAACCCCGATAAAAGACTAGACAATAATTACTTTAAAATCCATGCAACAAGTGGCAACAACACTTTAAAAGAGTTCTGTGTAAATGTGACGATCATGTACGAGAAATCAGCTATTTTTCCCTTGTTAGACCTCATTTGCAATACGCTCGCTGCCAGTGTATGGGATCTCTACGAAATCGGTCTAATTGATGAACTTGAACGTGTGCAGCGAAGATCGGCAGGATTTGTAAAGGTACGATAACTATATTAGCGTAACCATTCTATTAAATGAATTAAAATGGATATAATTGTCAGATCGCAGGTTGAAATTTAGACTTCATCTCTTAAATAAATTCCAAGACAATATTTTCAGTGATGACGTTGAAAATATTTTGCGAACACTGACTTACTATGGTAGACTGGACCATAATCAAAAAATTAGAGAAAATGATCGCCGAACTGACAGATTTAGAATGTCCTTTTTTCCTAGTATAATTAGGGATATGAATAGCGGTAAATACATCCAATACGAGTGTATCAATGGGTAGCAGATAATAGTTGCATGCTGGTATAAGAACTTTAAGCTAACCCAACTAACAGCATGTTTTTGCATGCTTGATTTGCTATTTTTATCTTTTATAAATAGTTAATTTTAGACTAGTAGGTACATATATTATTGCTAATCCTTTCTTATGCATGATATGTAGTGCATGTTTGGTGAGAATTCACCCCCTGCCACACACATTTATGGTGGCTTGCAGGGTATTATGTAGATGTAGATGAATAACTGATAACCATGCAAGGGTGTGTGGCAGGGCGTGAACCACCCCTAGGAATGCATTATCAATATACATACTACCATGCAGGCACGTACAAAATGCTACTCCGCGAAATTATGTGCAATGCAAGATATTATATTATCATACAAAAGGAAGTTTCCTGCGTACCATGAGAGAACATAATAGGCAGTATAGCAAAGGGGCAGGCAGGAAAAAAAATTGTACCAGTAGTCTGTAGTGCATGAAGCCTGTTCTAATATTGCCAATCAATGCATGCTAAGGAAAAAAAAAATATATATTTAGAGAAAATATTTCTAACCAATAATCACTTCGTAACTTCGTGGACACCATCTAGTTGCACGTGACTCCTATACCATAACTAGTCTCAATGTTGTAGTATAATTGTATAAGATATCTTACAGATGAAGATACTCTACATATGTAGAAGAGATGAAGGATTTAAGGAATACTCTCACGAGCAACGAAAGCAACCTCAGCTTGAATCCAAGGTCTTGATACAATAAAGCAACGCTGGGCATGTACAGAAACACCACGGAGAAGTGTAAGGTTTTCCCCATCACCCACATAAACTGAAGTATTCCTTTGGCTTCTACCAATTTTATTTCTAATTTAAGATAACCAATTATAATTACGCATTCATTTATAAATGGCGGGAGAATTATCTGAAGCAACGAAAATGAGTAAAGATTGGTAGCATTGTGATTAAAAGCAACACATCCATCAAGCTTACATAAATCTTTCTTCAGAGAGAGAGAGAGAGAGAGAAAGTTGAGGCAGCGAGTATAACACTAGAAAGAGGCTCATCACAGACGCAGCACTTTACGTGGTAGACAATTACAAGTACTGTCCGGATACTAGCTGATAAACGACCACAAGACGAGAACTAAGTACAAGGAGCACACACCCGGACACGCATTCTTGACTGTATGCACTTGGTTAAATTGGAGGCCGGAAGAGACGGATCCATTCACCTCCAGTGAAAACGGGAAAGGGGAGAGTTGAAGAGCATAGGGAGCACGACTCAAGGCCCATGTTCCCTCCAAGGAGCAATGCTTCGGAAGTCTAGCTAACAACATTCACTCACGAAAGGGGGGAATTCCTGTTATAGACTTCGTTGGGGAGGAAGAGAGAACAGGGAGAGCGAGGACACTACGTATTATTCCTAATGTCAATTCAATGCTGCAGCGATTGTGCCGCTCATCAGCTGGGGATGCAGATACGACTACATACGATTCAGCACGCTAGTAATAAGAATACAGCGGCTGTGGTGTGACCTTTAAGCAGATAACACTATTTTTCCTCTGAATACATGAGGGTTTTCCACGAACTGTGCACCTGGTAGCGGTCATGATGCTGTACTTCAATTAAGTAAGATATTACGAAAAATATGAGTTCACCAAACGATACTTAAGAAACAGGAAAATTGACAACGCTGAAATCATAAGGTAAACAATCACCAAAGATTTATCGTGGGGAAGACACAACCGGGGAATATTCGGTCGAAACAAGAGAAAGCTAGGATTTATAAAATGGGTACTAAGGAAATGTGACGAGAAGACAAACGAGCGACGTTACTTTTCACCAGTTAGGTCCCATATTCAGCCAGTGTATGGGATTCGAATGAATTAGGTTTCATCAGAGAGCTAGACAGTGTGCAGCGAAGAGCAGCTAGGTTTTTTAAAAGGTGTTACGGTAGGTTTAGTGGTGTATCAGAATTAATACAAGAATTAGATTGGGAATCATTATCAGACGGTAGGTTAAAGTATATATTAAATCTATTGCATAAATTAAAACGGATAGCTCTACCGAAGATGTTACGTATATATTAAAAACCTCTGCGTATTATGTTAGAGTCGACCAAATAAATAAAATTAGAGAGATAGATTGTCGTACTGATATATTCAAAATGTCATTTTTCCCCTGTAATATAAGATAACACAATAGGCAGCATAGCAAAGAGATAGGTAGTTGTAATATTATTAGAGTAGTCTGTAATGCATGATGCACGTAATGAAAAGTCAACGGTTAATTCCTTGAAAAACGATATGGGCGAAATAGCAACTGCCAGTTTAGATAAGGCTAATTTGTTGAATTATTTTTTCAGAGCGTTTTTAATCAATCTAACATAGTTTGCACGAAACCATTCCAGACCGATTTCAGCAACCAATAAAAACATTAGCCAGAACAAGCCCTCACGTCCTGATGAAATTCCAGCTCGTGTGTATAAAGAATTAGCTCTCGAAATGGCTCCGGATCTTAAAGTAATATTTAACAAATCCCTCGAAGAACACGCGGTTCCCATAGACTGGAAAATAGCAAACGTGACCCCAATTTTCAAAAGCGGCGATAGGGAACAGCCATGTAATTATAGACCCTATCATTAACGTCACTATCACGTAAAATTATAGAGCATATAATAGTTACATCAATAATGGGACACCTCGATAGCCACGATTTATTGATTAAAAAAACCTGCATGGGTTCAGAAAGGGACGGTCTTGCGAAACTCAATTAAGCCTTTTTGTTCATGATATTGTAGTTTCCGGAGAAGGTAACGTACAGGTAGACGCAGCGTTTCTTGACTTTAGAAAAGCGTTTGACAAGGTTCCCCACTGTAAACTACTCGCGAAGTTAGCATCATACGGGATAGACAGTAATATAGTAAGCTGGATAGGAGACTTCTTACATGAACGCGTTCAAAGGGTGGTATTAGATGGTGTCACTTCAGGCGAAGTGAAAGTCACGTCGGGTATTCCCCAGGGAAGCGTGATAGGCCCAATTTTATTTCTTCTCTACGCAAATGACTTGAATAAAGTAGTTAAAAAAATAAAAAAAATGTTTTTAAACATGCTTGTCTAAAAAAAGTTAAAATCTAAGAAAAAGAAATATCTTCACATCGTACTAAAAAAATAAAAAATAATATTTTCTCAACTGAATTAAAGTTAGCCTAGTACTGGAAATAATTAAATGAAATTCAAAGAAATTATCCACACAACGAATTATTTATGAACATTAATAGGAAGTAATTTAGGTTTCAACAATATAGGGGTCTGTCCACCGTTACTCTTGTGACATTTTGACGCATTTGACTCCATTAAAACTGTCAGGGTTATAGAAATATTAGATTTTTCAAAGTAAACATTTTTGAATGAATTAGAATACATAATGTTTGTTAATTACATCCGGATATTAAGGACTCAGGTCATCAATTTAGTATTTAAAAAGCACATGGAAATAGTGTTATGTCTTGTGACCAAAAAAAGACAGTTGAAATACACTATATAATATAAATCAATTTTCTCTTCTTCAAATCACAATATACCATTAAAATATTTTTTTTTATTTTACTCTAGTGTCTTAGGAATGAAGTACAAAAATATATAGTGCATAAGTTTATAAAGAGACAGACAAAAACAGGGTTACAAGTAGAAAAAGTGGTTACTCTTGTGACCGTTACTCTTGTGACGGATCGTCAAGCATGCAATGAAGGCACACACAGCAAATTCAAATTTGTTCGTGAAGTTTAAATGTTAAGTTATGTTTAAGTTTAAGTGTTAAGGACTGGCTGCATTCCTCCCCAGTGCCCATATCATGAGGTGGTGTCTCTTTACTCTCCTCATTTTCTTTGAGATCCCGCAGACTGGCCAATTCTCCCGCTGATTGCTGAGGATACAGTCGCCAACATATGGCATAAGGGGACACAGCCTGTACATGGTGAATATTCAATGTCCCTTTTACAGATTTAGTACCTTCCCAGACTGTGTCGAGTTTAGCACGGGATAGGTTTATCTCTTCAATCGGAACATAGATGACATTTACTTTTAATGGTTCACAAATTTTGGCAAATGTCTCAGCATTTCGAATGACAGCCTTTTGGGACCGAACAGCGTTCCAAGCATGCCGTTTTACAACTGCTCCGATCCCATCGACTGCCCCTTTGCCGTGGGAAGTGGCAAAGTACGACCAACTTACACTTTTTAATTTGTAATCATTTTTTATAATAGTAGTGTTTACAAAGTTATATCGCGACTTAAATTGAGCTGCACATCCGTCAGAAAATGCCTGAAGGGTTTGCATTTTACAGCCATTTATCTTCTGATGTTCATCCAGAATCTTCCGAATGAAAACATTGACGCAATACCTGTCATGGCTTATGTCGTCAGCCACTACAGCATATGACGTGCTAGCATCTTTTCCAAACCAGATGACAGCAGTAAATACTGTAATCTGGGGATTTGCCCAATGAGCGCTCTGTATCTCATCTTGGTACATAGCAGCATAGTTCTCAGCGAAATCCATTTGAATGACAGGGTTATCGCTGCTGGCCAAACTCTTAGATTCCTCAAAATGGGCCTTCACTTGCACCTGGAGAAATACGTGGAACATGTAGCCAGGGAGCTGGTCTTGAAGTTCTTTAACAGCCTCAAATAAATCTTGCACGATAGTTACATGCTCAAATTTTTTGTTAACCATCTTCCACTGGCGATATTGAATTTGGTGGTATTTTGAATCACTTACATCAAGGAGTTCACTAGAACGCATGTTGCAATTGGGGCAGTTGAATCCAATGCATTCAAAGCTCTTTGTAGTACAAACAATTGCCGAAACAAACTCTCGAGCATTGGATGGAAGTCCTGGACGTGTACTTGCCACAGCTTCAAATACGGCTTTAAAATTTTCATGGTAGCGGCAGACACATACATTATGCGGAATGTCTTTGTAAGGTTTTACATGGGCAGGCCTCAACGATGCAAATGAAGAGCGACCAATGCTTGTATTAGGATTTTGATCCCGGAATAGAGCAAAGGCCTCCGTAATCGTAAAAAGTAAATGACGACGTGCCTGCAAAATAATAAACCAACATTAGATTGGTCATTTTATGACTGGGCCTATTACATATATGTAGCATGCAATAATGATAATTACCTGGATAGCTTCCATTGATCTTGAGCGACTCACTCTTGCGGTCTTCATTCCTGGGTCGACACGACTTACGTCGTCTCTGTTGAAGAAATCGAGTACTGTGGCCACAACTGCAGGATCTAATTTTTTTGGGGCACCTGATTTAGTCTGTTCTTTTATTTGTACCCCAAACCTCAAGGCCATTTGGCAATCACTGCACTTCGTTTTCTTGGTGATTTCGGCAAAGCTTTCACAGCAGGACTAAATGCTTTACCAAGCACTGTAGGCGAAATTTCGGTTGGTGTCCTGGCATTTGCTACTTTTGCTTTTTCTCTGCTTTTTTGTTTACGTAGACGTGCATTTAGTCTAGCCTGAGCCTTTGCTGTAGGTGACTGTAATTGCTTCTTTTTGTTAATATAAGCCTTATTTATTTTTGACCGTGTTGCCTTATACTTCTCGTCATTTTTATGGCGAGCTCTCCATTCTCTTTGCCTTTCAGCATTACGTTTGGCTGGTGCCATGCCTCATGAGATGATATCTATGAATATAATTTTATAGATTAGGGCAAAATAAGGTGCCCATAGTAAGCTGGCTATTCATATTATTATATTTCAAATTTATGTTACAACTTCATTTATTATCTTAAGTTTAAATAAGAAGTTAGCCTGTAACTTTTACTATACATCAAATCAGTACTTACCTTATTTTCAAGTAATAAGGACCACAGAAATTTATAATGATTGGCTCTGAAACTTTTACCATGTGTTCCAATGAGATTCAGAGAGAAAGATATTCTGCTGTTGTTACTCTTGTGACAAAGGCCTTTGTTACTCTTGTGACAAAGGCCTTTGTTACTCTTGTGACCAGTAAGAAATGGAAACCATTCAGCAGTGAAATCATCTAGAAATGTGACACTTGGCCAATCTATTGATGGTATAGTAAACAAACAGTACTGAAAATTTGGTTACCCTGGCTCCATGAGTATGGGTACCACCAAAACAAATGACTGTTTCTGTTATGTCTTGTGACAAAAATACATTACTTCCATTTCTTGTTATTGATTATTATACACACTATATTTCACCCATAATGTGATCATAAAATCCAAATATAACCCTTGTAGAAGATATGTACATAAAAAGTAATTTCTTTACACCTTTTTTAAAATATTTAATGACATTTTAAAGTTGGTGATATTTGACGAGTATTCCTTACTTCATTAAAATCCCACTTTAAATACATTTTCTGATAGTTCATGAAGGAATATATAAATATATTATTTCCACAAATTATTTTCCAGTCTATCCATTTCATTATACAAGAAAAATTTTCACTCTACCATGAAAATCTTTTTTTTCCAATTTGTCCACTTTCTACTGGACGTACCCATAGGTGACATATTTAAAGTTGTCTATTTATGCAAGACCACAAAGAAAAGCATGAGGCGCTCTTTCATATCCGATATAAATATAAATTAATTAAATATAAAGATATTGGTATTCAGTGGAATAGAGCGCTTCAATAAATATAGGTAATTTCTAGAAAATTTTTAATGAACTAAAGTTAAGGAGCGAAATATAAATGAGGTCGCGCCCCATGCTTTTCGTTGTGGCCTTGCATAAACAGACAACTTTAAATATGTTATATTTTTGAAATCAAAATTACTTCCTATTAATGTTCACAAATAATTCATTGTGTGGATAATTTCCTTGAATTTCATTTAATTATTTCCAGTACTAGGCTAACTTTAATTCACTTGAGAAAATATTATTTTTAGTGCGATGTGAAAATATTTCTTTTTCTTAGATTTTAATTTTTTTAAGAAAAGCATGCTTATTTTTTTTCATTTTTTTTACTTTTTAGTCCTAGCAAATTAGATGCCTATAAAACTACAGTAGCTTATTGTAACAGTAAATGTTTGTACTTTATGTTATATGTTATATTTAAATATGTAGGCATAATATAAACATCTAATTTGCTAGGACTAAAAAAATAATCGTACGCGAAGAGCTTTGTATTTCAGAGAAATAAGACCAGACAAAAGGCACACAAAAATCTTCGCTTTGAACAGGTTTCCATGGACGTATTTCCCATATATTGGGAGAAAATCGCATTAAAACGCATCATGAACTACGAGTAACGATTCATTTATGGTGAAACCATGGAAAAACGAACTAAAGAAAAGCATGTAAAAATAGCAAGCTCCGTCTTTTTGCCGATGATGCAGTAGTGTATAAGGAAATTAGAAATGAAGAGGACAGTCAGTCTTTAGATGCGATTGATGATTGGTGTGATAGTTGGCAGCTAGAATTAAATTTGAAGAAATGCGCTGCAATGACCTTTTGGAAAAAGAATAGCTTTCCCAGGAATAGTTATTGCATCAAAGAAAAGAAAATATCTAACGTAGAATCTATTAAATGCCTAGGCTAAATCACTGAAGATATGTCATGGAGGAAACACATCAGGGATAACTAGTGTAGCAAACCAAAGATTAGGATTCGTACAAAGGGTTCTAGGCAAATGCGATGAGAGAGTACGAGAAAGAAGCTATTTTACACTTGTCAGGCCTCATTTAGAATACGCCGCTAGTGTATGGGATCCGAACTAGGAAGGTATGATAAAAGAATTAGAGCGTGTGAAAAGGAGATCTGCTAGATTTGTTAAAGGCCGTTTAGATAATTGTATAAGTGTTAAGAGTGTAATAGAAGAACTAGGATGGGAATTACCTACTATCAGAACGCAGATTAAAATTTAGGTTAAACTTTTTAACTAAATTCGAAAACGATTTGTTCACAGATTATGTTAGATATATATTAAGAACCCCTGCATATTATGCTAGGTTTGATCAGATGAACAAGATAAGAGAGAAAGATTGTCGTACCGATACATTTAAAATGTCATTTTTCCTGCATACCATAAGAGAGAACAATAGGTAGCGTAGCAAAGGGTTAGGTGGAATATAGTCAGAGTAGTCTGTAGTGCATGATGCATGTAATAAAAACCAATAATCCCTTTCTTATTTCGTAAATATTAACCATCTAGCTGCATGTGACCCTATTATCTAGCACGTTTCCATGTAGTAGTCTAGTTGCATGACAATAATTCAGGTTTGGTGATCGTCACCCCCTGCCACAAACCCTCCCGGTGGCTTGCAGGGTATTGCGTAGATGTAGATATACTCATCTTCACGCGATTCCATCACAAAAATCACCTGACCAATGGCTAAAAGTTTTCTATCTCATATTTCTGTTGATTTTTCCCGGTGATTGACATGAAGCCGTTTTTAACGATTTTAATTAAGTAGGTAAATATAGTCGAAGAAAAAAATGGTGGCAAGTTACATGCATGGTAATAAGTGGTTGCTGTATCATTATACGGCAAAAGGTGAAAGTCAAACGCGATTTGAAAAAAATTCTGAGTTTCCAACTACTTTCTCTTTCACCATTATATCATTACCAATGGATTACATCGTGTGCACAAGCAAAAATTAATTATTTGGTTTACAGTTAACATAGGAACCCAGTTCAAACCAGCTATCCGGGAAACAATCTACGCAAGAATTAGCAGCACAGCTGATACGCCACAGGCCTTTCCCACGTCACAATACGGAGCGAGGGCATTTAAGTGAACGCAAGCCATTAGGCTAACTAAATAAATTTAAAGAAAAATCTAGTCCATCATGAAAAATCAGAAGGGAGGCGTGGTGCTCGGCCAATCACACATCACCTTTAATTAGGGTAAACAGAGACGGACTTTAATGCGGGCAATAAGACCTTTCACACTTTCTCACCGGGCTATAAGCACCTGTAAGGCTATAAAGCTGCCGAATTTTAAGTATAGACGATGGGAGAAAAAAAAGCTAAGCCACTGACGCGGCTAGTTTGTCAACAAGCTTATAATTTCTCATTTGCAAAGACAGTAAATTATAAAAGGATTCGTATATTGTATGGTAGTACAGATGATCTAGAATTGTTTTTCAATAAAAATATTATCACCATTGCTCAAAGACGTTCTCTTTTCGGGGTAATAACATATGACGCCCATCTCGAATTCAGGCGCTGGCGAGTGCACTACCTTTGATTTTCATTTATTTTTTCACTTTTTTAATCTTAAAAAAAAAACATATGCAATCCCTTATGCAAGAATGGATTCCAATAAACTCATATCGATCTGTCATCAGCTTTCCCCATGGTCAAATCCCTTCAATCGCCTAGAATGTGTAAATGACGGAGGTAAACCGCCCACCCAAGCCCCGTAGTTTATCTGAATATCAAGCTGCTAATCGGACCATACGGACGATGAATTAAGTTGAATACACAGCTATTGATATCAAATCCTCGATATAAAATATTTACCGACCAAGTCAGGACTCAAAAGCTTTCACTTCAGCACAATATTTATCTTCCTAAGTTAGTGCGGCGCGACCCTCTACCCGATGAACTCGTCCGGTGATATGATCGGACCCTGCTCGGAATATTAAACCCATAAAAAATATGATCCATTACATTCGTTTATTGTTACATCATTATGATACACAAAACTCGTCGGCACGTAATGTCGTGATATAGTGAAATCTTTGGTTCAATAAAAGTCGATTGCCTTAACTCAATGTTCAATTACAAGTAAGTACAATAGAAATTTGCTGTATGCAATTACATATTGGACCCAATATTTTTGCTGTGTATACTGTAAGATTGATGGAATTCATTGGATATCCTTTGATCAGCAATCTTTACGCGGAGGGGCGCCTGCAAGCATTGACCTTCTTCTCTACATTATTTTGTGGCGAGACCGGGATTTCCGCAGATGAGAATTAACCAATACAATAAGAAAGAGTGTAGAGTAGAGTGATATTCCAACGAATTACCGATATTTACATTCCAATCATATATTTCCTTGCAAACGTCTTGGTTGAAGTAGGTATATTGACTGATGCAAGGCTCACTCTCTCATATTTAAAATAAAATACAAATTCAACGATCGGATTTCGCACAGTTTCCTCATTTAAATACACGTTTTCATGCTTACAAAATTTGTGAAATCCTTACCGCTGACTGACACAGGATTTTGCGTTAGTGGCTCGTGAAATATATAGCATATAACTTGAATATTTATTTAATTGTTACGGAAAATTAGGCATCAGGATTTGTTCCAAACGAATTTTCAAGAGGGAAAGCTACCACAAGCTTTACATCCCTATCCCCCAAATTAGCGCGATCCAGATATCACCTATATTACCCATGTCTCTATTTGCGGGTTTCCAGGTAGAAGAACAGCTATCTTTCAATTTCATAATATTATAGTGGATGAACGTCATCAACTACAAATTCTGGACATCTCCCGGGATTCCTTAAGCATAAATCTTGGCTTTAACCTAGATCACACGGAATATACATTCATTAGGGACTAGCTAAAATGGGATAACGTATGCCAATGCAGCATCAATAGAATTTAAAATAACGCAAGTAAAACCTCTGTCACATAGCCAAACGAGCACCATGTCATTAACTAGAGGAGCAGCAGAATATGATGCCTTCTCAAGAGATAGGTACATACATTCCTGAAAACAATGACACCAACATTGTCTCGATCGATATGGCAGAAGGGGTAAGGCCAAGGAGCTCAAAAATTAATAACCTCATGTAATGATCAATTTTACTGGAGGTCATCTTGATCGGAACTCCACACAGATTTCTTCCTAAAATCGACCGGAACGACCATTACTTGACAGCCTAATGAGGATTTATATCGCAGGATCTTAATGTATTCCGCTGTATCTTATACAAATTAAGTTCGACCTTGATATTTCTGCTTCCCCTTCTAAACTCTAGGAATATATTTTAATTTTTACATCCTAAAACACTCCTTTGTGGAAAGTGGCAAAAACGAAGTCGTTCAATTCCCAAGATTAATTACACGACACCAAGCCCATGAGTTAAGAGATCTGCATGTGAAGCGGAAATTAGCTTATCCAACACGAAATCGAGGGGATAAAAAAAGTCACGAAAAGTGGGAGGCTAATTGATCAGCGGAGGGTGATTGAGAACCTATTGAAGAAGAAAAAATATAGCCTGCAGCTATCGCATTTTTCTAAGTCAAATAATGCAGTCAAATTCAGAGATATAGAAAATAAATAGAGTTAGCTATTACACTGAAACAATCGATCATTATTAGGTAATGAACTATTAATGTGAGCAAAACAGCAGGGTAAGTACAAGTAATAAAGTACACAACACAATTCAGGAAAATACCGATGAAAACAGGCTATATAAATGATCTTCGGCATATTTTCGGAGATAATACGCATAAGTTATCAAAGTTATATCTTATCAATAAATGCGCATATTATCACTCAAATGAAATACCCATATCAAAATCTCTCAGCATTTTCCCATTCATGATAATTTAATAAGTTTCATCCCGTATACTTTTATCTGTTACGCCTAAGATACCATCTTGGTTGCGCACGAATTAAAAGATAATCTTATCCTTACTAAACATTTTCCAACACGGCTTCAAGTGGCTTCATTACGTCAACGTGGCATTATTAAAAACCCTATGGAGCATAGAAGAGTGTTTTTACGGGAACACTCGAAGATAGTTAATCAATGATATCTTACCAGAGTAAGAAATACCGTCCCGGATTTGTTATTCTTGTTGCGCAAAGGAGCGTATATTCGCATGAAGTCAGTAAATATGTGCAAGGCCTCTCTGAATGACACACGTCAAAGAATAAAATCATTAATTAGCGGAAAATAAATACGAGAGAGATATTTACGATAGCATCTCACTTTAACTGTTATCGAGCTAACGTGAACTCTAATCCATCTCAATGTTGTATTGAGTAATTCTAAAGTAAATGAGCTACTCCATTTTTGGTCATAGTTCTCGCGCATGTGAAAAAAACGATATGAACTATTTGTCATCTAGCGTTCAGTGAATAAAATGAGTACACAATCTTACATCACAATTACGGCGATCGTTAGAAGAGAAATGGGGGGAATCAAGCCCAAAAGCAGGACTATAGTATCTGAAAATCAATAGTTACGGTAATAATTTAGCCCTAAAATATCTGCACATGAACTCAGAAGTAATACGAGGAGGTTTGCAGAGACTTCAGAGAACAATCATCGAAGGGATCGGCGATAAAGCAAGACACCACCCATGAGAGAGTAAATTTTATCCACATTGATACTAAGATTGAAAGCAGTAATTTTAAGAACCCTCACAAAAAAACGCATGAAAGACCTTACATATTTCATTAAGAATTCGAATCTTACATGCAAATTAATTCATTTATAAGGCCTAAATATAATCAGTGCTCTACCCCCAAACATAACTAACAAAAGATATTGTAATAAAATAGTAAATCAAGCGATTCAACTCATCATTCATTTAGTGGTACGAGGAGTCTTGCAATAGAATACATTTCTGAAAACTTAAAAATTTAACTTAAATAAACAAGAATTTTGGTAAATAGAAAGGAAAATCAAGGAAACACAGAGACTTCATTACAGAAACGATAACAATCGCTGACAGAGAAAAATAAACTTAACGAGAAGATTTGAGATTATAACTCTTATTTCCGTTAAATTCGTTCAACTGAAAAAAAGAGCGGATAATTTCTTTCTGCCGTATTCTCCTATAAGTACCTAATGCTTTTGGTCACTCCAACGGTTTAAGCGCCGGAATAAGAAGTTCGTACCCACAAAACTCAACGCTTTCTAATCTCTCTGGTAAACTGACACTACTTTTCCGCCGCACGTAGCCAAATCAAAGAAAATATCGAGCTTAAACATATTCATCGTGAAACCGGTGCTTCAGAGCTGGAAAAGGTCCCTCGTCCAAAAAAATTAAAATTTCAAGAACCGATTTGGGCATACGACACTACTGGCGCTTAAAAGCTGACGACACCCAACCAGTGGGCGGACCGAATGCTGCAAAAATTTGGTAAGAATCACCTCGTTCTGACTGTGAACACATGGCTTGTCTTATACCGTGGGTAGAAACCCGCCAGTGGAAATCACATGGCAGGTAGCACCCAACGGCGATCACAAGAGGGGCGTCCAATCGGCAAAATTAAAGGTATCTAGGCCGAGACGTAAACACCGACCTATTTTACGGAGGCGGAGAGACGCAGTAATAAACAGCACGGCATGATCCCAGCACAATTTCGCGCCTCTCGCGAACGAAAAGAAAGCGAAGGCGCCGCCGAAGGAAAGAGATTTGCACAACCAAAAAACTCCGTCGGCGCAGCAAAAACAGAGAGAAAAAAAACGAACACACATAACGACGCGCATTATGAAATCTGCCCTCGATTCTCAACCTTTCGAGGCTCTCAAGTTCGGAGACCTTTCCACTGTACTCGTGGGCATAACCTCATCCTCCCCGTCTCCCTCCATCCCTGTCCCACCCCTTCACCCTCCGGCGAGGCTCTTCGGACATACGTACCATCAACCCTCCAGCCGCCGAACGGCATTCTCTCCCTCTCTCTTAAGCAAAAAATAAACGACAGACTGAAGAGAAGCGCGATTTTAAACGGTTCGCTCCCACCACGCGTTTCGCAGTAGTATTTCGGGAGGAGCAAGGTCGTGCGCAAGTGGGAAAAGGAGGAGGCGGAGAGGGAGATGAGAACACGCGGGACTGATGTAGCATACGTGAATAGGGAAGAGATGTAGTGGGGGGAGGGGGACAAGAAGAAGAGGGAGGGAAGGAAGGAAGGAGGCGGTGTCGACGGCGACGGAGCAGCTGGCAAGGAGGGAGAAGGAAGAGAATGTTGAGAGACGGGAAATGCTGGCTACACACACGGCCCGACCGAGATTATACCGCGGTCCACAAGGGCGAAGAAACGATGTTTTCTCCCTGCGACACAAATAAGACTTGTTCCATCACACACGGTCAGTTCAAGGCTCGGCCGATGAAGACCTCATCCGCGGGACGCCATTGCTTGACTTGCAACATTTTTCCGCCAAATATGCAACATTCCACAAGTGATACGCAAAAAATGACACCTTTCGATTCTCTATCGTCATCGAGCGGACTCGAATGCTGGCACAACACAATCCTAAATACCTCAGGAGGCAGCGAGTCTGACGTTAGGACGATGTGTGATAACCCGGATCGCACAAAGACAACATGTAACTGGGTAATTGACGGAATAAAACCACAGCAGTTTTCACGTTACTTGATTCCGACAGCGTGATTAGATGCTGACGATTCATTAGCGGATAATGGCCCCTAGCAAGTCGTTTGCAGTAATCAGCTTTCACGCTGGCATTGACCTGGTAGATTTTATAGGGCATCCTATGTATAACGACGTATAATGATTATAACGAATCCTACGCTGAATAATGGCTCTAGTTTAAATGTGTGCAGCAACAATCCGTTGGACACAGACAACATCACACATGGTGAAGAAAGGTAGCGAAATGAGCACATAACTCTGAAGACCCTTTTCATTATCTCGACCGACCCAGTGCGTTGGACCTAGTAAGGGTCCACCACAGCAAAGCAATAGGGTGGTGTCGTTCATGCATTTCCAAACAGCTTCCACCGCAACTAAAAGATGCATATTCCTGGCAGCTGTTCAGTTCGGCGGAAGATGTCAAATGTCTTCCAGCCATACTCCCTCGTTATCACGAAAGAGCTTTGGCTTACCAAAAAGTTGGAAAACGTCAGTATACGACAATAATTTCCATGAATTGAAATCTAAAATGTGAACGTTCTTATCTGCCAATGGGAACACAATAAAGTACATTTCTACCTTGCCTAATATCATGGACTACAAAATAAAATTGCATCGCAAAAAATGGAGCATGGAAAGAGAGATAACAAATTATTACGGAGAAAATAAAAGGCGATAAACAAGAAACTTGCTTTGAAAGGGAAGTATAACTTGATTTTCATCTGATCTTCCGAAATATTGATACGGCAGTAGGAAATTAATGCAAAATACCATATACTATACGATAGTGGCGCTAAAAAATGAAATGGGGATACATCTTCCGTAAGAATTAAAACGGCGATGACGGTTGCGGACTACGTCAAAAAATTCTATCACATAGCCTTACAGACAACGATAAATTAGAAGACAATAGGATAACAGCGAGGCATAGTCTAAATTTACAACTAGTAATAATTATCGGGGAATCTACAGCGAAGCGTACAAACAAATGTAGGGCATATTGTGTGCAGAACTATAAGTAACTCATTGGAATTAACGGAATCGATACAGTAATGAGAAAAAATATAATAGAACGGAAAATTTTCCGCTACCATTCGTTATTTAACGCGGGCCATTGCAAAAAACATCAGTGATAGAAATATCGTTGGCCTATGCCCCACTATTTAGCTAGGTAATCTCCGCACCTACGCGGTCCAAAATAATCGAAAAATATTGAAAACTTATTGTCGTTGACCGCCTAAAGTTGTCCAGCAACGTGAAAAATGTTGCTAATTGTAAATAATGCAGACTATATAATATACGATATATTATATGATATAACAATAATTCTAATAGTTTCCCCGTGGACGTAAAGAAAAAAATCTCAAATGCTCACACAATTCCAATTTGATGTACCACAGAAGCCATTCAGAAGATTGCTTCACAGTTGGTGAAAGGTAGAGGCATGGAGGAAGGATCATCATCCTTCTTACATAGTAAAAGCTTGACTTCAGAGAAAGGGGCGTGGACTTCAGTTTCTTCTCTGCACGTTACCTTGCAAAACACTCCGAAACATCTGTACCTATGAAATGCACTTCTACATTCATTCCGGCAGAAACAATGCGTGCGTATCATGGAGAAACCTTTACTTTCAATTTTAGAAAATTAATCACTCCTTGAGGCCCTGCGACTCTGTACATTCTATACATCTCTGCACATTCCCTGACTGACTATAACCAACTCGGGTTAAAACTTCAACGAGTTGAAATGTATGTGAAACTCGCACATCGCAAACAAATTCGTGCAATATAAATTCGAAATCCGTAATTCTTGGGACCAAAAAATATCAGGCGCAGCAAATATATGAACCGTGGCACGCTGAGCACCCAGGACTTAGAAACATCTTTTAAGGACTTCTAAAAATCGCATGGCCTAAACATTCATTGAAAATTTCGTTGCCACTCGATCTCATTTCTACAATTCTATTATTGATGGAGCCACATACGCTAAAACACACCATAGTTAGAGGGATAAACACACTTTTACTTTATGACAATTTGTAAAAGCAAGAGCGACTTCGTAGTGCAGTAGATAGAATACTAGGCTACCGACAGAAAGACGACGGGATAGTTCAAATGTGGCTTCTTCAGCCACGCCCGGCTAAACCCGACCCTGATGCGTGAATTATGAATTTCACACATTTTTGGGACTATTTAGTACCTACATGTGAAATTATATATCCTACGTAAAAAGGGTACATTTTGGTTGGTTATTTAGGGGAGGCGACCGACAGCTAAGGTCATTTGCGCCATATAGGATAGGTGGATAATTGGGTAGTGGTAGGAGTTTTCAGGGAACGGAGGAAGGGTGGAGAGAAACTCGGCATTAGCCTACTCTTAACGAAAGGCGCCAAGGGGACCACGGCTTAACGTCCCATCCGACGGACGGAGTACTGAACTTGAAATGCCCTCCACTAGGCACTCAAGTGGGGATCGGTTTTCCACTGAAAAATCCGCCACTGCCGGGAATCGAACCCGGTTTATATAACCCTCGGGATGAAAGGCCAGTACTCTAGCCACCACACCAATCCGATCCCCCCCGGATGCATTTTTTACAGACTTTTCCATACATATGTAATTTGATATGATATTTATCATCAATCAGATAAATGCCTTTTCTACATTTAGCGTATCTGTCAAAACAATCACGTATGCCACCAGAACTAAAGAGATACCTACCAGGAGAAAAAAGAAAGCGAACAAAGCGATTAAATAAACATTTATTTTTTAGCGCTACCTTGGCCTATTCATTCTATATAAATCACAGACATTTAAAGAGAAATCTGCTACTGGTGTATCTCTGCTGAATGACACCGAGAAATGGAAAACCACAAATCATGGGATGATTAATACCGGAATAGAGTACAGTAAATTTCCAGCACCTGCGAAGAAAAATCTATTCTCCGAGGGGCGAGGAAGGGATAGGGATATATCTAGCAGAATTAAATATTCCTTGGCCCAATAATAACCGCAAATGGGAAATCAGAATTCGGAGGAGGAGAGAGAATGTCATGGGTGTTTTCAAGTCTGTTTCCGCACAAATAGGCGCTTCAGACCGGGAGGAAAGGTATAAGGATAGGAGTGGAAGGGATGGGGATAGGATAAGGTCCGAAGCCTGACGGATACTAAAGAAATTATTTTCAAGTATCGAGATTGATATAGTGCTGCTTCTTATCAACTCATCCCGTACGTTTCGTTCAAATTTGCCTTTCGCAAATTCTTCCTTTTTCAAAAAAATACGGTCCATGTTAAAACAAAACAGCATGCCATGTTTCCCTCCTCTGCTGCAATTCAAAATAAGAATGCAACAGGACAAAGATGTATTTTTTCCGATACAAAAAATGTCGCCATCTGAGCGGCAGCGTAAATAACTAATCTACCTCGTAAACGGTGAATGCCGAGAGGAAATAGTTCCACAACACAGCATCTTCGAGCGATGAGATATAGCCCAGGAAAGATTACATTACAAACCACTTTTACACGATAACCTGGATCATTAACAGTTCAAAGTAAGAGTCATCCTATCACATCTTGAGGCATTTCGCAAATAATAATACCGCACACATTTCCATTTGATAGCAAAACAAAGAGGGATGAGAGTAGAGAGTACTGGTTCAAACCACATCAGCTTGATACTGACTGCCCACACAGCAGAACAAGATCTCTATTCATTCGTCAGAATTCATGTCAGTTTCCCATTAAATCGTCTGCTTTGTAACAGTATACATACGCCTGAATGAATGTAACCGAATTTAAAATTCTTGATTGAAAATTTCCGAAATGATCAATCATCGCTTGACAGTACACAACTGATAACGACTGCTACTCCGCCTAACGAACAAAAAATGATCTGCAGGTTAGGATTGCAAGAAATGTGATACTCGCGTGTAGGACGCATCAATGGTTGAGATAAAAACAATGATTTCTGAAGGTTCAATTCCAGAGAGGAGAATTGGTAAATGTGTTACTTAAAATCCTACTGCAACCACTGTCTGCAGCACGAATTCTATATCAGATCACAACACACAATGACTATGGCAAGTACACTCAATTTAGCGTGGGATGTTGTCATTGAACTTACCTGAAACTTCTCAAAGTTCTCGCGTTCCAACTCCAATATTGTTTTCCTTTGCTGGAGCACCCTTGGCAGAGACAGAGATGCCATGACAGACTTGATGATTTCACTAAATATTCAACACTGATCTGCTCAGCAGACAACCCACACGTTATACAGTTGTCACCAGACTGGTGCGAACAGCGTGATATATACTGGGTAATCGCAATCCCTACTCCGACGGGTCTTCATCTAACTCTATCGAATAGTACACAATAGGCTGGTAAAGATGTCGCTACACATCAGCACTTTCTCCTCGCCTGTAACACTATGGTGCTAGTAGTTCATAAGAAATCCGGGTGGGGGATTTTGTCTAAAGGCGCAAACTTCAAATTGAATTGCTTTGATTGTTAAATGAAATTATTTCCATGGAAGGATTATCTCCTCCTTCTTCCATGTTATTTCCACATCGTGACATAGTCTCTTTCACACACATAAAATTCACCAAGACAAGTAAAAATAACTTTTTCATTTGACGAATCGTTTCGTTATAATTGATAGAAACTACAATTAAAATTATCATTGAAAATTTCATTTGATTATACATTAGCTGTAACAGCCTCATGGTAATTGTCAGAATATTCAGTTATATCATGAATGACTCGCTTTTGTCAATTATTGCCCTGATTTTTTCATTGTTTATAGGCATCCCATAGACTCGGGGCAAAAAATATACTTCATAGAACCAAGTTCGTGAAATATAGATCAAAACAGACTCGTATATGAGTATTATAATATGCATGAAAATCAGGGTAAATTGGACCAAATCTGCATTACTAGGCAAAATTATGCATTTTATTCCTAAAGCAGTTTGGTTTGAGTGGTAGAGGTTAAGGTACCTACCAGTGAAAATTGAGAGAAACAAGGCAGTTGGAAATATGAAATTTTATTCATGAAGTTGAATAAAATACAAGATGAGAAATCTCTACTCATCAGTCCTGCTCTTTTTTTTTTTGCAGATTCAAGCTGGTGGATGACTTTGATTTTTTTTGTCGATAGACTTCCTTAAAGCATCGGCTTGTACATTTTTCTCCTCCGCTTCTTCCAATAGTTTATTGGCAGGCTCCAGAATGGCTTGCAATGCTGCTATTAGTTAAATTTAGGGCCTTTAATGCTTTTGACAAACATTTATTGCTGTCACTGCGAAGAGTAGCAGCAGTAGCTTTTCTAGACGACAGCAGTAGCTTTTCTAGACGACAGCAGTAGCTTTTCTAGACGACAGCAGTAGCTTTTCTAGACGACAGCAGTAGCTTTTCTAGACGACAGCAGTAGCTTTTCTAGACGACAGCAGTAGCTTTTCTAGACGACAGCAGTAGCTTTTCTAGACGACAGCAGTAGCTTTTCTAGACGACAGCAGTAGCTTTTCTAGACGACAGCAGTAGCTTTTCTAGACGACAGCAGTAGCTTTTCTAGACGACAGCAGTAGCTTTTCTAGACGACAGCAGTAGCTTTTCTAGACGACAGCAGTAGCTTTTCTAGACGACAGCAGTAGCTTTTCTAGACGACAGCAGTAGCTTTTCTAGACGACAGCAGTAGCTTTTCTAGACGACAGCAGTAGCTTTTCTTGACGACATCTGCCAACACTAGCACCTGCTCTTCCTCCTCACCAATGTTCTTTTTTGCTCCGTCTAACTTCCGGCGTGCTTCCATTTCTGCCTGAGCCTATTCTTGTCTCTTATTTTCTTCTTCCGTTCTCCCTCGAGATAGAATAACTGCGATTAGCATTTTGGTGTAATCTCAGAAGATTCTGGTCGATGGGGAAGGCCCCGACCGCCATACACCTTTGACCGTCATAGCTGCGTTTAGTGATTTTTCTTGCATGCGAGCCTTAGGTGCAGTCATGTACAAATTGGGCATAGAATTTCACGTTTGATGCAAGCATTACCGTGACTTAGGGACAGAGATGCCTTCACCTTTCACAGTGAGCTCATATTTCATGACGTTGGCCTGAGGCTTCAGCTTGAAAAACCTTTCCCAATATTCATCCCTTTTTTTCCATGCTTTTATGATACTCTTGTTCCCGAGTGCAGAATTGGCAAGAATGTGATTAAAGGCAGCGAGGATGTCTCTCTGTGCTTGAAGCCAAAAGGATTGAATATCAACAGCAGGGTAAGCAAGATCTTGAAGCCTCTTCGACTCCACTTTAGTATTCTCCCCGACATCAACATCGTCAATTTTCAGCAGGTTTTCAGGATCTACAAGCTTACTGCAGAGTCCCAACTTACTGTAAGCGTTGACTTTGCAGACTCTACCTGCTAAATTTTACACCAAAGTCTCCATTTCTGAGTAGAGCATGTGAACCATGGCTGGTCTGCCTGGAAAAATACAGTGAACTTCATGAAAAGCCGACCGCTGCTGAAAGTGCAGTTCAGCCATCAGAAAAGGGTCCTTCACACACCATCCCTAATCCTGGTGGCTACTTTTTTGGATGCAAGGTCTTTATTCAGACGCATTAAGTGTCTGAGAAAATATTCCTCCAGCACAGGAAGCTGTTATAGCAGGCATTCAGACACTGGTTCTAAAGACAGCCAGCGCAAAGAAACATGCCTCAGAAAGCAATGAGAAGGCAGCCTCAACTTCTTCTGGATCGCTTTGAATTCCTCGCAGCGGGAAGGCCAACCATGAAAGAACGTATGCACCAGAACTATCATGTCCACAGCACGCTCCCCAAGATGATCTGGCCCTCTCTCATAGGCTGTGTGAAGAATATAGTAGACTGAAGGATATCGCGTAGGAAAAAAGATTTATCCTACGCGATATCCTACCTCATGTCTCTGCATGACCCCAGTGCCATGCCCAAGTCCAGCAGTAATCAAGAGCACTTGATCCAAGAGGATATGATGGAAACAGCCTTGGAATGATACAGAAATGATATGCATCTTATAGCCAACCATAATGTTCAACCTGAAGATCTGACTGGTTTGCGATAGTTGACCTTGTCAAGCACAACAATGAGCCCCACAACAAGTGAAATTCACATGCCAGAGTGGGTGAGGGATTGGATTCTTATCCTGTACCCCCATGGTTTCCCAGAAAGATCTCATAACCAGGAAAATCACACTGCAAGGGTTTAAATTATGTGTCCAAAGGCCTCAACTGGATTTCAGCAAGACTATGAATACGGGCCTTAAGCTACTCCATTACTCTACACCCCTTCAATACCAAACCATTATAGCTTAAATATCATACATTAAATTGCTAAAAAGTAGTTGAAAGAAACTGTGCAACATAAAGTAAGACATACAGAGTAGGAACTATCATGTCTTAACATCAATGGGAGGAAGCTGAGGATGGAAAATGAACATGACTACAAAAGAGACACTTTTATTTAAATACTCAATAATATTCGAAGAATCACTGCTGAAGATAAAAAAATAACCTATTGTCAGATATCAATCAACCAATACAGGAAAACAAGTCATGGTCTTAAATCAATTGCTGCAGATTAAAAAAAAACACCAAAATGAAGACATAAAAACAGACAAATGAAACTCGCTAGTCAAAATACCTGTTTCCATGTGCTTCATTTTTATCAGCAGCAGGCACTACATGAAATAATGGAAAGATACATTTACAAGGAACTCCTCATACACCACAAAATTCATTTGGATTGGACCACTTACAACACCACCAAAAATACTAAGTATTTGAGAAGTGATCAACAAGAAAAATGTTAAAAATATCTGCCGCAACACTGTCCAAAACACACTAGTGGCCAAATTGAGACTCAGTAAGGACTTTCCCAATTTATGTTTTTCAATCACTCCCTGATTCAGCATCACTTGAGGATGGTGTACTCTCAATAGGCTCCTCATCTTCATCATCTTCATCCATTTTCTCATCTTCATCACTCTCCTCTTTTTTAGATTTCGTTTCCTCTTTCTTCTTTTCCTCTTTTGCTTTAGGAGCTTGTTTCTGTGGACGAATGAGGAGAATTGAATAGTAAGTCACAAAAAGAAAATACTTAGCTAGGAGCCAGGTCAACACGATCTACTTAAAATATATCAAGAATCAGGGTGGTATGATGGCTTGGACAGGTTTTTGTAAAGGATAAGTACACAAACAGGGCTCCAATTCCACATTTCCACCCCCAAAGGAGAATACACAAAATGTTACCAGTGATATCTATCCATTGAGAAAAATGACACTAACTTCAAACTTCAATGATTAATAAATGCCTCACTTAACACAACATAAACCAATTTCTTTTGATTCATTAAAGACCAAATTTAAAGATATTAAAAATAATAGGCGAGTGTGTGGAAATAAGGGGTCAAGATATTTTGATCTTGACCCCATGCAGTGGAATACTGTTTTTCTTTCTTTGAGGTTGGCATGATTTCAATTTACTCATGCCTCTCAATGCTATTACAGTATAAATGTGACAGTTCATGGATTAGCAATCACACTATGCTTAACTCTATTTCTATTGGTTCTTAATTACTGCCTCAACATAGTAAGAACCAACTATGTAACATTAAGGTAATGAATAAGTCTCCTGCCATTATGTGTGTGTGGCTGCTATTTCCCTAAAAGTGAAGACAACCACAATAAAAGGCAGGATATAAATGTACTCCCTGTAAATTACACCATAGTTGTCTAGCATATGATTTCATCTCTCATGGCATTAATAACCACTCCCACCACTCATCCAGAAAATCATCCCAATTCTTCTTTATCATGGAGTAGTAGAGACAAGTACTACCAGTGCCTCTTGCATTCAGAATTAATCCCAGCCACAGTGACCTTTTGTTGTGCAGCTAGGAAATCTCAAATTTTCAAAAATTCATACAAAATATGAATCCTGAGCCCATACAGTTGCTTCTTTCCCACTTTTTTTATTATTCCCACATCATATACCCAATACTCTAGTTATCTCTCCATGATTTCCCTCTTTGGTACCTTTCTTTTTTAGACAATTTTTAAAACACCACAGCATTTCTTGAACTCCTTTTGCTATGTTTTCTAGTCACCATCAGCCTCCATAAAAGTGACGAATATACAGGTAACAACCATTTTTACACGACTTAGTGATACTTCTAAGCCATTTCACTCAAGCTGTTCTCAGGGATATAGAGTTGAATTCCTAGGCACTGAATTTTACTTTGTAACTAGTTAGTCAACTCATTGTGCACTTTGCAGCAACAAATATTTATGGAATTAAATTTGCTAACATATGAAGCGGCTATATTTAAGCACAATTTTGAGTTATTATTTCATAAAAATTGAATGTGAACAAGTTGTTAGGAGCATTTGGGAGAAAAATGATTTGCTTGGACATTAAATTTTGGAAAAAAATCATATTTTTATCTACAAAGCATATTTTAACTTGTGGAATGCTAAAGCTTTCTTCACAACTTCCTTTTCATAATGGAATTCAACAGAGTGTTTGCCTCAACAATCCACTTCAAATTTGGGCAATTTAAAAATTATAAATACTCAACTTTTATGCCAGATCACCAAATAAAATTCTATAAAAACAGGAATGATCCTAAGATATAAAAGATAGACACTGCAGTACAAAAATCACTTACTGCTGGAGCTTTCTTGAGTGGCTTATCATCATCAGAGCTGCTGTCTTCACTTGACAGATACTCTTTACTTTTGAAGGAGCCTGTCTTGGCTGGTGATGGCTTCGGTGCTGGGCTCTTCTCCACCTTCTTTTCTTTCTTGTCCTTTTTGTCCTTCACCTCCTTCTTTTCTGTCTTTGAGTCAGTACCACCACCAGATGCTTTGTACTCAGCCATTGCTTTGCTGTATTCTTCTTTTGCCTTCGCTGCTTTGGCCTCCCATTCCTACCAATATAAGAAAATATCACAATGTACGCACTTCAAATATTACACACATTTCATCTACACGAATGACTCCATAAAGATAAAAATGTTATTGCGCATGAAAAAGGCAAACATTGATGAACTAAGAATTACAATGATATTCAAGCCTAATGAGGAAATCTAGAAGCACACATCTGACAACCATTAAGAAATCTGACAGTAATTGTCCTTTAATAACAGTAGAATGAGGCCTATTGTTTGAATAGCTTGTGACTTAGTAAATATACATTCAAGGTCCAAAATTAGAAAAAGTAATTGTTTTTATGAAAAATGATGGAAATTCAACTAGTGATTCATTTTCAATAAAAATTTATCAAATTATCCAGCTTAACAAAACATTTATACGACTGAATTGGATAAATGGGCAATGATAAAGCTTCTCCATCACATTTTCATAAATCTAAAAAAATTGAAACCATAGCAATAATCGTAAAAAAAATCATTCTTTTTGTTACAGATGTCAAATCCAATCCAACCAATATGCAAATAATCCCTGTTTTTTTTTCTACAGATGTGTGAATTCTACCAGTGGAGACTCAAATACTAGAAAGTATCTACAGTAAAACCCCTTATTTTCACTTTTCTAGGGACCGCTAGAGAAGTCTAAATTGTGGGAAAATGGAAACAGTAGGAAAAGGACAATTTTCAGTTTTACGTGCATACTTTAAAAGTATAGACTAAATATATAATAAGGAAACACTGATAAACTGAATAAGAGCAATATTATTAATTATTTCTTAAAGTATAGAGCTGTCCTGAATTATTTTTGTATGATATATTTCTACCAATGTTTCAACAAACCATTGGATGTTGTAAAGTCCGTAATTCTAAAACTCATACATTGTGCAAAGATTTTGGCACATAAGATGTATGTGTGAAATAGGATCCGATGCTTTCCCGGCATATGCTGGTAGTGAAGGCTGCTTGGATGCTCCACCGGGTAATCTCCTCCATGGCTGCTGACATTTCGGCAGCCGAGTATGGCAGCCGATGGAGTACGACGAGTCATACTCCATCATCAGGACTGAATGTCGTGGCTCAAAAAGTGGCCGCCTTATATAGCAGTGTCGGGGCCTCAAGTTCCCTCTGATTGGTCCCTGGTTTTAGCCAATCGGATGCTTTGTAGGACATGCCGCCAGGTGTTGCTAAGGGAGTAGCCGCCGTCTTTATTGATGGTATTCTCCGCAAGCCGGATCTCTATTGCCTCCTTTGTAATCCTTTCCCAGTATTTCTTCTCTCGGGAGATGATCTTCACCTCGTCCCAATGGATAGCATGGTTTTTGTTGATGCTATGTTCAGCCACCGCAGTATATGGAGTATGACTCGTACCCCGAAATGTCGGCAGCCATGGAGGAGATTACCCGGTGGAGCACCCGAGCAGCCTTCACTACAAGATGTATATGTGTTACAGACTGCCTTTTCTCTTATGACGAAGCCATTTACAGTGATATTTGAGGATCTAGAACTTAAAAACAACTTTTTTATGTTGGTATTCCTACATACGATGATTTCTTGGCATTTTATTTTTTTCGACTGATGCACTAGCTAGCATGTTTCTGAATCAAAAAGCGATTTTTCATCATTCTATCCATTGCAGAGAATGGTAATCATAGACATTTTGCTATATCAGTGCGAGTTGCATCACGAGAATCCACAATTTTTATTTATGCCTGAATTGAAAATATTATATTTGCTGCGAAGGCTTCCACAATGATTAGAAGATGAGTTGAGGGTTTCCAATTTTTTTCTGCTTTGGTTCATCGTACCAGACAACAGTTTCACCAGCATTCCAGATGGCATTTTCAGGTCCGAAGTATAGGCAATTTGATATAGGAAATATATATTACAAAGATATAGGAAATATTTAGGACGAAGGTATAGGAAATTTGATGGGACGAAGGTATAGGAAATTTGATGGGACGAAGGTATAGGAAATTTGAACTGCCCACTGTTCTGTACTGCCTACTACGCCGCTAAGTTCAAATTATTCCATAAAATAGAGCACATTGCTGCTCTCTCTCTCTCTCTCTCTCTCGTGTTTTTCTAAGTGCATATGCAGGAAATGAGGTAAAAAAGAGTTTCATACAGACTGGTACGGCTAAATGTCATAGAAGGGAATTTTTCTTTTTTTTTAAATCTATCACATTCTAGTCAGTTCTAAGTCATGGAGAAAAATGGGGGTTTTTACATATGTTGGAGACATAGGAAATTGGGTGGGACCCGATGAAAATGTTGTTAATCACGGGAAAACATAAATTCTGATAATGCAAATATGAGGTTTTACTGTATTTAATATTCAAGACCTTGCATAATTAAGCATAAAGATAAATTTTGGATACCTTGAATATCACACCCTTCACCATTAGGCGCCCATACAGCCATACACATGGGACGCATTATATATGAACTACGACATATGTGCCGCGAGAGGGTAGTGGAGATATGAGTTTGTTGATGGATTTTGCCATGTAAAATATGGTAGAAGGGAAACAGTTTCAACAGATGGAATTGTGACAAAACTGTGGTCTTCTCACCAAAAATTACATGCCAAAACTAGTCATGATTCAAAATCAAAGAATGTTCGCAAACATCATTGACGGTAGCCACAATACCAGCTTCGCTTACTCATGTTACAAATTCAATCTTGATTTATAATAGGTCTCACAATGTGAGAACTCATGCCTCTACTCTGCTATCACTACAAGCCATTGTTGTTATTTTCCGGAGAGATGATGCCAAGATGCCCAAGTTTGATGGGCACTGAGTTGAGCCTATAATCTTCTAAAAGAGGAAAGCAATTTTAATGCAGTAAAAGCAGTAAGCAATCTTATGGAATGTTCATTTCTACATTTTTGTATGTACGTAAAATTTTTTTGTCACATCTGATACCCTTAAACAAAAGATTATTTGGATTAAAACTGCCTTCGAGACAAAATCCAAGAATTGCATGCTTTTTATTGTCAGCTGTCCTCATATTAATTGAAATTTTGATTGAATAAAGCCAATGATGAAATCTTATTAATTTTAAATATTCATAATTCATTATGAAATTTTTAAATCCTACTAAAGTAAAACCTATTTATATCGAAATAGAAAGGACAATTTTTTGGTGAATTTGATATAGAGGTTCATTATAAAGAGGTTTCAGCAAAATGAACACCTATATTCCGCCTTATGGAACGTTTTGGCTATGATAGGTGCTGCTGTCTTTATATTTATTATATTTGTATATGTAAATAAATGCAGTTATGATTTTACATAGTTTTGATGCATATAATAATAAAAACAAGGGAAGTAAAACTTACTTAAGAACTTTTCACTGAAAAAATTTTAATTTCCATTTCTTTAATTTTTTTCAAATTCTTTTGTAATTATATTTTCTACCTTAATCATCATCAAGGGTCAACAATCCTAGGATTGGTTTGACACAGCCCTCCACTCGATTCTTCTATCGGCCAACCTATTCATATGAACGTAGTTCCTCTCTTTCACCTCCTTTACGACCTGTTCTATGTAACTCATACAAGGCCTACCTTTTCCATTCTTCCCGTTCACTTTTCCTTCGACGATTGTCTTCATCAGGCCATCGTGTCTTAAGATGTGGCTAATTAAGTAATCCTGTCTTCTTTTTATAGTTTTCAGCAGACTTCTCTTTTCTCCTAATCTTCTTAGGACTTCTTCATTTGTCACTCGGTCTATCCATTTTACCTTCATCATTCTTCGATAGCACCATATTTCGAATGCTTCCACCCTTTTCTTCTCTGCTGCTGTCATCGTCCATGTCTCACTGCCGTAAAGGAACATGCTCCAGATATAAACGTTTTGATGAATTGCTTCCTTACTTCCAAGCTTGTATTTCCAGCTGTAAGTAGATTCTTCTTTTGATAGAATGCCCTCTTTGCCTGGGCTATTCTACTCACTATTTCTTTCTTGCTTCGTCCATCGTTGGTTACTCTGCTTCCCAGGTAACAGAACTCTTTCACCTCTTCCAGTTTCTGTTTTCCTAGTATAATGTTGGTTTTGGACTCCTCTCTCTTGCTGCACACCAATATCTATATTTCTTCTTACTGATCTTCAGCTGATGTATGGCCATTGTCCTTTCCATGGTTGTTAGCATATTATTCGGCTCCTTCTCTGTCTCTGCTATGAGAGCTATGTCATCAGCGAATCGTAGTATAGTGATTGTTTCTCTGTGGATTTTCACTCCGGAACACTTCTCCTTGACTTCATTCCTCTTTCAAGAACTTCTTTTTCGGCTTCCTGTAGTCCACATTTAATGTTTTCTCGACGCTCTTCTACTGATTTCTCAGTCAGGTCCTCTCCTATGTTGTTTTCTACTGCTTTCTGAAATTCCAGCTGATGTTGAGCCTCCTTTAGTTTTTCTACTTGCCAAATGTTCTTTACTGTTTTCCTCAATCTCTTGAATTTTAGATGTCATTTCATCATCACTAAATTATGGTTGCTGTCAATGTCTGCACCCGGGTAGCTTTTGCAATCCTTCACCTGATTCCTGAACCTTTGCTTCACTAAAATGTTAGTAACCACTAACTTATGTTGTGTACAGAACTCCACCAGTCTTTCTCCTCTTTTGTTTCGGTTTCCCAATCCATATTTTCCAGTTATTCTTCCATCTTGACGTTCACCGACGACAGCGTTCTAGTCTCCTAAAATAATTAGGTTTTCTTCTCCTCTTACCTGTTTTATTACTTCAGCGATATCTTCGTAAACGTCTTCCACATCTTCATCTTCGTAGTCCAACGTAGGCATGTAAACTTTCACCACAATGGTATCTGTAGGCTTAGTTTCAATTTTAACCATTATAATCCTTTCAATGTACCGCACGAAGCTCTTCACACGCAGTCCTGCACTCTACCTAAGCATTATGCCTACTCCAGCGTTACCATTCATTGATCGGGTGTGAATAATTCTATAACTTCCACTCCAAAAGTCTCCTTCTTCGGATCATCTCATTTCACTGATTCCCAATACATCGAGGTCCATTCTCCGCATTTCCACCTTCCGGTTCTCCAGTCTTTCGCAGGTTCGAAGTGATCGCACGTTCCATGTTCCTACCCTAAAATGACTATCACACTTGACTGATGTACTCTCTCGGGTATTCGGCACCCGGAGATCCGAATGGGGGGCTATTTTACCACCGGAATATTTTACTTGAGAGGGTGCCATCACGTCTGATAATAAAGGAAAGAGTGGAGTAGCTGCGACTCCTCGGGATAATAATGTGGTGGTTTCCCTTGCCTTCCACATGGCAGTACTATGCTAAAGTAAATGTTACCACGCCTGTACCGACCGGTTGCTGTACCGACCACTGCGGTCTCCACCTTCACTCATGTGAAGAAGAGCTGCTGCCCTTTCCTCCAGGTGATGGGAAGCGTAATTGTTGGCGGCCTACATCGCCAAGTCACAGCATCTTCACAGGTTCTATATTATTTAAAGGCCTACCTTACCCACATATACACCAATACCCCCTCGGAATGCCGTCGCTTTTTGTCCAAGACTACTTATTCGACAAGTAAACTTGCTTATCTCGCAGCTAATCTCTATATCTAGAGGTCGACCCACCATCCGCAATCCGGTGGACGCACTCGGTGGCTTTAAGCTCAGCCGCGAGATTTTCTACCATACTTAATTATATTACATTCTCACTGCTGCAGTGTTCCATAAAAAAATCACACCTAGCGCATCCTGCACCTCTTTTTTGATTGTCACTGACATTCACTCCTCACCATCACCCACTACTTCCATATTAAGATATATTGGTGACTCCTCTCCAATTTCTTCCTCCACTTCTCCCACCATCATCCCCTCAATTTGGGGTGCATGTGAGACAGGCATTGTCAACATTTATTAAGTCATCAAACTATGATTTAAAATTAATTATTTTATTTATTTCATGCCACTCTGTTGGCTCATCCTCATACAATATGTCTTCCTTACTGCTGGCCCCATTAATCCAGCCTTCTCAATAACCTGCAACTTTAAATAAGTGCATGTAAGCCAGCCTGTGCATGGCATGCATTATATTCCACAAACACAGTTCTTGTATCATTTTTCTCATTAACTGTTTGCAACATGCACACCACCCAGTAATTTCTCTTCACATTAGAAATATTCCTTTATCAAAGGGTTGCAATTTACTGGTGGTATTTGGAGAAAAATACTCCATTTTTAAGTATGGTAACACAATCCCCTCAATTTTATGTGCTGTACACTGATTATGATGTGCTGGACTATTTTCCAGTTGCTATTTTCCATCTTTGAGCATTTTGAAAGCCTCTAGGCTTGCTTTATATATTTCTCAATATCAAGAGGCTCCAATTTCTGAGAGCCATCAAAATTGACACAGAAAAGTACTGAATTTTTCTTTGCCCCCCCCCCCCCTCCCCCCCCAATGGCAGGATTGGCCTCTAAATGTCAGAGTTCTGTCCACAAGCAAATTAGAAAAAACTCCTGTCTCATCAGCATTAAAATATCTCAGTATCACTTTCAGTAGCTTCTCCCACACACATCTTCCATTTTTTGAGATTACACCGAACTTTAAACTTTTGTAGCCATCCATTTGATTCTTGAAAATTTTCAAGTCCCATGTTTACTTATAAGTCCCATGTTTACTTATATGTACTTCTCTAGTCTTTGCTGTAGAATAGATCCAGATATGGGAATATTTCTAGCTCTACCTTCCATCAACCTGTAATGTACTCACAGGGAAGCTAGATCACACGTAGAAAACATTTATGCATATTTTTAAAACCCCGGCAGCCATATTGTACAGAAGGCGATGCGGATTGTTCCATTGTATCGATTTTTCATAATTAGAATGCCAATATTTCAATTTCAGACCCATTTATTTATATTCAAAGTTTTTAAATATTGCACATTCCTCCATATTGAACACCACAAGGCAGGCACCACAGACAACACAACAACCATGTGAAAGTTATAACAATAGGTAAGAACCGGAACCATGCTAGTGTTTAGAACATTCCAGATAAACGGAAGTACGTCAATAGCAAAGCTTCTACAAGCTTCTGGAAGGACGACAATACTTCAGCGATCTACCATAAAAGCCAGCACACAACAAGCGTCGGGACTGTCTGAAAAACCCCAAGTGCTGCATGTCGTAATGTTGGAGAGCAGATTCATATAAATAGGATACTGCATGCCTATCATTGACCGAACGCGGTCTCAACTAGGCCACACCACAAAAGAAGAAGTTTACCTTACACAGTGTGAGCGAAATAAAAGGCGACATAATTTAATAAAATTGTGCAACGTACATTGTGAGCATTGACTCCAACCAATAGCAGCCAGACATGCAAGCAGGGAGCAGCTGAATGAATCACCACTAGGCAGTCGTGGGAGAGAGACTACAAGCGTGGGGTCGTGGTGCTGGAAGACCGACGACACTCACTAACTTATGACACCTGAAGCGAGGTATTCTGAAGGGAGCAATTTTACCAATATTGTATGTTTTAGATTTAAGTTGTGTTATGCCCATATTGAGTGTTATTATGTGTTGGGCAAGTGATTCATGAGTGAAAAGCGTATGCAAGGAAGTTAATCAGTGTTGGTGATGAATATTAATTTGTTTGTGGGGTACATAAAGTGTAATAACTTGGGCAGCCAGGGTAATAATAAATAAATAGTTCTTTAAATAGCAAATACGATCGTGATATGTAATTGTATTTAGTGGGGCTACATAGAATTTCCCATAGCAGAGCGGATCAGAGTTAAAGAAAAGTAGTCCAGCAAAATCCCTAATCCGGCATCACTTCGGCCTGACTGTGCCGGATTAAAGATGCTCAACTGTGCTTAAAATGATTTTTCAGCTGAAAGGTTAAAAGCAATCCCCAATCTTTGACTTTATTAAGGATATTACAACGGTCACACATTATTAACATTAGTTGAAGACTGATCTCAAAAAGCATATGAAGTGCTGTAAAGCTGACACATTCACACAGGAATCCAAATCTGGGGCAATGTGCAAAATTGGAGGTTGAAAGTTTGAGGGGGGAAAAAGCATTTACTTACAGACTTGTCCTTCATATCTCTCCACAATTCACCTCCCTTCTTTGAAACCTCAGTTACTGATATGCCTGGATTATCAGATTTAATCTTGTCTCGATTACTGTTCAGCCACATCATAAATGCAGTAGCAGGACGCTTGGGCATGTTTTCATCTTTGTTCTTCTTGTTTTTACGCTGCCTTGGTTTCTCTGACTACAAAAATAATGCAATGTAACAGTTATGGCCTTCAAATACAAGCTGAACAGAGGGCTGAGTACAGCAGAGTTTGGCCAAAACAGCAAAAGTGCAATGGCCAAAGAGAACATGCATTAAGCCCCTATTAAGTAGTCACCTCTGAACTCATGATTACAGCTTGCTTACTTATGGCCATAAACAAATACTACAGCAGCAGGTTGATTTTCAAGTCAAAGAATATAAATATGTTATATGAAATATTTAACTTAATAGAAAATTTTCAGACTTTTAAAGCATTTTGATTCTCCAACACTCCAAAGCATTGGTATATGCTCTGAATGCTATGCCTTAAAAAGTACCGTATTTACTCATGTAAGCCGGGCACCTTTTTTCCCGAAACACTGATGAAAAAATGGGGGTGTGCAGCTTACATGAATCCTCCAGATTTTCGTGTAAGCTGTGCACCATTTTCCTCAACTTCCTGTTGTTTTTTCACCTAGGTTTCACATTTTGTGAACATATCAATGTTAATTGATAAGTATGGTCCCGTAGTAAATCGTACATTGTATAGAATTCTGAAATTTCGATGTAATCAGTAATAAAAATTAACATTTAACAAAGTCTGAGCATACAACGGTACTTGAAGAAAAGCTACATCAGAAACACCACTTGACAAAGCAATAGCTTTATCGTGTATAGATCGTACAGAGGACAACACATTGCAGCACTGATATGTATTTAAATCTATATTGTATCCTGTAAGCTGTGCCTGCTGGGGGGGGGGGGAGGGGGGGGGCGGCGGCATCTTTACGTCTTTTCAAAATTGTAAGCAGAGTTTGTTTCAGTATCACGTATCTGTAAAACATTTTTGCGAAACAGATAGCTCCTTTAGCGTACACATTAAAGCTACATTGCAAAGACATGACAAAGAATTTGTTATACAGTGGCAAGAATCGTATGCTCAAAGATTATACCTTCTTACTATCCATGCTATCTGCTCCGTGTGTGAGAGTAGTAAGCGAGTTCGAATCCATCATTTAGTATTTTAAAATAATTTGCAATTATCACCCTAAAAATGAATAATGATGTGAAGTTGCGATTGTTTCCTGCGAGTACAAAACTACGTATTATATGCGATGCCAAAAAAATAGGAAATCAAGCAGTAGGAAAGAAATATGGTGTAATTGAATCTAGCGGTGAAGAAAACTAAAAATGAGAACTGTAATGATATGAATATTCATTAGTGATTTATGATTCTATTTCCGCAAATGTGTTTTTCTTTAGTTTTATAAGAATTATAATTGTTATTACATTGAGCTTAGTTTTTTCCATGTGTTCTTAAGACTTTCCGGTGTTGTTAAATTGTTCCAGTCCACAGAATGCGTAGAGAGCAGACAAGACCACCGCTATCAGGTACACATGGCATTCTGCTTTTATTTGTTCATATGCCAATATATTTCCGTGATAATAGAGTAATCACAGGTTGAAATTGTACATATTTCAGCAATTATTTTGGTTGGATATTATTTTGAACAGATGCCATATTTAAAGCTGGATGATGTGATTGTATGTATGTAACTTGACGATGGACGATCTATCCGAGGTCCCCCATCCATTCCATTCCTTTCCTTATACCTCTCCTCCAGGTCTGAAGCGCCTATTAGTGCGGAAACATATTGAAAACACCCATGGTATGTAACTGTGATTACTGTGAGATGCTACGAGAAAAAGATGCACAGTAAAAGAGGCCGTGAATAGATGCACGACGCAATGACACTCGTGATGATATTAACACGTAATTAATCAACTAATGTACTCGTAATTTAGGAACAGCATTTATATCAAAGAACGTGCATTCATGTTATGATAAAATGATGCAGACTCAAGGGAAAAGAAATAATTTTTTGTTAGAAATAATTTTTTTCCTCATGAGCCTGCCCGAAAATAGGGGTGTGTGGGTAACACGAGGGCGCGGCTTACATTAGTAAATACGGTAATGCTATTAAATGTGACCAATACCTTTGTCCCAAAATGTTTGTGCAATAATGCCAACTTGTCCTGCTATACACGGAATACTACAAGCCAATTAACTATACATTCTTAATAAACTTGAATACACATGAGTAAAAATTACATCAAGAATTTCTATAGAATAAACTTCATTCTCACTACAAATTTTCATTAAATAACATTAAAACATTTAGATTTTTCTCACTTGCATCGGACACAGAGCATATATGAACTATAAGGGAAGCAATTGTTTCACATTTTCTCCATGCATGTGGTTCCAGGTCATAGGTATGCCATCATCAACTAGAGAAAGGTGAACACTAGGAAGGCATTGATTATTTCCAAGCTGACAATCAATTAATTTACAAAGAATGAATTTTCCTAACATGGAAGCCTAAAAAAAAAACTTGAATTCAAAGAAAATATTACATTTTAGCAATGAAATAAATACTCAAATATTTCAATGGGTGATACAACCTAGAGAATACAGTTTCAGATTTCCTATCAATGAAAGGTGAATTAAATTTGAAATATGCACTTTTTTATTAGTTAGATGGGATGCATACCACTGTCTTAGCTTTCTTAGGTTTCTCATGCTTTTCTTTCTTCTCCACCTTTTTCTTCTTTGCACTGCTACCACCTTCACTGCTTGATGCTCCAGAATCATCAGAATCTGAGGCAGATGCATTGCTGTCATACCTGGATAATGGTTTACTTTATACTTCATAGGCCATGATATGCTAAATATATATTATATATTACATGACAATTAAAATGCTAACAAACGCTGGATATCAAACTTATTTCATTAACAAAGCCACCTTTTTCCACACTCATATAAGAATAAATTTTCCATGCTACTGAACAAATGAGGGAATCACCCAATTCATTCATCTAACACCCACATAACTTACTCTTCAGCAACATCACTATGCTCCTCATTAGGATTGAAGTCTTCATCAGTGGATTCATCCTCAGACCCATCACCTCCACCTCTTGTGGACCCCTCATCCTCTTCTCGTTCCTCTGCTTCTGCTTTAACACGAGCAAGGTATGCATCAGGCTCATCCTCAGCATCAGAATCTCCAAAGTCTTCAGTGTAGCTGGGTTTGTCCTGCATTTATGAAGGTAGATTTTCATGCAAAAAAATACTGCTGTAGTTATTATTTTGAATTTAATTACTCTACGACAGCTGTAAAAAAACTTAGATGATAAGAAAAAAATTTTGTGAAGGTAATTTTCACTAGTATTCCATCTTGTGTTACTAAGCAATTAACATTTTAACAGCATGTTTTCTATCAGAAAAGAAAATTGAATACCTAATCAAGAAAACAAAAACTTATCAGACTTGTGATTCAAAGTCTGAGTAGCCCAAGGATTAACATTTTTTTACTCATACAATTTTATTTTCATGTTTGATTACATATAATTAAACATATACTAATGAGTAGATAGACTTTTAACAATATGAATGCTGGAATACAGTAGAACCTCTATTTTACGAAGTTGAAGGGACCCAAAAATTTGAGCTTTGTAAATCAGAGGGTTTGTAAATTGGAGGTTATCTTCCACTAACTCCTCTGTCTCCGGAACTGATGTGTCACCAAAACCAGCTGATCTCCAAAAGTAGGAAATAGTTTTTGCGGTGACACTCCCATGCTCTGGCAACACCTCACACAGCATGGAGCAATGTCCATGGAGGCACATCATGCACATAAGAGGCTTGATCTGCGATAAATGTACGCCTACTAAAACTCTGCTGACAAGAATGCGAGTATACTTTCAATGCAATTAAACACTATGCTGCACTTAACTTGTCAAATAGTTATGTTAGGGTTGAAATCAAACTAATTACTATAACAAATAATAGTCATCTGCTCATTCAGGGGAAAAAAACAGATATTACATGAAATTCTCTGTGTGCAGTGTATTTGCAAGAAATTGAAAGGATTTAAAAATTAGACCTCAATTGTATTGATTCGCTGTATAGCATAGGCGTTATTCCTAAGGCTATAGCCTATAGGAGACTCACTTTAGTAAAAGAGAATGAAACAGCCATGAATTAAAAAAAAAACATGTGAATATTTTTCTATACATTTATAATGGTATGAACTTGGCTGCTGCAACTGAATTAAGTTCTTGTAGCTGGTTGGTAAATCTCAAAATAAGGGGAATAAGATAATTAACTCATCCTGCAGAGTATTTTAAGCATATGCAGTTATGCATTAATTAATGAAAGGGGTATATTTAGTGCTAGTCGATTTGTGTTTAAAGGAGCCATTTTAACATGGGAAAGCCAGGGATACATTTTAACTAGGAAATTTCAAAACAAAGTTCCAACTGACCCAGTATATTTCAGTGAAAAGACCAGGAAATGCCTTTTTTGAAGAAAGCATATCGTTTGAAATACATTTAATAATATTTCGCAGCTAATTGAAGTCAATTTTAGAACTTCACTCGAGTAAATATGAAATTCCCTCTTTTTTAAGATGCATGCTACAGTGCTGACATCTAGTGGTGACTTCAAGAACTATTTACTCGCTACAGAAAGCGATCGCGAATTCTTACCTAACGACGTAAAACACTTCAAATGAAAAATTAAATAATCAAATTGCATCAATATTTGAATATAAGTAATTTATTATTGCAAAATTAGTATTTTTTAATGGAACTAAGCTCCACGACAGCTGCAGCAAAGAACTTCCAACGGGAATACCATTTTCAAGTGAAAGGCTGAAGTAAGTTCTGAATTGGGGTTGCGGCGGCTGCCTTAAAGCTAATTTTAAATAATTCCAGAGAAAATATGGATCCTTTGTGACGACGAGTTAGGTATTCACAATACACAAAATGATAGAAAAGGAATAGAAATTACCAAGCACTAATCCGATTATTTTATGAACTGGGGCATTGTTTTCGAGAAGTAGGCGTCGTGCCATGCGTCTTAGAACATTTTTTCCTTGGATCATATAATTAGGATTGAATTGCGATTTGGATGATCAGTCTCTGGGATTTTTGCTGCAGTTTAAGCACTTCAAAAATCACTATGCTGAATCGATTTTTCCACATTTTCCCATATGAAATACTTGGACCGAGGGCCCTCTCAACATGACCTATCTGGCTTCAGCTGCTCCTGTCGCGGTAAACAGCGATCGTTATTCCATTGTACTGAGTTCAGTGCTACAAAATCCTTTCAAAAACTTCGTAAAACGGAGGTCAATCACTCCTAGGGACCGGCCTCTCACTTCGTAAATCAATAAAATCGAGGTTTTGTAAAATAGAGGTCATTTTACATGGTTTTCCTATATACAAAGATCGGGACCGGTGTAATGGTTCGTAAATTGGTGTCATTTCGTAAATTAGAGGTTCGTAAAAAAGAGGTTCTACTGTATTTCATTAATTCTTCATTACTCTATGAAAGGAAATTGTAACTGACAGTAATTAAAATTATTAACAAAATAAGATGATAAAATGAAGTCAAAGAAAGTGCTAAAAACCAACAAAAATGATTAAACATGGCCATCACAACTTCAGAGATTCAGCAATAAAAAAATCACACCTGATTATGCACCTCACACAGATACATCTTACATTATTTTAAGATGGTTGTGAAGTAGAATTGAGTAATTTTCTCCTTAAGTTTGTATGGGAACAAAAAGAGCAGAAAACATTTGAGCTGTGAGCTGGGAATACTTAAATTAAGCCACCTCATCTGACTCTTGAGGGAATTCTTGTGAGTGGCCAAAATGTTTTGCTCAAAAGTAATCAATAAAAAGTAACTAAGAATACGAACAGGAACAAGATTCTGAGAAATGTTGGTAATTTCCAACGTGTTGTTGTACATTGGTAAATAAATATGCACCTCATTTAAAAGTTAATATTTCAACCTTTAAAATACTAGCAATTACATATTTTACAAATTTATTTACCAAATAATAGACTTCGTAAGCCTACATAGGTTTATTTGAGCAGCTTAATGTATTTCTTTCACCCGATGCATTATTATGAGCAGAGAAAAGATGATAAAGCCAGAATGTATACCCTATGGTTTACATGAATGTAGGCAAGTCTATACACACTTGCTTTACCCCCATTACCTAGCAAATGACTATACCACAGATGGGTGATAAGTATCCTGTTGCCTAAATAAACTTGTGGAGAATTGCTAAGCCTGTAACTTCCTAAATTAATAATAACTTCCTGAAAGTCAAGTCTGATTCAGTAAATTTTGTAATGTTCCTACAATGTCACTTAAACCCTATTCTTGATGACACCCCATAACATTACACATTATGCATTGCAATATATTAAAAACTCACCGTCTTTCCACGATTTTTGACACGAAGTTTCTTGGAAGTGATAAAATCAAATAGTTTCCCATATTCTTCTTTTTCTATGCTGCTGAATGTGTGAACTATTCCAGACTTGGTTTCCACCTCAAAGTCAAAAGACCTTCGAAGAGAATATGCAAGGAAGAAAACTCATTTTTAATTTGAACTTAAATTATATACAGTTAAAAAGCACCCATGTGCTAAAATGACACAGTATATGCCAGGAACAACTATTTTAATTTTAAACACCTGAATATTACTCATTATATAGGAATTTAGAGAAATAAACAACACCCTAAAGCAATGTTCATTTAACCTAAACCAGGGTACTGCGGTGATCTGATTACAGCCAATAAGGGTTTCACATCCATTATTTAAGTACATAATTGGATAGAGTTCAACATGCTTTATGAATAACCAATTAATAACAGTTCTAAATTATTAAATACTAATAATCCTTCTCTATACAAGTGATTCATGAAAATAAATAGGAATTTTCGGGCAGTCAACCAAGAAAAAAATTATCCTTGAAAGGATTAAACTGTTAAGAAAATGCATATACACACAAAAAACAGCTGTATCTGAATGGCTAATATTTTTATGAATACAACCATGATAAAACTCAAAATACAATACTTGTAGCAAAATAAAGTCCCAATAATAGAAAATCAACACACACATTTTGATGTTTATGATGGAATGAATGTAATATGTATAATAAGCAGGTAAGTTTCTGAAAACTTTCATACACAGTAGCTCCCCCATCCCCTAAGGCTATCACCTAAAAGACTCATTACATATGCTACACATAAACTATAATTTATCTCCTGGACTAATGGGAAAATAATTATCATTATCAGATGTAAAACATGTAATGATCGGGTAACAACATGTGTCAAAGACCAATAAAAAACATATTGTACAAGTATTATATGCATGATTAACTTACAATTCAATGCACAATGCACAAGGCATTTATAAGGAGGTAGGGCCAGACTGCTAATTATTTAAGACAGTTAAAAGCTTCAACCAACCTAAATAGGCGTTACTATTTACCACAAAATGATAAAATGCACGGATATCTGTGCCATTTTATCATAAACTTTCTCTAACATTAACAAATTAAATCTCTCTGCAGTCAATGGCTGCACATGTACTAAGAAGCACAATGTTCTGGCAGGCAGGGGTAAGTAGTCAAAATGCTAAGGATAAAGTGTTAAAAATATACTATTCTGTTTCATAGAAATAGCAGGCAATTTAACTTGGTGGAATGTCAACATTATATAAATAAAAAGCCTTGTTCTATTGGACATAAATATATTAAAATACTGGTTTATATCTTTTCAGGTCATTAACAAGAGCTGAGTGACATAGAAAGCTAACTTGAGGGTGTATAGAAGTACAAGTTAAGGCTGCATAGAATTCTCTATGTATAAGTTCCCTGAAGTACCTTGTGCTTTGCACTGATATCCTCAAGCTAGCATTCTTCGTAACTGAGCTCTTCTTAATGACCTTAAAAGGTCAAAACCAGTGAAGCGGTGTTTACTTATATTTATGTGGAATAGAACAAAGCTTTATTTTATTTATATAATGTACTATTTTGTCTTGTCCTGCCTATTTTATCTACTATTAAAAGTTGATAGTTGAAGCCTGCATTTCATTTGTCACCAACATTTGCGATTTGCTATCTTTTCATGTGGCATCATGGTATGTTAATTATAATGATGTGAAAAATAAACATGGGATCCCAAACCTTGGTAATGGATGCATAATTAAAACCCTAAACTAACCATGGTAATAAATAGCGGGAATCAAAGCCAAAATAATTTTTTGCTGATAATTTCGAAAACAATATCAGAAACATTAAAGATGAGTATGGAAATATGGATATTAATTTTGTGTCTTTTACTGTAAATAATGTGAGAAAAAGTGAGAAATGAAGACTGAGAAAAACAAAAATCTTACATCGAAACATATATTAAATTACACAATTAACACTCTGCGCTCTGGCGTGCACCCATCAGGGCCCGCTCGAGTGCTCTTAGACTCTGATGGTATCCCAGCACATGTGCAGAGCCAGGAGAGGGCTAAAAATTGCAATGACTTCCGATTGCGATTACTTCACGGTATGCTTGTGAAAGAAATACTAACTAATTTTAAATGCATAAATAATATTGAATAAATAAATAAAAGTTAATTATAATAAATTAATGGAATAAATACACCTCCGTTACTAGTTAATAAGCTTTAACGGACTGCAGAGTCTAGTTGGAAGCGTCCACAGCACCACCTGGTGGCGGGTAGAGGAAATAATTTGACGTCACACGTAGGATTAAGTGGCATGCAATAGTTTGCCGTCGCATTTTCGTGCCATTGATTTTTTTCACTTTTTAATTAATGAGGAAAAATACTTAACGTCATTTAAAAATCGAACGGCTTAAAACACCTACTCCAGAGGTTATAAACTTTCGATCAAGACAATAAAAAATAATAGGAAACTACCCTATTCCTCTAATTGGGGGAATTGAGAATTTCACAGAAAATCTTAAAAAGCAAAACACCTTTGACAGTAGGTCTACTATCAAAGATGTTTTGCCTACCTTAGATAAGCAGAAAGGATTAATGCTAATACTGGATTTTCAATTTTCATATACCCATCTCCTAGAGTATTCTATGCAGCCAAAAAACATATACCCTCCAGATGCCATACACTGAGTTTTCCAATAACCATGTTTACTAAATAACAACATATATATTTAAATTTCCACTTCCGAAGGTATTACAATTTTGAGCAGCAAGACTTCAACAAATGCATTGCCCTTACAGGGTTTATAGGAGTTTTCATTTTCATTTTCCCTGACTTTTCCAGGATTTCCAGACCATTATTAGTGATTTTCCCTGACTTTTGAGCGCCTGAAAACTCCAAGATTTCGGTCATTTATAGAGATAAAAGTGATAGTGAGGTGGCAAAGAAGTCTAAACTTATGAAAAATTGTAGGTTTATTATCATATTAATCATATGAACTTCCAGTAATAAGAGATCAACAACTTTAAGTCAACAAAATAAAAATTATCATTCCTTACATTGATATGCCTCCAGGAAGGGTTTTAATTGCAGAAAAATATATGCAAAGAAGGCTAACCTGGCTTTTCCTTCAAACCTGATGTCATGTTAAAGTAGCTCTTTGAATCAATCTCCATTTTTTCTTCCTCACATCCTTCTACAAATTTGGCTAAGTTACTTCAAATTTGACTGAGAATAACTTTTTCCTCGCCAGAGGGACAAAGCAAAGCATTCCTGGTGAAATCGCTAGCGAATGAAAATGAAATATGAATGCGCACACCTTTTACCAATCTATTCACCAAATCATGCAGGCTATAGCCAGAAAGAACCAGAATAGGGCCCCCGGGCTGCCTCCACAGCGAAGCCAGCCTGAGGCCAGCTGTCCCCGCCTTCACACTCCTCCTCCACTCCTATGTGCAGTTTTTGATCTCTTGGCATTTTCAGGTGATAAATTTAAACATTTTGTGATTTTTCCCTGACCACACGTTAAATTCCCTGACTTTTCCAGGATTTCCATGACCGTTTTCATTTTCCCTGACTTTTCCAGGTTTTCTAGGATTTCCAGGTTCCTATAAACCCTGCCTTACTTTCACCTTTCAACCATAAGTTGCAAATACTATTTCAGAAGATAGCTAAGAAATTTGGTTGTTTCCTATAACTATGAATTAGAGATGGGTCGAATCCAGTTTTTCTCGAATCCGAATCTCGAATCTTAAATTCACCCTCGAATCTCGAATCTTATTTCGAATCCAAATCTTAACTTTACCTTGAATCCTAAATTTTATCAAGAATCTAAATGTTGCCTTGTCCTTTTTACATAAGCTTGTATTTATTTTGAATTCTAATACTAATTTTCCACACTATAGAATTAAACACTCCAACTGCAAGCATATAAAAACTTTAATGCTTTAAGTTTTTATTTAAAAAAATGAGCATTTTAACACGTTCAGGATCAAGCCGATTCCTCTTCTTATCACATATAATGCCAGCCGTGCTGAACAGTCTCTCTGATTGCACTGTTGAGGGTGGTGCTGAAAGGTACTTCCTAGCCAGTTTTGGTAGCACTGAAAACTGATGTACAACTCTTTTCCAGTATTCTAAGGCATTGTTTTCAGGAGGAAGAAGCTCTTCTTGCAAATACCTTTCCACTTCTTCCTCAGCAGTAGCAGAATGATTAGATGTTTGTACAGGGCTCATAATACGACTATAAAATGACCACATTCCATGCATCGACGTCTTAACATCTGATGTGGGAGCCTATGATAAGAAAGAAAATGGAAATATTTTAACATGTCTACATAAACCATGATATAAGAAGCAATCAAATGAAAAATTTCTTACGCTAGCCTACTTACCAGTTCTCTCCTTTCCTCGGGATATGTGCCACTTATGCTTTTAACCTCCTGAATTAGCTGGGTTTTGGCTTGTTGCAAAAGCTCCTTACTTTGGAAAACACTTCCTTTGAACCTTGGATCAAGGAGAGTTGCAACAGCGTAGAATTCATTACTTTCCACTGATGGGTATCGGCACTTCAGTGCAGTCAATAAGTCGTTCTTCACACCTTGTAAGCCAGAAGAGACTGGTGCAGGTTTCTTCAATTCATGCATTGCACTGTTAATGATGGGGATAACTTCTGATATGGTTACATCAGCTGAACTCACGGCAAACGTTGCTTGATTAAAAATGTTTGCAATGCCTGCAACACTTACAATCTGCTCCCAATGATGAGAAGTTAATTCAACAGGAACAGTAAGATATGTCGCTGCCAGTGTAACTGCTGCCTTTTGTTCAAGCAACCTTGTAAGCATATGCAATGAGGAGTTCCATCTGGTGGGCTCATCCTGCAGTAGCCTGTGTTCCTTAACTCCCACAGTCACTTGGGCTTTTTTTAAAACTTTGGTAGCTTTGGAAGAGTGTTTAAAATGACCTACAAGACGCCGACATGTAGCAATCAAACCACTCACCATCTTATTATTAAGAAGTCCATCTTTGACCACCAACTGCAGTGTGTGAGCAAGACATGGAATATGGCTGAAATCAGACTCATTAAGAGCACAGCATATGTTCCTCCCATTATCACGCACAATCAAAAATATTTTGTCTTCTATGTCCCAGCTTTTAAGAGTTTCACAAATAAATACCCTCAAGTTTTGACCAGTGTGTGACACTTCAGGAAAAGGCACTACCTCTAAACACAAATGGTGAGATTTAAAGTCAGCATCAATGAAGTGAGCAGTTATACTGAGGTAATCATCATTACTCGTTGATGTCCACATATCTGTTGTAATGGAAATACTCTCTGCTTTGCTGAGAATAGCCCTGACTTTTGTTTTTGTTTCATCATACATTTCTGGAATTAATTTATTTCCAATATGCTTCCTAGATGCCATTGTGTATCTTGGCTCTAAATGGAGAACCAGAGCCTGAAAACCTTTATTCTCTACAACTGACAGGGGCTGATTATCCAGGCACACCATCTCAGCAATTAATCTTGTGATTTCTTTACTTCGTTGATCACCTGGCTTGAATTTTCCCTTTTTCTCCATGAAACCTTTCAATGTCAATTGTGATGGCCCAGAGTTTTTCCTCTTCGGCAAAGGGTAATTAGGGCTCAAGTCGCGTGAAGGGCTGTCCATTACAACAGAGAAACTCGAGGAAGCAGAGAGCATTGTCTCCTCTGCATTGGAATCAAGGGATGGTGACTCTGGCAAATCACTAGAAATATAAGGTAAATACTATTGAAAAACTGAAAAGATGGTATTCCCATGGGAAATTTGCTACTTCGATAAATAATCAACATAAATGGTTTGTAAGTTCAAAGCTAACATATCTTCAAAAACATGAGTTAAATATGTACCATGCAACATCTATTAAAACTACCAGGGCATAAGCGATAATAATACGAGAATACAAATTCACTTTCTAAACTGCCAGGAAAATTTTAACTTTTAGGAGTAATAGGCACTAACGAGAAACCACAAGAAAAACTCAACATTCCATTAAAGTCCCCGGGTCCAACATAAAAACTTTCTAGAGGAGAAACTACTCATGATATTGATATGAAATTTGCTGGTGTTACAAATAATAAGTTTATTCCCATTGCTTTTAGGATATCAATGTAGGAAACCTGGAGCCAGTGTGAAACATACCAAACTTTTACAATTTGATTTGCTAGTAACTTCTATTTCTAGCCGGTGCACAATGTTTCTCATACACTACTTCAGGAACGAAATAATTGAGTAAGGAACGTGAAGCTTGGATCAAAATGCGATTAAAACTAAAAAAGCACAAATACAAGAAACAGACTATTCTCGAGAATCTCAATGTCAGTATAGCTCAATGTGCAAGGGCAAGAATTCGTATCACGTGCACGATTTAATACGCTGGATCGGAATATCAGTTCCACGAAATAGACTGCCATTCCGGTTATTAGCTTGATCATTTCATTGGCATACTTATTTTAGTGTACCAATGTGCAATTATTTGAATTCTACCAATGATTTCTTTAATAATAGATATAAAATGCATATAAATATGGAGTGTCGGAAAATACTGCGTGCTCTCATACGCATATAGGTGAGGATTGGATTATAAAGGCTCGGGCTGAATAAATATTACATTAATTTAAAGTATGAACAGATGTGTTTTATTTTTACTTACCTTTCTCCCTCCTCGTCACTTTTAGCGGCAAACATTTGCAAGCAATGCTTCCTCATGTGTTTCTTCATTGCGCTCGTGCTATGCGATTTCCCACCGCGTGATATGGATGTCTTACAATACTTGCAAATGGCAAAACTAGAGTTTGTATCTGATATTGTGAAATGCTTCCACACTTCACTAGACATATTCAGGTATTATTTCGTATTTTCTACAACACAGCACTATACTCATTGAAGCTTGCTAGAAGACTGGATGAAAGCGCATATTCTGATTTTACCCGCTCAGGAAATAGGAATTGATAGGAATTTATCGAATTTATCACTCTCGAAGAATCGATTCTATCATTGCTTTCGATTGCACTCATGGTAATGGCGGTAATGTTCAAACTGTTGGTTGGTTGAAATAAACGCAAGGATTTTCATCTGCTGAGGATGTAAGTGAATAAATATATATAGGTTGTTATGAAGTGTTAAATTTATAATCGAAGAAGAGAAGTCACAGCTATCCCAGAAATAAGAGTTTAGTGAAAATGTAACTATTGCATTGCGCGTACACACATGGAATAGTATCTCATAGTCGTTTAATGTTTCGTTGCAGTATGCATCCCATCTCAAAGTTTTATAAGTAATACACCGCAAATTATTAATATATTGCTGAAGGTCCTGGTTTTTAAAAACTGAAATGAACTAAACTATTCCCATACTAAATTTAACTATACTATGCCCAACTAAAATATACTACTGCTAACCAAAATGAACTACGCATGAGGCAAAAAGGAGACGAAACTCAAAAAGCCGGTTTCAACCGTGAACAGAAGCACAAGGCGACAAGTTCCAGTGCCTTGCAACGCATTGCGATCTTCTTTTTTCATGCCGCGCCACAGAGCTATGAAGGTCCACCGATTTCCTTCCGCGGCGAAATCCATCATAAGTGCCGCCGCCGCCGAGCTATAAAGCCCCCCTTAAGGATTCGGATTCGAGGTGAAACACAATGGATTCGAGGATTCGAAGATTCGAGAAAAGAGCCATTATTCGAGGGATTCGAGGATTCGAAGATTCGAACGTCCCATCCCTACTATGAATATAATATTAGATTATCAAATGGTTTAAATGCATGCATGAATGGAGATTATAATAAAAATTAATAAAGGTTTTCATCAATCATAGAAGACTGGTTATGGACGTACCTTGTACTCCCACCACTTCGAGCAAAGTTGACGCACGTAATTTCCTCAAAACGAATGTGAACTGGAGGTTTGTTTACATAGATGAATCCCCTCTCTAAAGGATACAGCAAACCTGCAGCAGCCTTGTAAGAACAACTCACTGCAGGGGTTCCAGAATGTCTGAAAAAGTTTAAATATAATATCTTAATTATTCATTCAAATAAAAATTATTTAATCCAATTCAAGTAACATGAACAAGTATTAATGGAGGGTCTGACAAAGCTTAAATACACCATCTCAATTATTGTAGCAATTAAAATTCATTAATAGATTTTAAGTAATGTGAGGAAATATTCATTGAGGACAAGGACATTATCTGATTACAAAATATCAAGTTGGGAACAAATTTTTCAAAAGATTGCCTTATCATTTGGTTCAGACTTATCAATGACAATTAATACAACATCAGAAGTGTTGCATTTGTCCATTCAACGCACATACCAAGTACATATTAAGGGTAACTAAAATAGGGATGAAATTTACCAAGGGTCGGGTTATTATTAAAAATTGACTTGAAGAATTTGTCCAATTGAATAGCATAAAATAATAATTAATTTATACCAAATAAAGGATGCAGTAAGTTGTTCGTGCATGTGTAAAATACATGCCACAAGAAACAATTTAACCAGGATATCAATGGTAATGCAAATGATCTTTCAGTAAAGAAAATTGTATTCAAATCACTCATCCACAATAATGGCGGTAATTCACTGAACATTCCTTTAATTTAATTAAAAAGTCAACAAATATAATTAAAATTTTACCGTCAGTCTTGGAGGTCATGAGCTATTTCTGAACGTTTTAACATAGAAGGCTATCTCAAAGTTGGGAATTAGAAAAAGTGCTTACCCAATAAAATTTCCAGGAACTGTAATTTTCCTATTTACAAGAGCCTTCATAACTTTGCTCATAACTTCATATGTGGGCCCTGATAATTCTTTCTGCAACCTTCCTTCGTATTTCTCCTGCAGTTCTTCCCTGGATCAGAAAAAAAACTTTTTTTGAGTGCACTGGAAATCAAGAGCCTGCTGTATTAACAAGAATCTTGGCTGTCTTGGAAGGAAAGTTAGATTGACTTATTTATAACAACATATTTTTGTGTTTTCTTGAATTGTATCTCTTTATTTCACGGACTCTAAGGTAAAGGCACCAGTAATTGGCACTGCACTAGTAGTAGCACCTCCGGAATGAAATTATGTTTCATAAGGAAAGGAGCTGGTTTATCGGTAAAAAATCAAATGGATTGATGTGTGAGGGTCATTTGAATTTATATGAATTATGAATTTGAATTTAAAGGTGCTGATGGGAAAAAACAGGCCCAATGAAAAAGACATCTCTGAAAACCAATGGAAGCAGATAATTTCTCATGTTGATGCCCCCAAACTTACGATGAAGGGAGAAAGGGTTTTTTACAGGTTTCCCAGTGGCCTAAATATATCTAAAACTGCTAGAAATCTGTAGCTGTAAAAATAAAAATAATGTAGAATCTAAACTGCTTTAAATCACATTGATATGATAACAAAATCATAAAAGATCACAAAACTGTATCATTTAAAAATTTATTTTGCAGCTGTAATTGCTGTAATTTCAATATTTTTTGTATCATAGAATTTATGTTATTTAATTTCTTTCTAGTATCTAACAAGTGCTGTTACTATTTCTTTACTTTTTTACATCATATTGACAATTATTTTGCATTGAATTGACAATTATTTTGCAGCCATAATTGTTGTTACATCAATTCTTTTTACTATCTAAGAAGGGCTGTTATTATTTTGTTACTTTTTTCAATTTTTGATATCATATTATATCAAGTTTTGATGCTGTAAGTCAACTTTCATTATTGGTCGATTTAGAAAGTAATAATTACTGTGTGATCTCAATCTTAAACATTATAATTACAAAAGGAACTAAATCCAATGGTGTAGTTTCCATTTTTTTAGGCTAGTGATTTCTGCAGAGCAATTAATTCCCCTTATATTGCTGACTTCTTAGGATGTTGAGTAATGGTGCAGGAGGGTGCTGAGCACTGGTTCTCCTCTCAATCAGAGGTGCCAATTATAGGTTCTTATGCAGATGTTCATTAAAAATTTGATTTAAACCAAACCGTTTAGGTTACCTCCAGAATAATAATACCAATCAACAAAGGAAGCTTTAAAGATATGTTCTGTTTGAGAAACCATGCAAAAGTAATAAAAGTTGGATACAGAGTGATTAAAATAATGGATTTTTTTCCTTAATGTGCTGGCTACCTTAATGTGGTGCCTTTACCTTATATTTCAAATTTTAGCTAACAGAAGAAAAATTTTACCGAGTCTAGTCTAAATCCGGCACTATATCAGCAGGTTAGGGCAAATGGGAGTTTTTGGCTCACATGGAAAACTTTTGCTGGTGCAAAGAATTATGTTCCTTTAAACTAGTCTCTCAAGTCATCATGCTCTTAATAGATATTCTAGTTTTAACTTTTAATGTAATATATTTATGTATATGGTAATGGCGAGCATGACCTCCCCGACGTGTGAATTCAGCTCTCATTCACTTCAGTACAATTGTATATTTTTGTTAGATGAATGTTTAATGTTAGTTAGGGATTTTGGGGGTTAATGGAGTTAAGTTGTGTTGTTAAATGGAGTATGCACATAAGTGTTCAAAATGTGAGTGTTTTGAAGTGAGTGCACACACGTTGTGCACCCCCATGGTCGGTTTTCGACCGTCAGTCAAAAGATTGGAGAGGTGGCGCTGATGAAAGTACGGGAGAGAGGCAGGCGAGAAAAGAATGTGAGGAGACACTTGAGAGAGACCGTGGTCACTGGTTCGTCCGTAAAACAGTGGTTGAGGCCAAGGAGCGAGGATCGATACGCAGAGGTCAAGGTACATTCGAGGTGGGAGTCCGAGCTCGGACCCGGGCAGCGGCGATATCGCGGCAAATTGTGAGCAAAGCTGCCTCGCAACACGGGCATTACGAAATCCCCACCCCAGCCACCATGAAGGCGAAGGCACGGATTCACCAGAGGAAGGAGGAGACCTGAGTACTCCAGACCTACTAGCTGGAAGTGAAGAGCCTGGCTTGACCACGACGTGACCAACATTGGCCATCCACGTTCGGGATCATCCTCGTGGTCACAGGAGCCACAGCCCTTTGATGCATCACGTCTCCAATCATCGCAATGTAGGGTGGGAAGTCCCTGCAAGCAAATCCGCACAACCACATGTCGCCCAATCGCCCACCTCCCCGCCACCGTGTGCACATCCCTTTTCGGCCCACCTCTTCCCCTCCTCCCCCAGTGTGTCAACTGGCCGCACTAAAGCCAAAACTCAGTTACGAGGAAAAACACTCTCACTTCTGAAGTCAAATCATTCTGTCATTGATCTATAGTTTGGTCACATTCTTTGTAAGGGCAATTTCTTATGTTAATGGGTGCATTGTTTGTTTTTTGATTGCTTTTCTCTCATTTGTATTGTTCGGCCACGTTATGTTTTATTAACCCCACTAACCAATTATTTTATGCTCGAGAGCTGTTCTCACCGACGTGAACTCGCTAATAGTTGTTTGTTAACAACCCCCCATGGAGATATTAAAAATTGTGATTTGGAGATTGTAACCGCGATCTGATATTTCCACAGAATCTTCCTCCCTAAACCTGCCCCCCATCTGTACCTTGGGAACCTTGACCCCGAGACACCCATGCTGAATCGCCTCCCTGACCCTCCGCTCTATCGAACCCCCCCCCCCCCCCCCCCCCAATCCATCGTTCGCCCATTAATTTCTCCGTTTGATGCCGCCCCGCCCTGAGATCGATAGCCCAACCACCTGAGGGATCGTTCGTTATAATATGTATAAAAAATTTAAAAAGTTATAAACATAATTAGATGCAGAGTAATTAATAATGTAGGTGTCATCAAATCAATTCTTAGGAGAAATACTACAAATTACGACACGATCAAAGATATTACCTGTCTTAAGAGGGAAAAGTTACCCATTAGATAACTAAAATAATACTTAGTAAGATTTAATAATTATTAACTCAATCAACAGCAAAAAATCACTCTCAGTAATGTTTCAAGAGTGGTCATACAAATACAAATATGTATATCTACTTCTGCCTGGACCAAGAAAATCTTTGAGAAACTGTTTCATGGAATTAAGAATGAGTACATGGTTGCATTGGGATGCTAACAACATAAGACATTCCTATCATCATTCAGTGTCTTTTTAAAAAGCCATACACCATATGCTGTAAAAGAGATATTATATCACTGAAGAGTATGTCGAGAGAGCAAATAATGGACTCAAGTAGTCATATTCTCTTGGTTTTCCATTAAAAGCAACCTAGTGCTCATTTAACAACATGTCACAAAATAATTAACCTTTTTATTATTTTTTCAGTTTTTTATGCATATACATAATATTCTATTATATGCAGACCATGACTAAATGACTCATAAATTACGATATATCCAGCTCATACTAAATGTCAGCAGCATGGATAAAGTCATAAATAAGGATTGCAATACCGGGATCCTGGATGAAATGACAATCCTGAAATCCTGGGATTTAGTATATACGAATCCCGGAATTCCAGGATTGACGTAAACATTTTCACTAACAGGTGGCGCTAGCAAGTAAGTTTTCTTGGACATGAAATGCAACATGTTATGTGTCTGAGTTCATTAAGTAATATTTTTTATTGTAATGACTAATTTGTCACCATTTGTAATGCATAAGAAAAATGGAAATGAGCTTACAGTGCTCGTGCTAAAGACAGTGACTGCCAGTATTAAAAACTATGGACTAAATTCTAGAAAATATTTTATAACTTTTGATGACTGGACTTCACCACGCAACAAAAGATATATTAACCCTTTTACTGTGGATGTGCCGATCTATCGCCCCATCCGACTTGTGCGAAAACTGCAAAGGGATGATTTTTCGGCCCGAGTTATTTTGATATGTTTCTCAAGGTCATCGTTATCTTTGGTGTAAAAGCTTTTTGAATCACATCGATGTTAATGCTGACTCATGTGTTGGCATATCTTTTTTTTTGCTTTTTGTCAGCACATCCTCAGACCTTCGCACCATTTGTCATAATGGTGCCACACTTTTAGAAAAAAATCTGAAATTTCGTTCTGCAGTAAAAAGATTAATATTAATGTTTACTCTTTTGAAAGAGAATCAAAGGTCAGGAGCTTGGGCCCAGAATTAATGGAAATGTGCCTACAGATGTGGGTATTCAATTTATAAAAAAGAAATTGAGTGTGTATGAAATTTCTTTAGAAAAGACATTTTCGCAATCACCACTAACGGTGCAAGAGTAATGACAAAGGTTGGTAGGTTAATGCTGGCAAATCAACAAACTTTGTTTTACACATGGTATCCACCCTGCAGTCATTAATATTTTATACAAATCTGAGGATAGAGTAATGTAATAAAGATTACAGTTGAAGTTAAAGAAAAAGTAGGATCCGAAGAGAGTGAATAAGCGATGAAGAATGTTTTGTAACGTAGAAATTAATGCCATTTATTCTGACAGCCAATGCACCCACGGCTTCAGTTCCAACAGAGTTGAGCGTTATTTTTCCGCATTTTAGAAATTAACCTCAGTAGAGGATGTAGAATCATTAGAACCCAGGACTAGCAATTGGCAGAGAAAAGATGCCTTTTAAAATGTAACCTCGAGGAACTATGTAATGCAGCTCTTCATGGTTTTCCATAGCTCACATTAAAGTGGTAAATCTTCCTTCTAAGCACCGATCATCTCAACGTAATTTTACTTGAAATTTGTCAAGCGCGTTACAAACACTTGAGAGATTTCACAGTCAATTTAAGACATTTATTTTCATCTGAATTCACTTACCCTCTTCATACCTCTATATTTTCGTTGGCCGTAATCAATTCCAGTTCCAGCAGCTGTCAGAAACAGTTGTCTGACCGAAATAGATACAGATTCCGTCACCTCCTTGTGATATGGTTTTTGTAATTCTTCTACCTCTTTCTCCTGCTTGCCATCAAATTCTTGTCCCCTGTTAACTATTGCCAGGTATGATTTCGATGATTTCACTTCTGAACAAAGGCTTTTCCAGCAAGCATTCAATGTAGACTACTTCACTTCATTCCATGAATCCAATATGATGTTAATTAAATCCATGATTTTGATTGAAGGCCAAAATTCATGATCAAGCAAAGGGGTTTACTTCAAATGCCTGCAGCCGTCTCTTGAAAGTGCGCCTGGTGTGGTAGGATTTGAAGGTTTTTTTAATTCGTGGCGCAGTGGTTGCCAATGGATGTTGTACTTAGAAGGAGAAAAGTACTGAATGTTTTCGCCAGAATTTTGCAGAATAACTTGTCCAGGGGTATTGTCAAGTGTTAGCAGGGCCTTAAAATTAAAGTTGTTCTTTTTTAGAACTCAGAAACAAAGCAAAATTTGAACCACTCTTTATGCAAAGCTGCGTTCACCCACACCTTTTGATTTGATTTCCAATGCACAAGTAGGATCACTTAGGTTTTTCCCTCAAGAATTTTCAGCACTAACAAGTATCGGCTAACAATTTAAGCCACCTGAAATACTTGAAAAAACAAAGTGTAAGGTGATGTTTAGTGGCCTTAAATCCTGGTTCTCATCATTCCTATTTGAATAATAGGTTATCTTCATCATATTTTTCTGAAACAAGGCTGTCTCATTGGCGTTGAAATTGGGTTAAGACAGATAACCCCTTTCTTCAATCATAGCAGAAAACTCTTGAATAAAATTTTAGGCTGTTTGATGATTAGCAGATGCACTTTACCCATGTTCCCCTAACATCATGTTATGGTTATTGTATCATTTTATAATCTCCTTAAACCATTCAAACCTCATATTAAAAGTTGCATTGGTAGAAAACTCCGGATTTTGTGCAGATAAGGTGCCTTGTTGTGTTAAACCATTGCCTTATCACGTTGAGCACGGGAGCTGAGGAATAAATTCATTACCAGGGGCGGAATTTTTTTTCCAGTTCTTTCACATGTTTACATACGCATAATATCATATGCATAAGCATGAAATATTTTCACTACTTTAATTTTGATTTATTGCATGTTTATTGCGTGACTCACCGTGTGAGTCATCCACCTATCAGAAGATACCAGAAGTAGGCAACCCGCACATATATATTTTACGATGTTTTCATCCGTGCTTGAATATAAATATTTGGATCGGTTCCTAACATATTTACATCTTAAATATCTGGATTTAGCAGCAATAATTTCAGAAATCACTTTAATACTCCGTTTCCAACCTAAGAATTTTTTCTACATTTTTTAATGTATTGAATTTTTTCGTAAGAGGTTATTACATATACAACAAATAGGATGAGCCTATAAATTTTCATCTCTGCTAAGCATTACTTTATTTATGTTTCTGTTTGTCCCTTACTGTTAGTTATGTCATTAGTATCTCAAAACTTTTCACAGAATAACCATAAAAGAAGTGTTACATATTCTTGGAAAATAAATACAGGTGGCATGTAACTAAAACTCCAAGAGTTTATTACATTTTAATTTACAAGTTGGCATGAAATTCCCTAAAACAGGGCTCCAAACATAATCCAGGTTGAGTTGGACAGTCAGGGCAGAAGGTGGAAACATTCTTCCTCACCCCTTTTTGGTAGCAAATCCTACATCTTTTGCATTGGACTCTTTTGTCGCGAGTCTGGGAGGGCAGGTGGGTCCTCTTCTGTCCCTTTGAGAGACTGGTGTAGTGCGTGCTATTGGTGGCTTGTTGTTATAAATCAAGGCTGCAATGACACTATCACGGAATTCAAGTAAATTCATTGATTTACCGCCACACTTTCTATTTAAACAATAAGAATTATTCATTGTTAGTTGAAGGGCATGCCTACCTAGTTTCATATACCACCGTAGGGACTTTGGCTCTAAGGGGTAGTATGCCAAAAGTTGGTCTGTTCCATAAATTCCACCCATAAAGTGATTATACACATCTACAATCCTTGGCTTTCAGCATAATTTACCACTTCTTGATTTGACAATCACAAAGTCTGCATTATGTTCTGAAGATATTAATAATATATCTCTCTGGTCACACCATTTCATAAGGCATATGCCCTCCTCAGAATTCTTAGAGAATGATTCTCCTTTCTTCAGTTTTTTATTTACCACGTGAAGAGGGATATTTTTCTTATTTTCTTGAAGTGTAACTGGGACGTAAGTTTTCATTTGTGAAAGTTCTTTACACAAGCCCACTGAATTACAAAAATTGTCCATATAGACCGCATGCCCGGAATTGAGATTATTTCTGGCAAACATTTACCTACTTTATCTGAATATCCACGACTAACAATGACATTGTCTTCTGCCCCACAGTGGAAACAAAAATTTAAAACTAAGTTTTTGTTTTTTTATTAAGGTTTAGTCAACATATACAATTCCAACTCATATTTATGCCTTTTACTTTTAATATGTTGCCTGAAAATTAGGCACCCTCTCACCATCTTATTCTCATCTCTTAGGCACAACCATCGCTTCATCTAAACTCAAATTTTCCCCGGGATAATAAATTTCACTCATGTTTCTTACAAATAAATCAATAATAGGGTGAATTTTATAGTGGATCAGAAGGCTTTGGCCCAAACTCCTTCGGATTCCGGCAAAAATGCATTGCCCTCAGAATAACCAAAAAATGATCCTATGACATATTTTTGTAGAATATGGGAAAACCATACAAATTTGACCTTTTCCAATACTGAGGGGTGCTGTTTAGTCATGCATAAGGTAAAGCAAAACCAAAAATACTTCAAATTCATTTCTCGTCAAATTCTTCCATTCAGAAATAGTAACACGAGATAATGAACTTTTTGAAAGTATTTCCAGTACATTGACATTTGTCTCCCATATAATGAAATGAAAAACCTCATCGCTTGATACCAAAGAAAAGTAACTAAATGTATTCTGACCTGGATTTGCTACTTTTAGTCCAGGAATGCCAGTGAAGGGATACATGAAATATTTTGTACGTTTTCCAACAAATTAATTCTGAGGGTGCAATAGTAGTCTCCGATGTGAATATTTTGGGATGAAAAATGATCACTTCATTACCTACGAAATGCTTCTGACCAACTATTATCCAAGCCAAAACTCTCTTTCTGACTACCGTGACATTATGTTGCAGATAATGTCTTCTGACAAACATAGCATTTCCAGACCTCAGCGCAATTCACTTTTATGACGTTTTGGCCCAGAGCATGATGTCGATGCAATGGAATCATCTATCTAAATATTTCAGGATGTAATGATAAAAAACATTTTGTCTTCTCCCATATATTGAGGTGAATATACTAGTCTATACTAGACTAGACTATACTACTAATAATGGCTCAATATGCTAATTACACTTATTTTTACTAACTGCTGCAGAAGTTACTTCCAATTTGACGGTGATTTCCTTTTCCTAGCTTGTGTCCGTCCACGTGATAAGGAAAATTCGGGACCATCGGAACCATTCATGAAGATCCACAAAATATTTAAAATTTCCCAATTGTAATACATATTATTTTTTAACAACACAGAAGCTTCCATAGCATAAAACAGACCAAACATTTCCAAACTAATACTTTCCGTATGAGAAGCGATGGAACTCCTTGACAAATTCTTCTAACGGTCCAATCAATGGCGATTTAAAATAATAAAAAACATCTTAAACACCATGTAAACGACCAATACAAATACAAGAATGGAACTTTGACATATAAAGTTCAAAAATTATGCATTTTAAGGGGTAACTCTTAACGTTATTTTGGTAAAAAAAAAGATCGGAAATAGTTTGCAAAAATATTTCTCCATACAGACCTAAACATGAATTGAATTTGAAACGAATTGTTCTGAGAAAATGTTTAGGTCATAGGGAAAGCTGGTATATAATAAAAAACAACTCTACTGCAAGCGACGTGTGCCATCTAACATTTAAAGTATGATTTACACTTGACTCACATGGTGGGTCATCCGCCCCTGGAAAGCGCACAGCCATGACTCACACGTGTGAATCATCTGCCCTGAAAGTGTTAAGATACATTACTGCTGAACTCAGCATCACCATTATTTGATTTTGCTCAGAAACATTTTTCACAAACATCCATAGTCACAAACATTTTTCTACCGTGCACAAATTTACATTTATTTTGGAAATCCCTTTATTTTCTCAACACCAGAAGTTTCTGCACTGAAGTTAGCTCTTACTTTTTGTTCATTTGTTCGTACAGTATGTATGTTGACTCCTGTTTATCCCGTCTTTTCTCTCTAGTAATGAGGATTTTTGGCCTGATTTCAGTTTGTCTAAAATTTTCATTTTCCGGCCCAGCTTAATGGCCGTATGGAAGTCATTCCTCCATGGTGCTATCGATGCTTTTGAAGATTGTCTTGAGGACCAATTTGGTAGCATCGTTTTGGGGCTGCGAAAATATCATGAAACTAATCTGTTGTTTGCAATAACTATTTGATAAAGTTGGCTGACCAAAATGGTTGCAGCTTCAGTCATTTTACTTGGGCAACACTTATTTCACCACTAAGAACTCCCCCGTTCCTAAATTTTGTGTGGTGATGTTTTATAATAATTTCAAACTTTGTTTTTAATCAATGTTGCTTAAAGTTTGTGTAATTTTAATATTGATTCCATATGTGCATGTGTGATTTTAGTTCTTTTTTTAATTTTAATTCCATATGTGCATGTGGCATTTTAGTTAAATCCTGGAATTGAGAAAATCTCTCCAGGATTGCAATCCTTAGTCATAAACAATGTTATCAAAGAAATGTAGGTAATTGTTTTCCAATCCTTTAAAAAGATGAACCAATGTGGCTCATATTTAATTAACCAATTTTGTAAACATCTCCAGTAAATGATGTCCCTGTTGTAGACCTACAGGCGAACACCAAAGGGTGAACACCACGGGTTGGCATTACGCGCGGCCAACAGTAGGTATAACATATTGAACATTAAGGGTTGGCACTTGCCAGATAATAAGCTATGCACATGACCATAATAATGAACAAAAATGCGGGAGAGGAGAGCATTGGTGGTTACGAGGATGCGGAGAGAGAGTTAAGAGCAAGCATGCGAGCGAGACAGATGCGTCGGCGGAATAAGACCGGGATTAAGATGGACGACCGAGAGTAGGACACATCAGGCAGATTAAGGAGCACAGGCAAAGAAAGGAGATCGATGGGAGACGACAGAGAGGTGCAGGCGCAGTATTACGAGTGAAAGCAAAGAGGCGTTGCCTGGAGTCTGATACGGCAAGGCGCACTACAGCCTAGTCTCACGGCGGGAGGTCCAGACACACTAATCACGATAAGTGAAAGGGTACCGGAACAATTAATGTTTTACTCAAAGAGCTTACACCCATTTAATAAGATTATGAAGAAATTGCTAATTGGTAAATATAAATGTGTTTTGTATCAATAGGGTAGTTTCCTTCATCAAAGAAAACGGACTTCATTAATTGCGATTTGTGCCCTGCCATAAATGTATTTAATTTACGCAAAAAGTTTGTATTGAGAAATCCCAGTTTACTAGAGAATTATATGTTAATTTTAAGGCCATTTGAAAAGGCTCTGAAATGGCGGGGTGCGCTGCCTTCTTGCTGACGTAACAGGGAGGTAGTTTGCGTTGCGAAGCATAGGAAAATTCGTCTCCTGAACTTACCGTTGTATTTCAGGGTCCCTCAGCTCTAGTGAATATTTAATAGTATTAACCTATAAAAACTATCAATGTTGGAAAAGAATTCTCAGTTAAACATGGTATTATTAGTCATTTTATAGGCTCAAGGACGTCCTGCTCGCTGTGTCTTCTGCTACGACGAAGCATGGCGTGAAGGTCGTGCGGCGATAGGCGAACTACATGATATGCTTGTGAAAGGAATACTGACTGATTTTAAATGAATCAACTGCATAATTCATGTTAAATAAATAAATAAATGTTAATTATAATTAATTAACGGAATAAATATGCCTCCAATACTTGTTCATAAGCTTTAACGGAGTGCGGCGTCTATTTGGAAGCGTCCGCAGCACCACCTGGTGGCAGGTAGAGGAAATAGTTTGACGTCAAACGTAGGATTAACCGGCATGCAATAGTTTGCCGTCGCGTTTTCGCGCCATTGATTTTTTTCACTTTTTAATTAATGAGGAAAAATACTTAACGTCATTTAAAAATCGAACGGCTTAAAACACGTACTCCAGAGGTTATAAACTTTCGATCAAGACAATAAAAAAATAATAGGAAACTACCCTATTATGCATGAATAATATAAGTGGTTTCTTTAATCAGATGAAAATCTTGTTGTCTGCATTTTATGTGCATGATTTGTGTGTGTGTGGGAGATAAGGAGAGTTGAGCTAGCAGGATGGAAGGTAAATAAGGTAGCCGGTTACGAGAGCTGAGCTAACCGAACAGAAAGTAATTAAGGTAACTGGGGTTAGGGTTACACTGTCCAATCCATTGTATTTGCGAGACAAGAAATAAAATTAGCAGACAGCTATTGTAAAATCAGATGCTACTACCTAATGTGGTTCTAATTAACACATTTATTCATGTTAAAGCATTCAAAGAGTCCCCATTAATGCATGTACAGATTTGAAAACAAACTTACAAAGAGACAATAAATTGTTGTAAAAGCTAACGAAACATTTTTTTCTGTAACTGGAGATAAAATGCAGAAAGTGTCACGCCTTTCTCTCTCATAGTCCAGTTCATTCCAATTTCACTCCATGACCTTCGCAGTACACCACCCATTGTAGCAACCACCATGTCCTTGGTAGTCAAGGCAAATGTTTGAGTCAGCATATCTTCTAATTAGTGGCATGGGATTGAGCCTCACATGAGGCATTTTCCTCTAAGTTGAATCGTTCATAACCATTCTTGTAGTTGTAACATTTTTCATAAACAATGCTGGATGCCCAAATACATATATGAACAACGAAGGCAGATGAAGATAGCTACTGATAGCTTTAACAACCTACAGAAATACTTGAGAACCAATCAAGCTCTGACTTGCCCCAAAATACCCTCAGATTTTAAAAATGTGAAAATAATTGGCCAATGACACACCCTCTGCTTGCATAATACCTTTTCGGGTAAAGCATAAATTCTTGAAATGGTCTACGATTTTCTCCCAGAAGGAAGTTTGAAAATCCAGCATATCAGGGTGCCCAGTAGTTTTAGTTGATTATTTTCCCCGACTTTTCCTTGACCACAATTGGTGAATTTCCCTGACTTTTGAACCATTTCAGAATGCATTTGCTTTGTGCTAATCTGCATTTACCACAGTGTGTCTTTGTGTGAAATGCAGTTTTTAGGCATAACAGGAACACAGATTTACAGTTAAAAAATCATAAAACATTACGAAGTAAAAAAAAATTATTTGGCCTCAGATCAAAACTAGCAAATAAGAACAGGAAATCAATCATGAAGGATTATAGGCTGGATTACAAACTAGACATACTCTAATTACTTTTTGGAACTTTTGACAATATCTTTGTTCCTCATATTAAGAGGACTATTTTATTTGTTACAGTAAAGTAACATCCACCTCCGAGTCTCTGGCTAGCATCAGGTTTTGTTGCCGTCATAATTGCAGGAGACTAGAGAGGGGTCGCGCCTACGGGTAGCCACGTCCACCACCGTCGGATAGGTCGCTACGCAGCATTAGAGTCATGTGCACGAAGCAGGTGGAGAGACCCGAGAAGGACAGCCTTCTGCGTTGCACTTGCAAGTGCATCCACTCGCACCCTGCACGCTAGGATGCACTTGAGATTCTCAACCAGTGATCTCTTGACACCACCAAGCACACCCACGATGAGGACTACCAGTTTCACAGAGTAGCCTGTGTACATTTGCAGGAGTTCGCACAGCAGATCTTGATGTTTCATCCCCTTTTCTGTATCCTTCGCTGCCATGTTCGTTTCAGCCGGTGCCAAAAACTCGATTACAAACATGGCATTCGAGAGATTGTCGAGGAGAACAATATCAGGCTTCATCACCTCCAACTGCGGTGGTAGGGAAGGAATAATTCCACCAGATCTTACACCTATCATTCTCCACGATGGACTTGATGTCTCCAGGGGCATAAGGCAGCACCGGATTCGCATCTATGCCGTAATGGTGTCTTAGGTGGTAATACAACACCCTCAGAGCCAAATTGTGCAAGTTTATCCATGCGTTCTTCGCATAAAAGCTACAGCCAGAGAGTAGATGAACTAAAGCCTCTGGCTGCCTTCGGCACGCTCTGCATCTCGTGTCCGTCACATTTGCCCCAAAGATGAGGCGACAGTACACAAGGGTGTTGATGACACCATCTTGGCACGCGAACATGAATCCCTCGGTTTTGGACTTCAAACCTGCGGAGCGCAGGAAGGCGAACGTGAGCTCCATCGATAACCCATGCGTTTCCAAGTTTTGATAGTAACTTCCATGCATGGGCTTCTTGGTATGCTTGCTGAGCAGGGTCCTTTGCTCAGCATTCTTTATTTTGAGCTTTAACACACCCATCTTCAGCGACAAGATTGATTTGTCACATGCTTCTCCACTGGAAGTAAGGTCCAAGTCCAAACTGAAGGAGGCCGTCTGCTGCCCTTTTCGCTGCCTGGAATAGGAATGCCCGTTTGCCAACACTCGTGTTTCTTTACGAGCAGCATAAGGGGGTCCGTGCTTGGAACATGAGGCCCGCTGTATTGAGGGCTACTCTGTCATGAAGGCACTCCAGGCTTATCAGCCCTCTACCACCTAGCTTTCTCGGGAGATACAGTCTGGCGACGGAAGACTTCGGATGAAGACTACGATAGATGGTCATCATCTTCCTCGTTCCCCCGTCGGGGTTTTGCAGCTCATTGACATTCTGTTTGATGCAACCGAAGGTGTAGAGCAATGTCGAAACTGCAAAGGTGTTGGTCACAAGAACCTTGTTCTTGCCTGACAGGTCAGAGCTCTAGATTCGTCTGAGGGTCTGCATGTATTTGGCTCTAAGCCTTTCCTTCAGTTCGCTCACCTCCTGCATCTGGCACTGGGGGACGCCGAGATATTCGTATGCTTCGTCAAAATCAAGATGACGAACAGCATTTCCGTCAACAAGCCTCACATCTTCCTGGTCTCCGAAAGCTTTTTTTTTCACCAGATGGATGGTTGCGCACTTGTCCAATCCAAATTCCATCTCTATATACTCACTGTATCTGCGTATGGTGTCCAACGCCAAGTGCAGGTCTTTTGCACTTGAAGCATAAAGCTTCAGGTCATCCATGTAAAAAAGATGGGTGACCTTATGCTCCCTTTTTGATGGAACACCGCACATATACCCCTTACTTTATTTCAACTGAACGGACAGTGGGAGGAGAGATAAGCACAACAAGAGGGGACTAAGGCTATCGCCTTGGTAAATCGGCTCACATACCTATCAATGAGCTGGTTGTCTTTGCATCCTGAGATGCCTTCTGCTCTCCTCTGCTCATACACACACATGCACAACTTTTACTTTCTTTTTCGTGATTCTCCCAAAAACAGGGATCAATGCACAGTCCAACGTCACACTTCACACAGCAAGTTTTTGTGCACCTGATGCTCTTCTTCGTTGAATACACACGACCTCGCATCTTGCTCTTTTTTTGAGGCCAGTGCTCTATCTCTTTCACGTCTTATGTAATGACGTTCATGATGCATGGGTTTGGTCTCCCTCTAAGCGTAGCCTCTGACTAATTCCCTACTGTTTCCAGAAGATCTTGTCACTTGTATACATATATGTGTTACACCTATAAATATATTGTGGGATACTTCTTTGCTCAGGGATTTAGACATGAATTAAGAGTTCAATATGGTGATGTCCATCAAATGGAAAACACTTTTTTTTGTCCACTTCCTGGTCCTTCTACTAACAGAATAACTGTTTGCAATTCTGTCTCCCTTGTCTATGGTACCCATATTGTGGTTGTAGTCCTGAATGATTTTGGGTTTTATTTCATTCCTGAGTTCATCACAGAAATTGCCGTATGTAGGTGGATTGTGCATATTTGTGAGTACATGTACGCCTCGTTTGTCCCTCCCTGTAATGACGTCTAATCGTCGCGTACTCTAACAAGTCACCTCTTTTTAGCTTCTCCTTTGACATTCTTTGGCATTCCCTCTCGTTAGGTCTAACAGTCCCACAAAAGATATTTCTAGTCTTTAGGTCATAAAAAAAGTCAGGACAAGGAAAGATAGTCCATATACAGTTAATATTCAATTCTTGCAGCTCTTCTTGTCAGATGCTTCTCAGTTGAATGGGTCGCGGACATCGATGGGTAGCCTGTATTTGTCTCTTGATCCTAAGTATATTACCATGCCATCAGTATATTCGTTGGAATCCCAAATTTTATAAATTTTCACTCCAAATCTTTTGTGCTTTTTTGTAATATATTGTTTGAAAATTACTCTACCTTTTTATAAAATAATTATTTCATCCACTGCCAAATTTTCCCCCTGTTTATAAAATTTTGCATAGGAATCATTTATTTATTCAAAAACAAGTCTCAATTTTCAAAATCAGTCGTAGTCTTCATTTTTGTCAGGCTGATTATGATTATCACTAAAATGCAGAAATTCAAGAATAGGCATGAATCAGTCGCGAGGTATTGTATTTATGAAAATTGTTCCAGGGTCAAACAATAATCTTTCAGAGTGTTACGCAAGTCATTCCATTTGAATGATGAGTGCCAAAAAAGAAAATATTTCGTCAGTGGTCACATCAGGACTGGGTGAAGGTCCCTCGTCTTCACTGAAAAAAATCCACGTTCTGACAATAGAACCTAATAATCTTCTCCACCAGCAAATGAGTAATTTCTGTGAAGAACAGTAGCAATATTGCCCCAGGAGATGAATCTTTTTGTATGTGAAGGGCCTCTTCTCTGTGGAATCCACTCTGCTCGCCCGAGAAGGGAGAAGTTCTGTTCCCAGAGCAGATGCAGCGACTGCCTCTTATCCATTCACTGACAGGACTACGAGCCGAGGGTCACTCATCCTCTGAATCACTTTGAAGTAACACCTCAATTTCCCTTTACATAAGGTTTTAACCCATGGTATGGTATTAGAAAAATAAATAAAATATAAGCACTCCTTTGGAAAAGCACGATTTTGTGATATACGCAAGAAAAGAATCCCAGCATGAAACTAAGGAATGAAAATCACCAAGAGAAGTTTCTTTGTTAACTTTTTTATGTGGCGAAGAAATGAGCTGACCACATGCCTAGACTGACAATGCTGAAGTGTTAACGCCCAACACAATCAGGTAGGATGATGCATGAGAGGGCATTGAGACTGTTTACATTCGAGATAACGAGGCAAAAGAATCGTGAGAACAGGGGACTAATTTCAAAAGCGATGACGGGTGTATACCACGTGGCAAGTGTGGTGGGTGCTTTGATCCTAGCAAGAGAGTCATCCCAAGTGCCTGAGAAAAATATACATCTCGGCGACGAAAATGATAATAAGCTGATTTGAAACAAAGAGTGTCTTGGTGGTCCCTAAAGGGACCGCGTTGCCATTCGCCCTTTAGGGGAACCTGCGCGAAATGTGTATTCATTCCAAGAGGGTTCATAGTTAAACACAACTAACTTGTTTTTTTCTTTTCTCCAAAGAGTGAGAGATTAGACAATCAAGCGTCTTTACAAACTTTTCGTGAAGTTTGGACTAGGTCTATGAAGATTCATTAGGATGAGAAGTAAAAACTTTAGCGTTCCACAGAGGAAAGAGATTTATTCCGACATGTTCCACTTCACTGAAGCATCATCAGGTACATGTACAAGAAAACACATGTACCCTGTGGAACGCTAAAGTTTTTACTTCTCATCCTATATTATGGAATTCCACAAAGTCTTGGCCTATACCAACCACCGCAAGACTCATTAGTGCATTTTTCTATATTACCTTAATCTCTACTGAAAAACTCATAATTCAAATGTGAGTGGTGTATTTGTATTTATATTTTTAAACTATGTATGCTTACACTATGGAAGTGTGCGATTTGTTCAATCTGTTGCAACTTTTGCAACAGATCACGACTAGATGCTGCTCCAAATATAGAATTTAGAGGAATAAATTTCTGCTAGAAGAAAATCATATGCTCCGCATAAGGCATAATATATTAGACCTAAATTAAGCTAAAACAGTGAAAAGATTCTCTCACGGATGCTATGTCAATCATGTATTTCACACAAATAATCATATGCCTGTTTATTTCTCGAAATAGCAACCGTAATTCTCCCCTGGATTCAGCATATCTTTGCGGGGTTATTCCCGAGACAAAGGTTCTGAAAGAGAGCTCAAAAAGGATTTCAGCTTAATGTTTACGTCCTTTCAAAAGTAGATTGCACAAGGCACGAGCAACAATGGTGAAGGTATGATAATTTCCTTTACACTTCTTCAGCTACTAACGATGGTAACATTGTAACTAAATAAATAATGTTTTTAACTATGCTCTGCGAAAAGGTCTAAGGTGCTCCTCTAAGCTCGCCTTCTCTTCATCCACTAAATTGCTGGCATAATTTAAAGTTTCGATATAGCTAAAAATAGAGGAATATTTTTACGTAACGTCCTTCCTCTGCTTCCGATCACGCAACGGATTTTTGTCAGAGAATTGCAACTCCAGTTCCAGCCACGGACAAGGACAGAATCAGAAGTCCATTACCCGTCAGTGTGGGATTACTCCATCCACCCTCACGAAAACAGCTACGAGACCCTTTGCCATGGATCATACATCACTCGGAAGGTTGATCCAGCTGGGATTCAAGGCCAAGGGATATGCGCAGGAAATAAACATCGAAAGAATTACATCTTTCTGCAGCATAGTCACATCTCAACTTCCTCCAACTCTACCTCAACAAGCTTTGCCTGAGGAGAGGGAGGACAAGACACACGAGAGTGGGGTCTTTTATCATGAATCAAGATATGCTGCTCACAAAACAATATTTGAACGTGTTAGACCCCGTGCACAGATTCCTTGCGAAGGGGGGCATTTCAAGGGGCCCAAAGGTGGGCTTGTGAGGTCCGCTGAGTCAGCAGGGGACACAGCACCAATTGAGCGGATAGGAGGGAGGGGGCTCATAAAGTGGCCTTCTCCTGGCTTGGTATCAATTAACTCCCACCCCTGATGTCTTCCGGGGTGTATCGCCGATAATGCAAGGGAATGATGAAAGTGCCTCTGATTCTACTAGGATTCTTACGAGGCTATCAGCTCCCTCTCTGATGGCATGAATTAAGGTTTCTCAAAGGAAGGTTCTACTTATCATCTAGTCTCATGTGCATCTTTAACAAGGATTAGACTACAAAACCCTTATCAGATTCTTTATCACTTCGCAAAAACACAGCTGAGAAGCTCTCTTTTAGGATTTTATTTATCGCTGGGCTGGAATGAAAGGTGAGAAAGGTTACCTATTAAACGACAATAATATATATGGGCAAATGTATGTTTTTTTACCATTGATTACACATGTGCCCAGAACAAAACATCATTTAGAATAAATACCAGACAAACAAAGTGATAGTATGAACCAAGCGAACTCGTATTTTCTCTGATTTTCTTGGCTGCTGGCCATAGTAGAAATTAGTTTCTCGTGGGCGAGTGTATCCATCTTTGACTAATTTAAGTTTTTTTGACTCATTGTTGGTAACCATGACAACAAAGCCGAATGCATTTAGAGTCGTATTGGTGCCATATTTTATGTAATACTGATTCAAAGACATCATTAGCATTTTAGCATTGAAAAATGTATTATCCTCCAAACAATTTCCATTTCATGCATACTGTGGATGTCACTGATGATTGATAAGAAGCCTTACTCTGGCAAGGAAAATCTCTGCCATGATCCGTCATTATTTGTAGAAACGAATACATTTTTCATGTCGGGTCCAAGACCAGAGGTTCGTATTTTCAAAACTTTGTTATTTCATAATATCGAGCACCGTTACATGTATTTAGATGACCTTTTGGTCGGGACTGAGGATTTTGCCTCGTAAAATCACAATGTCAAATATCTTTGTGGTCTGCTGTGGTGGCACCATATTCAAATCCGCTCCAACCAGCTGTGTGCGGGTGACCGGCTATTGTCAGTGCGACGAGGCCGGCAGATGGCAGTGACCCACGCTACCGCACGGGCGGCACCATGACAACAGTCTCGTCTCAACCACGATAACAGCAACCAGTCCATCTGCCGTGTGCCTATTGTAGCTCCATTAAAGCTGTATCGATATCAGTAAATAAAACTTGTTAAGTTTTAACGTTTGAGGTGTTTTCTGGCGACCCACTCCTGACTGCTATACCAATGTCAACATGTCTTAGCAGTCATCAAGTTCTCAGAATTTGTGAAATCGATTTGCATCTATTTGAAGGAAGTTGTAGCTTCATCAAACACACTTTCCTCACAAAGCACAGAAGTAAGCCACTAACTAAGATCTCCAAATCATCGTGAAGAAAAGACAACACGGGACGGTTCACCTGAAACTTTGTCACTCATGGAACCCCATGAGTGAGCCACTCCTCCGAAACATTGATGTGTGACGTGGAATAGGGATGGTTGGCAGCGAAAATCATGAACACTAATGAGGGAATAATGATCTGTGGAAATTTTAGTGATTGATTATCGTTGCTAAGTTGATTTTAGTAGATTTTAATGCCAATCATAGCCCATGAGGAGTATTGATCGACGAAGATTTTCACGGGTTTCTCGTCCTTTTCATATCTTAACAAAGATACATCAGGTACATGTATATGATGATGCCCTAGCGGGTGTAACTGGTCGTGCAAGTGTACAACCATTTGTGTGGAAATACGAAGTTTTACTTTCTTCATTAATATGTTGGACTTCCACAACGTTACACCGGAAACAGTTAAATTCCGGATGCTGAATTCCCCAAATTTTTCTTTTTTTTCCAAATTCCCTGACTTTTCCCTGATTTCCAGATTTTCCCTGACTGCTGGGTACCCTGCATACAGGGTCAAAAGTTAAAACTCTTAACTTTGTGCCATATGAGACTGGGCATCTTACAGCTGTTTCCAAAAGATATTCAACCAGAAAAAAAATCATTAGATGAGGCTTGAACCAATGCTACAATTCACCATTGGCCTTTGAAATGAACCAACTGCCATTGGCCATGGGGCTGACATAATAGACTGTGTAATTCAAACGATTTATATGGAACGAAATTCTATAGAATGAATTTCATCATGAACCCAGGCCTATGAGGCTGACATTATAGACTGTTTAATTCAAACGATTTATATGGAACGAAATTCTATAGAATGAATTTAATCATGAACCCAGGCCTATTTTTAGCACCCAAGCATTTTATCTCCAGTTTCAAAAAAATAAAAATGTTTTGTTACCAAACTCAATATCTTTTTCATGATGTCTCCCTGTTAAGTAGATCTGTAGCTGGTAAATGTCAAAATACATGTGTCTTAAATTATGGCACATGGTCAATTATAAGAATGAGTAGTAAATTGTGTTTCACCAACACATTATTACTCTTCTGACTTAAACACACCACGAAATACAATTAATTAAGATGTTTGTTGCAGAGTTCACGATCAGCAATATGAACCAACAACAAATACATAATTTTCTGATGAAATAGTTACTTACTCTGACAGTGGTAGTTCAATTGAGACTTCTTCTTCTTGGCTGAATAATATGACCAAGAAATGATATCTGGTCTGGCCTTGCTTGATAGGTGGATCTAAGCTGACCTGAAATTTAAATTAAAACATTACATAACATCTCCTTTGAAATTTCCCACACCAAATGAATTCAGAACAGTAATAAACAGAGAGACTACTTACCACAAAAAACATTTGTCTGTTGTCTTTATGTGGCAGAAGAAACAACCTCAACACAGTTGACATTGGAATTTTGTAGTCAAATGTCTTACCATGGAGTTGGAAGAAAGAGCTGAATACTTTAATGTCATACCGACCACTGCAAAAATTAACACAAAGTTAATTCCAAGCAATTAAATACATTTATAATGGATTAAATAAACTAAGGCACGAAGAATAAGCAATTACCGAGGTGTGAGACACTGAATTTCACGGAAGATAGCAATGGCATCTCCAGTTGCACTGATGACACTTGCTTTATTCATGACCTGAAATCAAATACATAGTTATATTCAAGCAATTCCATGGTGTGTGAAAAATATGGAAACAATTAGATAGAGCACCTATGATAATTTCAACAAATGTAACAAGTAAAAGTATTGACAAAGTGAACCAAGATATCTCACCTGCTGGTGGAATGCATCAACAGGATCATCACCGGCAAGTTCAGAGGATGGTATGTGGAAGCGCATCTCCATTAAACTTACAGGTGCATCATCATTCTGAAAATATAAAGATCAAGGCGGTATTATTAAATTTTTTAATTCCCATGGTGTTTTCATCTTCTTAAGTAACTAATTTCAATGATATACCTTAGTAAAAAGGCCAATTTACTACCCGATGACACACCAAGAAGTAACAACAATCACATTAATATGAAGCCACATGCACGGCTTGAAAAACAATTTTCTTTCAATCCATAACTTTAATACCCCACACATTGTCATGGTCGACCTCTAAAGTCGGCTTATCACGGATAATAACTACAACAATAGGTACCTGCTTACCTGGTGAAATTCTAGAGTGACCTCATTTTTTCCAGTGGTACACTGAGAAACATGATTCAATGGGATTTCAAAAGCAGTCAAGTGGCTGACATCGAAGCTGAGTACTGAGCCGTTAAATTTAGCCGTTCCCCAATTCCATCCTTTCAGACTAAGCTCCTTTTCGGTCATTTCTTTTTTATAGTTGGCACTCAAAAATTTTGCTATCTTTTCTTGCTCCTTAAAATAAAAAATAAAGTTTGAACCAACATACACACTGTAACAATGGATTATCAATAAGTCATTAGGTGACCAGATGGCAGGTTCAAATCCAATATTTGGGTGCATCGAAGAATTATTTAAAAAAACAACAATGGGTAAACAAAACTGAACCATTAACTAGTAAAGATACTCACTACAAATGGCTGCCAGATAAAGATTACTTAATTGAAATTTGGCGAAACTTACCGATTCCCGGAACCCTCCAAATCGGTGCAGAGTTCCATTTTTAAGGTGAACACGTATCCCCCAGGTTCCCACCAATCTTTGCCAATGAACACTCTCAATGTCGGAAGCAAAGAGCTGTTCCACCTTTCCAGTTTTACTATTCTTAAAAATGACGTGCTGATCTGTAAGCTTCAGTTTCCCAGAGCTCTAAACGTGAAATAGTTAAAAGATTCATCAAACTATGGACTTGTAGGGCGAGAATGGAATTAACTTCAGTTGAAACGAAATGAGAGTATAAATCGAATCAAGCATTACCACTTACCATAGTCCCTTTGGCTTCTGCTAATATGTCAGAATACTCCAGAAAATCGGCCATGGTTGCAAATACTTGTGATGCCTTGCCTCAGAGTACACAATAATACTGTGGTACCCAAAAACTCGGTAACAACAGTACTCTTCCCGGCACTTCCCGGGCACACAGCGACTGCAGCGACCAGTTGAGTGACAGATGACTATCTACCGCGCAGCAGTGGCGGTAGCCGCAAGATGTCAAGGTTGAAGAGAAAAGTTGTTTCATAAAGATAATATGCCCGCTTGTGAACTGAATCCGACGCTTTTGTTTCGTCTTTCATGGATCTTAATTATGTCACTTGCTGCATAAGCAAGGCTGTCTCGTATGAGAAATCAAAGGTCGCGTATAATGTTATCATGAATTAGTTAGTCAAATTAATGCATAGTAAACGTGTATTTGTAAGACTAATTACATCCAAGTTAATGCTTAAAATATTATCAATAAATAATTGAGGTGTATACCTAAATGCAATGGATAGTCAATTCGTCAGGGAACTAAATAGTATCTATAGTCATGGTCGGGAAGTACGCATGCATACGAACAATTCATGGGTGCGAATACACTTTTATGACTTCACCAATTTTACGACCTGAACTAGTCTATATGAAATAAGATTGGTGTCAGTTAATACCCTGATAATTACCTCGAGAAGTTGAATTCTCTCATAATCCTCATAATTTTTAATTAAATATACATGTAATTTTGTTCCAGTAACTGCTTGGAACATTAGTCTGTAGGTAGCGTTGACTTCGCCGCTTAGCACATTTCGAATTTCACTTGGCAAGTTCAAATTTTTGGCGGTTAAGAACGTTTTCCATCAATTTTTAAACTGAACGTTACTTGAGTGATGGTGGAATATTTGAAGGCTTTCTAGCTTTAACTTCATTGATATTTTTGGATCATTTTCGCGTGATACTTTCCAATTATATGACAATCTCTGATCTGATGTTGTTTCTAACGAGTGGGGTTTAAGAGTCAAAACGTGATAAGTATACACGTGCCGCAACTATTTGAGAATGAATGTGCGTAGTGTTAATGAAGAGGAGAAAAGTGAGCTTACAAATCAAAACATGGCTCCAACGAAGTGGTAACAACAGAAAAGTTCAAAAAGTTATCAGCTGGTTTGAAAATTTTTGGTGAATCTCTTCTGCCGATGGAACTTTTTGAAAAGGTATGTAATACTCTCTGTAATACTCTAATACTCTACTAGCTTTGATATGTAACTTTGTATCAGCTTAAATGAAATCCGATTTAACAATTGTGACAATTATAGTGTCATCGTAGTATTCCTCGAGTCTTATATAACAAAACACTTAAGGTAAGGTTAGGTATGTTCATAGCTTTCAATGAGTTGAGAGGTTAATTTTACATTTATATAAATGTTCAACCACTTATTATACTTCCCGTTTCTGATATGTGTGTGTAAATGAATCATCCTGAGGCCCAATATGTAATTAATTTCTATGTTGTTTCCTTAATAAGTTGTTTTACGAGCAAAGGTAATCAAGATCTGCACACATTAGGTTATATATTCCAATCGTTTAACACCATTCAGCGTTACATATCAAACATAAACAAGTCACCATAGTAGTACACTACTTAAATGCTTGATCATTTGATGTTAAATACTTGATCTTTTGATTCCAGTAAGTATATACTTTACAGTCATGTATATGACTGTAAAATGAGTAAAGTCATCAATGAATATTAGGGTAAATTCTTTGCCATAATAGGATATGGGACTTATGGGTTCTCTCTCGTCACTATGGACTAGTTCCAATGGTTGAGTTGTCATATTTCTTGGAGTGTTATATGGAAGTTTTGTTTGCCTTCCTTCCAGACACACCCTACAAATATCCTTTTCTGCAAGCCATCTACAAGATTCTCCATTATTTTCATGTTTCATAGCTGAGATGAGCCAATCTTCTGTGCCAAAGTGTAGTACTTGAAGTTACTGTGCTGATTATGGCATTTTAATTGTCTTCCTTTTCCTGCAATATTTTATAGAGCTTCTTCTTCCTGTATCCAATTCCAAGTCGAGTCCCTTGTTGGTAGATTTTCCCTGTTCCATTGTTGAGTACAATTTCATGGACTTTCATATCTAAGTGAGCCACTGAAATTAAATTAATGTCCATGTCAGGCACTATGAGAACATCATGAAGAGTTATTTTTTCCAGTTTCCTCCACATTTGCCTTAACCCTCTCCCTCCTAACTCGGCCGAAACTGGCTGTATGGCGTTCTCTGCCTTCTCGCCGAATTTAAATGCTCACCCAGATAGCAATGTAAGCTTGAATCAAGCTTGCCGCTATCTGGGCAGTATCCCCAGAATTCGGCCTATTAATTCCCAAGTGGCACCAGCAGCGCTCCTAAGTTCACATTAAAAAAAAGAATCTATAAATTCTGAAACCCTTTCGTCATATTTATAACAGAAAATTTATTAAAAATAGATTATTAAAGTAATAGACATACTTCTAGGTTCATAGCTTATGATGTATGGCTGGCCTCCATTTCTTCAACAACTTATTTGTGGTACTCGAAGTAACAACCTACTTTACACAATGGTAAATCATATTGAAGACATTTCCAGGACGTCTCTACACTCCTTCCAGCTCTTGTCTTCCTTTTTTGGGTACTACAGCAAGCACACACTCTTTTTCTTCCGTCAATTTTTCAAGTTGGTGGGGAGTCACCGGAAAACTAGCGGCATGAGCGTAGGTTCTTTTGCGGCCTTGTATCTTGCGAGAGGAGTAGTTCCCTATCATCTTTCTTTAGAGAGCTAACCGAAAATCTTTTTGTGTTGCTCCATGCCTTGAGGTTGAGGGAGCATTTGTTTCTTTATAAAGTATGTAACTATTTACAATGGCTGTGTTTACTACAAATGCGAAAATATATTTCCACCACTTTTTCGTCTTCCTTCCAAAATCATAGTAAGACCTATTTTGATCGGCTCTATCAACTCCACCCATAAATTTGTTATACCTTACTATGGGTTCTGGGCACGGAATAAGAATCTGTTTATTGCCCAGCCCAGTTTTCCTGGAAACCATCAAACTCACGTTTGGATCGCAGTTTGCTGACAGAACACAAATGTCTCGTCTGTCATGCCAGACAGTGGCCGTCACTTCTGCACTTTGTAAAATTTTACTTTCTCCTCGTTTAAGTTTTAGACTTTTGGATTTTTCAATTCAACTGGCCATTCTTTACATGATTGTCAAGTGGTAGTGCAAGCATAAGTTTTATTTTTATACAGTTCTTTCATTAAAGAAACGCTTGAAAAAAACTCAAAATATACATGGTGGTATTTACCAAGGTGCTTTTCAAGTAAATTCACCACAACTTGGCTTCCTAACAGCATTTTGTTATTTCTAGTCTCTTTTTTGCCCAAATATACATTTCCTTTGAAAACATAACCGCTCGGACTCGCCATTACCCAAATTTTAAAACCCCATTTTGTTGGCTTTGATTTGACATACTGTTTTTTGTAGTGGCGTCCTTTAAATGCCACCATCGCTTCATCTACAGCTAACTCATGACCTGGCTGGTATTTTGTATTGAACGTATCCAAAACGTCTAGTATTGGTCTCACCTTCTGAAGGATATCAAAACCAGCATCACTTTCCTTCTTCTCTTTTGTGATATCACTGACATGAAAATACTTTGTTATGGCTGTAAACCTGTTGTAAGTCATGGATTGTCGAATCAGGGTATAGTCTATTTCCTTACTTCTCCAGTAGTCTTCACTTTCTGGCAGATCAAAAACCCCCATATATACTAAGATTCCCAAATACGCCCTAATTTCCTCGTCAGTAACGTCAACCCAATGCCTATCTATTTTTTCTGCTCGTCGTTGGCGATATTCTGTGTATTTATTAACATTTTCTACTATTCTGTGAAAGAAATTTTCACCTCCTAATATACATTTCAAATAATCTAATTCATTCGAGCCTACGGGTAAGTTGTGAGTTGGCCCCCTTCCTCCAACAAAAGCGCGTGGAACTTCAAAATGTGATGAATATTCCCATTTAGGGTGAAGTGCATTATCACCTGTCGCATCACTGACACTGGGAGTATCATCATCTTCTATATCACTATCACCAGAACTGGCACGTTCAAGCAATTCCTCCGCTTCGTCTGAAGAGCTTGGACACTCAGTATCACTTAGAGAATCATCTCTGTCCACTTCTCTCGCTATATCATCTGCACTCAAAGAAGCCCTGGTCAGAACTGAAGGGCATTTGGAAGGAGTTCCTTCCTCTGAAACTATTCCGCATTTTCCACAAACACCAGATAAGGAAAACGCATGCTTAGTGATGACAAATCCTCGGGGCCACACAGCTTTAGGAAATTAAAACATCACGCTTTTCTCGAGTCAACTTGCGTCTGTTTCTTTTCAGTGTATCATTTGAGCCTCTCTATCTCCCTAGACGCTCTCTCTAACAGACCTCACGCGCCAAGGGAACTGGAGGTCTTATGACCTAAGGAGCAGTCACTCACTGACTCACACCAAATGAGAAAGGGTCCAGCGGGGTAAAAGATTTTTTCTTTTTTTTACGCCTCAGTTCTCTTTGAGCGTGGTGTAGGAATGGGCATTTTCTTAGAAAAACAAATGCTCCCTAGAGGAGACGGAAGCGTGGAACGACCGAAAGAAGGCTCTTCGCAAGCCGATGCTATCTTACAGGAGAGAGAGAGAGAGGATGCCTGGGCCGCCTGAACAAGCCATAGCAGGCGTGGTGTTTTCATCTTCTATTCTCGCATCACAAAGTGTCCCATTCATTCATTCAAGAAACCATGGCTCATCACCTCTCAGTGAACAATCCCTCCTCTGAAATGGCTCCAGAATCTTTTTTCATTACTTCGCCGGTGATAATATGCTATCCCAAAGACTCATTAGGTCTTCGGGATCTTGTGGATGCTGTGACAGATATGATGAGGTTCTGTTTCATCTTAGAGGAACTAAGGATAAGAGACTTGCATGCATTAGTGAAGATAATCACTTTCAAGTGGAAACAGAATCATATGAGGCTCAAAAGTTGGCCTTTAGTATAGCAGAGCAACCAGTTTAGATGCGCCAATTATGTAGACCCGACTGAGGGATCGACCCTAAAAATGACAACTTTATTGTTCCCCACCCCACTCTTCACTTGACCCTTCCATGGCCTGTGGGCTGGGGTAATCTCCAATCTTTCGTGTTAGCATGGTAGATTCCTTTACTGTCTCCGTGGTCAAGCATTTGTTTACGTACTCGGTGGATATATAACAATAACAATAAGTATTATGATATTTGTAGCATGCTGGGAAAATATAAGCTCAGAGTTACATTTATTAAGTTTTTTCTGTGTATTTCCACGTTTTAAATGGAACTTTATTATAAACAAAATTGTCAAGTGTTCATTTTACAATAAGTTTGTTAATAATAACCGTAAAGTTCCTTTTAAAATTAATAACTGCAGAACGAAACATTCGGTATGAACTGCTGGGCCTGTATTTTCATAGCGGACGGCAAATATTTTTAGTAAATGAATAAACGAATAGTTGGCTGAGTGGGGATGGTACTGAGAAGAGGTTTGTTATCACCTCTGCCCAATGATAGAGGAAAGGGTCCAGCTTCCCTGACTTGTGATACAAGATAGATGAGAAGTATATCTGTGCAATTCCTTCCAAGAGTGAGTTCTGTATGGAGGAATACAAGGATATGCTCAAGGTACTAATGACAAGAGAGAGAGGTCTAAGTGCCTCAGGGCCTCCTTGGAGGAACTCCACCACAGCAACAATCTAATCTAATCTAATGACAAGGGAAGCATTTTTCATTGCACGGCTCCAGAACGAAAGGTTACTTAAAAACAGCACAGGTAGCATCTACGATAACGTCAGTTGTAATTATCATTTATTAAAAACCATAATTTCTTTGTCTTGAATAGCACTGTGTTCGCTATATTTCATATTCCTTGGTTCTTCAATTCAATTTATTTAAAATTTTGGCTAACCCAAACCATGTATCGAATTCCGCTTAAAGCTCTAGATTGGAAAAGTACAGACAATACAACCTAAACAGACCTATCTTCGTAGACATGGGGAAGGTAGTGAGTGAACATGTTCATACCGGAAAAATTTGTTGCCAAGCATTTAAGCAAGTTTTAGCCATCTGATGCCATCAGTTGTGATGTTTTATGTAATACTACAATGTCACATATCTTCCCAATTGCCTTGGTTGTTGGCATTGGTTGAGGACAAACACTGTCCATACATTATTCCGCTTAACAATGCACGCAAGTGTCAAGACACGTGTGCTTAGGCGACCCCAAAGCGAGCTTCATCTCATCACTCGGAACAGCTGACAGGGTTGCTATCTCAAGGTCATAAAGCAGCTTTGTGCGAGCATACCGGGATTCCGGCACAATTATCATAGCGTAAACAAGTAAACACCTTGAACCCATAACTTTTCATGCTGAAAGATGGAAAAATAAAACAGTAATATATATACCATTAAAATGCAATGTATTGATTCGTTATAGTTGAATTTCACAGTAATACTGCAAAATATTGAAGATTTCCTTTAAAGATGGGCAAGAATCTGCCGGATTTTGTTTAAGTTTCTTTAAGTTCTGTTGTTTCATTTTGTAAAATCGAATTGATATCTCCACTGGGGACCAAAATAGCATTATGTAAAATCGTTACATCGAATTTACATAAAATCAAATAATGCTTCCATAAGAATACTACAGGAGTCGGCCGGGACCGCTCATTCACTTTTGTAAAATCAAATTTTACGTAAAACCAGGTTACGTAAAATCGAGATTCAGGGAGAGGTTGTCCTCAGTATATATCAGTAATAGCTCATGTTCCCTGCTGTTTTTTTTAGCTAAATGTGATTTCTCAATAGCAAAGTGGGTTAAACGTGGAGTTCAGAAGTCATAATTCCTGGTCAGGAATTACTTGTAGGAACAAGGTTTTAACTTTTAACTTGCTCACTGAAAATTTTTTACTCTTCGATTTATCAAAAGCTGCTGAGATGCTTTGTTCTCATGTGGTACATGCTCCACATTTATCGATTTCTGTGCTGGTGATTCATCTGGAAATCATTCAATAGAATTACCCTTACAATTGATTCCTTCATTGAGACAGTGATTTGAGTCCAATTCCTTTTACCATCTATGGTCATCGATCTTGTTATATTTGCACTGGTGTTCTCAGGGGAGAACAATTTGCCCTGGATTGAAAACATCAATTTTGTCCTTTTTTGTGGTAGAAATATTTTCCTAGCCACTATCATTGTGTCTCTAATATCCATATGATTTTAATGCTTTAACATGTATGTATCATGTTTTTCATCATGTCTGTCATTTGATTTTTAAACCTTATTCCGAATTCTATCTTTCTTTCTCTGGCAAATTGTTTATTGAACTTATCTTCTTTCCTTTATCTGATCTACTAGTTCAACCCTATGCCTATCAGATTCCTATTTTGATTGTTGTAATACATCGTTATTGGTCTCTTATCTTTTTCCTCGTCTTTTTATTGTGAGACATCTCAAGCTCATATCTTTCTGGGTCTGGGATGTATTCCAGCATGACATTTATCTAGAGCACCCTTACATTTTAAGGACTCCACTTGCACTGTGGCACAATTTCAGGCGTAACATCTACCTGATGCCCTTCTTAATACAGCACCATCACCAGTCTTGGCTGAAGAATAGCACTAGAAAGTTCAGGATGAAAAAGTCAAAGCATTTCATTCCAACCAGAAGTACGAAAACCTTTCTTTAAATCCCCAAATGCAATGAATGTAGGTTTTTTCTTTACCATTTTATCTGTTAAAGTAATTGCTCTGCTGAATACTCATATAGGCATCCTCAGGTGATGACAGTATCAATATATGACATTTCAAATTCATGATGCTCACTCTCAGGAGCTTTAAAAAATTGAGATATGAGGGCTTATGGAATTAACCCTTTTAATGCCAGCGCGATGGCACTTCTTATGTATTGTGATTGTTGATTGTTAGTAGTTCACTGATTGCTGACTGATGGCATTTCAGTGCAGAGAACTTTAGATATAGAACGTATGTATTTCCAAAATTGACCATAGTGTTTATTTGCCAATATTTTTACATGCATTACTTTAAATATATTTTATCCTGAAACTCTGCAAAATCGAAAACAATGCATTTTTAGCATAGTTCCAAGGATATTTGTTGGCACCCAAAGGGTTAAAAGGCCATTCAAGTCAGGGGTGGACACAGGTGACAGGTTTGGGGGGGCAGTCACCAGTCTTGTATTCCTTACCCCCGCCCCTCTAATGAAAAGACAGACTATCTAGTTCAGTTCTCCAAGGCTTTTAGCGAGGGGGGCCTTCCCCACATTGGATCTGTTCCACCCCCCCCTTGATCCGGCCCTGGTTCGGGTATTATTTAAGGTGATTTTGGCCACGTTTTCCACCTTACTTGTATTCCTTGGCTTATATTTTAGATCATCATTTTACCACTGGGTACGGATAGGGTGGATTTTCAAAAATCAGAAATGTATTTCTGTCTGGCTTTCATGTAGACCAACTCACACTCACCCATTAGGTTGGGCCGAAAATAGGTTTTTTTCCCGGATTAAATTTTCCCTGTGTGTGAAAGTTGTGTACTGATATCAGGATCTCGCACGCAAAATCTTTTCAAAATCGGATGATATTAAACACTGCCGCCCCAGCTCTAAAGTTTAAAATTTTGCGAAAATTCAGGCGGAAATGGGAAACAAACGGTTATGGAGAATACGTTGTTGCATATACTGGAATATTGGTAAACATTAACGATAGATACATGTTTTTAGATTAGAACATTGAAATTTGAAGTTCATTGGACGAAATATATGGCTTATACGATGCCTAGGAATAAACAGCAAATTTAGAGTATAGGCAATCCGCACAACACAAACAAATTTTACATGCTCCATGAGTATCACTTCAAATAGATCACTTTTGGGAGCCGTATTTGGGATAAATTAATATTTCTTTCGAATGCAGTACCTTTAAAATGTCTCATCCGTCATTTGGCTATAAATAGTACTATAAAACAGACGAAAAAGCGGTACGTTTTGAAACTAACTTAAATTATGGCGAAGAATCACGGCCCTGATATTCATCACAAATATGATTCAAGTATTTATTTTCCTCAAAATATACTATAATATCCAATTACTGGTTCTTGCCCCACCTGAGCTGTGGATTTTCTTCGCAAATCCAACGAATTTGCGTGTCGTAAATGCTTCTGAATTAGATTGCAAAAGGATTGGGTGTTCACTCGGAGGCAAAGCGGGCTGCGCGCTGGGAAAGATATTACGTATCAAACATTTTAATGCACTAGTGGAGTTCAAATGAATTCTTTTGTTGCAAAAGGCTGACATAGCTTCCATCTACCATCTTCCATCAGAAGATATTAGCATTTTCTAAGAACTTTGATAAATTGTAGTGGTTCACTGTAGGAAAAGTAAAACCGAAAAGTCCCAGAATCAACGGATTATCTCAGTTTGCCGTATATACGTGCCTCTCCAACCGGTACTTTCTTGAAAAACCGGGAGTTAATTATTCCCTAAGCGATTGTAGGTACAACTAGACGTGAGTCCGGTATTATAAAGATGGCCAGGGGTAGAGCTAAGGAAATTATGAATGAGATGGGGGACGGAAGTTATCCTTATCTGGCCCCAGCGATGAGTTGATCGTGAATACGTCGGTGATAAAATGGCATAGAATTCTCAGACAGGTCATATCCCAATGTGAACCCTCGTAATTGATGATTTAACTCCCTCACTTCATGCTGTTACTATCGTTTCTAATTAACTCACCATATTCGGTACAATGTTTTATTATCCTGGGGGATTCCCATCCATTGTCGGACAAAATGCGTATTTCACTTCATAAGATTGAGATAGTCAGTCAATTGGCATTCATTGCTGTGAGACAATAACTGCATTGTGCAGCGTACTGTGGTTTCGGTTGCAAGAAGATTGGCGCATTGGCGAAAATACAGAAAAAGCTTACACAGTGTGGAGTGAAGTGCCTGATATTTAGTGCACCCGAAAAGTTCGCGGGTAATGTTTTGCCTACTTATGAGGAGATGATGGAAATTTTTTTGTACTCTCGGTACATTCAAGAAGAAAGTGGAAATACCGATTCATCTGTATCGGGCATCGCGAAGACGGTGGCTTATGCCATTGAAGACAAATGGAATAGATCCTCTATTCCAGTTGTCAGATACAGGCAAATTGTGAGACGAATTATTCAATATCATGGAAAATACCCCAATAATCTTCGATCTGTCAACAAGAAGACTTTCGTTGATCTGAAGCAAGAATTTCTTCGCCACACATGAAAGCTTTTTGATGTTGTGGCATGTAGTGCACTAGTGGAACTGATTGTGTTTGTGATATACCACCAAGGTGCCATTTTTAGGACGTGAATTCCTTCAGGACCAGAGAAGTGATAGAAAACTGATTATTGGTGCAGGAAACTAACATTGATGTCCAAGAAACTAACAAGAGGAATTGGAATAGGTTAGAAAGGAAAAGATCATCAGAATGTCCAACGCTACCTGAGCATGAAGTTTCTGAGATTTGGGAAGACTTAAGTGAAGAAACGTCTGCAGATGAAAAATTACGCGACGCAGGTGATGCTGATGACTTTTGGAAAATAAGGTGGGTATAAAAAATTTAAATTTGTCTAGATTTGCATCTGCCTGTGAAAGTTTCTGCTTATCGAACCGAGCTGCTGCAGCACTGTTGGCTCTAAAGCTTACTCTGGCTCAATTGGCCAATCGTTGAGCAAATGCGACGGCATGCCAGTTGTCAAATTCACAAAAATTAGTTCCCTGATTACTACCATCAATACAGAAGACTTAAGTAGTGACCAAAAACAGCTGTATGATTTGGCACATGCTGTTTCAAGTGGAGAATGCCTGGAGAGTCTTTCAGCGAGAAGTCCAGTAAAAATGCCAGGTGGACCACGAGAGCAAATCGCATTCTTCGATTTTATGTTTCAACCGAAACTCCTTCAAAAGAACTGATGATATTGGAAACTTTTATGATGAACGTATACACTCCTATGTGGTTCGTGATAAAATTGAGACCACAATCCACCAAAGGTCCGAAGCATATCATGAATATGATACATTTCATGAAATGTATGGATTGAGACATCAAATCACGCCTTTACTCAATCATTCAGGGAAACACTTTTTTTTGCTCACCCAGAGAATATTCTGCTTGCAATGCTAGAAGGTGAGCGAAGACCGATCCCTGCAAGGACCGTCGAAAAAATATTAAAATCAAGAGAAAATCAGAAGTAGGAATTTAGGAAATTCGAACATTCAACTTTGAATTTTGATGCACAAGATCACGTCGACTTAGTTGACTGGGAAACAATTGAGCTGACTCCACCACCTTTAGTAGCTGATATCACAAGCAAAGGTTTGCGAGACATTCTGAAGGAAGAGGCATTGTTTAAATTACCCCCATTTCCATACCACTTACACAAGGTCGAAAGGATGGTACAAATAATAACGGTGGTGTCAAAATCCGTGTGCAGTCCAGAAAGCAGGCATGGATGGGCATTATCAAGCATCAAAGATCGAAAACTTCAACCAAAATTTGAAAATAAAGCGCAGTATAAGGTATAATATGAACGTGTGATAGCCAGCCATAAACCTACAAACGTGCCCCATGGAAGTGTGGCTAGGGGGTGGGAGGAGGGGGGGCGGGTGGAACTCGATAGTAGCCACCTCGTGGTGAGTTCTGGGTAGTTTCTCCACGAAAATGGTAAAGAGCTACTAAATAAATACTTGGTGATCAGGCTGTGTCTTTATTAACTGATTTTTTTGTGGTAATAGCTCAACATGCATAAAATTCTTCATCATAATTGAGGTTAGTTTTAAAAAGTTTGATTTTTTCGTTTGTTTTAAAGTATTATTTATAGCCAAATGACGGATGAGACACTTATAAAGGTACTGCATTTGAAAGAAATATTAATTTATCCCAAATACGGCTCCCAAAAGTGATCTATTTGAAGTGATACTAGGGAGCCTGTAAAATTTGTTTGTGTTGTGCGGATTGCCTACACTCTAAATTTGCTGTTTATTCCTAGGCATCGTATAAGCCATATATTTCGTCCAATGAACTTCAAATTTCAATGTTCTAATCTAAAAACATGTATCTATCGTTAATGTTTACCAATATTTCGGTATATGCAACAACGTATTCTCCATAACCGTTTGTTTCCCATTTCCGCCGGAATTTTCGCAAAATTTTAAACTTTAGAGCTGGGGCGGCAGTGTTTAATATCATCCGATTTTGAAAAGATTTTGCATGCGAGAATCTGATATCAGTACACAACCTTTCCGCATGGGGCAAATTTGATCCGGAAAAAAACCTATTTTCGGCCCACCCTATTACCCATGCCACCAATTATCAATTCAAAAATATCCTGGTGGGCAGGCAACCATCTTTTCTGTGAAATGTTGGGGTGTGTGAGTAAACCAACTCAATAATCTTCATGCTCATGAGCAGAGATGGAACGCTTAAGAGAATCATGTGACGTGCTAAAATATTATCTGCGCAGAAATGCACTGTAAAAGTGGAACTTTGACTCACTGAAATAGTTTTATACATGCATAAGCATTATTTTTAATATTTGAAATTTTCTCCACTTCACATTATGAGTCCTTTCATAACCAAAGTTCATTTTTTGCCATGCCTTGCTTTGAGAGTGGAATGGAGATATTATCAAATTTTTTTACCTAGCCAAATTTCTTATACATTTCAGTCCTTGTTTTCCTTTTTGGAATACAATAACCCATAGGGTTAATTTAAGGGTGTACTAATGGCATACCTGGACCCAGTTGTGAAGAAGCAAGGATAAGGAAAAGAGTGAGTCAAGGTTGTTCGCTTTATCAATAGTTTTCAATGTTTACATCGAGAAAGCCGTCAATGGAATCTAAGAGAAGGCTTAAGGAGGCAATATTCACAGGGAAAAATAGCATGCTGCGATTCGTCAATGACAGCAGTCATAGTAGCGATAGAGGGATTTGAAGAAAATTCTAGTTACTATGCGAAGGAAAATGGGCAGATATCAGCTGGAAATCAACAAGAATAAAATTCAGATATTGGTATACCGCAGGACAGAAGAGCCAAATATGTACCAACGTTAAAATAGGAAAAAGTATTACCTGGGAAGCCGAGTAACCAGCGAAGGACAAAGCTAGAAAGAAATAGTCAGTAGAATAGCCCAGGCGAAGAGGGCATACTACCAAAAGAAGAATCTACTTTCAGCTGGGAATGCAAACGTAGAAGTAAGGAAACAATTTATCTGCACTTACATCAGTAGTATGTTTCGTTATGGCAGTGATGTATGGACGATACAGCAGCAGTGAAGTCAAAAGTGGAAGCATTCGAAATGAGGTGCTACAGAAGAACGAAGAAGAAATGTATCTACAGAAAAAGTAACGAGGAAGTACTAAGAAGAGTGGGAGAAAAGAGATGTCTTCTGAAAAACCTAAGAAGAGGATGGGGCACTTCATTGGCCTCATCATGAGACATGATGGACTGCTGAAGACAATCGTCAGTCAAGGACAAGTGAATGGGACGAACGGAAAAGGAAAGCTTCGTATAAATATATAGAACAAGTGATGAAGGATATGAAAGAGAAATGCGCACATATGACAAGATTAGCTGATAGGAGAATAATGTGGAGAGCTGGGTCTAACCAATCTCAGGATTGTTGAGTGATGATGATATTTTTTAAGTCGAAACTAGGAAAAAGCAGGAACACTTTCGTTATGTTTGCAATTCTCATATGAATTGTTTAACTCAATATCCTAAAAACACCTATGGTTATGGAGATAATTATCGTGTAATTCCAACAATTAATCTAGAATATCCACATGGATATCTAAAGAGAATTATTCTTGAACTTTTATGCGCGTGCTGGTCATTCATTCTCAGGGGTTTTACTCGAAGGGAACATTTTTTTATATCGTTCATCCTGCTGGATTTTTGTATTTTTCCTCTTCCGTTCGTCACGAAACAGGTCAACGGACATTCATTCCATGAAACCTGGGAGGGCCAACCACGCGCCATTTGGCTTGACCTTACAGTCCATTGAGAGGGGCATTCACGTGGGGTGGTCACAGTTTCAAGCGGACGCCTTAGCCTTGGGGTTATCTATTTGTGGTGGCGGGAGAATTTAAGAGATAAGGGACGGGTTGGGCAGGGGAGATTTCGTAGGTGGCGGCCAACCTTATAATTACTCGGACGGACCGAGGCTCCTGTGGTCCCCGAGTGGTGTAGTTCTCCGCGCGTGCTCATGCTCCCGAACCTCACGTTCTCATCGCTCACCGAGGTCCCTCTTCCGTCTTCTCCCTATCGTGCTTTTTCATTTGCCCTACCACTAAGTGTCTCTGAGTTATCTCTACCCGTGAGGGAGCATAATGAGGCATTTTGTTTGGTTTGTCTGAGTGAATATTATTTGGACGTTTAAATTTTTTCGCGCACGGGTGTATAAATCTACCGGTTTTCCCTTGCATTTCGGTATCTCTTTTACTGGGCGGAGATCTAGTTATGAGGATGCAGAGTTTTTTTTTATGTAAATGAACGTCATGAATTTGGGTTTCTCGAAAGTATTCCTTTCGACCTCTGCTCACCAGTCCTTTAGTGTTAATTTTTTCTGTTTCTTCTGCTTGTTTCTGGTGACTTAAATAATTATTTATAATAATAACCCATTTAATTGAGGTATTTTACCAACATATTTATTGTATTATTATAATTAAGCTTCGACGATTTTATCCACGAGTCAATCTCTCATGACTCTATTTTAGGAGAAACTCATTGAGTATACCGTCGCTGCTCTCAATCATTCACTTCGATTACAATGTCAGCGTTTCAATAAAAGATGGCTCATACCTCCCGTATTTTCCAAAGATTGCTTTAATGCATGATTTATGAAACCTTACCTCGAGCGATGCTGAGAATATTGTATTTATAATTGTTATTCTATTGTTATTTATTAATTTTTAACATAATTTGAAGTGCCGTGGGTAATCAGTATATCAATGGGATAATTCTTTATTTCCTGAGTTCTGACGAGGGATCCTTTAGACATGTAAATTAATCCGAAGAGTTATATAAAGCATGCCACTATTTTCAGATCGTTATTTTTTCCCGGCAGTGGCTTGGTTAATATTGGGTAGAGGAGATAAATGGATAATGGATATGACTAGGTATTATGTAAATATATTTTATTTTAATCTCATCAACAGCTTTATTCTTATTTTGATTGAAACGATTTAATCTTCAGCTTTGAAAATGTTGTCACATATGTCATCAAAAGTATGTGCTTAAATTTTTGAGTGTATATAGTCCACACTATAACTGTGTAACCAATAATGAAACCATATTTTTGTTCTTTAAACTCATGCTATGGATGGAAATACCTAACAATTTCAGTAACGCATTGAAAATGATAGTTTTCGGTCTAACACTTTCCACTTGAAACATTGAGGAAGGAAGGAGGGATAAGTCTCGTAAGTCGTGAAAAAGGATCGAAACTGCCTCGGAGGATGCTGGTCAATGGTTTTAAGGATTCGGAAATTTATGGAGGAAAGATAGGAAGCGGCTTTCGTCCACCTCCGGGGTACTTAATTGCCATTTTTGGGTCTGTAAGACGTTGAAAAGTGGCTTGGAATCTTTGGATTATTTCGGTTTTTTCCCAGGAAATTCTCTTGGGAATATGAATGTATTAAATGGTAGGCATGGCGTTTGATAATATTCTACTGAAAAAAGAATAGCTTCCAAGGAAATTCCTGGGATACGATATTTAAAGTTGAGATGAATATAGAGAAAGTAAAGTACCTAGTATTAAAATAGTGCTAAGAATTATGAGTAATATTGTTTGTTTGATATTTGAATTTTAAGAAAAATTATTTGTAACTGAGACGTTCATTAAATCCACGTAAGAGTAGTGGTATAGGTTTAGGAGTTCGAGGGCGTGTAGTCACTTTCTTTCAAGATTTTATGCTGGACAACTTTTATTATCGGTATTTATGAATATGAAAGTGGATGCAATGATAGGCCATAGTCTAAGTAAGGGCAAGATCCAATTCATGGGGACGACGTGGTCGGCAAGGATAGGAACCGTGCCAGAGAATAAGGGGTGCGAGGGTAAGTGCATCGGTAAGGGTGTGAAACAAGGCCGAGAGAGGGCTGGGGAAGTTCCGGTGTCGATTTTTTTTCATTCCTTATGAAGTTTGTGGAGTCACGAACTAGGGGCAAGATAAGGTTCTCGGATGCAGCGTTTCGACGTCATTACCTTCCGCAGAGTTTGCCTGGTGGAAGAAGCGTGGTGGGAATGACAGTGTGGATGAAGAGAGAGAGAAGGGAGAGGGACGAAGGGGGAAAAGACGTGTGACCTGTCTACCTCTCTTTCTTGGATGGAGAGTTTTCGGTCGAGGATATGTAAAGGAATTTTTTCTATCTCGTGGAGAAAAGAGTTGGGGTACTCCTGGGGGAGAGGGGTTGTATACTAGAAAGGCCTTTGTGTGGGTGGCTGTGCGATAAAATGGTTCTTATTTTTTTTCTCCCGCGGAGCTCCAAAGAGCGAGAAGGGAAGAAGGCGGTTGCGGGTGGCCATGTTCTGGCCCTGATATAGTGGCCGTTTTGGCTCCGTCTTCCACATGCGCTCCATGCTAACGGCCGTCATGCGACGACTTAAACCGATTTCTGTTGTGGAAATTGGAGGTCGTTTTTACAAAGAATGAGAAGCGGGTAGCGAGGCAGGGCACGGTTGAAGGAGGGCAGTTGGAACGACATTTTGTATGTAGTGGAGCGGCGGAGCGGGGCAAGGAATCCGGGCATCGCAGGTTTCTTCGAGGCCACTTTTCGACCTAAGTAGGTGCTTTATGCACACCCTGGAGGCGTTGGGATTACACGCACGGTGACACGATGTAAGTGGAGTGTGAGGGCACACCAATAAGTGTGCAGTAGATAAAGGCAGGGTGGACGGCAGCACGGTGAGGAGGGGGAGGGGGGTGGAGGGATGGACGAAGCCTTTCCGTCCGCCTTATCTCTCTCTTATGGGGGATGTTTTTTGACCGGAAATTTCGTTGCACTAGGGACCGAATGCCTTCCTATATCGGGTGGTTTCATCGTCGCGCTCCTCTCCGTGTGACTTTTCTAGCCTCGGTGGCGGGTAATCTCATCGTGGACCCAGCCATGCGGATGATTTGACGGAGATTATTGCGCTTCGGGAATCCTGGAGCGATTGAGATTTTATTTTGGAAATTTCGTAAGGGCGAGCGTTGCGCCACCTTGAAGATAGAGGTTGTCGTAAAGCAAAGGGAAATGTTGGTATCAATTTTTAGTGAAGGCATTTTTTGGAAATAAGGACTTAACTAGTGTGAATTTCCTTGATTGAAATGAAAAAATACTGAACTCAAGTCTTAGTATTTCAGAGAGGTTTTCAGAAATATGGACCATTAGCGTAGTATTAAAATTTTCCACCGTCCAGTGGAATTCCATTTTATCACTTTCTGGAACCATTATTCCGATACTGAAGTGGAAACTTTTAGGCAGATGGGGAATGTTTTTTTAACTGAAAAGTATATATCTCCACAAATCATTTTATTCGTGATTGAGTGACGGAGTAATCCTTAGTCAAAACTGAAATGAAGTAAGCGAATTCAAAGACCGCGAACTGGCCGCGGAAACTTTAGCGGCGTCACCCGCTGAAAATTGCACTATAGCAAGAAGTTCCACAGAAAAAAAAATCATTCGCCTTGACCGGGACTCGAACCCGGACCCCCTGATTTCCGGCCAGTTCGCGGTCTTTGAATTCGTTTAAGTAAGAACCTTAGTGTTTCAACTTCGGCTTAACCTCGTGGACAGTGGCGCCTTGCGCACGACTACGGCTGCATTGTGACATGATATGTCCCGCAGTCCGTTAACACCTAGTTCCTTTAAGCCTCGTTGATTTCCACAGAGAAAGAGGACGTCTTGGTAGCTCAACTGGTGGAGTACCTGGCCGGAAATCAGGGGGTCCGGGTTCGAGTCCCGGTCAAGGCGAATGATTTTTTCTCTGTGGAACTTCTTGCTATAGTAAAATGAAGTAGAACACTTTTAGGGGCTCCTTGCCGAGAATGGTAGCTTGGAGTATGAAGAATCAAAAACTTTTGAAGAAGAGGAGAGAATAGTAGGTATACTGACGTTTGGAATCGCTATGAAGATCTGATAGAAAGTATCATCTTAGTAGCTGCACTTTAAGCGTAACTTCAAACTTCTCAGTTCTTGCGATGAAGGTGCAAAGGCGAGATATTTTTAATGGGGAAAAGAAAGAAAACGCACGACAATTTGGGTACTTGATAAGAATACGTAAGAATTTCAAATTTTACATGTGTTATACTACAGAAAATAAAATAAAAAGTGATTGTTGATGTGATTCCGGAAATGTCATGGATTCAACTTCTTTGTAAAAAATGCGGTGACATCTTGACAGCGCTGGCAATAATTATATTTGGCTAATTATAGTTATACAACGATTGCCAGCATCTATCTGGGTATCTCGCAAGTTTATACAAAACTTCCTTACGATCTACGATCGACCCAGGTGGTGGTTAGCCAACATCGGCGTGGAGAATAATAAAAGTAATCACATGTAAATTAGATACATTCCTCTAAAATTTACTACCTGTAACTCCGAAATGTATGTATTCAGAATATTTTATTCAGACATTTTGCAGCCTTCCAAAATTGGCAAAAACAAAGCAGGAGAATAAACAATTACATTAATGCTTCCGGATTTTGACTCCGTAACAGCTATTCGTGTCCACGGGATTGTCAAGGATCTTGGATCATTGATGCTTCTCAGTTGGTTGTTCCTTGCAAGAACCCTCAGATTGAATTAATAGCCAGTTGTTTTCATTTCATTGCTCCATTTAGTTAGTAATATGTCATTATTTTCCGTTTTATTTAAATTATTTATTTAATAGTAACTCAAACCTTAGGCGGTACTCCATCCTGCGACTTTTGGCTGGAAATCATGTTATATGTTGTCAAACCCAAATGTTATGCCTGCCATTTAACATTTTTATATTTTTCGTCGGAACAAGAATACCCATTTAAAGTTTATGGGAAATAGTGAAATAATAGTCGATTAAATGAAACAAACTCCGGTAATTCACAGAAGAAAAAAGGCGCAAATCGCTGTGTGTGGTAATTTAAGCGGAGGTGACATTTATTGGGAAAATATTCGGAGGCTTTACTGTGGAAATGTGGCAGGGAGTAGCCAATATATCATCTGAATTAATTCCTTTCCTGGAGTTGGCGTCATTTCCATATTTTGTCCCGTGCATTTCCCTGAATTACACTGGTGTTTAGAGGGGTGAACACATTTTTGTGTGCACTCCCACGAGAAAGTCGAGGATGAAATCCAGTGGACCCTTGGGTGTGCTCTCTTCAGAGTTGTGTAACGTGTCGTGAGTCATGTTTCCTTGCCCTTATCCTCCCTCTCAGCCTCCTATATACCACCTTACATGCTAATGAGTTGAAAATTATTTTGATTCGCCTCTTAGTAGGACGTTTCAATGCCAGTCTGAATTGCAAGCACCTCACGCGCCCGCTATCCCCTTTAGCCCCCTCATTCTGTTCTTAGCTTCATTCACACCCGTTTTTATGGGGAGAACTGATTCTGCCCGGGCTGGGGGTGGTTTCAGGGGATAAGAGAGAGAGAGAGTGTGTGTGTAGGGGAGGAGTTCGAGGGCCCTCTGCGGGAAGAACGTTACGATCGAGCGGGAGAAATTAAAGAGAAATATATGGGGGCCAAAGGTTTTCCTTTTTTTTGGATCGGAGGAGAGCGTGATGGGGAGGAAAGAGGGAGAAGGGTCGAATTGGGGAGGGAAAGACGAGAGGAGGGTTTGGAAGAGGGAAAAGATGTATGTAACCAGCAACCTTTCCTCTTCAATACCCATTCCGGAAGATCTACTCTTCCTACCCTACCTCTCTCTCTCTGCGATGCCTCTAGCCCCAATCCCTCTTCCTCTTTCCCTTTCTCACTTCGTCTCTCCTTCGGACGCTCGGCAATAGCCGCTCCCCTGCATCCCTCGCCTTCCCTTTTGGTCTCTCATCCCACCCGTCGTTTCCATCTCCCTTTCCCCCGCCCCCTCGCCTGCAACCACGGTCGCGCAGTTGAGGGCGCTTTTTCTCCTGTCGTTAGCATATTCACGCTCCCGGGCTGGAAAAAAAACAACCTACAGGGAGGGAATTGTTATATACGAGTACGTGTATAGGTGTGGGCGTGGGGGCATTGGAGGGAGATGAACTTAGGGCGATGGGCGGGAGTGTGGTGAACTGGTGAAATGCACATCGGAGTAAGTCGTTTCGAGGGTCTTTTGTGCTCTCAAGGTAGCCTTCTTTCTTATCTTACTCTCTCCCTTCTTCCGCGCCGCCCTTTCGATTTCGCCTTTTATATTTTACATTTTCATTCTCCTTGCCTCTTCCTTTTCTTGTTTGCAATTATGTTCGTGCATTTTCTGAGCCTAAGAGGTTTTTATTCCCCGAAATCAAGGGCGTATTCCGGTAATTTCTCATCCATTTTCGATAGTTGAAATTACCTAGTTGAGTTTTTTCTTTAACTTCTGAGGCTCGTCTTTGTGTAAGATAACTACTCGTTGTCTTGGCTTCATCTGAAAAGTCTCATAAACTGCTCATTTTACTCCTAGAAATGCTGTGAAACGAGGCTGTTTGTAGATCGATACACAACCTACCAAATTAGCTGTCACAATTCTACTTCTATGCCAGACTTTGTCTGTTCAGTTTTCAAGTTCAAATTTTTTCCATCCTCTTTGGATTCTTACGTATACCTTCGTTACTTGTGTATCCACTTCTAATGCCCTATTAGATATCCGTTATTTGCGCCTTGTCACGTTAGAAAATCCAAAGGAAAAATAAATTAATTCAAAATTTAAATATGAATATTTTTCATGACAGTTAAACAGAGAAAATAGGCTTATGTTTTTGTTCACTTCTTAAAGACGCACAATAATCCTTCCCGTCGTTAAATTTGAAGATCTTAGTGGAGAAGAATTGGTTCCTTGTATTTTGCAAGCTCCATACTTCTGTTTTCTATGCCTCCCGCTAGACGTAGCTTCTGTAGTAATTATCGATTCTCCCGTATTCAGCCTCGGCATCTTCTTTCGTAAATCTCAAAATCTTAGTCTTCGTTAATCGGTCTTCATTTTGTTTGTTATAGTCCATTCAGTTTACTGTAATCCATTTACGATAGAACAACGGATTTTTTCGAAAAAAGACTGATTGAATTAGTGTTCTATATAGAGTTTAAATATAAGAAGACTGGGAAACTTCATCAAAGGAATAAATAACCGGAAAGGCATGGAGGCATAGATGAAATAAACACGTGCCTCTCCTTAACTATCCCAGCGTTTCTTTTACTCCTTTTCTACACCGTCCTCTTCATCGTAGTCCTTCTACTACTCTTTCCACTCCATTTTTCACTTTAGACCATGCCTCTCATCCTCCATTCTTTTACCGCATTTATTGCTTTTGTATCCTGGTCTCTGAATCTCATCATGCGAAAGAACGGCACCATTGGCATTACCACAATCTCAAGTCCATCAAAGAGTGAGACCATCACCAACCACCATTTAGGTTTTACAGCAATTCATCATCACCTCTCATGTTAGAAATAAAGTCAATGGTCTTTATCTGGAACTATATCCGTACTTACGCGGAACGGGTCACCATTATTAAAGTACGCTTGTCTTTTTAGGGTATTTGTATGTTTCGCGTGTGGAACAATTTTAGTTTTGCCCGAAAGACTATTTAGATGGCTCCATTTTATTGATAGAAAGAAATAATCATTGAAAAGTTTCTTTTGTATTTTTTCTAGAGAGCTATTTGTATTAAAATCAGTGTGCTTTCATATTCAGCGTCTTTTTGTGAATTTAATTTCTTTCACTTTCCTAGGGTAGGTATTCTCCAATTTTTTTTTCTTGCACTATTGATGTTTCGTCTAAGTGTTTTTACCTTTTTATTTTTCCATTCTCTTTTCCTTGAATGAAGAATTTTTAATTTATATTAAGAACGACCTAAGCACCCAACGCTATTTATTGTGCCACGTACCCTCCGTTTTGAATAGCGTTCTCGAGTCATGGATGGCATCCATTTCTCTTCTCCATGCTAATTCTCTATTTTCTCGGCCTCTTTCTCCCCGCAACCGAAGCGACTAACGAGTCACTGAAAAGAAAAAAAAAACAGATTTCGTAGTGCCCACCAGGAATTGAGATAATTCAAGATACCGCTACGGGGCAGATGCTTTTAATGCAAGGCAATGCATGTCACGGAGAAAATTTAGTCCCTATGAGTCAAGAAAAACGTCCTTGGCGGTCTTCCGTTTCTCTTTCTCACTCTTTCTTTATGTACCTAGTATATGTTAGTGTTTACCTACTGCTGAGAATCTCTCTATCTTTTTCCTGCATCATACCGTGTTCTGTGTACATGGGTGATTCTACGTGTGCACAATAATATATGGCTCCCCAGGCCGCGCTTATGCACACGGTGTTAGACAAGAGTGTACTTGGCAATGGGGTGTGGTTTTTCTGAGTTCCTCGCTGAGCACTTGGAGCGGAGGAAGGTATATTCGAGTTTTAAATGTATCACGTGGCGCTCATCTTGCGTAGGAACCTTTTCTTGTCATCATTCCCATTTCACCTTCACCTTTTCCTCTTTTCAAGTCTGCTGAGTATTCCTATGTTATTATCCCCTCACCCATGCTCTACCATCGCCCCTCCATCCGTCTTTTAAAATTCCTTAAGTCATTTTAAAAGTCCATGCACTTTATATCTTTTTTGGCATGTATGGATTTACAACCTCATTCCCTGCCTCCCCAACTTCTGCAATCCAGTTATTTGCGTCCTTTTCCCAATCTTTCCGCGTTTCTCTTTAGCGTACATCTTTAGAATTACGATTAAATGTTGTAGTAAGATCACTGCCAAATTATTATAATATATCGCGTGATTTTAACACGATTTGCATTAGCAGAAACACGATTCTTTTAAAAGCGGTATCATTTATGGCAAGGTTTATTTGACATTCAAGGTAAGGAGAAGTGCGTTTCACACCGTATGAATTTTGTCGATAGTGGTCTTAGGAGTAGGTACAAGGTTTCCTAACCAGCCTTGAATGTACAGTACACCAATATCCTTTCATCTATATGTACGTTTTACCCAGCGACGATACGTAAGGGCGTGTGATAGGGGTTGATTTGACACCAGCCGTTGAGGTTAGCAGGAAGAAACCTCGTTAATTAATCTGATATTTTCGAAATAATTATACTTTGATTGCTTTGTATTCGTGTATTGTGCGTGGGATAAACGAATTCTCGTACCGTTTATTTCGAAAATTAATCCCTCTTAATGTAGCCTTTCTGTCTGTCCTGCGAACGTCGTATGGGGTTAGGAATATGTCTACAATGTCAAATATTCGAATTCGTATGAACTGAATTTTTTTTTACAACTTTATGGACTTGCGAAAAGCCTAGTCTCCGAAGTATCCCAATCTTCAGTTTTGAAATAGCCGAGTGACACTCTGCGTTCATACGAGTTTGTTACAAAACGCACTGATTTCCTTTGAATCTTATTCAGTTCCCGATTAAATTTTTTATTCATTGGAACCCAGATGCGTGGTGCATAGGTCCAGGTGAGGCATTACAAGTGCGAAATAACAGCTTTCTTTTATTTTTTCACTCGACCACTTTCCTACGGTTCGGTTGATAAATCCCAGGCTTCCCAATGCTGTGCCACAATCATTCCAAACATGAACCCCGATGATAGATTTGAAGGAAGAATGATTAACTTCTCGTGCAACACTATGTCTACTCCGCCAATATTATAGATTATTTGAAATGATTTTTGATTTTACTTTAACGTTTTTTGCCAGAATAATGGTGCATTTTTTGATTTAGTTATAGCCCCCAGATTGGACTCCAAGAATTGATAAAATCAAGATCGGTTGGAAGTGACTCATTCTCTTGTTTTTGTACTTATTTCTTGATAGAAAACTGCGTCATCAGCACATTATGTCAGATCACTGGAAATTTTGTCACTAATATTAATGATATAAATTAGGAATAACACTTTCGAGTGGAACACATGAGGTCGCTCCAACCATATCAGAAATGCTTCTGTCGATGACTCCTATCTGTTCTATTTATATTAGGCGACCGCTGAGCTTCAACACATCACTCTGATCTCTGAAGCGATCGTTTGTAACTAATGTGAATTTCTCATTTAACCTTGAATTGCTTCACTTAGAAGATATTAAAACAATTTGTTTGATCAATGGTCATTTGTTTTTGCTGCATGATTAAATATGCTTCAAAAAATTGTTTCTTGAAAACCACCTATTTTTAGCTTCACGAATGCTTATGTATATGTTGCGGGTTTAAACGGAATTCATGAGTTCATAACTTTTATGCATTTATTAGTCTCATATGTTTGCTAAATAAGTTAAATACTAGAGCATTGTCCTTTATCCATTATTTATGCATGCTTGTATCAGCTGTATTATCCTAGTGAAGTTGTTAAATGATAAAGTTCTTTTAGTAAGTGATAATGATGGAGCGTATTCATGTACGATCTTATATTAATTTAGACTTGACTTTTAGAATTGAATTTCTTTTTTTTTTAGCTTTCGCCTATTGCCAGTTATCTCACAAAGGTTTAATAAAATTCTTATTCCATTTTCCTTCTCGGAAATTCCCTCCCAGCTTCGCTTCCGGGATTTCTTTAACTAAGGTAATGAAACAGATTCCAATTTTCTTGCTCTGTAGGCTCAGCTCTCTTGAATTTCCGCATCGGACTACGAGCCCTGGAAAGTGGGTGTGTGACTGATGCCATTATTGGAAAACTCATACAGTGCATCTAGATTGTTGCATTGACTTCAGTCGACCGGTTTGTATTTCATGTCGAAGGAATCTGTATCTTAGTGATTAATACTCATCCTTTTCATAATAATTTTCATTCTGGCTTTCACGAACACGAACAAATGTAGACTAGCCATTTAAACTCACCCTTCCTTCATTTTGTACTACATAATGACAGACTCCGCCCGAATCGCCGCCTAGAAATGTCGGAACTTTTTATTTAGTATCATGACGTGGATTAGAACGCTACTTATCAAACTGATCCTGAACAAAGGCCTGCCCGAGTGTGTTAAAACATTGGATTGAGAAATAACGATTTATTTGGGAATAATAGTCAATAAAAGTTCTAAAACATGATTTAGTACTTACAGGAAATAACCAGCATAGATTTAGGAAGGGCAACTTCGTTGCGAGACACACTTGGCTTTATTTGTACACGGTAGCTACGTTTCCCTTGACTGTGATACTGAGGTTGACGCGGTATTCAATACTTTGGAATGTATTTGATGAAGATCTTCATGGTATATTGATCTTGAAGTTGGAAACTAATGGAATAAATAAAAAAACATTGAATGTTGAGTTGCAGAATTTTTAATTCTGCCTGATTAAATAACCAATATATACGGTATTATGTTTAATACTTTCAAAGCCTCATCAGGAATTTCCAAGGGACCGTTATTGGTCCCCGTATTGTTATTATCATGTATTAGAAACATTTTTGGTATTAGTACCTTAAGAATCAGTTAACTTTGACTTTTGGAGGATGAATATTTTGCCTGAGTGATTATATGGTATAAATGAAACCTAAATCATAGCCACTGAATCTGTGAAATACTTAGGTGATACCTTCGCCTAGGACCTATCGTGGGGTTAATGGATATGGGGAATATGCGTGCAAACCAACGCAAAACTATGATCTATTAAACAATACGATGGATGTAAATACGATGAGAAGACGAATGAGCGTTGTAAATTTACCTTGTTAGGCCCGAGAGCGAGAAGACGCTGCCAGTGAATGGGATCCAGAAGAAGTAGCTTTGATAGCTCATCATTGAATAGTTTTTGGTGAAGAGCAGATAAGTTTGTAAAGGTGCTATGATTTGTTTGTTTATGAGTCCAACTTGTGAGGAAAATTGGGTTGGGAATCGACTCGATATGTATTTTTGCGCGCTTACATCGGAGATTACATGTTAAGTGAAATTGTTTTCAACAACTCCTCACGTATGGCATGTTATGTGATATTTGCGCAGAATCTTTCTCCGATTGAAATTGCAAGATGGAGTGTTTGTAAAGCGGTTTTTTGGGTTAGTGGTATGAATTAATGTGGAGACACCCCTTTCTATACCTACACACCTGCAGTAGCTTGTGGATTACGAGTAAGCATTGGTGCCAAACCCATCATATACGTCTACAAATTATACCGCAAATCACCTTGAGGGTGTGTTGTACGGGGTAAACCATCTTCAAACATGCAGCAAAGGATACGGTACTTAGTAACAAGAAAAAGTGGCGTTAGATTGACATTCACTAGCAATGTGCAATTAAATGATTAGGTAGTTACAATGACGGAATATAGTTTTCATTAAATGGTTAATCAATGGTGCAGGCATTATTAATGGGTTATTTACGCAGGAGAGATTCGAAGCAAACCCTTATACACTTCTTGAGAAGAAAAATTAATTTTGCTGTCCCACAAGAATAGGTCGTATCTGCTACCAGTTTGGGCAGTCACTATCATCTTCTGGTATTAATCATGGTATCACATGTACACTTAAGTTCATAGTGTGGAGTGTGAGTCTCATATACTCGTGTGGGTGGGATAGAAGCGGGGCAGATCGGAGGTTGGTGTTAATAGGTTTGGATTCGAAAAGAAGTTGGCTCCGAGCAGTTCTTGCTCGACATGGCATAGGGATGGGGGAAGCACTTTACCGGAGAATCAGAATGGCGATAGGGAATTTCACCTTGGGAGTTAAAATGTTTTGTACAAAAGAGGTTAAAGTTTGTGAGGTTAAAGAATGCTTAAGAGGATGATTGAGGGACGTGAATATTGGAAAAGAACGATGAAGGGAAGAAATTAGTATTTTAGATCTTATGCAGGGAGACAGAGGATGCGGGAGCTTGAAACGGACACAATGTAGAGAATACGGATTTTTATCAAGGAAGGGATTACATTACCCATGCGACTGGGGGCAGTTAAAAATGTTCTCAAATAAAATCATAGGTTGCCGGAAGATCAGCTAATGATGATTGATTACCATTAATGAATGAAAATATATATTCCTTTACGCCTTCATGGCCCCATAAAAGGAATACTCCATGTTATTTTAAAGTGTAAATTATTTTCTTCTACCTGCCTCATGTCAAGATCAAACCTAATGAATTAGGACCGTATTTTGGGTTAATCTCTGTTTTATCTCTTGCTTTATAAGGTCGGTGAATTCTGTTTCTAAATTATTGTCCAACGAGATGAAAACTTGGTCCCACGCAGGATGTGATAACCCTTGTGATTAGCACAATATGTAAAGTTACAGAATATTAAATCGTAAGGAACAATAGGCGTAGAAATAGGGTGAATGATCGGTATATCGAAGGTGGGTTAAATATCTCCAGAGGAGACTTCCATTCAACGTACACGCCTTCTGTGTGATAATTTCCCCTAATTAATATCCGTTTTTTAATGCCGCTACCAAAGTTTTGGGACTTTCCGAGTCATGATTTCAGTCTTTTATGGTTAATGTTTTCGGGTTTGTCGATTTACTCTAAACGGAGATCTTCAGAATTCTAAATCACTGATGAATGTAAACTCCAATGAATGTTAAATGTACCATTCTATATGGAAGATGTTTACAGGCGGATCACACATTAGAGGTACAAGTCTCCCCAATTAGAAGATGATAGTAACTCTAGTTCTGGCATATCCACCGATCTACGCGTCTTTGTATTATTTTATTCATGAAAGATTCCGATAATTAACTACTTTATGACTGCTCTCAATAGTGTTTTATTTCGCCTTCAGCCTTAATAAAACTTTGATATCGACATGCTCCAGGCTGCTGGAATATTGCCTGGATGTGTAATTTATTACAATTATACTCGAATATTTTATTTCTTCAAATTAATTGCTTGGGAATCACTGGTTTTCTTTCTCCCAATCATTTTTATGGGATGATCTCTGCCACTTCGAATCCACGCCCTTAAAATAATCACCTTTCTTTCTATCGTGGTGTCTTCTCCAAGACATATTTTTCTCACGCCATCAGTGTTTTCTCTCTCTCTTTCTCCCGCCCCTTTCTTTCCTTTCCAATTACTTGTCCGTCTTCATTAAAAACTCACCTTCGATATTCAGCCCCGAATTTTCATTAAGGCTTTTCTCCCAACCCAATCCTCGTAAACTCGCCTCACCTGCCTGGAGGGATTTAATATCTGTCGACTTTCGATTCCTATCTATCTCCGCCTTCTTCCCCGTTTCCTTATTGCTGTACCGCAGTCTTTTCTAATCATTTTCATTACTTCTTTCCCCTTATTATACGGCCTGCCAGTAGTTTTTGCATGGCAATCATTCCTCATTTGAACCCCTTGTGCTTTATCTTCTCTACTCCTCTTAAATTTTCTCTCCCTATTTTTTGACCAGTTGTCTTGCTTATCCTGATAGTTCGCACAAGAGGACACTTAACAAAAAACATAGATACACGAAAAAAGGAGACTATATATATATATATATATTGTGTGAACACACATATATATATATATATATATATATATGTTCACACAAAATGAGCGACATACAAATGACAATAAAACTGGTCCACGCCTGTGACCAGTAAAATGTTTATAAGGGCTTCGTTTCGTTCTTTAGGGGACCCATACGCACGTCCTAGCGCTCTCGTTAGTTTCTCTCTTTTCGCCGTATTTTCCCTTTATTTCCCTCAGTTCTCTGCCTCATCCCATTCTTTAGATCCTCTTCGTTGTCTCTTGATCTTTCGCCCAACTCTGTTTTCACCGTGTCCTTAACTCCTCTCCAATTCGCCTGCATAGCATCCATCCTTTATCCTGGCAGATCTCGAAAAACTTTGACTACTCCAGACCTTATCCGTCCGCGTGCTGAGAATCAAGCTGCCGTTTCTTATTTAAGGCTTTTTGTCTTTCTTCCCTCTTGGGGATGCTCGTCTCTTCTCTTTTCCTCCCTTGCGTCCGATTCCTGCTCCTTCCAGGACCTTCTCAGGGAATAAAATATTACCCGGGCCCCGTGATATTCTCCTAGTGATTTTCTCTCTCTCTCTGCCACACTCATTCCCTTAGTTCTCGCATTCCAGGCTGTTATTTATGCTCATTAATATGGCTCGTAGAGTGTGAGAACAGCCCAGAAATTCGGAGGTATCGTGGATTTATTCCATCCCATTGTGGTATTCGGTATTTTTTGTCCGAGAAACGCGGCCTCGTGGTTTTCTATTTCTCACTTTCTCTTTAGATTTTGGATCTTAACATCATGTTATTTCCTTCGCAAAAAGTCTTTTTAGTAAAAATGTTCTTTCCTAATTGTTCATGTACTGAAAAAGTCCGTTGGCACAACGGTGTAAATTTCGTGGTGATTTTCAAGTTCATCTGCTCGTTCACATTTTCTTGTTTGCTTGCAGAGTTTGGTATCCCATTCATTCAAAACGTTGTTGAGAATAGAATTAACATACGCTGATGAAATCAAATGACCACCTCTTTAATGGTGGTGAGAAATACGGCATTAGTGATACTGTTAGAAACGATGGACGCAAGAACCTACTGCATGCGCGTTCTTTTGAAACCTACTCTTCTACATATACTTACATCAACAGACTTCTGAATACTTAGTAAATGTGGGAGTGTCAGTAATGGTATCTCACTGCAGTAATGTTTATATTTTAATTTAATATTTCCCCTCCTTATCAAAATTATCCATTTTGACCACAATTTATTCCATAAATGACCATAAAGCATATTAGGTCGTGCTATTGGAACTGAGGCAAAATTTACTTATCCCCTCGTGTTGCAGTGGCGGGAAAAAAAATGAATTTCCAGTCGTAAATTTCATCGGAGAAGTTATCCGGTTGCATTATCATTTTTTGGTTATGGATTTTTGTTGTGTTACTATAACTGAGATATGATCGCGCCGTGAACTCATCAATAGAAACTCCTTTTCCTGATGGATTTTCATACAGATTCACAGTTAGATTCGTGCAGTAACTCTTAAGTTAGCTTGTATTTATTACCCACCGAGCCCATTGGTAAACTGTCTTTCGGGATCTGGATTTAGGTCTCGATTACGACTACTGTAAAATCTATGTCTCACTCAAGCACGTAGTACCCTCAGCCGGAAATAACTTGGTAGGTATCTTGGCTCCTCGGAGTGAAATGGATTCAATTTATAGCTGGTAATGATAGTTATTCAAATCTTACCCACCACTTTCCTCCGCGCAGTATGAATTTATTGGACCGGTTTTTCCTCCCGTGTATGTAATAAAATATATATAAACCAAGCAATAGGTGAATTTCAATGAATTATATTTATTTTTCATAAATTATTTAACATGGAATTATTAATTATTAAAGAAGAAATTCTTAGAATATCACTTTCCAGTAATACTACATTCTGATTACAATATAGGTTATCATCGGAACCTTAGCTGCTGAAAGCTGCTCATAAAAATGACAATATGTAATGACATACTTTTGGCACATTTTATTGAGAATTGATGGTTTTCCAATTCTCGACTACACCGTTTATTAATTTAAAATCACCAAAGAGTGACTTTTCTGGGGAATTCTGATCCTCCTGTGGGCCAACTTACAAATATAACTTCGATATCCGACGTGATATTCTCGTATTCCTCTTTTTTTACGTTTCAGTGAACGCGTGAATATGCAGAAAGATGTTGAAGTTTCTTCAGGCCTATTTGTTTGCCTCTGACAGCCCCGGAGTAGTCGCGCAGCCATTTTATTTGCACTGAGAAAAAATCATAAGAACACAGGATGATACTATCTTCTTGTTGTACTAAAGATAGCCTCGAACAATTTTGCGTTGCATTTTTATGGACGCTGACCGAGGAACTTCACAGATTTCTCGTGTCTCTGACCTATTTAGGGACATTCTTTCGCTTTTTTCACTCACTCACTCATTCTCTCTTCCCTTTCCCCTTAGTCCTCAGCCAATCCGACCTGTCCGAGGTTGTCGAGAGGAAACACGGCGGAGAAATGGAGACAAAAAGGGACAAGACTTGAAATAGTCTCTCTCTCTCTCTTTTTCTGTATCTCTGGGTGGGAGACGTGCGCCTCTTGCGCGCTGGAAGAGAGGGATTAGGGAAGCGGGGGATGAGAGAGAGAGAGAGGGAGACAGCGAAAGAGTGAGAGAATGGAGAATTGCCGACGGCAGTGACAAAAGATTTGAGGTCTTAAGAGGGAGAGGGAAAATTTCTCGGGCGCTCGCACGTACACATTCGCTTTCTCTCCATGGCACTCACACGGGCGCGCAAACTCACACGAACTAGTTTTTTTTCGCACTCCCGCGCACTCCTTTCGACCATATCCAATTTTAAGACTTCCGTCGCAAGCGCCGGTGGGCGCCAAATGGGTCCATATTCCTCCACTGCCTCTCTCTCTCTCTCTGTCTTCATCTCTCCTTCCTTCCCATGCCGTCTCCATCCCATCTCGACCATCCTCACTCTCACATCCATGCACCATCTCCCTCCCGGGCATCCCTCCTTCCCTTTGCCTCTCTTCCTTACTCGCGGTTCCAGCCTGAGAGAATGGGTGTTCGCGGGACGAGGCGTGCTTTTGGAGGGTATGGGATTCGTGTGTGTCCTGAGAGATATGAATCTGGGATGGATAGAACGGAGTGCGCGGGGAAGGAGAGGACGAGGAATGGAGTGGAGGCCACGAGATAGGGTATAGACTATTACTGGCTCGGGGCCCACTCTGGCGGGGTCCTCGTAAGTTCATCGCTCCTCGCTCACGCTTTCCTACCACCTTCGACCACCACTATCACAGCCGTCCGTGGCGCAAGCGTCGCCGCAACTTACTAACCGCATCTCCTTAACCATTCGATTTTTCATCCAGCTCCAAAAGGACTTTTTTCATCTTTTCTTGCGCGTATTTCGACTTATCTCCCTTCTCCCCTTCACCTGCAACTCTCTCAGTTGGTACGTACGAGCTGGAATTTTTTCGCCAGTGGTATTTTTATGGTTTTTTCGTCTCTTTTTGTGGAGTCGTCCACTCCAGTCTAAATATCATCTCTTCCGCGGCTTATCTGCTTCCGCCTCTCTGCGGTCTCGCCTCTCTTATAATGCTTTCCGTAAATCGCTCTTATTTAATAATCTTCGGGAGAGGAAGAGAGAATTCAACGGCCTCATGGGATGAATAGAAGTTGCTCACATCCAGTTTTCGCCCTTATGTTTAGATTTTTTATGCATTCATTCATGTCTGCCTTTAAGGAATTGAAATAGGCACCCTAAGGAGGTCTTATAGGTAAAAATTTGGTGATTTTAGGGCAGATAAGCGTTGTAGGTCGAGAAACCAGAACGAGGACCCCAATCAGGAGGAAAGCTAGCAAGCAACCTTAAGAAAAGCAAGGGGAGTTCGGAAACATTTGTGACGTTCTGAATGCGTAATATTGGGGCCGTGTAGTTTAAGCAGGTCCTAGGATAGGTAGCTCACGCAAAATTAATTTATGTCATGTTCAAAAACGCTCACTTTTCCTGTGCAATTTGCGATAACAGAAATGGTTAAGCCTCTTGAATTCGTATTTTTCTCCTCATGATCTAGTTTTCCTTTGATGGCAAAATTATTGAAAAATTCATATCCCTTAATTTCGATTTATATCTTATTATTACTCCTGCGACACTTCTCTGTAGCATGAAACAGGAAGTACAAATTTTCCATCCAAACCTACTGAGTTTCAGGTATCGTTTTTTCTGAAGGGGTTATTATTTGACATCCATTTTTGACTTAGATAGGCTAGAGAATACCTTATTTTGTGGCATTTGTATATTATAAATAACCTTCATGATTGTAAATCGCACCTGTAAAATCTGTTCCGCTTCTCTCTAACCTATCTCTTCACGTCTCTTTTTCTCACAGGCAACCTTCTGTTATTATTGTTTAAATTAATAGGTTAGCGTGAGTAGGGAGGAAAATAATCTAAGTTCGGAATGACAGGTGATCAAGTGAAAGATGTGAATTTATAAGAAGAGATTAACAAAATAACCATAGATTAGTGGTGAGGGAAGGTAAGATACGACATATTCCGGCAGGGAATGTCCGGCAATGATAATCTAAAAACTTACCATTATAAGTTGAAGGCATACGATAAGCCTTATTTACAGTTAGCATGAATTTAGTCCACCCTTTTCTATAGATGGAATCACTCGTAGTATCCACCCTTTGGCGGTTAATTGCCCAAATACTCACTTAAAAATTCTCAAACGCCCATTAAAATAGCCCAGCGTAAGGCAATATTTTAAGGCAGTATCAGTAACTTGGTTTTTCATGTTAATTTATTACCTACGATACGGGTTTAATTGCATCTCATCATCATCAGATGATGCAGTGAATCCCAGGTCGTACATTATAAAGAAATGTGGGAAGTAAAGTTGCTGATTATGCTATTCTGAGCCATTCCATAGAGTAAGTGAACCATCAATTTTATTTTTGCAATAATTTATATTATAATGCGCCATGAAGAAAGATGTTCAATGAATGGCCGTCGTTTGAGGGAAAGTAAATTGAAAGAGCTGCAGCGGGATCGGTCAACATATGTGGAGCAAGAAGGTGGATGCAAAAGAGACGAAATACGTTAATATGTGGAGGTGAGATGATAGAAGGATCACGTTGAGAGCTGTGTGAAACCATTTAAGGTGATCAATTATGATATATATATGTGATAGTAGGCGTTGGCTTTATGGTGGCATTAATTATTTGAGATAATAATTTATCGTCACGTATTTAAAAAAAAATGATGAATTGTTCTTATTGATTTTCTGAATAGGAGTTCATATTTAGCATGAGTTTTTACACCCAAAGTTACAAGATTTGTCATAATTTGAAATATATGTGTTATACCCGAAGGTTGATCAGTAAAGAGAAAGGTGAGCCCCGCAAGTACTCCGCCTATCGGCGTGCTAAATTCTCGCATCGTTTGCTCGGCTAGTTCCTCGCACTGAGTCACCTGTGATTTCCCAGAAAGATATGGTACCCAGAAAATCATTCATCTTGGTTTAAATGCACGTATTTGGATTTGAAGTGAGACATCTGGTTAGTAGCCCAGCACTATTCACATGGCTACTACGTATCTTATTTATAAATATTTCCTCTCATCAATGTAATTAGTTATTTAAATCATGAATTAGGGCTTACTTAATTAAATTAAGAACAGTTGCTGATTAATGATTTATTGAGTTACTATTGTATCACCATCAGTGTGAGAATTTATTTATTTGTGGAAATTCTGGTCGAATGAAATTCGTAATTTTTCTTTTACTGCACATGAACGTTATACCATTATTCTTCAACCAACTGGTCTGTTGCTTCACTTGTCGTTTTATAATTGAAATTCTTCTGAATAAAATCATATCTCTCTGTTCTACGGTTAATTAAAGACGGATCAAATAATTATCTTAAAACTCATCTTACAATCGTTGAATTGAATATTGATGAACCAAAACGATTTTTTTATGGGCGCAATTTTTTTAAGCAATTTGTAATTCAATCAAAAGTTGAGTTTCCAAGTTGTAGCGGCTTTCTGGTGTAGAATTGCTTTTATCTCCATCTACGTAATACCCTGCGAGCCACCGCGAGGGTGTGTGACAGGTAAAAATCACCATACATGCACTACTGACATGCATGCATGAGCTAGAAGGATAGTACTTTCTTACCCATACATATTAACGTATTTATGCTGCTTTATATCCACTTCCTTGCTCCACATCTATTGACCGAACCCTTCCACTGCATCTTTTCCAATTTATTTTCCCTTCTACATTTCGGTGGTCTACGCGCTTGCAGATGTAGATGACTCGGAAACATGTTATGCAACCAGTAATGTAAATGATGAAGGAATAACGTGAGAATCGGTAAAATATTGTGGGCGCTGTGTGAAGATTCACATTTTGAGGTCTCCAGAGTGTAAATTAACCATGAAGCCATTACTGGATGACTATGTGTGGTTTGGCTGTATCACTTGATTTAATTCTTAGAGCGTAATCCGCAGTGATCAACTCAAAATTTCTCATAAATCGGTCATAATGATCATGAAGTCGTTAACTTGCATCGCAAATTGCTTTTTTTGAAATTCCCATCTTTAGCTCTGTAAATATTTTCTAATTTTGGTTTTAGATGTTTCGACACAGTAAAAAAACCTCCGAAAAATAACCAGAGTCGAGGAGCTACCGTCGCAAAAATCTTAAGCAAGGACGATAAATTTCAACACCCACCTCAAGCAAACGCTCACCCCTACCTACCGTGTTGACTCGAATTCTTCGAGGGTTTTCCCGTGTCTGTTATTTAAGAAATTACCATCATGGATTTAATTGCTAAAAAAATTTTCATTCGTCCACAAAGGCAGAGTTTGATGGGAGAATCAGCATCTACGGAAATTCGAGCTTCTGATCTTTGAAAGGATGGATATAATGTTGAGTGAAACGCCGGAAAAAATGCCGTTGCTTTTCATTAAAGCTTAAATATGATGCCCCGTTTTTTTCAATATCCGTAAGGATCTAGCAGATTGAGAATATATGTGTCTCCGCCTGTCAAGCGGTCGCCTGCCGATAAACTCGTGATGCAGGCGACCGTCGTCCACAGGAAGAAAACATGTTTTGACATCAACAATTTTTATCTTAGAACAATAACTTTCATCGTCATTTTTTGTCACAATGAAGCAACAAAAGAAAAAGTTTCTTATGCAAACCACTGTTGATAATAAAAAGAAAGTGAGAGAAAATTAACACTTTTGACGTTCCATTGGAAAAAACTGTACGGTCTGATTGAAAAAATCAACCTCTCGTTTTTAGATTATAACTAGTAACGTTTTTGCGCCACTTTCACAGCATATATGTTTCCTTCTTATATTTTGGTGCTTTGCACATGCCAAACAACTGAAAAACGATGAGGGTTTATCCGCTTCCCTTATGTTTTCAGTCTTGAACGAATACCTATTCTTGTAAAAAGTTTACGCTATATTCTTACACCGTCCACTCCTTCTCTCTCGTCAGAGGTAACAGTGTTCGTTATTTACCTTGAGATTTACGTTTCGGTTTTTTCTTCTTTCATTGTGCTGAAAAGAGGGCCAATTTTGGCCGAAATATGCGTACTTCAACCATTCCCGCACCAAGCTATTCTCACTCCGTTGCTAGTGTTTTCTTTCTCAACTAATGATGGCCTCAGCCGTATATGATATCTATCCGAGTTAGTCGTGTCCTTGAGTCATTTCCACACCTGGGATTCTGATTGATACATTTTGTATCCCTCCGTGGTAACTTGAGCGAGTGCAAGAAAGCTTGCGTTGCATTTTCTATATGCCTCCAGTGCAGTAGGATTCTCTTCCTACTGTAATAGTATCCAAATAATGTGTCATCTCTCTCATTACAGTTGAGTTTGATTATTTATTTGCCATAACAGTTTTGAGCACATGAACCGATAGATTGTTGTGTATTTTCGTCGATTGGTCCTATTGAAAAATCACTTGGCCACCAATCATTTGGTTAAATTTTGTTGAAGTATACTTGCATCTTTTTTCTGGCTCGTTTGCAACATTATCGATTCCACGGTATTCTTATTTTTTGCAGTTTGCGAACTGCTGCCATAAATTCCGATCTTAGGATGTTATCTCTCTTATACATGACCATATTAAATCTAATTTTCCTTTTCGACTACAATCACTCTGAGCCTTTCTCTTCAGAGTTGCTCTGATTATTCTTCCCATCTCTTGACTTTATTTTCATCTTCATGTGAATCATCGTCTTTATTGATGATTTTACTAATATGATTATGTTTGTAGATAGAAACGTCCATTAATGCCTCTGAATATATATTACATTCTTATATATTTTGATAAGTAATTGTTGGTGCTTGACTTCGTGAATAAAACGCAATTTTTTTAAGAAAAAATATTATGAACATTAATGGTATTGCCTACACATGAGATCATATTAACGATGTGGGATAATTTTCTAAATGAGTAATTTTCACGCCAGAAATTTATCATTAGCACTTAAATTCTAATGGTAATATAATAACAGCACGCTGGTTTATGAAGAGTGGATAGTACTTTTGAGGAAATATTTTTCGGTAATATAGTTGTTTCATTTTATGACCATAAATGCAATTTAAATGCTTCTATACCGAAAGAAATCACAAAAAAATTAGTTTGGACGTTTCTATAATCTTATGCCTATTTATTATTTGGTCATCATCAATGATAGAAATTCAACATTTCCCAGAAATGTTGTGAAGAATTTACAAAGTGCTTCGTTACTTAATGTCCTTTGCAGTTAATTAATAGTTTACAGTTCTGAAGTAAATTGATAATTTATTTTTGTTATCTGGTAGGTAACATACAATTGGTTTTTTACCCATTCTGGAATTTTCCATTTCGGAATTACTGTCAAAGAAACGCCCCTTTTTCGTTATTAATGAAGTTCTGAGACCGTAAAGTTAATTAACTTATTTTTTCTGCTCAGTATCGTAGACTTCATATTTACTCCAACTCCTAGTCAATGGCATGCTCCCAAAGCTTCCCTCATGCCTCGCAAGTGCCTTCGGCTGTTCATTCTCGTAGATGATGCCTGTGGAGAGATGCCCATACTCTAGCATGCGTTCGTGTATGCGGAGACGCAGCCAATTAGGGTGAGTGATGGGGTGTATGGGGATGATTATTGAATTGCAAGTGCAGCGTCGGGGAAGGGTGGCAAACTATCCTTAATTGTCGTCCATTAGTCAAACGCTTAGTTCATGCCATGCAACCTACACTTACTAGTTGCACTTTACGGAAACTGGTCTTTTTGAATTGCCGAATCTCCGCTGAAGTCTACAAAACAGATCTCCCAACGACATATTTGACAATTCACAAAAGAATTTAAAAGTTTTATTTTTTAAATTTCAGCTGTCAGAAAAATGTTTCCAGTATCCATATTTAAGCGTGGGAGGGCAAATTTGACCTAATTAAGAATTATATATTTCACCTATTACGGCGTCAGCGTGGTTTAAGCGGAAGAAAATCTTTCTTCTTCTTCGCGCGGTGTCTGTTTTGGGCGTTGGCAGTCATCGTGGTGGTACGTTATTTATCAGGAGCGGCTCGCAAAAGGCCTATCAATGTCATGTTGAAACCATACTGGAAGGATTATCTGCAACGATGTCCTCCTTCCTCGTTCTTTCCTGCCTTCTATATTTCCCTTAAGATTAGCTGTAACAATGGATCACTTTTATTCTTTCTGATAATGCGTCCAAGGTATTTTAATTTTTGCAATTTTATGTGGATTGGTTATTTCTCCTTATTGATTTTTTCTTGGTCATATGTATTATTAATGTGTTCTGTCCACGAATTTCGTAAAATATGTTGATACAGAAACGCTTCAAAAACTGCAAATTTCTATAGTAAAGTCTCCGTCCATGTCCAAGACTCAACTCCATATAAGGTTCAGGGAAAACGCAGCATTTCATGGCTCTGATTTTGTTACGCAATGAAAAATCATCTCTCTTTTCAATGTCTAATTTATAGTGATTGATCTCATGAATCCTTTCAATGGAACTAAAAACTCTTCTTTGGGTATCCCCGAAAGGAGGTAGATCACCAAGGTATCCCCCAAAAAGCATTACGGAAGATTAATTGCTCACAGGCTTGACTGACCTCCGCTTAAAATTTCTGTATTTTTTTGTATTGAGCTATTTTGAAGTGGTTTGGTGTACGAGGTGATTCATATGCAATTCGGCGGTCAATTTTACCGCCGTGAATTCTCCCGCTAGGCATATCCAATGATTGCCGGCAAAATTCCTTTGGATTCGGCCATGAAGGTAGATGGGATTTTTTAGGTTTGTTGGATAACGTTCCTGAATGAAATATCCGTGGGCAGAAGAAGAGAATTATAAGGAAAGAAATGTTAGAAGATGAAAAAGGAACCTTTTAATTTTTGACACGTGATAAATGTTGGTTTTTCTAATTCAGACAGTCTTCTGATAAAGCTACTTCGGTTTTTTTTAACAGGATGTCTTATACACTACATGACAAGAAACTTATTATGACTACCCGACGCGACACACAACAATGAGGTTGTCGTGACAAACAAACATACACAAAGATAAACATAAGCATCACAAAAAGCCATCCTTCACAATGCTTAATACTACGATATACTCAACAATAAAGTCTCTAATTATTATAAGAAATGGCGAAATGTCGTGGTTCCAAAGTTACTCAAGAGTTATGGCAACATATATTTGTCTCTCGTCGAAAAATGGCCAGTAGGTATATAAATATTTGATAAATTCACTATCTTGGAATAATACAGATAATGCTGTATTCCTTCGAGGCATGTGAAGAAAAATTCTTCTTCTTTAACATCTTATAATATTTATCTGAGAAGCTGCTGGAGAATCAATTTTTCTGCGGGTATTGCTAAATGCTTTTACTTACATACCGGTCTCTGTTCCAGTTACATGAGTGATGATCTACTATTTCTATCTAGTGATTTACGGTGAACTGCGGCTGGGTTTAAGGTCTTTATTTATCCCTTCATCTCTATGCGGCTCTCGTTATCTGCGCCTTCATTACAGTGATTTTGAATATATTTCTGTTTTATCATCTTGTTGTAATTTTGATCGTCACGATATGCCATTATGCTGGTCTTATTGAGTTTCACTCAGCTGTTTACACGCATGTGCTTATCATTCCAGATGATCTGCCGTCAGCACCCATACATTGTCATGTCTCTGTTGATTTACAGCCATAGTTGATTCACTGGCTATTGACAAGTTAGTAGGTCGGCGCCTAGATGTTTACGTTGCGTTGCTTCGTAATTGGTTTTCCCTCAATTATAAGTTTACTTCTCACCAGCATGTTAAAAGTAAACTTATAATTGAGCTAGACATGGCCATTCTATTATTATTATCAAACTATATTTTCTCATTACATTTCTATTTATACAGAAAGAAACTTCAAGAGCAGTCTATGAACAATATTTTTGGCTTCTACAACGATTGCTTCATTTTCTGCATCATGATGCAGGCGTCGCTCCATATTCTGCGTTTCGTCGTCTGCGATTTGATCAATTATGTGGTTTAAGAGAAATTTTATGTTTTTACTCCGAATGAATTCATGGTCTACTTTTAAAAATACTGATCTCAGAATTTAGGCATTATTCTGCTGACTTAGCGGTTCTGTTTGCACTAAGGGGCCATCCAAAGCGCGGATTTTCCTCTATTTTACTCCTCTTTACCGTTTTAACCCTCCGTAAAATTATCTAGGTTATGGAACACTGCAAATGAACCCTATCTGTTTCGTGTAAGATAAAACAGAATTTGTTTATATTTATCATATTTATTTATCGATACTACTATTTATTTACGAAATATTATTTGAATCATGATTATTATTTAAACAAATAATGAATTTCACAATATAACGTTCTCTCAGCGTAACTTAAGACAGCACCCCCCTCCTGCAACTGTCGGTAGTGCATCATAACGGTTGGATCGACCCTTCCCTTAGCATTGCGTAATTTAAGGACGTTTTGAATAATTTATCCTTGCCCTTAAGTGCTATTGAATGCATTGGCTATGGAGGAAAATCGGATGCTCTATCAAATCGTCAGTTCTTTTCTTGCGTAAATGTTATCATACATTATATTTACTCATTTCATATCCTAGAATGGAGTGGAAAACTGTTTTAACAATCGTGGGATCGATGACTGATGAAGATTATGTAGCCTCTTCAATAATTATTCAACTTGGTCTAGTGCTGGCCCCGTTTTACATTGACTTCCTGACGGTGCGTTTATTTTATGTGCCTGATCTCACGACTTCCATTCGCGTGAGTAGTTTGAGCCACAATTGATGTTCGAACCCGAAAAAGTATAACTCCTATATCCTAGCGCATGCATCGAAAGTTGCCGGGGAGAATGGGGCAAGATAGACATGACGGCAAATTGGTCTTTCGTGAAAACATGGAACGAAACTCGTGCATCGCAAAATATATTTCCTTGAATTGCTGCTCTTCCTCTTTCCTCGGCTTCCGATCCTCGGCCTTATAATTTTACAGGATATTGTATGCCTATTTTTGTGGTTCAGTTGTCGGCACCAGAAACTTTTCTCGGTTGCCTTTTCATGGCAGGGCATTATCGCGTCTTACGTGTTTTCATCGGTACGCGCGAACTTCAACCATGTGTGATTTAATATCCTAGCTATGTGTATTTTGCATTCAAATTGAGTCAAAATTCAAGATCGACGATAGTTTTTCCTGCAAATTTCCTAGATTATCCGTCTTCGTCTTCTGAATTCGAAACAACCCCGCGTGAGAAAAGTATAAGGCTCTATTTCGAGTCCAACGATTTCCCATGTCGGCGACCGCTATTTTTGTTTCCCATAGTTCAAATTCAAAGGAGCAGCCAGCTGCCATTCTTACGATCTCTCGATTTGCCCTCTCTCGTTTTTCTCACTCCAGGGTTCCAGCCTCTATCTCTCTCTATACCCCATTTCATCTTTCCCTCGACTCCCCCGCCCGCCTCAGTCCATCTTCTGTCTCTCGAACCCTAAAAAAATGAAAAATAAAAAAATCCGGGTCGGCCAAGCAATAAACCGCCCTTTATGGATCCAATCTTCGACTGTCTTTCCGAAGGGGCTGTATGCTGGTGGCATGGTGGGAGAGGAGGGGGTTGGAAGCGGTCACGAGGCCGCGGAAGTTTAGTTTTTTTCTTTTGATGCATTTTCTATCATATCGTTTCCATCCTTGTCTACGAAATTCCCTCTGAGTGAGATTCAACCGAGGTCACAAATGTTGTTTGTTATTTATACATTCAGGATAATTCATAGCTACGTTCATTCAATTTTGCAAGAATGCGGTGTGCCAGGCCAATTGTTAATGAAATAGTTTAGCCAATGAAGGGTCGTTCATAAAATGGCATGTGCACAATTATTTTTACATCTTTTAGACCTCCGCTTGACATAAATTTCATATTAAATGTACCGTTGAAGTATATAATCTTGGCTAGGTTGAATGAAATCTTATTTTCACGTGAGTTCTCTTTCAGAATTAGAGCTTACTTATTTGTGGGCGAATAATAAATGTTGTCAAATTTCTTTGACAAGCACTAGAATGTTTTTGTCCTAAGGTCAAAACTACGTGCAACCTATCCCGCATGTATATCATCAATCTCTACAGGCCAGTTCATAAATTCCTTGTTTTCCTCTTTGTATACACCTTGTCTTTGCAATGCACTAACATTTTTTTAGTGTAAGGCGATTTGTACGAGATATTAAATTCACCCTTGGAAAATTTTCTTACAGTGCTATAAGTAGCCTCACCAAAATATATTCATGAACACCAATTTTTAGTCTTTCTTACAATTTCCACCTAAATAAAAATTTTTTACAACATATGCATTTTTCTTTGTGTTAATCGAGTAAATATTCATTCTCATCATCATGAAACCTGAGATTTTAATGCAGCTCTCCACTCGATCTTTCTATTGGCGAACCTCTTTTTTTTACAAAATAATTCTCTTTAAGGCTTAGTGCTATTGACGGAGATTGGTGAACGTGATTGATTGGGAAGGTCGGTAGTCCAATTTTTCCGTGGCAAACGAACTGAATCCACAACGGTATTATTTGATGCTCATGCATCGTTATAAATTATCTCCAAGTCCTTTCAGTGCACACTTACTCTTTGAAGGCTACACTACTTTTGTGTCCCCTATCTGGTGCTGCCGTATCGCCACTTTTTGAGGCCAACGTGAAGGAGGAATGGAAATGCGAGTCAGAGTCCAGACGTCGCAGAGAAATGCTATTTTATAGCGGAAGTCTCTAAAACCGTTGTGATCTTCTTTTCGAAATTTTTTCCTCGTCGCCATTTTTTGACTCTCCCTTTTGTATTTTGACCCGAAGGAGGCGAGAAAAGACATTCTTGTTCCATCCAACAAAAGTTTCCCTCCCATTCCCTTTTTCCCCATGCATCGTGCTCTGTCCCTGTGTAACCTATGATCACTTATCCTTATTGCTTCCGCTCCTGTTATGGTGGAACGCCGCAGCTGTAATGCACCGAAAGCAAATATATTAAGTTTTTTTAGTTGTTGTTTATGAAAACATTGTGAGAGGTTTGTTTTTGCTATTGTTATGGGCCGTGATGATTGGGCGTATTTCATATGCCCCCGACTCGGTCTCGTTGCGCTTACTATGCGTGTAGATTTATTTCATTAGTAGTCGCTCAGCTGAAGTTGTTTGAAAAGTTGGTCACAGAAATGTTACTTATTTATTTACTACTTATATAGTTTAGTAGTAAAATGGTAAATGTAGATAGATTGTAGTTAATAACTTAAAAGTCGGTGAATCTTTAACATCATCCTTTAACATACCTGTATAATAAAAAATAGAAATTATTTTCCAGTAAAGTAGTCGGCTCACTATATGTTCTATGCATGCACTGCGTATTCTTGCATAGTTTTTTTATTATATGTTCAGTATCCATTAATACGTTTTAAAGTGTTCTTTATGGCGAACAATTAGTGTTTACCTTCACATTAGTATTGTGCATATAATAATGAAAATTTGCTTCACAATGTAAGCCAACGAAGTAAAATAACTAAAATGCAAGTGCGAGTATGTAGAACTAGTGACGCATTTATAATTGTCAAGACTGTATTTAAACTGTAATAAATTACTAAGTAATTTTAAATTTATCGCTTGAAAAGAAAAATAGAAATATGTAGTTAATTGAAATGATAGACGTGAAAATCAAATTTGCATTTCAAAGTTATTTGTCCTTGCATGGATTTTCTATTATGCTCTGATTTTTGGACGATCGTAGGAACCAATTACCAATAAGCATTTTACTCAAGTAGTTTTCCCAATGCACGAATGCACCCAATCTTCGGTGAGTCACACATTCTGCTTGAATATCCGAATTGGAGCCTAACTTGTGCAAAAATTTGCCTTCAACTAAGTTATTCGTATACTTTTCATCTTTGTCTGCAACCAAGGTAATCTAAGCATTGCATCATAATTTTGAAATATACTGTCTAGGTTAAATATTGGCAAAGTTCTTTCACAAATTTCGAAGAATTTAATTTTGATGAAAGTAGGGTACATTTTGTCCGCTGAATGGATAAAAGATATTCATTTTCCAAAATAATCTGAGTAAAGCCTTTAGTTTTAATTGGTGTATCATAGATATTCAAATTTTATTAATGCTTGCTTTAATAATGAAGCCTGAGGTCAATCTAAAGTCAACTCGCAAGTCCTCTGAAATGAGACTTAAATCAACAAAATGTTTCGAATTCGCTCTTTGAGGAGAGGAGTCGAGAAGCAAGTATTGCACCATTTATTTCCATAGGCAGTATTTGTGTTCGCATTTTGCAAGAACGTGAAAATTGAATCGTAGCTTTTAGAAACGGGCCCCAGATCGTGGTTTCAGACAGAGAAGGGAGTAGGGAAAATGTGAGGGAAAGTATCTCTTTTTCAAAGCAGGAGTCATTTATTAATTTCCCCTTTGACCCGTGCCACCTCGAACGTTCAGAGAATCCGCATAAACTCATTCAAATGATAAATCTCTAAATTCTAGAATTAATCTTCCGGGTAAAAAAAGGACGGAGAATCTCGGAGCGCTATTGCTGGAAAAATCAGGATTGATGTGCAACGTCGGGGTGGGGAAATATGTTCTGCGCCCAGGCTGAATAAAACGTAAGCTATAGAGGTTGGGTGTTGCCTATTGATTGCTATAGGTGAAAGAGGGGCTATCGCGGGGAAAGGGTTCAACAGAGGAGAGGGAGAGAGACTGGTAGGTGTATGAAGAAAGACAGGAATGGTGCATTGATATGCACACGCTGCTACCGAAAAGAGCTCGCTGCCTCGCCGCTGTAACCTTCCTACCTTCATCTTCATCCCCCACCTCGGTCCTTTCTTCCAACACGACCTACTTTCTCCGCGAGCGCAGAGCGCATACTGTGCTCCTCTTCTCTTGTGCAATCACAGATTTCCACCAGTTTCGCCGCACCCCCGCCCCCTCCTCCCCTTTTGACTCTCTCCAACCATCACTCCGTTCCCACTCCCTTCCCTCTCACACACCATCATTCAATCCGTTCCTCTGTTTCACCTCCCTCTCCCCGTCTTCTCCTTTCCTCCCACCTTACATCCTCTTCCGCACTCGCACACACCCAGAATCAGACTCCCTCTCTTGTCTCCCTCTGGCCGAAATATCGAGCCACCTTGCGGACTGCCTCGAAGGGAGCGCCCCCCACATTTGCTTTTTTCCCTCTTTCTCGGGGTGTTCGGTTAGTGAGAGAGAGAGGAGAGATTGAGGGAGATTATAACGAAAAGGTACACTGGGAGGACGGAAGGGACTTGCTTTTGAAAAGAAGTGTCCCCAAGGGAGGGAGAAAGTAGAGGTGAGAGGAAGAGTTTCAGGAAGGGAAGGATTAAAAGAAATAACGTAATGACGAAATTGAAGCCGAAAGATAAACCAAAATCCGAGGCGTTGAGATAATAGGAATCATACAGAGGAAAAAATATGAATGATATTTGGGTTAAGGTTTCCGTATAATGTTTTGTGTGACACTCAAGAAGAGTGTCACACAAAACATTAATTAAACATTAAACAAAACATGTTTTTTGAAGAGATTTAATTGTTTGTATCATCCTTGGTGGAGAATATAAATTCCCTAGTTTAGTTGGCTTCATTTTGGAGGAATACAAAAACATTTGCGGTGGAAAGAGAAGAAAAAATTATCTTTTTGTCAGAAAATTATTATTTTCTCTTTACTTTTCTCTTTAAAAGATTCTGGCTGAATAAAATCAAAAAAATATTTCAAAGGTGCCATTGGAATTAATTTACTTTTACAGCGTCAGAATATGAGATTATCTGGTTAGGAATTTGAATGCTTTCTGCATAAACTATACCTTTAAATTCTCATTTTTTACTGATCAGTCATTAGCTTAATTCTAAATTAGGGTTTGCAATTTGTATGTGGCGGGAATTTCCTCCCGATAGTGATCAATAAAGCCGTCGTAAAGCTAATCATCGCATTTTATGCAGAACTTGGCGATATATTTAAATTCAAATTTCGTCTGAAATTTTTTTAAATTTTCTATCACTTTAATTTCAAACTTGTTCACTGTATAACGCCAAGAATAGTGTTTAGTTTTTGTATACTGGGTTAATGTCTTAGAGCAAATAATTGAAAGGAAATATGTAATATATATATGTATATAGATAAATGCACATGAAAGCAAGGATTTGGTATATTTGATACTGATTTATAAGTATTATCTGCTATGTTTTTAGCTGCAATGCATAGTGTTATGCGGTGTAGCGAATGGCTGTGATTGATATTTTCCCTCAAATACCCCAATAGAACGCTGGCAGTACTACCCTGCATTTAACTATTGATATATATTCTTTTTTGGTCATAATATTTTTCGCATTATTTGAAAATTACTTATTTTGAAATTGCACTGTGGTCTCTTCGGATGCAGTTTCATTCCGCTCGCCTATCGCACCATAAATTGAAATTGGTGTTGTTTTCTTAAAACTAAGGTCTTTTTAAACTAAGGTCAAAGGATGTAAATAATCAGAGGAATCAAATCTACATGTAATATCCCGAAAATATGAAAATATTGATAAAAATAAAATCCAATCAACTATTAACAGTAATTTACCATTACTGGAAGTTTGAATGTAAGAGAACAATCCATTTCATAAAATTGAATTTTGTACTTATTTATTTATTTTAGGTGAAACATGCTGTATAAAAGCTGAGTGTTCGCTTGCTCCAACGAGATTTTGATGAAGTGCGAACAAAGTAATCGTCGAGAAACGACAGCAAACTCTTCGAGTGCTGTTGATTACTGCTCATTATATTCATGGAATGCATACCCTGAGACGTCGAGTCACCTTCATGTATCCCGGGAGTGTGCATCAAAGTCGTCAGGTAAAGTCATTGTCATTTTCCCTTTCTTTTCCCAACCTCAGCCAACACCGCATATGACAGCCTAAAACCCCTCGGACGGATGTAAAAAAAACTCTGGTTCACGAGTTAGCCGCGAGGAAAATTAACCGCAGCTTGCGGGTTTCACTCATGTGGGTAATCGTTCATGCGGCGAATGAGGCTCCCGAGACGAGATGCCGCGAGGAAGAGACGGACGGATCCAAAAGCTGTACTTGAGAGGAAGTACGGAAAAATGTTCAGGACCGTGGGGGTGTGAAGGAGGAGAGCCGGTGGAATGATCTCCGCGAGTGGTTGCACGCGAAACGAGAGAGTCCTGGGTTGGGTGTGGATGGGGGCGAAGGGTGGTTGTAAGGAGGGCGAGGTGAGTAGGAGGGGGCGGGGCAAAAGAGAGAGAGAGAGAATAGGTTGAATTTGTGGACGAGAGGCGGAGCGGAGGGTGGAAAAGGGAGCGGGAGTTTTTGGGCGAGGAGCTGAAGGGGAAAGAGGAAGGGGAGTTTGGGGTGAGCGGGCAGTTATGGGCCTTCTGTGGAAGCCTGACTGAGCCATTTCGAGTGCGAAATGGCCCGAAACGTACAACGAGAGTTAATGACCTCTGAATCATGGACGGATATTTGAGCGCTTTTTTTTATTTTCTTCTCGTACCCTAGGTGGGCACGTATTCTATTTATCTGTCGGTCTGTCCCTAAATATATGTATACATAAATCCCTTCATCTCTTCGCAGGTGTCTTACATCTTTATCATATTTCCTACCCTTGTCAAAAACTCTAAAAGTACCGCACGTTTGCGTTTCCATACCGTTAATTTCAATTGGGTTGAACTCCTATATGGTTAGAATATCGTGACCGAATTGGCGAAGTTAGGAAGAAAGAAAATGGCTCGTTTATTCTACGAAATGCTAATGATTAATATTGATTCGGCGTGAATACAGGGCGGGTATGCATATTCACCCTATGCCTGAATATAAGCATACTATAAACATCTTCATTACTACAGAAAGCTTGTATTTAATAATTACTCATTTAGTAATTTAGTGATTCAGTCCTTTCGGCCTGGCAAAAACAGAAAGTCGGCCAAATTGTATCATTTTGAGACTCATCCATGGCTCTATTTAGAACCCACCTTGCTCTACATGTACAAATGTCCTTGAGCATTCTGAAAAAATTCCCTTCCGTTTGAAAGTTTTCGATGATTGTGGTTGTGTTTCACAAGAGGTCAGCAGGAAATTTGCTGTTTGAATTATTTTTTCCTTGTTTTTCGAAACTCTGTGGTAATAACTGCATTTCAATTTAATTATCCGAAGTATCTTGTCAAAGGTTTTTACTAATTTTATCTGAGCAAACAATTTATCTCTTCATGATTATAGTGTGCTCTTAAATCTACGGGTTGATGGAAATTATTAAGCGTGATAAATCGATTCCTGAGAGTTTAAGCTTTAATAATTGTTGATAATGAATAATCTGTCAAAAACAGTACATTTTGCTTCTATGAAATATATTTAAATGCCACGAGATCATGCCAGTTAATTGATTATTGATATGATCCTTTAATTAATGGCTGATTGAGGTGTGGCCGGTCCTTTTATTAATGGCTGATAATGAGGTGTGGCCGCAAGATTCACACATCATGTATTATTGTATATTTGCCTGCATGAGAAAGGTATTAATTTCCCATGAAAATTGATGATGCAGTATTGTTTTTCGGACAATGCGCCGAAATTATTTCTCCAAATTTCTCTTCATCCTCTGATTCATTCATTATAAAAGTAAAATAGTTTAGTGCGGTGAAGAATATTATGAAGAGAAGTTTATTTGTTTCATTTGTTAAGCCCTAGTTGTTAATGTTGGTGTTGTAAACAGCGTCCACTATTGCTAATTTATCCATACTAATATATAAAAATGTAATGGTGTCTGTCTGTTGTCTGTCTGTTGCTCAATCACGCAAAAACTACTCGACAGATTGAGCTGAAATTTGGTATGTAGATAGGAAGTATGTCTGGGCAGAACATAGGCTATGTTAAAATACCCTTAGGGTCCCCAAAAGCCTCTTAGGTGGATCCTGGTGGTGCCTGGCATTGAGTTCGGTGCAGTGGTCTCATTTTTTGCTTATTTAAAGTACTTCCATTTAAAACAGAGGGATGGAATTTTTTTATCGGATGGCTGAATGAATGAAGTTTCTAATTCTTTCAATCAATTTTATATTACGCTTAGTATTTGTCTTAAAATCATATTTTTAGCTGAAAAATCTCACATTTTTCTCTGAAATCAACAATAGCATATTTCCTTGACAACCAGAGATCGGTGTGAATGTCCTTTGATTTTAAAAGGACATTCAAGACTCTAGCACTTAAATATCACGTTTTTCTGCAGGCACATGATAACACGCAGAAATTAATTCTATATAAGAGGGGCCCAGAGTCCCTAGGGTCCCATGTTTGACGTTTCTTAAGGTTTGAAAAGGAAGTTAAAAAAGAGAAACGAATAACGGTCACCGCCTCGTGGCGTTTCTCGGGTAATGTTAAGAACCGTAAAAAAAGTTTTCTTCCCAGAACGAGAGACGGGCCACATAGAATATGTTTAGAAGTACTTTGTGCTCTCGCTGCATGACCGTTTGGTTGGTGAACCTAAACGTGATTTGAGTCGGCAGATTAGGGTAATATAAAAATAGCTAAGCATTGATCTCACGATAAGTAGAGAATTAGCTAGTTCTACCTATCATGAGCTGTTCGGCAATGCGGATTCGCTAACCCGTTGTTTAATTAAAGGGGATAACACCATAATTTATGCTTGGTACGCAATCATTGTAAAACATTTGATGGATCACTTAAAAGTTTTGAAAAATCGAAAACTAAAGCATTAGGTTTTAAAAACGAATTATTCAGGATGAAAGCTTAAAAACGTTCCATGTTGTCTTTCAAATTCTCTAGATATTTTCATGTTTTACATGACCCTTTTCATATTCCTTGACTTTTCCCAGTTCTCCAGGTTTTTCGGACCTGTTGCAATCCTGCTATCTGTATAAAAATAGTAGAAATTTAGAAAATATTTTAAGCTGCTAAACGAGCAATTTGCAAGGGCTCTTCGTAAATAAAATCTAAGTTAGAAAGCAAGATTCCCTTCTGTACAAATAGAACTACATCATTTTTTCTAACTTTTTTCGATAGATCCAATGCATATTTACAACAAGTATACCCTGAAATATATATTCTTCTATATAAGTCTTTGAAACAAAAGCTTATACAGGCTACCATTTTGACTGGGTGCGCTAAAGGAGAGGAAGCTTTAATTCCTATCATTCCTTCAGACTTGCCATTCACATTCAAGCGTCTCCAGTTCCCAGTTAGAGTAGCCTTTTCTATGACAATAAATAAGTCACAAGGGCAGACTCTTCAAGTGGCTGACCTTCAAATGGAAAGCCACTGCTTCACGTACGGGCAGCTTTATGTGGCTTGCTCCCGCGTTTCGAGCGGCAATAACCTATTTATCAACACTCCCGAGGGAAAAGTTGTAAATATAGTGCATAAGTCTATTTTCTAATCAGTTGAAACGTATTCATGAATGATGATTAGTGTTTATCAACGTTTAACGAAAACAATTTTATTTAAAAAAGAAACAAAAAGATACACCAAGAAAAATTAAAAACTAAATCGATCAACTCCTCATGGTGTTTCCCGGGCAACGCTAAGAACCTCATAAATTTCATTTTAACCAAAACTACGAGCGGGTAACCACCTATAAATCTGGTTCAAAAATTGATTCATCTGCTTCGAAACTTCAATTTGTTTAAAGATCACGGATATTATAAAGACTTCACGATATTAAGATCCTGATAAAGATACTCAACCCACATATCAACGTTAAATAGAAAAACTCAATTAAGTCATTGAATGCTAATGTATGTATATACACAAGGGTAGCGATCAAGCTGTTAATTCACTCAAGATAAGGCTAAGAGAACCGAAAATTCGAGATGGCCATCTATCTTACGTGATGATGAGTTTGCGTGGGCCATTTTTGGATTTTCCGTGCATGAAAGAGGACAAACAGTCACTTATCTCTCCGTGCACCTGGAAAACGGTCAGCGTGTCTACTACAACGACCACTATGTACAACATAGGTCACCAACTCCTCAAATGACCACGCTAACAGTATTCTTCAGACAGTGGTTTTCTTACAAAACAAGTTCAGTATTTTTCACGCCCGTTGAATTTCAACGGGTAGCTTCCGCTAGTTAATAATAAAGCTATAGATAGCAATACAGCGTTGCGTAGCATATAGCGGTTGTTTTAATAAATACCTCGGATTTAGAATGAAAGCGGTTTGAAAGCATGCTGTTTCTTTTCTTTGAATGAAGATTATAGGACTTTTTAGGAACGCAGGTACATGTAACTTTCAATTTTTCTCCGAAAGTTTTGCTTTTTAAACAAGTTTAAATTATTAATGAAAAAACTGTGTTAAACGTTGTTTTAGAGTGTTTTGCAACTCCATTGGTAGCGAATTGGAAGGGTCCGATTCTTGCATGATGTATTTTCAGAGACCGTGAAATATTTTCAGTACGAGTCGCGCACATATTTTTGAAGAATAGGTACAATTGGAAAAGGATAGAATCCTAAGTGAGAAAATTTAAGGTCGTTTGAAAGAGGAAGCCATGAAATGTCTTTTTTGGGGCCAAAAGCATGGTTTCAGAGGCCGAAAGATTGACGTGATGATAATGTCAAGTAGGATGGCATAATTTTTGCCGAGGATTGCTGAATGGCTCAAGAGCGCAGCTTTCGCTCAGTGAAACGGCCGGAAAACCGATCGGATTTCTTGAGAAGGCTAGGGAAAACTAGGATAAATTAAAAAAAAAACAAAAAATCCAGTCGTCATTGGTTGCCATGGCTGGTAAATGCGCGATTCGATGTAGGAATAAAGACGAGTGACAAACTGCGAGGGAATAAGGAATATCCGCGAATGTGAAAAAAGAGCGCGCAGGAGTTGGCTAAGGTGAAGGAAGAACTTCAAGTCTTCCATTCTATGGCGGGTGGAGGGAGGGGGGATGTTGGGTAGGTGGCTCGGACTGCTCGAAGAGAAAAGAACGGATTATAAAATTGCCGTGCTCGACGGGACAGGCCTTTTATCATTCGACTGAATGAAAAAAGGGCAGTCCCGTGATTATGAGTTGAGTGGCAAGTAGAAAGGAATAAGAATGTGGATTGGCAAGGTTTACTAAGCTAGCACCAGGACCAAGCAGTCTCTTGGGGTAGTATCTGTGGGTTTAAAAATGAGGCACGGGTTCTCAGACAAAAGAAGAAAAGAGGTCACAAATGGTGACGTTAACTTTCGAGAATGTTTCATAACATATACCGGGAAATCCCTCATCCTTTATCGCACATAACGGCCGAGTACATGGAGTCGTATATTTTTTTTTACCTCATTGAAGTGTATCCAACGAACTAGGGGTCGATGAAAGCCGCTTTGGCTATAAGGATGAAAATGGTTGCTCTACCTGTTTATAAGAAATTCGAGTTTCAGCTAAAATCTGTTTTTACTTTCTTCACGCACAGTTTAGTGCAAGTATTTTTAAACAAGAATGTGGATTTGAAAATATCAACGGTAATGCGTGAAAAGCTTAAATACTTTCTGTTTTTACTCCTGCGGGCGAGTTTTTATGACCCGGATCAAATGTGCAGGCGCGATTAAAGACCTATATAAGTTTAAAAACTAGTCATACGCATGATGTTGATATAATTAATGGGAACAGGGAAATTTAATAGATGTAGGATTTAAGGATTGCAAGCATTTTGATTGACGTGATGGTTACATGTAAGATAAAAGATACACCGAAAACAGAATGTGTGCGTGAATTTTTTCCTGCTTTATAGATTTCACGGAACGTAACTATGCATTGCACAGATGCTTTGAAGATATTCCTCGAATCGCTGGTTTTTTATTACATATTTTTCTCCTTGGCGTGACGATTATTGAGGTTATTATTGTGAGGCATAAATTTGGCTTAAGCTTTTGCGTGAAATAAACTATGATGAAACATGAAATTCTAGATTCAGCCGTATCATTGAAGCAAATGCACCGTATGCGTAATTTAATTAGTTTTATTGGTTGAAAATTAAGCTTTTGGTGAATAATGCCCAGACAGTGTAACCTTTGTAAATTATGTTTACTGTTTAACACGTAAATTAGATAAGTTTTTTAAAACAGAGTTGGGAAACGTAACTATCACGTTTAGCCACGGTGAGTTTTCTTTCATAGAAATTAAACCTTAAGCAGCATACGGCTTTTATTCTGTTATTTTTTCCAGTATAATTGAGCATTCCGTAATTTTTAAAAAATTATATCTGCTAAGGTAAATTTTGGGAACCTAATTTTCTCTTGGCACTGGCTATAAATGAAACAAAGATATTATCGATTCACCCGTTTAATCTTAGGTGAACAAACATGTTATGACTAAGCCATTTGATCATTTGCTAAAAGTTGTTACTTTGGTGTTTTAGCTATTAACCCTCAGCCTGGAGGCAGCTATGTTTCCATTTCTTCATCCTTATCTTATATATTGGTCAGTTGATGAGCCCCTATGGCGGGGGTGAAGAACCTATGGCACGCGTGCTCAAAGTGGGCGCGGAGCTGGAAGGGAGCTCGATCGATACCTCTATCTCACTCGATGGTTTGGCACGGGAGTCGAGCGAGTATACTCTTATTTCATAAACTTTAACACTAAATCGCCAAAGTTCGCCACCCCTTCCCTATGGTGTATGTTCGAAAGAAATGTAAAGGATTGCGTGGATCATGAGGAAATGGCAATTGCATGCTAATGGCGAAAGAAGTGTGTTTTTGTTTATTCTTTTGCTTGGAGAGTAGTTTGGGGTCTATTGACGATACGTCCATAGACACGTATGTATATGAACAGTAAATATTTTAGGGAAAAGGATTAGGTCTAGAATATCCTTGGTGAGACGCACAAGACTCTTAGAATAAATAATAATAGTGTTTCAGATATCAAAGCGTAAGTAAATAATGTCAATAAACAAATGATAAGAGGAGTCAAGGAAGAAAACCGTGGAAGTGAGCCAGAATAGGGATATCGTTCTCTCTTTACATTAATGACGGAGAAGCCACACTACATCTACATCTACACAATACCCTGCAAGCCACCACGAGGGTGTGTGGCAGGGGGCGAAGATCACCTAGCATGCACTACCGACATGCAAACAAGCAAATATAGGGTCTCATGCAACTATATTGTTAGTATTAATAGTAGTTAAGGGATTAATACATGCATCATGCACTACAGACTACTCTAAAATATTCCCCTACCTCCCTTTGCTATGCTGCCTATTCTGTTCTCTTATAGTACGGGGGAAAAATTCCATTTTGAATCTATCAGTCCTACAATCTATCCCTTTAACCTTATTGTACTGGTCGAATCTAGCATAATACGCTGGTGTTTTTAGTATGTGCCTAACATCTTCAGTAAAGCTATCCGACTAAAATTTCTCTAATAGATTTAAACTTTACTTTAACCTACGCTCTGCTAATGATTCCCACCCTAATTCTTGTATTAATTCTGAAACACTACTCAACCTATCGTAACACCTTTTAACGAACCTAGCTGTTCTACGCTGCGCACTGTCTTGTTCTCTGATCAACCCTAATTCATTTGGATCCCATACACTGGCTGCATACTTAAGGTGGGGCCTAACTAGCGAAAATTAACATCGCTCTTTTGTCTTCTCATCGCATTTTCCGAGTACTCTTTTTATAAATCCTAGCTTTCTCTTCGCTCGGCCGCATATTTCCCGGATTTTTCTTCCCCACGATAAATCTTTAGTGATTGTTACACCTTAATACCTTATGGTTTCAACGCTTTCGATCTTCGTATTACTAATTTTATATCATCGCTGTATCGAATTATTCCTTCTCCAAAAATTCATAGCTACTTACACACTTTTTAGGGTTAAGTTCTAACTGCCATTTGTCGCACCACTCTTGAATTGCATCTTAATCCTTGCTAAGTGATTTCCTGTCTTCTTCTTTTGATATACCCCTATACACTACCGCATCGTCTGCAAAAAGTCTAAGCTTACTACTAACTACAGTACCCAAATATTTTGTGTATAGAAGAAATAGAAGCGGACCTACTACGCTACCCTGTGGCACTCCCGATGTGACTTTGATTGTGTCCGACATGATACCATCTATGACAACCCTCTGTTCTCGCCCACTTAAGAATTCTTTTACCCAACATACAACGTCTTTATTTATACCAAAACTCTCTAACTTCAAGATTAATTTATCATGAGGAACTTTATCGAATGCCTTTGTAAAATCTAAAAATATCGCATCAACTTCAGTACTGTTTTCGCCGTAGACTAAAATATCGTGCACGAATTAAGCTAATTGTGCCTCGCAAGATCTACCTTTCCGGAACCCACGTTGGCTGTTTATGAGCAATACCTGACTATCCAAATGCCCCATGATCGAACTGGGTACAATGTGCTCAAATACCTTTCAAGAGGTTGACGTGAGCGAATGGGTCTGTAGTTACTAGGTTCTTCCCTATCACCGCTTTTAAAAATAGGTGTAATGTTAGCTACTTTCCAATCCTTGGGTACTGTGTGGTTCTTTAGTGTTTTATTGAGTATTATTTCTAGATAGGGGGCTATTTCAGAAGCTAATGTTTATATACTGTGGAAGGAATTTGATCGGGACCTGGTGATTTGTTTTTACTAATGTTTTTTAACTGCTTCTCTATTCCGCGACATGAAATTTTTATTTCGGGCATTTGCTCACTGAATTTGTTCGACGGTGGTTCCACTGCGTTGTGTGACGATGAGTTGAATACGCTTTGGAAGAAGGTGTTTAATGTATTAGTTTTTTCTACACTGCTGGTGACTCTAATTCCTTTATTGTTTTTAATTGTGTGCACTGTGGACCTATTTCGCTTCAGCTCTCTCACATATGACCAAAACGCTTTAGGATTGCTATCTAAATGTTCTCCTAACATCTTGCTCTTGAAATGTGATAACGCTTGCCGACATGATTTCCTTGCTAATGCTCTCGATTTTTTATAGTTTTGAACTAACTCATTTTTTTCCACTACCGATAGAACTCGTCCTGAATTTTTCATCATAGCGTGGCATACCCTTTGTCGCTTTAGTAATTTCCTAACCTCCGCGTTATAATACCTTGGCTCTGTATTATCACTTATGAATTTACTTGGTATGTATTTTATGAACTGCTTTACGGGTGACCTCAAGAAATTCTCTCCACGAATCCTCTGTATCTAATCCTTTGCTTTGTTCGCAAAATACATTAAACGATTCCCTTATTTTGCTTTTTTCTTATTTCCCTTATTTTCCCTTATTTAGCATATTTTTCTTTAGGATCTATCCAAAGTTATTATTTCCACCAACCGACTTTTGTGGTCGATTATTTAAAAAAAATATTGAATTTAAGACCTCTAGAATTAATTTTTCGTTTATTTTCGTATCACCCAGCCCAGAATTGAACTCTCAAGCCCTTAGGGTGCATATAAAGTGTAAGAGTACACAATTTTCTGCAAAGGATAACAAAACCAACCCGGTTTACTTCTTGTATAAAAGGTTATCAAATATAAAGATGAAAATATGACAGGGCAACTACGTATCGAAAGAGATGTCAGTCTCGTCCTTTAGGGTTGTATGAACTGGGTTTATATTCCCAAATGGTATTGCTTCTCTTTGCGTGGTGCTGCGTACGTTTCCAAAACGCTGTTACTTGCGTATTTCACCATACTTCACTCCGAAGGAAGGGGGATGGTGGAAGGTCAGTGATTCTTGGCGGAAGAAGATGGATGATGAAGGAGGCAGCTGGGAGGGAGGTTGAAAGGAAAGGTACCCGAACAAAGGGAGCTACGGTGAAATAGGCTGAGGAGGAGTGTTAGGGAGGGTAAAAAATACTGGGGGAGGAAATCCACCCATTCTGCGCTGTTATTTTCTTCGTCCCACCGTTCTCCTCCTTCCTCTGAATCGTGTGAGAGGGGTCAAGGAGCACTTAACTTCCTTTGCCGTCCGGGGCCGCCCGATTCCCCAGAGGAGGGTCGAAGGGCAAACTATGAGATTCGCTTCACGGGTCTTCAGGGAAAAAAATGTGGGAGAGGAAAAGGGAGAAGAAATGTCCGATAGGTTCTGCGTTGTTTTCTTTTGAGGGCAGAGGAAGGAAAGTCGTCGAGGGGATGAGGTGGTTGCGTCCATTTCTGTTTATTTCAGGTTGTACTTTCATTCCTGCTCGCTGCTCCTCCCTCTCTCTCTTCCTCTCTTTTCCTGAATTTCCTTCGCTTTTTCCTTTGCCTTTTCGGAATGGCGAACATAATCCCCGTCCATGGATTCATAACGGACAGAATGACGAATCGTTCTGCTGACGTGCATTAGATCGATGTCTTAAGTAAAGGGCATGCTAGGAAGAACTAATTTTGTCGCTCGAGTTTTTTTAATCAAATATACCGCGATGCGCTTTGTGTACCTATGCATTAGTGCGTAAATATTTTGCTCCGTCCCATTATGTTGAATATTTGAAGGCGTTGTATGATCTCGGGTGTTTTTGCTGGTACGCTTACCACCATGCCCTTCAAGTTACGCCTAATTTTTGAGCTATAATAAAAATCAAACAGCGGGGAAAGCGGCTTTGAGGTAAGAGCAATCACTCTCCTTCTCTCCATAAAGCTGGAGTAACGAGTTGTTACCCGGATCTTATTCACTTCGCATGTCTCAATTTTGGAAGAACGTCGTAAAGCTGTATATGGGCAACATGAAGAGATGATCTCCCTGGAAACCTCCTACTCTTGGGAGCAGGCTGAAGGAGTTTGAGTGTTTTTACGAAGTGCGCGTTATTTTTTCACTCTTTTAGCGGCATCATGAGTGATTTTTGAGTCAGGAAAAATTTTGTTACCCTTTTTGGTATCCAGCGGTGTCTTAACGGCCGTCTAAAACCATCTTTATGACCCGTTTTTACCCGCTAAAACATTTCTCATTCCAACGCGGTGATGGTACGTTGATATTTCACGAAGCATAAAATTTAGGCGATTGAATTGAAACATGTTGGTGACGCGGTATAGCTCTCCTCACTATTTCACTCTAGTAGTAGTATGATAGATCTCCATAACATGAAAGCAATTGTAGATTAATCTTTTCCGTGGAACTACTGTGTCCTTTGTCATTTTCTTCCACTTATTTGGGAGGGCGAAAGTGTGATATCGTAGTGGGTACGTTTGGCTTCTGACTGGAGGCTCCGGGTTCGAATCACGGGTGAATCCTTTGGACAGGCCCAGAAAAATCCAAGATGGGTTATTTTCTGGATGCCTGATCTCTCAGGGAAACCGCAGGTGGCACAGAGAAAGAAACTGGTGGTACCACTACCCTGATTAGTGAATTTCACACACAGTTAAACATAGTATTTCGTTAGCTCTATCTTCATCAACCAGAGGGACCTTTGGCTTTACGCATATCTTGGAATTCATCCAGAATGCGTGTGCCGCAATGGGAATGAACTCAATATTTTTTTTCGTCAGGGTGAGTCTAGGATTTATCTTCTAGCCGCGGAGTATAAATAATGCCCCCGGACTCCTGATGTGGTTTTCCCTCAGAATATAGTTGAGAGTCGGAGGTTATCGTGAGGTCTTTCCTCACCTAAGCACCCAGTCATTGTCATGTCCCTGCTATGGTGTTCGTTTTAAAGCATGTAAGTTATTGAAATGGAGAATATCTACAAGCATAACTTTTATTGCATCAAATAGTATTATAATATATGTCAGATTTCAAGGTGCAAGATTTTTTTAAACTACAAAGTATTGATGATCGAGATTTACTCATTTTCTCGCATTTCAGCCAACCAATCAGACATTCTTGATAGTATTAAAACTTTTTGAACTAAAATATTTTTAAATTCAATGTTTTATATGTACATACTTGTTTTTCTTGACAAGCGTACTTGAAAACGGAAATACCCATGAGGTTTCAATGGATGACTGCAGATTTATCCACAGGCCGAAACAATTTGTATATTTCGCGTAGAATGGTTTGAATATGGCAGTTTTATATTGGTTTTCACAAACCTCTTCAAAACCACGGTTATGCAATACATAATTCTTCACTTAGGCAATTAGTCATAAATCATGTTATGGATCACTTGAATTTTACTGAGTTTGGTACGAAAATGAACATATCTTTCACTTTCAGAGCGATTTCCGCGTGTTATCAAGACACATGTATGAAAAGGTCTTCATCTGCATAGTACCTTGCAAATCTTCGCGAGAGTGTATGGCAGGGAATACCTCCACATGAGATACATATGGCACAAGTAGATGGGGAACAAAAAATTGTGCTACTTGTAAATAAATGTGTGACGCTTAATTCAGAAGCACACCGTGGTTTACAAATTCTTCCTCGGTGGGAGCCAATTTTTTATTTTTACCTTCGTTGGATACGCCTAGCATTATTAGTACCCGTGAAATTGTTCTTGCGTGTTAATGCCTAAGTTGGCCGACATTTGTGGAATCTTAATAATGGGGAGATTCACTTTAGTTTTTTATAGGAATGTTTCGATTTGCCCTTTCACTCGACTGAACTGCCCTATTTATGAGTTGTACGTGTAAAAGTGCTTGGTTTAGCTTTGACATGTGTATTGCAATTGAAAAATGTGTAGAAAGCTCTCCTTTATTTGACCTTACGTTAATATTGTGACGGAGAGTCAGACAGGTGCTTTCAGGGAGTAATCGTAAGCTCTACACACAAGTGGTTTTGGAGATTTCTCAATTATCAGCTGTTCTTTTGGGATCAAATATTTATAAACGATGACTCATAAAGTATTAGTTTTCACACCTTAGAAACTAATTTAGATGTACGTTGTTTACAAAACTATTACTGTACTTTGGAATTGATGTGATTTGCTTCCGAATTGTTTTTATTTTGTCAACAAATTTGCCGCTTTTAGATTCACGTTTAATTCAATTTTCAGTTAGTGTAGAGGGAAAACGGCAAATGGAAATGCATCCATAATATGGAGCAATGGAAATTGGAGATTTGGCTGGAGCGAGCGTTGAGATTCCGTGATATAACTTCAGTTTTCCCCTGTGTTAAGGTAGAGAAGCGAAAACTCATGTAGCCGTTGATAGAGCATTTTGATGGCATTGATTTTTATGGTTCATTCTCAGTCCCCTCGTAAAACCTCTGAGTTAATTGCACAGTCATCGTTTGGTAATCCGTTCTGCAATTATCCTTCCTGTTCCGTTTCATTATCGACTTATGCCGCCAGAGTTCGTGCGATCTGGGGGAGGGGAGGAAGTGAGGAAAACAAAATGAAAGATCACACGACCGTTCTTTGTTTCAATGGAGTGGGCCGCAGATGATGCTGACTATATTCTGCCGAATTCCTCATAAATCTCGTCGCCATGGCGACGAGCTGTAGGACCCCATTTACAAATCAGAGATGCTTAAGGTTGCGACATTTCTGCCGATTGCTTCTTCCCCTCCCGAACGTAACCTCGTTGCTTGGTACTCAACTCCCTGGTCCTCCTACCCCTTTCACCATTTACCATTTCCCACCCTGCGCCCTATGTCAGCCCTTTTCCCCGAAACCTTGTTACTACCCGTTGGGCGTAAAAAGTGCTTGCTTTGCTGTGCTGTCTCGCCGTGTATGTACCTACGTGATGGCCTTTGTAGCCATTGGTGATAGTATTTACACTGGGTGTGAAAGTATTTCGTGAACTTTTATGGACGTCGAAATTCTTCCATAATTTCCGATCGTACCATTCAGTTCTTCTCTTTCGCTGCTTTGAACCAGATATTTTTCATTCCTCGGGTCCTATTTTGGGGTTAAAATATATAGAATTACTTCAATTATTAATTTCTTGAACCTTTCTCCTTTTGATGCTGCAAGCTCCCGCCCTTTTACAAAGGTTATGTTTGTCTTTGATATGTTTCAAAAACTTTTCCCTGATATTTCAAGGTGAATTTCTATATTCGTAGGTGTCAAATAATCAATATTTAATGGTGCAAATAGAAGTGGTAAGAAAAGGCTATCACAAGGAACTTTGCATGTTTTTACTATGGACGCATTTCGGGTCATCTAATTTCTAATGGAGGTTAATTTTGATAAAAACAATATCCCTATTAACAAACTATATACAAATTTCCAAACTCACCACACTCTCCACCTCGAAATGTTGGCACTGAACGCAGTTAGTCTTTCCTAATTAAGTTTTTACGGACCTATCTTCCCGTACATTAGAATAAAGGTGAAATTCAATTTCAGAAGTGGGAAGTGAGACCAAATATCAATAGTTGTTATCAAGACTTATTATTAATACTTATTATTAATACATTATTATTATATTATTATAGTTATCATAAGGTTTTCTATAAAAGAACTCTATTCAGCGAAAAAATAACGACCCTTGTTATATTTCTCTTTTTTATGTTTGCTCTGTTTTTCTGATATAATTATTTTAATTTTTTGTGGAAGAAAGAAAGGCTGCATTAGATCAAAATGAACTTTAATGTATTCGTTATGGATGCTTTTCAAGTCATATAGAGTCTAACCAAGGATAGTTATAGCAAAAAATGCTATTAATTTTTATGTACACAATGGTGATTATTAAAAGAGAATTACATGACGCTTGTTATTATAAGAGATAAAATACAAAAAGAGATGTATTAGTTTTCGTTTGTTCAGCCATTGTTCCACCTTGACGTGGTCTTTTCGCAACCTATTCCTCTTTTATAAATGGTGCTTATCTCGTACCTTTATCTGTTAAGTAATAATCATTAGTATTTACGCATGAATAAATAAATTTTTGTAAAATTCATCCCATATCTCCCTCATCATTCCTTTCGTTCCTTCCATTCCCCTCCTTCCCTTATATTACCACTTCTCCACCCGACCACCCTGACGCTGGGCAACCTTTCGCTTGAAAACGCTCCCAACAATATAGAAACAATGAAACTCGCGCGAGCCACGCGCGCACACCAGAATGCGAAGTGGACGTTGAAATTCTGCGTATAGCATCCGGCGGTCCCCGCTGATTACCTGCAAGCTTTGCCCCTCGCTCCATCTCTCTTTCTGACTCTCGCTCCTCTTCTCGTCGCTTGTTTCTCTTCACTTCTCCCGCTGACTCCTTCCCTTCGGTCCCTCTCCCGTTCCTCCCATTCTCATCCCATTCCCCCCTCTCCCGGGAGTACGAATCTCCCGCTGATTCCGCTCACGCGGCAGAAGTGACCTTAAAACAATCACCGTTCTCGTTCCTCAGTTTAACTGCCCCCTTCTCTCCCTTCCCGTCATCTTCTCACACCGCTCAGCCTCGCCACCCCTCGTACCCGACCTTTCTCTCGCCTTTCTCGACTGCCTTCCGTCTACTTTTTATTCCGGCTTTTACACTTGCTGTCTTTCGTGACTATATGTATTTCTCGCCTCTTTATTCTTATTTCACTCCGCCGTATTCATTTTAAACGTCTGATCGCAGTCATCGTCACGTCTCCGTAATTCCGGTTTGGAATTCCAATGTTCTCTCAGCTTCATTTTTCTTTTATAATTTTTTTTGCTTATTATTCAATTTACATATATATTAAAAGCATATTTTGTAAAATTTTCATTCGTTGTATTCATTTTGGATTTTAATCCAAATGTAGCAGAAATTCGAGATTCCTGGAGTATTGTGATTATGTACTATGTATATAAATGTAATTCATCACTACTATAATAGTTTTAAAGGATAGGGTTTTTTAAGGAAGGTAGGCTGGGCAAGATGTAAGCCGCTGTCGACTTAGCCTAACGAAAGGCGATAAGGTCACACGGTATTACTTCCCATCCATGCTGAACTGGATCGGGATTCTACCGAAAAATTTACCACCACTACCAGGATCATAACCTGATTTCTTAGATGGGAAGCCAGTACTTATCCATAATAATAACTCGATCCACAATATCTCCTTAATCTTTAAATCGATCGAAACATCAGACTTTTCCTATGGTAGCTTGTCACTGATGTGATTTCGGTGATACCCCTTGACCTTAAACCAATTACTGCCTACGAATACTACGATCTAATACTGTAAGTCAGCACATTCTTTTCCCTTTACTTCTCGTTAAAAGTAGTAGTACTTCTTTTATTACCCTCTCTGAAGAGAACCACAACATGAGAATTTTTAAAGATTTTATTGGACAGTGGCGTTAAGACTTTCAATATTATTGGCATAGGTATTCAGAATGTCTATCCTCTCAGGCCGAAGTAACTTAACTGTAGGTCGTTTATAATTTATAAGGTCTTATAAACTCATAGTTTTTTTGTTTGCGAAGTGTGTCGGTGAAACCATTTTCATATTTTATCACTGACGAAATTACTTTATAAATCATATATTTGATCACTTGGTAATTTTTGTAAAAGTGAGGATTTTATGCAGGTTTTTCAAATGATTCTCCTAAGTTTCGTGAGGAATTTACCATGCCTACTTGCTCCATTTATTTTTTATATCGCTTCCTCAAATTCTCTTCCCCGTTCGTAATAAATTCCTTACCTCCCAGTGCTGATTCGTTCGTTTTCACATTTTTTGACCGAGACGAAAAAGACTCAGTGAGTGAAAAGCGGTGTTAAGCGCATTTAGCTCACAAAATTCGTGTGCTGATGGAAGGCTGCACAGCACTTTTACAATATTTAACATTTTTTCGAGAACGTGACCCGTGTAGCCAGATGAACCATTATAATTGAGAAATTAAGAGTTAATAGTGAGGTCTCTCTCTCTCCCTCTTGATTTATAAAGGGATATTAACACAACTAGCAACGGTGCGATTTAACCTCAGATGTTGGGAGCACCATAAAGGCGCGAACACTATTACCTAATACATAAAGCTACAACTACACTGTTAGATAACACTTACCTAAAAGGCCGTTTAATTAAAATATACAATCTGGTAAATTATGATTAATTTAGATAACTGATGTCTATACTTATACTTTTTTCCGAGTAATACAAGATGTACCTGAATTGTAGTTCTCTCTTTTGGGACGTGAGTAAATTTTCATTTATCGTTATCATCAATTAATATTGAGCCGCTATAAAATTTCTTGCGTATTTGGTAACTTGGTTATTTCTTTCTGAGGTGGTGTTTGAAGCATTCAGATACAATGGAAATCTGGCTTTAAGTTATTATGGAGCGCATTCATATTTCCAATATGTTGCTGCTGTCATTAATAATGCGAAAAGAATGTAGGAAAGAGCACCGGTGTGATATGACAGAGTGAGTTTAATCCAGAGTGAGTTTAATCCTATCTAGATCAATAATGCTATGAATTGATTTTCTCGTGTTACATGCCTGTGGCACGAAAATATTTTAATATTTGAATGAATTTAAATGTGATTGGAAAAACGTGTTGTTGTTACTATTAATGGAGACGACCGACAACTACGGTCATTTGCGCCATTAAGATAGCCGGGTATTGGAAAGAGATTGGGATTTAGGATATGGTAGGGAGCTGATTAAAGATGGAGAGAAAGTCGACATCGGCATCAGCATGTTCTTAACGAAAGGTACCAGGGGGTCACGATTTAACGTCTCATTCGATGGACGGAGTACTGAACCCGAAATAAACTCCACGCTACAAGACACTAATGCCCATGAAATATTGCTGTATGCCTGTATGCCACTGAAAATTTTCTAATGCCGGAGTTTGAACCTGGGCCCAGGGGATATTTAGTAAGAAGATGCGACGATAAGTCATGATTAATACGAGTCCTGGTGTAATTTACATTTTGGCTTTGTGTCTTTGTTTCATGCAGTCTTCAATTAAGTGGTCTGCAATTTGATTACTTTTAAAATTGGATGTCATCCACTCTGGTATTTCCTTTAACCCGCAGCGCTATTTTGATCTAAAATTGTATGTTCTGTGAACTCTCCTGTTTTATGGATTACTCTCTACATAAATTTACTAGCCATATTGTAAAGCCGCTGCCCAAGATCTAAAAACACACCTTATTGAGATGTGGATTTTAAAATTTATAATCTAATGGATTATATCGAGCTTTCAGATTAGAATTTTTGAACCTAAATATTTTATTTCTCTATCCCATTGGTAATGAAGAAATTTTGTCAATTTGATAGTGATACTTTTTTAATCTAGTTGCTTAAAAGGGGGCTAAATACATTTAATGTATACAAATACAGCGTGGGCTATGCCTTAATTTTTGAGCGAGTAATTAATGCCTCCCTAATGAGTTAGCGAGATTTTCCAGAGATCAGAAAGTTACAGATGCAATATTAAAGCACAATAGCTGATGTTTTCACATGAATTGCCTATTTTTTTCTTCTGCTGTTATCGCTCGCATTTTATGCAAATCAGGGCCCTCTCTGATTGTCCCCCTTCTCATATCAGTTGACCTAGTTGGTTTACTCACGGTAACAAGTTAAACCACGTTTGTCCGTGGCCAAACTCAGCACGTTAGGGGTTCTTGAAGAGGTTTCAGCAACGGGTTGGAGGGAAGAGAGATAGACGAGGGCTATGATATTTTTGCCCCAAGTTGAAGGGAAGCGGAGTGCGAGTGGTCGTGGGAAGGTGACGTGCGGAATGGAGAACCATAGCTACGCGAGGTTGGGAAGCGTAGACTTGCACCCTTCTTCCGAGGTAATGAACAAGCGTCGCCCACCCTAGTTTTGAGGGATTGAGACGACGGGAAGACGGCGACGATATGTGTGGCATGCGGGTTTGGGGGAGAGCACTGGAGAGGAGTGGCTGGTATGTGTGAGGCGGCGGGAGTGGTGTCCGTGTTGTTTGTCGGCCGATGGCCGGTAAAAGCATCCCGCTGCCCCCAACCCCACGACCAAGCAGTCTCTCTCTCTCTCTCGCCCGTACGTCCCTCGCTCCAACTCCCACGCCTTCCCTCCTTCCTGCCTCATGAAATACTAATGACAACGCTTGACCGTTGCCATAGGGACGGCTTTGGTATCGATGTGGCAGGGTAGAGAGGGAGCAGGGGTTCGTGGGTGGGGAGGTGTGGGAGAGGAGAAGCGAATAGTGGGGGGGGGGGGCGAGGAGAGTGAGCAAGGGAACATTAAGGGGTGCAGGGCAGTGTAGACGGGAAGAGGAGTGAAGGGAAGGATTTAAAAGGTTTGAGCCTTCTCAGCGGGAAGCAAAGGATGACGGGAGAGCGAGGGGTTTGGTAGGTGAGAGGAGGGGGAGCGAAGAGGAGAGGAGCGGAAGGGCTTGATGAGGAGGTGGAGAAAGGGCTATGGGGTTATACTTTGTCGGGGATTGAAATTGGGAGGAGCACATGGAAAGGAAAGGGAAGGGAGGCGGTTGAGTGAAGGAGCGGTGAAACTAAGGGAATATGGCGACGGGAAAACGAAATGGTATGCGAGGGTGGATAGAGTGTGGGAAGGTGGCTGAGAGGACAGGATAGTAAGGGAGTAAAAATGAACGAAATTGAATCAATAACGAGCCCGGGCTGATTGAGCTCTGGTCAATTCGCGAATGCCTGTAAAATAATTTGAATGATATCTTAAAACATGGATGCTAGGTCTTAAAAGGTACTCTCCGGATATCTGCATTAATATTAAGTTAAGATGGCAATTAGAGCGGTAAGTAATGCGAGCCAGAAAACGCAGCATTCATTTTCCTTCCTTATTCTATAACATTCAGTAAATTAAATGGATAGACCTTTTTCGTATTAGTGAACTCGATACGAGGCAACCTCAAAGAGTTATTTTTACGCAATAAAGCAGTGTCGAGCTGTAATGTCAATGCCATCACATAAGTACGCTTTAATTTATCAGCTTTGCATTCTGGTTGACTTATAATTAGCATCCCAAACTTACATTCTATGATTTTTCGATTTCTCTCTTTACGTTAAGAAATCGTACTGCGTAAATACACCTTACATGCTGTTATCAGGTTTAGTGCCTTCGTGATATGATCTAAAAATCACCTAAATCATTGGTTATCATTGAGCGCTGAGAAAATGTTCTGAATGATTGATAAGCCTTGGTAAACACTATGTCTAGGAATTTAAAAAATAGGATATCTGTACATCACTTTGGCATAATGAGGGGGTTGCCAATGAACAAGTAAATTCATCCGTAAAGTAATCTTAAATGAAGCTGACGAGATGAGGTGACCATTTAGCAGGATATATAATTAGTCACGAGCCTCGTACCGGTCCCGTACTCGGTCGTGATGTTGACGAGATTATTAAAATTATGGATAAAATTAATGAGATCACGATTGTGAAGTGGGTCGTATGAGATTATTATGGGAATGGAATAGTGCACGGTGAAATTCCGTCGTTAAAGATTGTTGATAGAGCATGGGGGTAGTTTATTCCGGAAAATATCGGAGGTCAAGGGAGACTCAATTTGTGACTGCCCGTGTGAGGACAAAGGTGATGATAGAAGTATGAGAGAAAAGGGGAAGTAAAAGTGAGGGGTAGAGGAGGAATGAATCGTATATTACAGCCTCACCCAAGCATGAAGGAACGTCTATATGTGGCAAAGGACTATCATTGACGATTGTTTAAAACTTATCCAAAGGAGGTGGTATGGTGGGTGTAGATTTAAGTGGGGTAGATGGAGAGGAAAGCAATAAGTTAGTGGCGTTTGAAGGTGGTGGTGTGGAAGAGGGAATCAAGGGTAACGGATAAGGGTGGGTCAATCTCTTTCTTGGGTTCAAAATGGTCGAGTTGACTTGATGCGCACAGGTTAAGTAGGGGAGAACTGATGGGGCATAGAGCGAGCTTAATATGCCTCCGAATTTTCAGATGACTGCAGGCCATCGTGTGAAGAAATTGTCGAAGCTTTAAGTTCTTCAAGATCATTGAGCTATTTAATTTTCTGAGGTATTTGGAAATGCACGATTTTTCCTAGCCTTTATTTTTGTGAATGTTTTTTCCCAATCTTTGGCGCTCTCCTAAATTTACCCGATGCTTTTCAAGTCGTATCAAATAAAGCCGTATCATTTTTGCCTGCGTGGAAAATAAAATGGTGTAAACAGCCGTTTGGATATGTCAGGTCGGCATTTAGACGTGGAAGATGAAGTGGGGGTTGTTGTATTCGAGTACGGGAAATGATTGTTTTTACCTTTTTATCCTTAATCCTTTCTTTAGACTCCTTATGCAGATACCGTTGAACCTGGGTGAACTCCATTGTTTTACGCCTTAAAGATTGATTAAAAATGTCATTTTTTATTAAATGAGTGGGATTAATTTAATCCTAAAATTTGCATATATTTAGCCCGTTAATTTGGGGTCCAATATATTTTCCTCTTTTTAAATTTTAAATCTCTATTTTAGATATCCTCTTATAAAGAAACGTAAAAAATGGAGGTATTTCATTATCAATTTTACTGAGTTAATATGTAAGGTATGATGTGATGGGAGAATCTTTTTCTGACCTTTATGATCGATTTATATAATTCGATCGAATATCTGGTAATCTTAAACCATCAGTTGGTGTGGGCGTTGAGTAAATCCATGGTTACTCACAGTTCCGATGATTTAATGTAATTTGGATAGTCGTTCGGTTGAGATGAGCATTTACGTGAAATAGCATCGCAAATTTTTCTCATACCAGGAAAATTTCCATTCTGGCATTGTAAAATCTGGTCTTGATTTACCAAAATGGTAAAGGTATTATTAAACAAGGGTAAGTAGAAGCTAGAAAATTGCTGAGGTCTATATACCTGAGAAGTCTCATCACTCAAAGTCGTCCAAGAAAATGATTCTAAGGAAAAGGGAACGTAGTTTCCCATGTCTAGGATTTAATTGCACGCATGAAAAAAATCGTCACAAAAGATTTGAAATAACATTTTTAGAAATGTTTTATGGATTATTTACTACATTCTGTTCACCAAGCAATAGAAAAAAAGTACTTGGGCATGTGAGTTATCTTATCATGTACTGTATTAATGTTAGCTAAAATAATTATTTATGTGGGTTTAGTACCCTTGTTAGAGAATTACTGTAAATTCATGGGTGATTTTGGAGGTTGAATTATTTGGCTCTTTGTGTTATTGTGTGGTTTGACTAAATTCCGCTTTTTTGATATTTTACTTTAGACTTTAACTCTAAATAATGAAAAAGCATGTGATACCAAGAATATTAGGCAATATATGAAAAATGAGTGATGTTCGTGGGGTCACACGGATACTAGAGGTTCATGTATAACAAATTTCAGCTAAATAAGTTAGCACATGTGGAAGCAATCATTCTCAATAACATGAATTCTTTTTGGAAATTGACTTTCCTCGACGATGTAAAATGCTAAATTTAACTCTCTTCTTCCTGCGTCATCGTTACTTATCATTAATCCCAAGATTACTATCACTTTGATGCAGCTCTCCACTAGATTCTTCTAAAGGTTTACCTCTTCATATTTTCATAATTTTTCTGTTCTAAATCCTTCACTCCTTGCTTCACCTATCTCGCACAAGGCCTTTCTTTGGCATTATTCATATTTACTTTTCCCTCGTCGGCTGTCTTAATCAAACAACCATATTACTAAATGATTCTTAAGGAATGCCTGTTACTAAAGCGTAACAAAATTCAGTTGCTTATTCACCACCGTGAAGAGTACTGATAGATACATAAAACTAGAGCACAGGTATGAGGACGCGCACCGCGAAAGGGGAGGTTGTAAGTGTAAGGGAATGGGACGAAACAGTTTCGATGGAAAGAAGACCTTTTCTGGATCGCCCGAGGGGGGTTTAGCGGGCGGATGGGGATGAAACGAGGAAGAGGGAGACAGAGATTTAAGCGTGGTTTGGCAGTCGGGCCTTTTCGGGACGGTCACGGTTCTGCGTGCAGTGCGTGTTTGAGAGAAAATTCGGGCGTGGGGAGTGCGGGTTAGGGGGAGGTCTTCTGCGGATTATCAGGGGGCGGCGACGCAGAATGGGGGCGTGCGTGCGGGTTTCGGCAGTGGGAGGGAAAGAGAGGGAAGGGAGATAGAGGGTACAGAAAAAAAAGGGTTTTCGCGGGAGCGTGAAGTGGCGTGTGGGCGGTTTGAGAGGAGTCTCGTGCCGCTCGGCAGAATGGGGCTGAGGGAGGGGAAATGTGTGTGGGTAAGGGGCCGAGGGAAGAATGTAAGGATTGGGTGCTGTGCGCGTGGGCGGTTAGGGTGTGATGGGGAAGGAGGGGAGCTGAGGAGGAAGGAAGGAGAGAGTGGGTGAGTGATATGGGACGGAGAGGACGCAGGGGCTTTTAGGTGAGCGGCTGGATAAGGTCCGCGTTGGGAATGGGTCGTTGGGTTTTAAGGGATCGTAGTGCAGGGAAGGGGTGAAGGGTGGGGACTGCATGGTAGGGAGAGGGTTAGAGAAGAAGTGGAGGAATGAATGTCGTGTGTGACGTGGGTTTCATGGTGGCTGGTGGTGTGTTGGAGAGAAAACGAGAGGGGAGGGTGGTTACCACGCCTGGTCTGTTGTGAATATCCATGGAATACGATAGCAACCAAAGGAAAAAAGTTAGTCTCGAGGGCACGCCACAGGATTGAGGACGGAGATGTTTTTTTTATGAAAAGTGAATAGGTGGCAAAGGAAGCAGTGGGGTGATGGTCATGCTGTGAGGCTCTTTGTGCTCGGTGGATCCGACTGTACTTTTAAAACGCTTATGATTTTTATCGTTCAGGTTGAATCCTTAAAGGTCTTTTTTCATACTTCTAACGCCAAAAATACTGAATACAATTAATTCAAATAAAATTAATTTAATGGCACCTCAAAATAGTACTTCATAATTTTCAATTTGCGTTGGTAGATTTAAGTTTTCCAATGAATCCTGGGAATCGCATAAATGATTAATTTCTTACGGGCTCGGATTAGGCAGTGTCCTTTACTCCTGGTATGATTGACTTCCAAAAAGTTTGGTTGAGATTGGCGTATACCCATGTACGTAAATGAACTCATGCATCGTAGGGGCACACAGAAGGGGAAGTACATGGTAACAGCCGATCATTTTGAGTAGGTACTATACTATTTTTAATCCTTGAAAATGATGGATATTAAATTTCTTATCTTAAAATGCTGGGAATCAACTGGAGTTAGACCGTTTACAGGGAACTATAAATAATAAGGAGGAGTGCAGGGAAAAGGCCTGTGGGTTTGAAAGCATTCTCACGACAATTGTAGGTTACGCAAGGAAACGGCGGAAACGTGTTACTACAGGACGTCGTTCAAATTAGGACTAATCTTGCATTGGCGTCGTTGAGCCTGGACAAGGCGATAAATCAGTTCCGTTCTTTCTTTTGTTTTTTTCTACGGCTATCGCTTCCTTCCTCCCTGTCCACGTTATTCCTCCTCTGTCTGCTAAGAAAAACTCCATTAGAGGAAGATCCTTAATTTGATGGTGGCGCGCGAAAGGGGAGCCTTTAGCAGGCTTGAGAAGGCCTGATGAATCGCCTTTTTCCTCCTGCAAAAATTTAGCCTCTGATTGATGCTTTGCGAAAAGATGGGGGAAATTCCGAAGGAGCAAGGATCAGGAATTGTGAGAGCCTTAGATATAAAATGCGAGCTCTTATTTTTCATGTATGAGGCACTGTGGGACACCAAAAATATTAATGTGGAAACTTTTCTATTGGCTTGAAGTTTTACTGAGGCGGTTGAATTCATACGTTCTTTATGGTCTCTTTTCAAGTTTTTCGTGGGTATTGTTATGAACATTATTAGCAGTATTTAGAAAAATATAGAATGAGAATGGTATATCCTCTGTCAGCAAAGAATTTTAAGTGCAATAATTTAAAGAAAGTTATCTCGCAAATATTGTTTTCCCCTCATCATATAATCTCAATGTTTGAAATGATTGAGACGAAGAAAATTATTTTATAGTGAAGTGAATCGCAAAAAATGTTGTGTATATGGTCTTAAATATGAAAAATAAGACTTGTAACTGATAAAGATTCTTATTGGCGCACCTGCGAATGTGCTCAGTATATTACTTTGGAAACAATCATTAAAGAAATATGGATTCATGTTAGGCTATCGTCAGAAAATAATAACTAAATGGGTGTGGAGTAATATTATGCTGATGCATGCATACATTGGCTGTGCAGAATTGGAATGAATGAAATGATAAAAAATATATTACTCCTTTTTTTCCAAGATAGCTAATGATCGAATCATCCTAACTTTCCTAGAACTTTATAAATATTTTATTGATTTTTATATGCTGTGCCAGAGTTGTTGAGTGGATGCTTTTTATATTAAGCTCCAAGATTTGAATTTGTATATGAGCATAGGCATTGAAATGTCAATTTGTGTGTCACAGTCTTCTTCACATTTTATTTCCGGCGCGCTTTCTTCCATCCTTTACGTTTCTTTAAAAACTGATATGGCTTGGATATTCGTTATAATGTCCTTCCTAAAAGCATATTATGGGTAAAAAACACTTATCGTTTGCTGCTTGTCCTTGATAATAAAAAAAAACAATTTTCAATTAATGAACAGCTTAGGTACTCTTGTAACAGAGAAATATATTCCTATCATTAATGGAAAGTAGTAAACACACACAATGGTGCTGCTTAAAGTCCATAACCACTTAAGACCCGCCTCCAGTTATGGGCCATTAAATCTGATTACTCTTTATTTCACGAAAAAATTATTGTAAAAGTTTAATGCCAGTTATTTGCATAAACTGTCTACTCCGCCAAATCATTGGAATAAGTCGGCCCTGGTGGCGGTTCTCGCCTCGCCTTCTCACCTTAGGGTCGAGGGTTCGAGTCCACCCTGAGTGGGTTTTTTCACTATTTAGAACATGGCTGTGTGTGCTCGTCTGGCCACATGTGCTGTTTTCGGTAGTAGTGAAAAAAAATAATTATTCTGTACTTATTCGTGTTGGTTGGTACAAATTTTGATTATTTTATTTCTAGTACAAACGTTTATAGGAAATAATCTCAGATTTAATGTAGTCACAAATTCAATTGCATTGATGACGTAAAATCGTTTTCCTCTCGGAGCTATAAAGATTTGATTATAATGACTTAATTTTCTGTTCTTTAACAGTGTAGTAAACTTGCTGCTTTGGTAATACTGCACATACGACGTTGCTGGACTAATTTCTGTGTGAGCTCTTGAAAACCAGTGCAGTTGCCTCGTGAACAGCGCAATTAATTCCTCCTGCTCTCTTCCGCTTGTTTTTCCGATTTATGGCGTATACATTTGAATTAATATCCCATCCTCCTTCCATTTGGCCATCCCACTCCCGTCTCCACGAAATTTAACCACCCTCGCATTTTATGTATATTTTATTTCAAACGTTTTTTATTCGAGCTCTCACTCTATCTCTCTCTCTCTCGCTCACAGTTTTCCTTAAATACAAAGTCTACTCTCTTCCTTTTTTCTATTTCTCTGTCCCTTTCCCCGTCCACGCCCACTCCCCCATCTTTATCCTCTGCCCTGCGAGGGTTTGAGGGGTGAGGGGAAGTTATGGAATGGGAAACGAGTTGGGGGGTGTAGAGAATGAAGTGAAGGCCCGCATCCGACGCCGCCTGGCGCCATAATCATCCTGCGGCTCTCAAGCGCCAACATCATCATCAACGCATCCATCAGCGCGCTCTCCGCGCGTCATCCTCTTCCACTCCCCCGCAGCTTTCCTTCCATGCTCACCGGGGGCGAGATTGCGAGGAGTTCGCGTTTCAAAATTTCATTAGCAACCGTTTTAATTCTTCGCAACTGGGAACAGGGACAGGAACAGAAGGCCCATCGAACACGTGAACCGCTTCAAGTGTTAATTTTATGCAGACAGTACGCGGAGGCATTTGATTCGAAGCTGATTGTGTGGGACCCGAGGGTGAGGAATCAGGCTTGGAATGACATCGAGAGAAAGAGAAGACAATATTTCATGGATGCGCGACGTCTTTCCTGAGGCTTGTCATTGTTTGTGCGTGTGAGTTGAAGTGTACAACTTACCTCTGAAAGAGTTAAACAATAAAACTGTCCCGATATTATTTCTGTAATTCAATTAATATTTTTATAGAATTATCATTGATTGTAGTTTTATTCACTCGTTTTTATATTCCGATATTTCCACACATTAGTGTTCATCGTAAAGAGAACAGAGAGAAATAGTTGAAGAGAGAGGAATGGTTGAAGCTTAAGAGAAGGAGAGTTGAATGTCAATACTGATAGGGATCTTTTCATTTCCTTATTTTACCCAGAGCATTTGATTTGAAATTACGATGGATTGAGAAACGTAGGAAATACATTCAAAATCGATGTTGATGTTTTAGAAATATCGTAAATATTTTATTTTTATTAGGCCTGTCATTTAAGATTTCTTGCAGCGTTGAAATAACGGTCACTCTGCACTAAGTGATGCACTCAAGAGAGAAATGAGCTCTAGGGGACAGCTTCCTGAAGTTTCACGGAAATATTGGTGGCAGACTGTGCCCTAGGGCCTTTTTGGGATACGGTCGTATTTAATTACTTCTCTTTGTGTCTCTTTCACCTCATGGTGTCACACAGCCACATAAGTTCCTTTGCCCATATCGCGATGAAGGACACTTTGGATGTCCGTCCCTCTCTGTGAGAAATTGTAAGTTTGCGCTTTGTGACGCCGCCAATCAACGAATTCGGTTCATTTGGGATGGTAGATAGTTGACTGCTTTAGAGGGTGGGAGCAAGCGATCCTGCAGAATTATAGGGTAGGGCCAATGTGAGCCGGGATGCGGTCGATATGTTTTTCCGCTGTTGTGAAATTGTGCAAGAGCCGCTCCTCGCGTAATCGAATATCGCAATCAGACCACCGGGCACAATCAGGGTTGTTTAGGATGCGCAGTGGGTTTTTGACCACGGATAATTGTTTCAGTCGACAGAGCTGGTCGGTGGGATACGTGTGCAGAAGAAACAAATCCTAAAAATTGCCTCGCCATATATGTATAACGTTTTTTCTCTCTCTATTCGAATGATGTGCACACATGGAAATCTTTTGGTTTTATTTCAGCATCAGAAATCGCCCACGGGTAATTTGCCTACTGAATCCGTAGCATATGGAGAGAGAACAGAGCAGTACTTCGAAAAAGCAAAATTAGAATGGAAAATAAGTTTTCTATCGCGTTTTGAATAACTCGATGTAAATCACCTGAAACCTATTTTTCCAGATGATATTACTCCTGATTTTGGACTGCTTGCGTGAAAAAAATGAAATCCTATAAAAAGCATATCCTTAATCGTCAGGAGAAAACGATTATTTTAATAAAGCATAAAGTTTGACCTAATTTTTAAATGTTTATTGTTTAAATGTTTAATAATGCGGTTTATTATAGCATAGAAAACTTATTGTGAATTAGGGCACCACAAAATTGCTAATTGGTGATTTGGCTATTCAAATAATGTTGACGAGCCTCAACAAAAATTGCCATGTGAAATGTCAGATTTCACTTGTTACTTTACTTTTTTTCAGTTTTTCTCAACTACATAGTTTTTATATGAAAAAAATTAATTATTGTAGTCTTTTGCCTTGATGTAACCTATGGAATAAATTACTTCATAATAATAGCGTAGTAATATTGATCGCTTTTTAAGTTAAATTTCTCGTGTAAAAAAATAATTCTGTCATATAGCTAATCCCATTTATTACACCCTAGGTCTCGGTTCTTATTTTGAGGTGATTTAGTGTTTCGTAGAATTCCGAAACGAACTGGCTTATAATTTATTGACTGTTCATTACTTCTTGGATCATCTCTTTGGTAGCTGCCAGCCTAAAGTTTTTCCGACCTCTACCTGGATCCACCACAGCAGTCGAAAGCCTTAGTATTCTTCTTTATTGTTTATATTCCGCATTGATGAGAATCCTCTAAAGTCACTCCTATCCGACCTCGATAATTTCCACTGAAATTGGAGATTTTCTATAATGATTGATAATATTTCATCTAGATCATGACCTCTTAACTTTATCATTATAAATACAATTATCGAAGGAATTGACGAAATTTCAGAATAAAACTATTTTAATGCATGTCACTATTATATACATATATATTATTTAGTTTTATATTTATATCCTTTAGTTTTTAACTGCTGCGTTTAATTTAGATTTGATTATTCTATTCATGCAGATATTGAAAGGTACTAAAAAGGTATCGTACCTAATTCTTGAATCTAGATCGGCCATTTCATTCAGAAAAATCATACGAGCTTACTTTTCGCGCTACTCCCAGATCAAATAGGTTTGCATTCATTAAAACTAAAAGTATTTAAATGAATGTTTCTATGTTGTTTAAATGAATGTTTAAAAGGTTCAAAAGGGGAATATTTTATGGATTTATACCTCATCCCGAAGTGGACCGCTTTCAAAATTGTTGCCTTTTGATGAGACACAAGAACGTAACAAGAAAGGAAAATGAAGTGTAATCAAAAATAAGAGTAGCAAGATAAAAACGATTGTGACATAGTTATACGACAAATATAGAGTCACTCACTCAGTGATTCAACCCGAAGGTTGGTCTTTGATAGGTGAGAGCTCACCCCGTACTGAGCCAATGGCGTGTGAAATTAACACATTCAGGGTAGGGGGGCCAGTTCCTTTCTCTGGACAAGGGTAGGAGGTGTAAATGTATGCAACCGAGCGACGAGTACCTGGTTTATCGTTAGTAGGCTAAATCTGTGCTAGCTTAAAAGAATATAATTTACTCTAATTGGAATAAAATGCATTAATACGTATCAATAGGAAGTTTATTGACGCCACTGTCATGAAGTTGGAGAATTTTTACAAAAATAACATACATAGAAGGCTAGAGAAAATTTATTTGCCGAAAAGGTGGGTCGTACCATTCCCAAAAATCCGAATATGGTCTCATTATCAACAATAGACAGACATTTGTATGAACCTCCCCTTCTAACCTCCTTTATTTCTTCTGGTCTGAAAGTTTCTAGATACTATTCTTATTTTTGTAAAGGCCCAGGTATAAGTCCAGGCAGTAATTACATGTTTACATAGGGCTAAATTATATTTATGGTCCCAACACTGACTTGGAGCCATAGCTGTGTTAAGTGTGCCTTCATCCATTAATGGAAAATTATAAAATTCCTCAATTAATATTTGTATTTATGATATTTATCCCTTCCGTTGAATTTCAACGGGCACCTTCAGATAGTTTCTTAATAAATATTGGATAGGTACTGAAAAAAAATTACAATTCCATATTTTTTTTGAGAAAATATTAGGACTCTTAGACCTGGTAGAGCACTATTAAACTTAAGTTTTTTCCATTACAAAGTTATTTAGATTTGTCAACTCGTGACAGGGATGGGTTTAGCCTTTCTCTAGGGTCTTCATGTTTGAGCCAATCATTGAATCCTTTCTTATGGAAACTTTTTCCGGAATAGTGCTAAGTAAGCATGTGGCTCTTTGGTAACGAATGGTAAGCAATGGAAAATGTAAGTGGAATTGAGTAAGAATGGCCGCAAGGGCGAAACGAGGCGTGCCTAATCCATCCTAATTTCGTATCAGTTCACGTGTGGTGGTGGCGAATGGAAAGGATCGTCCTATTTCGTAGAAATTCACTTAGGTGAAAAGGACATTGAATAGAGTAAGATTACCGAATGACTAAGGTACTTTTTCACGCTACTGCGTTACTTATTCCTCCACAGCGATGTAGATGGTGGTTGAGATTTGAGCGTCCTGATGCAGTAATGTAAGTGTGATGGAGATGACGATCCCGAATGTGTGTGATGGCAATTTGGACTTGAGAAGGATTTGGGAGTTTTTCTTCCCCCCATCCGCAGTCTTGAGAAGTTCGTTGAGCAGGAAGAAATGCTCTCTTTTTCTTGTGAGATTCGGGATGTGAATTGAAGCGTGGGTGAGTTTTTTCAGCTGTCGAAAAAAGGAGGGTAGAGATAAAAGATGCATCGGTGATATCGGTTGGAAAAGAAATAGGGAATAGAAAGTCTTTTGGATGTTTGTCCTATCTCTCGGTTGTGCTGGCGTGCATTTACATTTTATTTTTCAATGGCGATGCTCAGAAATGCAGAAATACAAAAGTGTATTTTTATTATTTATTTGGGCTCTTATTTTAGTCTCTATGCGAAGGACGGAGAGGATTTTGTACTCATGAAGGGAGCTCAACGATCATGCAGGAGAGTTTTGGACTCCACACACTACAATGTCTGTCAGTAGTGACTGACAGACATATGTTCTGACAATAGAGTCTCTGACAGACATATCTTCTGACAATAGAGTCTCTTTCTAGTTCTGACTTGTGGTCTTAGACGCAAAAGTATGTGGTACGCATTTCTCTTATTTAACATAAACCAAAAGGTTTCTGGAAAAAGCCTTCTGATTTTTTTAAAAATTTGCATTTCATGAATTACTTTCTTATTCGTAAACACAAATGGAGAAGAAGATACGTAAGAAATACGTAGATATGAAAGAGAAGAAATACGTAAATATGAAGAGATTAGCCGATAGGAGAACTCAGTGGAGAGCTGCGTCAAACCAATCTGAGGATTGATAACTATTGATGATGATAATGATGATGAAACACAAATGAAAACACTAGACTCTGAAACGCCAAAAGCATCCCAATTATCATTTATCTAAATTTTTTATTACAGAATAAGTCAGGAACATAATACGAAACATCACTTTACTTTGAATTTATACTCAAAGTAAATTGGAATTTCAAGGAACTTATTCCTGGAAGTTCTGCCAGTGCATGGTGAATATCAAGGTTTAAAAAAAATAGTTACTGCAAACTTTTTACTGAACTGGACTTCGTATTTCATGGTAGAAGAAAGATTTCGAAATAATTATGAAGAGTCATAATGAAACACAATAGTAATACTACACACTTAATTTAATATGAACCGACCCGGGTTTCGGCAACTCAGTGCCATTTTCTACGTTAAGAAAATTTTAGATTTGCCGAAACACGGGTTGGTTGATATTAAATAAAAAGTGGAGTATTACTACTGTTTCATTATAAATATTAGTAACTTCCGCAAATCCACGCCTGAAACGATTTTTTGTAATTATTAAGAGCTTGAGAATTTATTTCATGTTTATCATAACTTGATTTTATTTTAATTCATTATCTCGTAGTACTAACCTCCCAGAAAACCCTTGTAACAGGATCTCTGTTTTAGTGACGTAGTGCTAGGATTTGAGCATTTTTTTTCTGTAAAGTCTTGATTCATAGGGAGTTTAGTGCTCGGTAATGGATTTTCACTTCGCGTCTTGCTTTTTGAAGTCGTGTTTGGGTAGTGTTAGATATTTGAACAAGAAGGGAAATGGCTTCATGAGGCGCGGAACAAATTATCGGAAACACTACCTGATGCAATACTATGGAAACAATGGCCATCCAGAGAAAAAATGTCTCTCGATTCAAAATTATTTCCAAGGGAATGAAAGGAGTGTTTTTTTCTGTTTGATTGATAATATTCAATTTCCGATCATTGCCATTCTGCACACACATAGTACCCAACGAGCAACGGTGATGGTGTGTGGCAGGTGGTGGAGATCACCAAACATGAACTTCTTACGTGCCTCTAAGAGCTACAATGCTACTACTTCTATATCTATTTATATCTACGTCATGGAAACATACTAGATGTAAGAGTCATGAAAAACTAATTGCTTAGTATCTACATAGTAACAAATTTATAAAGGCATTTCTCTACATATATTTACCTATAACTCCATAGCATGCATGAGTGACAAGTTTTCTTTGCTATGCTGCCTATTATGATCCCTTAAAGTACGCGGAAAAAATGAGATTATAAATATATTGTCACGAGATCTGTCTCTCTAATCTTACTTATCAGATAAAATCTAGTATAATAAGCTTGTGTTTTAATATACATCTAACATCTTCAGTAAAGCATTCCGTTTTAAACTTTTGCAACGGATTTAATCTGCACTTTAACAAAGGTTCTGATAATGACTCCCAACCTAATTCTTCTATTAATTCTGATACATAACTAAATCTATCTATCTTTTAACAAACCTTGCTTCTCTACGCTGCGCACTGTATAGCTCTCTGATCAAACAAAATTCATTCGGATCCCATACCCTGGCTGCATATTCTAGGTGGGACCTAAATAATGAAAAGTAACATTGCTCTTTTGCCTTCTCGTCACATCTCCAGAGTACCCTTTTAATAAATCCTAGGTTTCTTATGACTTGGCCGCATATTTCCCGGATGTGTGTTCTCCATAATAAATATTTAGTGATTGTAACTCATAGATACCTTATGGTTTCTACGCTTTCAATTGTCGTTTTATTTATAGTATACGATCGCTCTAACGATCTATCCCATCTTTGACCCTATTTCCACTAAGGAATTGGGGTCGGCGTCTGGTTGTCTAATACTAGAATACTAGAATACTTGAAGAACTAATACTTTTTACATTGCCTTCAGAGATGAGTTTTCTTCTACTGACTCTATCCTTTCGATTGCTATGCTTTGGTCTGTTTAAGAACATAGATATACCCCAATAAGCAGTGAAAGGTCTTTGTGATTTTCTTTGTTCACAAAAAAATTGGGAAGGGCTGTATTTTAGATTTAAATGCGATTACTTGCAGCCTCTTGGCTTTTACATGCTCATCAAAAACCATCTTTGGCACCGGAATACAGTTAAATTTTATTTTAAACACGTCTCTTGGTGGATGGAGTAGAATAGCTTTATGACTGTAAATCCTTTAGTTTTACATGCAGCTCTAACGCTCTAACATGTAGTGTTATTGATAAAAAATGTGGAGTTTTATTGAATATTTACAAAGGACCTTACCGGTGGATAATCTGAATGAAGTGTTCTCTAGTTTGGCATCTTGTCTTGGCTCTCTTCGTCATCTCTTTCTATCCTTGATGAATTGATATCCAGATAGAATTGATATCCCTAGTAATCAGTTGATATTGATTATTGAGTTGATAGTGGTTTTTCATCAATCCCACATTTTCACCTGGCATGTAGAGAGTAAGTTTGAGGCTGTTCTTTGCCTTCGCATTTGTATGAAGAAGTTGGTTCTCTCTATAGTGTTCAAAATGTGAGGATGAAAATCTCGAAAATGCAGCCGGTTACAATTGATAATTTATTCAGGAAGCTTAAAACTAATTAATTTTGAACGAAGTTTTGAGTTTGTATGCTTCGTATGAGACAGAATCATTACTTTATATACTTCCAGAGGGTTCAGTACATTTTGTAGATAGCTATTTCTCCAGAAGAAGGTTTCCTCAATGTATGGAATATGCCATATGCATACAAGAAAGACGTGGTAAAATCACGAAAACTTGGTGATTATGTGAACTTTTGATGCAAACTTAATTGCGCGAAAAGGTCGAAGGCAGTTTATCGGGCTAAATTGAGTTCATTCCACGCACTAAGTCCTCTCTTTTAATACGAGCATCAGCATCACAGAAGTTTGCTTTCATGTTCTTGGAAACTAATTAAACTGACGAGAAAGGTAATTTATTCTCAATATTATCATAAAAGCTTGCAGAAGCCTTTGGGGCACATCGGTGAAAGAGTGTTCAGTTGAAGGTCGCATTGATATCTTACAAAATGACATCACCCACTTTCCATGGGAATATATTTACCACACAGTGCCCATATATTTTGGCAAAGTCCATGCTTGATCGTGGAGATATAATTTCTACGTATTTTTACATGTCGCTAAATTAATTCCTTGAAGCATACCACAATATTTTCATCATAGGAGGAAGGCGAAATTCGAATCTATAAATGGTAACTAAAAATACTGGCCTCCATGGTATAAGAATTGAAATTTCAAGATTTTTGTTAATTGATGCAAATCCCACGTAAGTACAGGTTTAATACTAGTAAAATTTTATTTTCATTAAAGCTGCTATAATGCAGTATCACAAAGCTTTAAAGGAGCAAGCTTCATTCACACTAGTACAATCATATTATCACGTTAAACTTTACCTCTTACTATAATGGCTTATGATTTTTCAGATGAGGATATAAATGTAATTATTTTGGTGATGTTTTGCTCACATTTCCCCTCTTAGGCCACTTAACCCCACGCGCCCGGGCTTTCATGAGATGAGGTGGTATGCTGGAGAAGAGAAGTAGTCGATAATTTAGTCATGAATCCACGTAAGGTTTACCTGTTGGAGCCTTGAGACCCCTGCGGTGATTCTGGCTACGAACGGGAGTGTGTAATGCCGTTCTACGAAGAGGGCTGATCTTCACTTCCAAGTTTACATGACAAAAATGCATAACATGGACACGAAAACACATCTTAGACTTAGGTGAACGTGAGGCACATTGAATGGAGTAGGATTAGCGAATGACTGAGGTACTTTTGCATGTAGTAGCGTTCACTTATTTCTCCACATCATGGTGATTGGGTAGATTAATCAGTCATCAGGAAAGGGCTGTGGGGTAGATAAAACACTAGTAAGCAGTAAAATTATTTTTCCCATCTTGTCTCAGATCCTCTTTAATACCAGAAAGGTAACCTCCCTCAGGAAATTCGAGAAGTTCCCATAAAAGTAAACATTGTTACGGTGCGCCTCTTGTTGACGAGAGATCCACCAGGTATACCCGCCTTACTTCACCGTTTCCAAGCATACCCTGTGCGAGTGGAGACCCCTTATATGGAGAGAGAGAGAGAGGGATAGAATACTGACCGCCCCGTGAATGTAGGAGTTTTGGAAGGTGGACGAGGGTTTGATGATGGCCCAGTAGTTTGAAGAAGGGGACGTTCGGAGCAGGTGAGGGACAGATTACAAGTTGGAGAGGTAAGTGGGTGGGAGGAGACTTCGGGAAGGGAGAACGTGAGAGACGAAGAGATTAGATAGCGGGGATGCAAGTGGGAGGAACACGCACAAGTGGGCATCAACTAGATGGATGACGAACTGAAGAGTCGCGTTGAGGGATAAAAGCCTGGTTGGGGGTCGCATAAGCGAGTTAGTGAAGTAGAGAGAACGTTAGAGGGAAGTTGGGAAGAGAGTAGAGGCGCCAGGGAAGGACGAGAGAGGAAGTTAAAGAGGTAAGGGTGATAGTGGAATCGAGGAGGAAACAAAAGATGAGGTGGCTGAGATGGAAACTTACGGAGAGGTCGCTGGGGGCTATCACGAAGTCAAAATTCAACCTTCTCTCTTTATTACCAAAATTCTCTTCTTGTCTTTAAAACTTTCATTCAATCAATAAACTTTCTGAAACATTTTCCATCACTTTGTCACTACGCATTACTAACTGCTATAAATTTTTATTCGCATTTCAATTTGTCGGCTGGATAAGACGAGTGAGAGATTTATGCAAAACAAATAATTCAAAGTATTAGTCCCGAATCCAGCCGTTGCGGGTTTTGTTTGTTTTTGGTGTATCGACAGTGACGCTCATTCACTCGACCTAAGTACTGCTCGTAATTTGGATTGGAATCGGACTTTCCTGAAGTTAATTGCGATCCGTGGGATGGGAAAACTCATTGATTACAAAAACGTTGATTTTACTGTGCCGATTGATTTTATACGCTCAGATAAACGCTGGCGTCATGATTTGGCGGAATTATTTGAATGTTGACCTCGTTTCGGAAATGAGTTAATTTTATTGCTCTGGAGTAAGGATGGAAGCAAAGGGCATTACGTATTGGGACAATTTTTATGCACTTCACATTGTACAAAAGCGGAAAAATTGATGTAAAAATGCGGTAATAATTTATATGCCTTGGTCTCAAGGTTGAAAATCTCTTTTTAACCACGTTTGTAAGTCTGATAAAGCTGAGATCATTTCATTTTGACGTTCTGACAGAGATGCAGCCCCTGATCTTGACGAGAAGGCCTTGTTTCTTCATATTTACCTCTCCGTCAATGAGCACTCAGAATTCAGGATGTAATTCATGCTAAAGTCCCAAATTAAAGTATCCAAATCGTAATGTGTTCACAAATAGATTGGGAACGAAACAAATTCACTAATCCCTTGAATCCATTTGATTTTCCATACTCTTGCAAAACTTGAAACGAATTCTGAGCAGTATAAAGTTTGCCTTAAAGTCATCGCGAATTTCTCCGACACTTCAGGGGACGAAAAATTTCGAGACAAAGAAAACGAAATCTCCCCTGGGCTGTTGTCGGTGAGTAGTTGCGGACGAAAATTAATCAGGTTTCAACGCTAAGGTGATCGCGGATCCACGTCAGGAAATAATTGAGATGGCGGAAACGGAGGGAGGGGTGAGAGACCGGAGTGCTTTTGCTTGCGGCGGTGAAGTGGGAGGGGCAGCAGAGTGAGGAGGAGGGGTGGTTGGTGTTGTGAAGCCGGGAGGGGGGTGGAGGGAGGGCTAAGGACTGGGGGCAACCTTTGCCCTCGGTAAGGGTGGCGGTGGAAGGAGAATCAGAGGAACCGACGGAGCTGGGAAGGGAAGGATGAAACGGGAGAATGAGTCGTGTGGGTGTGAGGGGTCGAGTGTGGGAGAATTGGCTGGACGTGAGTGCGTGTTTATACACCCGGGAGAAGCAAGAGTGCTGCTGGCCGCGGAAGGTGAGAGGCGGCGGCGGGGGATTAGCGGAGAAATGTGGAAAGGATGCTAGGAGAGAGGGAAGGTAGGGAACGGAGAAGATCCTGCGAGCAGCTCGGTTGGCTATTCCTGGTGAGTGGTTTGATGAATGGAATTCTGAAGGGTGGATATGTTAAGGACGGCGTGGTTCTGGCGGCTGGTGCGGTCGGAAGAGAAAGGAATATCAGAATAGATTAACTTCTCAGGGTTGTCCCAACTTCCTCCTCAGCCCCTTGAGCACTTTCGCTTTGCCCATGGCCCACGTGACTAAGTGTTACCCCTGGATTAAATCAGTTTTAGTTGTTTATCACTTATCGATTAGTACGGGTACTTCAAGGTGATACGAATGGCCAAACTCGCGTAATGCCATGCATAATATGCAAAAATGATTAGGATGTCAATGGAATTGGATAATTAACTATTATCACTAAGGAAAAGTGTTAAATTTTTAAAAACATGGCTTATACAACCATAGGCATATAAGATCGAGTTGGCTCTGTCACTTATAATGCCTGGAATATTTCCTATCAGTAAAAAAATAATTGGGTATATATATTCATTGTATCTATGACAATACATTTTGTCTTTTTTTTTGATCGAAGAAAGTTATTTAAGTATATATTTCAAAATAATTTATCATTCAGTTTAGAGTGAATGCTAGAGAAAGAATACGGGCATTGCATAGAGTGTGAACAAAGCAGTCTTCCTATTTTCTTAAAACATTTATATTCATTCTAAAAATGAGAATGCAGTTGTAAAATTGTGTTTTAGATATGCTAACAACAATTTTATGCGATATAAAGAGTTATCCTTGAAGACAATGAGCACTTTTCTAGAAGTTCATAACATTTCATCTTCGAGTGCAGAAGAAAAGAGGACATTTTTGCAAACCTTAGCCGATCAATTCTTCCGTGATGAAGAGTTTGGACGGCAGGACTAGGCCGCGAATTACACATTGTTTCAACAATTGGAACAACAGGCGGTGCCGCATCAAATGACATTTTAAAGCATTCTAGGATTTATGGCATCATTATTCAAAGCTATTCATTGCAACCAAAAACTTCCTGAACAATGTCACAACGGGTAAACTTATCTCCTTAAGTATGGCCAAGATAAAATAACTTAAATTTAGATTATTTGCTACAGAATTTGATTAGCATATTTATGAAAAAAATCTTTAGATGATAAAATATCTATATGAGATTAAATGTATTTCGTTACCACATTAACGGTCATTATTTGCTTCGTTCTTTTCTTTAAGCTGAAAATTTTTCTTCCGTAGAGACCGTATCATTTGAAATTCTCCATTGGCCAAGGAATGTAAATTTTGCTGTGTATTCTAATCCATTTGAATATGGGGTAAACTAGTGACCTGTGTTTTTTAAACGACCTTATTTATGATGATGTATCACCTTGACAACGCTTCCATGTAACTCCGTCAGCTATATTTACTCCGTCCGGATGTGACTACGTCTTACTTTTACAGGTAGGTGTACGGGATTTTGAATTTTATACTGGAGGTAAAATGACTAAACGGCATTATTTCTGCCGTTTGCCTCTTTCATTGCGTTACCTGAGAGTTCTAAATGCGTTGTAGCTACGCCATCGAGGTGACTCCTTGTGCAGTAGAGAAGGTCCAACTTCTAATTTCAATGACCACTCGCCGTTGTTGCGTGATAATGCATAATAGCTGCTGAAAAATAAGCGGTGTTATTGTAGCAACCTATCCATAGGCATGAAGCGAGAAGTAATTGACTCGCAAATGTTGCCGATTTTGAAACGTGCCCTGAATGAATATCGCGGAATTCTCTCTTCCCCGACTATTCACCGAAAGTCTTCCCATCCAGCTTCCATAAAGTCAATAGGTTTATCTCTCCTGCTGTGCTCTCGCTAGGGCTGCTCTCTGTGCTAGGGCTTGATGTTTCAGTGCATCATCTCTTAAATTAGAAAGCCAGAGCGAGGTCCAGCTTATATTGCGTATTTGCAGATCAGTAAACTGCGTAAATCTCGAAGGATTTGTTGATTCATTCAGACCTAATTTGGTGGTAAGTACGGAGGAGTTTTTTGAGAAATAAAGAATTTTCCAATATTTTGGCTGATGTTGTTCCTTTTGACAAAGTTTCCTCGTTCGGTTCCGTACTTGTTATAAGAATCATAAACATTAGGTGAATAAGAATAACACTGATTTAATGCTATGAATACGGATTGCACGAGTTCATGTATAATGGAAAGCATCAATTTTATCTATTGAGATAAAGCTGACCTAAGAATGAATCCGCTGTTGAGTGACGCTTGAGGTATATTTTTTCCTATTTCCGTTACAAATTAGGTTTATCAGAATGATTCTAAAAGGAAAGGGGAAAATAGTACCCATTCAAAACTTTCAAATGCATACAATTGACTCGATTATATCTATTACTCTGTAGAGTACCGCTCACCCATCTGTCCCTCGACCGCGTTCGAATGAGGTTGCCTCTTCAAAAGAGGAAAGTGTACGATTTGAATATTTAGTTGCGTCCATTTTACTCACGTACTCCGACCTTTTTTTATAAATGAGCACACGGAGCTGTTAAAAAATTGTATCATAAGAATACAGTGTTAAAAATTACAGTTCCAAAATTATTCCAATATCTATATTCCAAATTCATTCCTAATTCTATATTCTGAATTCCAAACTGATTCCAGATTACTTATTCCAATTCCCATATCGAAGCGAACCCAAATCCAAGATCGACCATCCTCGATGCTCCAAATTATTACTCTGCCGTTACCTGAGGAACATAGCATGTTTTTACCCATGAACCCATGAACATATACTTAACTCATATTTTTACTCATGTGAGATGTATACAATCATGTCCACTCCCATTTTTCCCTTAACAAGTATTTTCTCCTCAAAAAACCATTAGTATCCGCAATCGCTGTATCCCATAGCGTGGAGTATAATAGGTTGTCTGCTTCTCACAGCACTCTCGTTTTCTACTGTAACTTCAACTGTTACGCATCGCGCGACCACCATTCGATTATTGCTTCCTTTGGTGTCTTTACGTGTAAGAGAGCCTATACTCTTCGTAGAGCGAGCAAGAGAAACCTATGTAAAATCGTGGAAAAGGATGATAATGTCGCTGTAGCAATGTTTGCGTATGCGTTAGGAATTAGGTATGTCCTGGGGGAAGTTGTGGGTTTAGAAATGGGTCCAATGGGAGGAAATGGGAGCAGAATTTGTGTGGGTTTAAGAGTGGTTTGATTAGGTTACATAGCTTGGCGGGACATTGGTAAGGACGAAGAGAGCTACTAAAGAAAATTATTTCGCTGGTGTTATGATTTTTGGGGATCGGGAAATGGTATTTCAGGATGGATGTGATTTAGCAGACTGAATTCCTGGAAATGAGATGCTATGGGGCCTTTACTGTTGATGGTTTATGTGTACAGGAGGTATTTTTTTGGAATTATTACATTGTGGAGGAATTAGAGGCATCCTCGTTGGAGACGGGAGTGATGCCATTTGAATGAGAATTAATCAAGGGAATCGGGGTTGTTTGCAAAATCGATGGAAACACATTGATAGGGATCAGGGAAGGAAGTGTCAGTTCTGTCGTGAATAGATGGACAGCTGATGTTGTGGATGCCCTGTTATTTGTCTGTGATATTTATGTGGAAGGAGGTGTGGATTTAGTCGTAGGTAGATGAAATACTTGTATCATGAATGGTTATTTAATGACAAGAGGTAGCAGATGTGAAGGAGATGGAGGAAAAGTGATATAGAAAATTCAATTTTGCTTTGTGTCCAATTGGGAAGAAGAGGAATCAATAGTCTTAACTTATTAATTGTATTTATGCAGTTAATAGAAAAACTCCTTAAGAGTAAATTTATGATGGCCTATACTAGGGGCCCATTTTTTATAGCTGGAAATAAAACAGCTTCATATTATGAAGTGTAAATGAATGCTAATTACTACTTTGTAGAATGCTTCTGCTCTAAAATTAAGAAAATAATCCGAAAACCTCATTTTTGCTGGTTTTATAGACGTTTATGTGAATTGTGTAATTGTGAAAATGAGAACCTACGCTGATGTGTTCTGGACGACTTCGTTTACGGGTAAAGTACATTTCAGGATCATATATATTGATTATTGAGATGATAATATTCCTCTAAAAACTCCATGTTACTTTGTGCTCTCCTTTTCAGCGTGTGGTACTATATATTTTTTGGTGTTTTGAGTATTTGCGGCTCTCAATGAGACATTTTTTTGCGGACACGGCTAAATACTGTAATGCACGTCGTGTACATCAGTGGCTGTTATTGTTGTCGAATGAGTGATCGTTTTTCTTGGCTCCCTCGGTTTCAGCGGAGGTAATTGTAGAGCTTGCAAAAGGTCGCGCGGCGAGTTTAAAACAATGGAGATTGGTGGAATAACAGGAAGGGGGAGTGTGTGTATGAGATATGAGATTAATTTTACGGGGAGTTGGAGGTTAGAACCTTGTGAGTGGATGGAGTGTAGGAAGGGTAGTGAAGTTAAGAGCGGTTTGATGGATCGTCGGTTAGATGCTAGGCACTGATTTGAATGTGGTAGATGAAGCGGAAAACTGGAAGAGGGCGGAGGAGAGTAGAGGAGGCCGTGCAGGATAATGAAGGGGATAAGCAAAGGATGTGGTAGGAAATAAAGCTGAGTGGAAGAGGAGAGGGGGAAAGGGAGTCGGCTCTGGAGGGCCTGGGGGGCGGGGAAATGACTTCTTGCTGTGGACGACTCTCTAGAGGGCTTATTGCCCTTTGTCCTGGGTTTCATTTGTGGTGGGAGGGTAAAGAAGTTAAAGCGTCATGAAATATTTATGAAAAACTTATCGCTGCTTGTAACATATAGGTTGAGGTCATTATTTCATCTGATGGAATTTTTTTCGTCAGATTTTGTGAAGCGGGTTTATTGAAATTCATCCATGAGCTTGGTTGGAAAATGAAACATTTGCGCAAAGGAAATTTTTCAAAACTGCAGATTTGAATTTAGCATTTTTATGGTTTAATTAAAATCGCTCACGTTATAATGTTGATTTATTATGCCGATGAATGTTTTGGGTAAATAACTCTCATTGTGAACTTTGATGAAAAATAAATACGCATAATTTAAAAGACATTGAATAGAAGTAATTTTGAAGGTTTTTCCGGTGGTATCGCGTAGCAACTAAATTAGACAACAGCATAGTATCCTCACAGCAGAATTCCATATTTGAATGAATAGGAAAGTATTGAACAGGGAAAGGAAAAAGGTACGTTTATAAGGTTCAAAGGCCACAAGAAATATATAAACCACTCCATTCCGGAGTGCTACTACAAGTGTAAAACTATTTATCTAATTGAAGGGGCTCATATTTATTGGCAATTTGATTGGATGATCCTTAACTGGAGGATTTTACATTCAGCAGACGGTGATCATAATAAAATAACCTATACGTCAAAATAAATTTTGCAGAACTCTCTCTCTCTGGAAGTTCCAACCAGAAGTTCTTTGTATGGGAGACATTTAGAGTTTTATCTTAAGAATTACCGTTATTGGCTTTGAGTTGATATTCCGTCTTTTGTACTTCAGACATTACTCTTTCAAATGGAAGATGTCGCGGATATAGTAAATTATTGTGGTTAAAGGAAAATTATGATTATTCTATCCGTTTAGATTACAATATGGATTGCTACCTCATGTCATTGGTTTCTAAAAATGATCTACCTATCAATCATCTTTTATTTACCGATGGGACTGACAGCGTATCTGGACGTCTCTTCTCCGTTTATCTTTACAGAAATAGCATTGATTCGTTTACACGGCATATTTTTTATGGGAACCTTGCATTGATGAAATTGTTACAGAATAACCGTAACAGGTTAAAATAGCTGAATAGCAAAAAATGAAAATTTGTTTCCGGAGTACATATAAAGATATTGAACATTGATAAATGGATTTTAGCAAGTTAAAATCCATTGGCGTTCATTAAATAAAAGGCATATTTGGTGTAAGAACGAAAGACAAAGTACATGAGTTACATTAAATCAGCCAAACTGCGTATATGGTGAGAAATGCATGAATTATCAAGTAATCGAATTATGCTAAAGGAATGGTAAAGGCAACTCTGGACATTTTTCTCTTCTTTGTAGCCTCTTCCTCTGTGTGAATCACTATTAGAGTCGTGGATGAAGTTTGGATGCATATAATTCGTTTTTTTCTGTCAGGACATCCGGGTAATGCAGAAAATGTTGTAAATATTGTAAGGAAGTGTATTATTTTTAAACATTAATTAATTCTATTTAATATTTATTAATTAGTGGCGTAGGACTGATAAATACACGGTGGTGAAGAGAGTTGGATCGAGTCGATTAAAATACCTAGTGCTAATTTTTTTAAATGAAATAATTTAATTTTTCGCAGATATTGTCATGTATTGAACGATATTCTCATTCTTGGTGTCGGTAGTCCACTAAAAATTTCCTCTTGCCTCTGGAAGTGCAACTAACTTTCGGTTATGGGAGACATTGAGCTGCCAGCATCATTAGACCTGTGTTTGCCGGCAAAATGGAATGAACGTTCGCGGATAGAATTACATGGGAACAAGTTATAGTCAAAGCAATTGAGATTGTGACTACAAGATGCGCGGCGAATGTATCAAGAGCCATAGTTATTAGACTTTGAAGATCCTCCTTTGAATTGTGATGTTTAACGATGTAAACCTTATCAACAATATTTCGCGGGATGGCTATTTTGGCAGCTGTGCTCGAGGCGGTACACAAACTTGTGATTTTCGCGCCAGGCAGCTAGTGCACTGGAACCTAACCGGCTCGAAAATTGGGGTATAAATACGAAAGAAGAGGACGAGGAAGGGATCTGTGAGAGGGGTTAAGAAATAGTCGAGGAGAGAAGGTCGGGTGGTTTGCGGACGGGGAAGGAGAGGGAGGTTGGATAAGTTTATAAGCAGTTCAAGGAAGGAGGGCGGGATGGGGTAAATTTGGGAAGCGAAAAGGGGAGTTGGGTGGGTTCTCGAGGGCTCGGCTCGATGGTGAGGCCAAGGATGACGTCAGCGCAGCACCCACCATCTGGGTCCAAGAGGAGGACTCTTCTTCCTCCTACAACCTTTCTCCTATCCCTCTCCCTCTTACTGTCGTCTTCCCTTGTATATATAGTAGTTTTATTTTCTCCTTTTGCTCGGCTTATCCCCTCTTATGCTCCCTTCATTCAGGAAGAGTCTCAAACTCCTCCGTATTTGACCATCTTCGATTTCTCCCTTAGACGGGAGTACTTCTACTCGACTTACAGCTATTACCGTTCCCCGGAGTAAATGGACTTTTTTGGCGGTGTGGGCGACACTTTTCGTCCGCTCCGTTCGTGCCGAAGTCAGGATCGTTCCATCGCTTGAGTGACTTAACACCTTTTTGAAACGTGCCACTGATTTTTATGAGGAAAACAAAAATACGCTCAGTTGTATTATTTCATCAATCACGTGTCCATGATTCTTTGTGACTGTTGTATCGATTCACCATTACGAGTGCATTAATTCCCAAGACCACATGGAGAAACATTGGGTTTGGGAATCCTCCTCGTTATACTCTATACCCTTGTTTTATATTGGGGAATTTTAAGTTTTCTTAATCGCTTGGCGTCGTTTGTGGCACATGCACTTCCGAAACTATGTTCAAGATACGTACAGTAGCGTCTAGCTACCACTAACAATTTTTTATCAATTTTTTCATCTTCAGCAGAAATATTTTTGAACAATGTGCTGCACTATTCATGGTATGTACCTGGAACTGATCCATGGTCAGCATGTTATATGGGCCTTCACCATTTTTTTTATAGATTTACAGCACTTGTTCAAGGAAATTGAGAGCTATAGGTGAGGTGGCCGACGGATTCAGGCTCGTAAATCGAGTAAGCTCGCCCAGTGAATCCACGTCTTTGTATTCTGCTACTGGAATCGTCAGGTTTTGGTCTAGTTTTTGGCGCTTTATCCATTAGGCATATGACCGTAGGAAAATCCCCCTCTCGCACTCCCTTGCGGTGGCTAACAGGGTTTTATGTAGATGTAAGTGAAACTCCAGCTCAAATCGCGCACCCTTTCATCCCTACCTTCCTTTCATTTTCGTTCAAAGATTCCTTAGGAAACTAGTAATATTTTACGATTACATTTCTCTTTCATAATGCTTTTCGCACTTGGGAATTGCTGGTGGTTTGCTGAAATAGGGCTGTAGTGGAAAAGCATTGCTCGCCACCCTCGCCACTAATCTGACATTTAGATGCCAGCAAGTGTTCCTGGCTATGGTGTGTTCTCTCCTTTCCATCCCAAATTTCCCGAGGGAGGGGCAAATCGAAATGGGAACCTGACGTTGTGATCGTCACCACCCTACACACAATGTCCGAGATGACCATCCTCCCGAGTCAAACCCTTCTATTTTTTTTCCATCCCCACTACTCATTCTCTTCCACATCAATCGCACATTTATTTTCCCTGTAAACCAACATGTAATCTACTTTGGCTTAATAACCATCTCGCTTTTCTGTAAATATCTTATATATCTTGAAATAATTCCTTATAAACGAAAATTACTCTAGTTTCATACCTCTGAAGCTCTTCTTTGATTATGGAGGATAAATAATCCTGGACGACTACTGGCAATAGTTAGTATGTCCTATACTCTGCAACAAAAAAGGGAAGACATAATTCGAAGGTACCTATTTATTTTTCATTAAGGATTGATTTCACAAGATATATCCCGAAATAGTACCTAACATTCTTTCAAAACATTCTTATTCTTTCCTTATGCTTTGTTTCTTGCTGCTACGGATAAGGAGGTGTTTCGCCCCGTCTGTCAAATACCCCGCAATTTATATTGAGATTCACATTACCCAACATTATGTGAAGGTGATAGACGTGGTGCTTGGTATGTAACTCTGGTAAATCAAAGTTGGTGGGATTGGTTCCCTCCTCCGCCGTGAATTTTGTATTACTGTTATATTTAAGTTTAGGGATATAGCAGCATCTGGCTCAATTAACAAAAATTATTGCTTCTAGTTGAAAATTGTGCTTCATCACTCTTCACAGGTCAACACCCTGCAAATCCTATCCTTTCTTCGCCATTTACATCCACACTCTTTACGGGAAGAATGAAAACTATTGACAATATTTTAAGAGTGCCATAGTTTTTTAGGCTAAAGGAATATTGTTACCCTGAGATCTAATCAATTAATGTTTCTGCGTAGTCTTCGCTAGAAATTTCATCAGTACTTGTCTCTGATCGTTACTTTCATGACACTATTTTAATCGCTGAGATTATTCTATGCATCTTTTTGATTTATTAAATTACAGTGCTAATGTCCTGGAATGCCTCCTAAAACGTACCCAAAAATGACTTATTTTCATCTTTAATATTGATTGAGGTTGATGCCTAAATATAAATATGACTTCCCTTGAAGTATTGCTACTTTTTTCACTGTCTTCAACATTCCATTGAATCCTCTCTGACTTACCAGATGTTTACGGTTTTGATGTCTTAGCACAGCTTCATGCACTTATTGAATGGACTTATTTTGTGTGAATTACTAGCATAAATTGAGCGCGTGCCAAAATTTACCTTACAATCGGAAATCTATAGCTTATTTTCATAAATGTAGTGGTTAGCTTACTCTAAACTGGAATGAGCATTAAAAGTGTTTTAAAGTTAATCAATCATTCGTAGATAAAGCATGGTCAATGCCATATCAATATGATGTACAACGACTTAGTAAATTACGTTTAATCTAAGCATTCAAGGAAAAATTGAGGTACGGCAATTTTGAATCTTTGTACTATTATTACGACCGAATGTTTAGGATTTTTGTGGTGCTTTGCATTAATCTTAGATGCCTTAAGTACGTTTTGTGACCATCCTTTGAAACACGCGTCTGTCAAAAGGTTCCCCATTCTTTTTTTTTAAATAGAATGATTACTGAAGAGTGTCCTTTCTTGTTGATTTTTCATCTGCTCCTTGTCATATAGCCATTGATATCCATACGAAGGAACACCTGTCTAGTGTTACCCGAATGTTTGTACGTTGAAGAATCTTATTGAGGGGAAATACGGGGTGGAAAATGGTCTTGACTCCCGGACAACATCACGAATTTATCTTCTGATAGTGGCTTGTGACACTGAGGGCTTAAATTTCTTTTGTGTCGAATCTATCAAAACGTCTTTGAGTGCATATTTTCCAACATCAAACCGTTTGAATAATGGCGCCTGGTATCCTCCCACGAGGGTAAAAGGAACGATGTCATGTGTCTGGGAAGACTTCGGGATGAATTAGTTATATTAAATGAGATGATTTATTGAGCTGACATAAGAATTCAGGATTACCACCGCGTTATTTGCGGTTAATTAACCTTTTATGGAAGAAGAGCGAGAGGGAGGTTTATGGGAGAGTGTCTGAAGTAATGGATCGTTTAGATCCAGGTGCCATAAGGGTGTGTGGTGGTTTAACATCCAGGCAATGCTGCTCTTGAGGAGTATCTATGCATAGTATAATGCTCAAGTTACATTAAACTATATTTTACGATAAAATAATTTCGACGCCATTAACTCATAAAAATTTTTAATCGTGACTTCGACGATCGTTCAGCATGAGATTCACTCCAGCGTAAAATTTGGGGATTGGTATGTTTTTACCCTGAAAGTATTATTTTGGGATGTATAAATGTGTTGATCAAATGCATTTATATGTTTATAATATTTTTATGATTAATGTGGGATGCTTAACTTTTTAATGAGATATTATACATTCAAAGAGCTTTATTCTTTCTAACTCAAAGGATATTATTGTTGTAAATGTGATGTGGTATTTCGTTTATCCTACCTTTAATAGATGGAAATAGATGGAGATGGTTAATTATTTATTCTACAAGCCTATCTTTCCCTCCAAAACTTCCATATTGCATAGTTGAGAAGGTACGAATGATTAGTGAAGAAAAATGGAATAGTAAAAAGGATTCCTTCAGTGATACAGAAGGATATCGTTTACCTGATTTTTTCAATGTTTTAAATTATTATATAATTCTATTGATGTATATTTTTACTGATTAATATAAGTTACCAGATCTCATTAACCATTGAACGATCATAGGTTGCATAAATCATGAGTAATAACATCAGAGCTTGAAAAAATAGTTATTTTTCTCCCAATATTCTTTAACCTAAACAATTTAATTATTGCCGCTGAAGTCGTCGGTAAAAAAGACGTGGGGTTAACGTATTTCCTCTGCATACACTTGCAGTGGTTAAGATATCATCTATTATGTTAGTTCTCTCGTAGTAATATATTTATCATATCAGGTTTTGGGTCAAAGTGTCAACTTAGCTTTTGAATTAATCACTGTCCTGTAAATGACATTCATCAATAACCTGGATTTAAGGAAAACATTAATCAACAGGATTTGCCTTTGGAAAAATTTTATTTTCCATTCGAACGATTTTGTGGATCACTTGACTTTTGAGATGTCAATGATTAATTGCATGAAATTATTCCGTAAATATTAAGCCATTTCATATCCTGATCGATAAAATATTTTTTATCACCTTTGGGACCCCATAGTGATATTTCCACTTTGAATTTTTCTTTAAAAATGGAATTATGGTGCCAATTTCTCTATAGTTGCTGCATTATAGAGGTTTAAGGAAAGTAAAAGGGGCGTATGTAGTCTTTATCTGATGCTCGCCACTTTGGTGCCTTAATTTCGGTGCAAAAAATGTGCTAATTTATTTCTTCCTTTCTAAAAATGCTTTAAGCGAAAGCGTCGAAAAATTGATTTCGTTCAGTGATTGTCATTCTTAGTACAATTGAGTCAATACGAAGCACTTTTTATGGAGGGGAAGTAAGCAATTAACTTGCCTGTCAAAATAGAACATACCTGAAAGTTTAACGTATATCTATTCCGTTATATTGTCTAGTGGTTTGCTTCAATATAATGCTATGCGTTAAAATACGACTTAGACAAAAATTACTGAAAGAAATTCGCTACTCAACTGATAATGTTGGTTTGAAATAAGATTTTAGATACAAGAATAGGTTTTGAAATCTAAATAAACGTGATTCAACGCTTCTGTCGTGCCGAAGAAAAAAATAAGATCGAATAAAAATAAATGGAAAAGTGCTATGACAAATGAGGCGCGTCTCGAGTATAATTTTAAAATAAAAAAATGTGCGTACTAGAATTTTGATGTCCATGAATTGCATAACTGAAAACTTTCTTCTTTTTATCTGGATAAATTTCGATTTGCATGTAGTGCAACCATAGATGAAACGTCCAATGCATACGTCTCTGGATTATTATAATCGATAATTGTGCGTATTTATTTGGATGTGATGGATATAAATATTATCATAAAGCGAGAAATTTCTTTCAAGGGAATGATCGATAATTAGCCAACGACGAACAATCAGTTGATTAATTGATCACCACTTCATTCCTTATTGTTTGCGTAACTTTGGGACTCAGGTTGTTTATTTATTACAGTTTAAATATATATTATCAGCTACCCGTTGATTTTTTAATATTTGGCTCTAATTATAATTTTCGCTTTAAAACCTGAGATTCCACAAGCATGCTGATTATATGACATTTGTACATTTCCGACTTTTACTGATTATACCCAATTCATTACAGAGCGTCATTTTGGGTTTTGATCATTTCGTATGCTTATCGATCATATTGCGAATCAGTCAGGATTGCTGTGGTGCAGTTGTTAGAGCAAACATTTCGAGCATGACTCCTGAGAAAAAACTTTCGTCTTCTCTGGAGCAGGAAGTTCATGATCAAGGAATCTTTCTCTTCGTATGAATATCAAGCACGGTCGCGCGGCGATGATGGGAGAGGTAGGTATTCGAAGCTGGCCAGAGATGGTATGCCATGAGATAAGATGTCATCTCATTGTGGACGCATTACTTTTGGGCAAACTAAGAGACCCATATTTGCGCGTGAAGGGCGGTGAATTTGTCTGCCGGGAAACATATTGGGAGTTTTGCTTCTGACCAGCGGGAGGAGTTAGGGGAGGGGAAGATAATGGACGACCTCATGGCGGCGGTTTTTGGATTTGGAGGAATAAAGAGGATGGAGGAAGGGCGGGTGGGGTTGGCTCGCGGAAAAAAGGACGGGAGATAGATTGAGGATGGGGGAGGAAGATGGAAACCTTAAAAAAGTTCTCAGGAGGGAGGAGAAAGGACGGGGATTCCTCTCAACTGCGGAGGGTTGAAATACGAGTTGAAGGCATTTGACCAAAGAGCAGGGAACTCTGCCAAAACTTTCGAAAAAAAATGGGGAGGAGGCGAAGAGGAGCGAGCTGGGTAGAGGGAGCCAGAAGCGAGGAACGTAGTGGGTGAGGAGTCGGAGTGGAGTCCGTGAGGGGAGGAATAGGGAGAGAGAAGGGGGTAGGGTAGTGGAGAGATTCCTTGGCTGTGGGAGTGGGAGTAAGGGAGGTGCCACACGGATGTTAGCCCTGGAGAATGAGAAAAAATAAAAGATGAGGCGCAGGGTTCGGAACGGAAGCATGTCGAAGGAAGCAAAACGAATTATCGCGCGAGGAGCAGAGTCCGGGAAAGTATTTTTTCCTACTCCTGCTTCCCACCTTCGCCTCTCCCTGCAATGGATGGAAGAAAGGGCTGAAGGAGTATGATGTACTTAAAGGGACAAAAGGTAGTTGAGTCGATCTATACATTGGTGAGAGGGATGGGGAGAGTGAGGGACGGAGAGGGGAAGGTACCGCATCCCTACGACCAAGCATGCGTCTTGGTAATATTTTGAAAACTTGCCTAAAGAAAGGGGTGAAATCACATATGCTTTCCGTAAATGCAATGGAGATTGTCGCAATCGACTCGGCATTACGTTGCTTGGCGTTTTATTTTTCTTCTCCATTGGTAAAGAGTGACCAGAAAGGTAGCGAGAAGGTAATGAAGAGCTGAAGGAACACGTGGAGAGATTTGTAAGAGGCTGGGGAATCTAGTCAATGTAAAGTGTTGGTCTGACGTGCAAAGACAACGCCAGCCGCGGAGTTTGTTATCTTGAGACTATGATCTAAACTCTGTCAAACTCCGTGGAAAAAGAATCATGAATAATTTGGGTTACTTCAACAAATATAATGAGAATGGGGCTTCAATTTCTCATTATTAATCGTGAAAGTGCACAAGATTTTATATTTACTCACCGCGCACTTTTTCTTGGATATAAAAATACGAGGTGTATATACTCTGGAGGGTCATTGATAGGGGAGAAAGGTCGGTTGAGGTTAGTTGAGGTGGAGAGACAAGGAAATTAATCGTAAAATCTATTAAAACACCTACAAATTAATGATACGAGATATAACATCGTATTTAGACATAACCTCATATTTTTATATCATTATCAATACTGGTCACCACTTGTAGGGTAGACACAGCTCTTCACCCAAATTTCCTATCGTTCAGGGAGTTCGTGCATCCATAATTCCATGCTGTTTTCTCGTCATAGTCAGCTTCATGTTTTTTCATCAGAAGCCTTCCGCCTCGTACGTTTACATAGTTTATTCACATTTCTTGTTACGTTTTCAGTTATCTATTACTAAACAAATAGTTCTCGGCTGACTGCACCCTCATATTTTGAGTTTTCCAGCAACTCGTTTCTCAGCTCTGGTTTCCAAGGGTATAGCCGTTGAAGCTTTGCATCGGAGGCGAAATGGTGAGCCTTGCCAGGACAATGTGAAATTGAGAGGAATGGACTAACTAAGGAAGCTGGAAGCCCCGAATTTCCGTTTCTTCCAGCGATTACTTGATATTGCCATCATTCGAATCTCACCTTTAGAATGCTTGAATCCAATTGTAACTAAGCATTCAGGTAAAGTGCTTAATGATTTAATGTTTAGCAAGTATATATTTTTGTAAATCCCTTTTTATGGCTCGTGGGGCCCTTTCCTGCTCAAAAGCATTGGCGGTGTAATTTATACGCGGAGTAATTGAACAACGTGATTGCCAACGCCCACGCCTCATTAAACTGCTGACAGATGAAGTATTTAGTTGGTACATAAAATGCATACATCGCTGAAAACCCTTTAGAGCAATATAACCCTGGAAAAACGCTCTTAACTCAAATAATGGTAGGATTGGGCGTTGGCCTGCCGTCAAAACAGGCTCTATATCCAGGACACGGTACCAGTAATTTATTTTGTGCATCATATGCTCTAGTAATATCCCATTAGTCTTTGATTGTACATCTGTACCCCAGGCTTTCAATAACTACTGAATTTTTAATAAATAGGTTAGGAACTAGTAACAGAGCTATTTTACGGTGAAAGTAGCAAAAATTACGGGCATACTGGAACAATACTGTCCCTGAATTATTTCTCAGGAAAGTTTTCTCATTCGCTGCTATTATTTTGTGATATGTTTGGCTAGGACCACGTTCTCTATTTTGGATGGTTTTTCCTCAGTCTCTCGATCTGCGGTTCATTTTCCCCGTGCATGGGAAATAATAACACTATGTCCAGTGCAGATCGTAATGCATTTTGCTTCTTCAAAAAATGTCTATTTTTTAGACATCTTAATCGTGGAAAATATTTTTACACTCACTGAACGAAATAAATTGCCTTCTAGCTAACTAATGGTGCTATAATACGCCCTTTACGTTTTAAGATTGTGGTAATACTGCATAGTTGAAGTTGATGGCCTCATGATTAGCATATCGTAATAGGTCCAACAACGCTGAAATGTGGGAGGGAACTTTTGTTAAATTGTACATGCATGAAGTACTACTGTGTCTCATATTTAATGCTACTAGTCTTAATGGGCTCGCTCAATTCCCTCGCCGGCACGCTGCAATCAGCTGCTGAGGAAAGTCGTGCGCCACCGAAGATCTATTTATCGTAGTTATGGGGCCCGAAATTTCTTACTTAGCGGCGCTCTTCGTAGATTAGAAGTGAGTGACCGCATGAGAATGTAAGTTATCTGTGATTGTTGCTCTTCCACTCCTACTGTGCTACTGCTTGGCATTGGTAAATAGAGGGAACTATTTCCGTATTATCAAACTAGAAAAAAAAACATTTTCAAGTTACTTTTATTCATAGTTGATGTCGGCTCTATTGTGTTAGTCGGAGAGCTCATCCGTCACGTGTCCAGGGGAAATTACCCCTGGACACGTGACATTGAATAGGAGTACCTACTCTCCCTCAAATTATGCCCATCTTTAGTTCCACATATTTCCTACCCGCAATTAATTTATCCAAACTACCCCTTCTCATTCTCTAACACGTGTGCCCAATATTATGCCGTCTATAACATCCTTCAGAATACCCTCGCCCATTAAGATCTGCTTCATACACTTCTGTCTTCTCCTTATTCCTTCTATAAACTTCATTTACTTCCCCAGCGTGTCGTGGACCTCTGTACCCACCTCACCTTTTCCACCCATCTCAACACCCATATATCTAAAGCCCTGGGTTGTCACCTTCTATTCACTAAGCCCATATTGCCTCACCATTCAATACGACGCTAAACATCAAACGTATCACCAGTCTTTTTCTTTATGTCCCTACTCAACGACTCATCATTAATTCTCTTCTACAAATAAATGACTTTTTCCCAACGTAATTCTCCTTCGGACTTCGATGATGCCATGCTCCTTTTTCTCCGTTTGAATAGCACTACTCAAGAAGTTAAATTGCTCTACCTGCTCTAGCTTCAGACTTTATACTTGATTTAAATACCTACCTAAGTTTAATCAGAAATGACTCACAGTGAAGAGTTCTCAAGGCAAAAATCGCCGTTCTAATCATGAATGAGAAACTATTTCACCACTTATGTTTTCATGATAAAATTAGTTGATGAAGTTTTAGCATACATCAGGCATGTGAACTCAATTATATTTCAAATTATTTTTACTATCATTCTACTTTATATTTGATGTATTCATTAATTTCTATTTATTTAAATTATTGTAAATGAATTCTCGGACTCTGCCATTAACCATTAAATTCGTACTTAGCAGGAATGCGTGAATACAATTAGCAGTTGCTTGGGTGGGAGAGTAAAATGTTTAAACTGAGTCTTTACATTAAACCTGTCAATAGAAATATTATGCATGGTTTTTGTTCAATTTAATTGATGACAAATACACGTTTAGTTATTTAAAACAACTTTCCGCTCTAAATACAAGTAAAGACAATTTTAAAACGGAAAGATTTAAATTCTGGTGAATCAGTAAATCTTTTCTGTAATTACTTTTAATCGGCCAAATTCAGCTATGCATGACTGTTGATACGAAATAACTCATTAAGATTTTTTATTATCTTCAACTATTAGTGGAATTCCGTATTTAATCAATGTGCAGCAAGAAACACGAATTGTGTATTCTCCCTACCTGATGAAGACGCTAACTAAAACAGTGATTTAAAAAAAATAACTGTTGCTTCACACTGATTGGTTAAGGCATATCGCTTAATAAAGATTAGTCTGACTGACCAATGGTACTCCTAAGAATGAGCAGGAACTGGAACAATGAATGAAAAGACAACAGAGAGTATAGAAAGGTGGAAATGGATTCAAGTGAGGCCCTAGGTCATGAATGAAGCAACACAGTGCCTTCAAAGATAAAAGCCAGTTTTTTCACTTCGCACTCCCGGGTCAATTGTACTGCGTGCATCAGTTTCTTATCCTTTGCTACTGGGGTTAATTCAGCTTTCGACTCTTGCTCTGTTATCATTCACTATCCTATTTAGATCGTGTTTCATTATCCTGTGAGTAATGGAAATGTGTGAAGGTGAATGGGATTTGAAAACATACAATTACTTTACGTGAGAATTTATTTGGAGATATTTTTACAGATTAGGAGAAGTAATAAAAGCTGCATCTTCTTGAATAAACTGTACCACCCTCTAACAATCAATGTATTCGAAGAAAAAAAAGCGAGACTCTTACGTGCTGTGCAGCAAAATAATGTGGTCTCCAAAATACAAGCGAAAGATTATTTTTTCGTATGTGAAATACCATAGTTTGTAGTTCGACATGGATATCAAAATGAAGTTAGCTGAATGTTTCTCGTGAAAGTAAGGAGATATATTTCATTTCGTTAATTGCACTAATGCAATGGCGATGGTATATGTTTCGGGCCACCTCACAATTGTGGAATGCCTGGCTCATTATTGCAGCCTTGAAGGTGATCCTAAGTCAAGATATACTTTAAGGGTATGTGGAACAAGGAGTGAGTTAAAAAAGATGCAATTTAATGGCGAGTTGTGGTTCCGTTTAAGTGGTTTTACTTTCGGTAGGTTGACGGCAGAATGGACGAGGAGGAATGAGAGGGGGGGGGGGTCGACCAGATTTAAGTACTCGCCGGATGGTAAGGGTAGAAGAGGCCGGAGGAGAGGCGTTGTGAAAGGAATGAGGAATAGAATGGCGGACGGGTAGATGGATTGAGAGAAGGAGAGTGAGTGAAGTTAAGGAGACGTAATATACGGATTCTGGGAAATGGGGGAAAATGGAAATGGATGATCGTGGTGAATGAGAAAAGACGCGTGCGTCCCGCCAGTCGCCGCCGCCGCCGCCGTGGCTCTTTAGGGCCGATATTAAGGAAGCGGGCAAGAGTGGAAGGAGGTCGCTGGGAGAAAGAGAGGGAGTAGAAATGAGCTGGAAAAAGAGAAATGGAAATTCAGAGCGAAGGAGCAAAGTAAATAACCGCAGACGATTCGGAATCGGGAATTGAAGCGGAACATAGAGCTCCATGAATGGAACGAGGTATAGACGAATGAGTTTGAGGGATGAGAGTTGATAGAGAAAACATATTCCATAATGAAATGAGAACAACGGGAAAGATGAGTGGATTGGGAAGGTTGAATGAAAAATGTATTGATGACACAAGGGGAGAGGAACTGGACGAGGAAACGGTGGGGAAAAGCTGCGGTCTTTAAATGACTAGATACTAATATATTTTTGTCGAAGTTCAAAGGTCTAAGTTAACTGGAAGACCAATAGCTTCAGAGATGATTTTATTTTCTGCACAAAGTTATTACTGTATTTTTTGTTTGGAATTCCGAAAGTTGCTTTGGAATCCCAATAATAATTCGATTAAAAGATTTTTGCCACCAAACCGGTTGCCTGGCGACTGAACTTTTGCAATATTCGTGAAACCAGTCAACTTATTAGAATAAAGCGGGTAACATATCACCTGGTATGCCTTAATTTGATTACTGAAATTGATTTTTCACTTACCTTTTTGCTAAATAGTTTGCGGTTGCTTTTTGGTCACAGTTGATTAGAAAATAAGCAGGTATTTTAAACAGTTGTACAAAGGAATTTTGGGTTCTCATTTTATGATTCAGTTTTTTTATTTATTGTGCCTACTTTTATATATTGTGCTATTATTTATTTCATTTTTAAAACTGTCAGTCACAGAAAACTATCATAATTATCATCATAATATACCAACCGCAATTCGAGGTATTATCTACCCTGCTATTATATCACCAATTACTTTAATGAGTCGGAATTTTCTGTTGTTGACCCATGCATCTAATTTCCTTTTCGACTAATGACCTTACTCTATTTTGATGTTAACAGGGTTATTGGTGCGCACTTACTTAACATGTCTGAGATCTGAATCATACTTTGTTGTTTTTAGTTTTGATAGAAACTTAATGATATCCAATTATTATTCGTTTCTTGAGGTGCGAGTGGTAATCAGAATAGTTCTTGTTCTCTGGGAAGAACTAAGGCATTTTGTGTTCAAGATAGCTCTTAATATCTTATGAATAAAAGAGAAAAAAATCGGTTTTGAAATCTTGATCAACTGCGTGTTTTTTTGATTCATTTACCATTGCGTGGTTAATTATGTAAGCTAAAATAATGACCCAGAGAAAAAGAAACAATCGGAGTGAGTGAAGAATGGCAACGTAAGAATTACGGGGAAGAAAAGGAAAACGATAGGATCATAGTACGGTGGAAGAGGCTTGCGGCAGCAAGGGTGAGACGTAGTCGGGTGGGTTGCCGTAAGAGGGGACGAGACACGAAAAGGGCAGAGGTTGGGGGAGGGGGGGGGGGGGTGGGAGGGGAGAAGTAAAATGTGTACTGACCCAGCCACAGATGAGGATGCCTACGAGCGTGCGTGTTCTCGCATTGATTGAGTTGTGATTAAAACAGTGAGCTAATAAGGGTGTACTGCCACTGTTTACAAAGGTATTTCGAATCACAGAGATAGCAGCTGATACGGCAGAGTGGAGAAAAAGTGAGAAGACCAGTATGAAGATTGGGTAGCTTATTGAGTTAACGCATGTAGATGCCCGTTGGGCATGAGACATTCGGACGAATTAGAAGCAGGAATAAGTTGGGTTGGGGAATGGCCTGAAAGAGTGACAGGAACGTAGGGTCGAGGAACTATATCGACGAAGAAAGACGGGAGGATAGAGTACTGAATTTCGTCTCTAAATGGAACATTATAATCATTATCCATGTCCCTTTGCACCTCTCTTCGGCAAACATGACCGCAAGATGATGTTTACACAGTCTCATAATTATTGTAATTAATCATTCAGTACTTATTATTCTTAATATTTCATCATCACCATCATCATCACTACCCATCAATCCTAATATTGGTTAGACACAGCTTTCCACTCGATTTTTATGTCGGCTAAACCGTTCATATTTACATAATTCGTCTCTTTTACATTGTTCACTGCTTCCTCTATATAGGTATCCCATACGAAACCTTCCTTTGCCCTTCTGCTAATTTCCTTTTTCCTCGGTATGTGTCTTAATTAGACCACCATGTCTGAGGGCATGTCTAATTAGGCTATCCCATCTTTTATTTTTAAGTGTTCATTCCTATTTTTCCCCCACTCTTTATTATACGTCTTTGTTAGTTACTCAATATAAACAATTTATATTTTACAACCCGACATTTCAAATTCTTTCAGTCCACACTTCTCCTCACGGTTATTATCAGTGCTTCATTCCCATATAGAAGCGTGCTCCAGATGTACTATCATTTTCAAATATCGGTCCTGACGGTGAGCGAGGCCAACTACGTTTTCATCTCTGGGTATTGCTATGCTTTCGGTGACTGCTAAGAACCAATTTGATTTGTCGTCACTATGCATAAAGGCCCTCATATTGCCTTCTCCCACTATCTCCAAATGCCCTGCCTACTTCCCCGATACCCCGCAAAAATGGAGAATAAAAGGAAAAGGTTTCCAGTTTGGTGATTATCACTCTGAGAAATTGTCTCCGGCATTCTTAAAATATCAAAGAAATGGATCAGCGTGGCAACGCAAAATAATGGTCATATTGCAATGCATGAAAGTTTCTTTACTAAAATCCGTCTTAATATTAGGTATTTGCGACGCGCAAAATCAAAATTCTGGTCCTTCGGCGTCAGCTCATTTTCTCCCTTTTCCAGGGTGAGAGACGGAACTAGTTCTCAAAGTTTACGACTCATAGTCCAACCACACTCTTATCAAGACTCTAAGAAATACCCATAAAATATTTCGTATTTCCACCATCATATTATCTCTTACGACAGGAATGTGCCTCATCCTTTTCGTAGTGCTTTTCCGATCTCATCATCTACTAACTTTGAACCAATAATAATTAAATGTCTTATAATTGTAATATTTTGAACTACATTATAAGAAATTTTATCCGAAGAAATATGGCATTCAATAAGCGATAGTGAAAAATCGTAATGCTTGGCAGATTTGATTATGTTTCTTTTGAGTGCTTGAAATTTGTGCTACCACCATCCAACAATCATTTAAAAAATTTCACATTGCAAACGGGTAAATCAGGATACTTAAGGTAACCCCAAGATCTATACTTCAATCAATGGGCGGTAGGATGATATTTGCATTGACTATTTTATAACGTATTTTACCACTGCAAATTGTGACGTCAGAAATATTGAAATACATACTACCATCTATACGCGCTCAGACTAGATAATATTTGTTTTGTTTGCATTGGACCTGAACTGTCGATGACCTTAAACGACCTATTTTGCTACCTTCCTCGCGTTTGAAAAACGGAGCTCCCAGCTAAACCTGCAAACGCTTCACGGTTTCTTTCGCTGGCGAACTGTTTTGGGAGTGGGAGATCGGAATTCAAACGAGGTTCTCTTGAAGCGTACAAAAAAGTCAAGTTGCTCAAGCTACCTAAGTCAAATTGACTCTCAGTAGGCATGGAACAAGTAACCAATAAGCGAAGGTCGATTTCGGGGAAAAAACGGGGACGGCCGTACTTGCTATATGGATCGACTTTTGAAAGTGATAGTAAGTTCTAATAAAGTTTTTTTTACTTCCAAGCTTGTATTCCAAGCGGTAATTAAATTATCATTTTGGTAGAATGCCGTCTTGTCCTCGGCTATTCTGCTGATTATTTCTTTCTTGCTTCGTCCTTCACTCATTTCTTGACTTCCCAGTTGGCAATAATCTTTCACCTTCCTCATGATGAGGATGAAGCCCTAGATGACTGGACTACTAGTACACTACTACTACACTACTGGACTACACTGGGTCATTTTTAAGAGCGGCCATCAGTGTCATGATAGAACTGTGTGGAAACATACCGTCGCTATGCCTCCTCGTGCCAACTTTTCGGATACGGAGTTGAGGATGGTTATAAGAGCCATTTTAAGCTCACCGAAGCCGAAGAGGTGGCAACTTCATCGAAGAAGAAGGCCGCAAAAAGATTAAGGTTCAACACCTCACTGTTGGAGTAATTCGAAGGACTTCACACGATTTTTACTGAGAAAAGTATGTCCAACGTTTGAGAAGGTGCATTTGAAGATGCAAAAGTCCCTGGAGTCACTTATGGACAAACCTCTGACTGGGCAACACCACGCGCCTCTCCCTTTCTCTTACGGGCATGGACCTGGCAGCTCAGTGCGCTCTTTTTCCAAAGTAAATGTTAATTGATACTGATTAACCAAGCTATTCCTTTAAGGCTTTATTAGTGGATTAGTGGTGATGAGCTCAAGAGCAAGAAAACGGCGATTTTCAGGGATGCGCGGAACGGAAAATAACGCAGTCTGACTGTTTCATCAACAACTAAAATACTAATGCACTAAATAATATGAAACTTCGTGTGATTATTAAGAAAGATCTTTGCTACAATATAAGAAAAGGAAGTTTTGGTATCTCGATCCGTGTTGTTATTACGAAGCCGCAAATGCGATGCAACCGTCCGGTACCCGGAAAAATGCGCTAAAATTCCGTCTTTAACCGCAGACTAAAATTGTTACGATCGTTGAAAATTTTTGTATACCATCACTAAGCGCAACATTAAACAAGCTTTAAACTGATGTTCTTAATTTTAAAATCCATTGAGCCGTCTTTGAGATATTAGTCTTCAAACTCGGGTGACGGAATTTTGCAACGGACAGTAAGGTGGACTTCTCCAGTTCTAAACCCAAGCCCACCGAACCGGTCTCTCTGCCAATTGGGCCGTCCGTCCGCTAATATTCGTCACAGCAGTTCGCAAAGTGCATGCTAATAACACGAATATAAATCCTAATTTTCGTCAAAGCTGGCTACTTGAAGGCAAATGTATATCGTAATTAAATTGTTTGGAGTCATTTGGAGTTTATTTCTCTGCATGAAATTTTTACTCTATTTTTCTTCGCATAATGTTTTACGGAATTTTGTTTCTTGAGCTCTCATTGGTTATTTTGTATGCTGCGACTCTATTTAGTGATATCGTTGGAAATTTTGATGTCGTAAAAAATAATTGGACGCAAGAGCTTATTTGAGATGAACCCTTGAATGGTTGTTCAAATGTCAATCAACCTTAGCTTTATGTAAAAAAAAACTAAAATCAATTACGCGATATTATTTCCGGTTTTCTGCCACAGTCTCGGATAACATTTTGTGAACACTTTTTTTGGATTACGTTTGCATTTCATTTGCTAAATGTTATTCTACAATGACTGGAACAAGCTGATGAATCAGATGAAAGAAGAATTTTAATGCAATTCAATAAATTTCATAAAAGTTAATTGAGGCAATTATTTATATATGTGAATTAATATTTCGCATTTGTTTGAACAAGTGAGCCTCAGCTCCACAACATCGCGGCCATCAGAAAAAATGGGGGGAAATATGGGAGGGCGAAGCTAACAAGGGCAGGATACCCGTGAAAAAGAGGCCCTCGCGAAATTTTAGGCTGCGAACCAGGGTTCAAGTCCTGGGAGATCATGTCAGGATTTTTGGCTTTGTGGAATAAGGAAGGGTGACTAGCGGCGTAAAAAATAGGAAAAGGCTGGGCCAAAAGGGAAGGAGGATAATAAGGGCAATTCGGGCAGCATGGAGGATGAGGTCCATGGTAGCGATGGAAGTTGGAGTAGTTCTGTCGATGGGTCGGCTGAAGGAAGAGTTTTGAAGAGAGGAGGCCGGAGTCGGAGAAGCGGAAGGGAGAAAGGAGGAATGAGAGAGATGGGAAGTAAGGAAGAGGACCTGAGCTACACGCCGCCTTCATTCGTCGCATGCGTATCCTCCATGAACCTCCTCTCGCCTTGCATATCGCAGGCTCCCTTCGGTTTTATCATTGGACCTGCTGCTACTGCCGCCTCTCCTGGCGTCGGAGGTGGAGGGAGGGATGACGAGGAGTGGTGGTTTTTGCGTTACCACGGGGAAGGGTTCCAGGAATTGGGGAGGGAAGGAAGCGGCTGCGGGGTGGGGCTTGGGGGAATGGAGAGAGGAGTGGACGTGGGGAGGAGGAAAAATGAGTGGCTGGAAGGTCCTCTTGTGATGGATGAGGATATTTCGCGAGGCGGGGGGTCGGTCGGGGGTGTTTGGAGGGAGGCGTCAGGGTTTTTGGGGTGGGGGCGAGGGTTGCAAATGGGCGCTGGGGGAGTTTTCCGAAGTGTCTGCGTGGGAGCGCCGAAGATGCGTACACGTTCGTTCGAGGGACGGAATGAGAAGGTTGAAAGATTGTGTTGCCTCGGCCGGAGAGGTTGGGATGAGCGGGGAGTCGTCGGAGGGAGAGTGTTGGATGAAGATGAGTTTGCGTGCCCAGGGATGGGGAGACGTGGGCGCTTAGAATGCAAGGACGGGGAAGGGTTAGGGTGGGAGGCGCGAAGGGATTTCCGCGGTTTTTTTGGAGGTTGACGTGCCGGGGAAGAATCTCGAGAGAATGTGGATTGGTGCGGTGGTAAACTTAAATGAAAGTTTGAAAGAAAAAATTAGCGTATGAACTGTTTCGTATGTGGGCGTGGGGAATTGTGGAATTCAATGTGAGGATGAAAACGGGTATCTTTGTCTTTCAGAGGGAGGAAGAGACAAAGGCTTTTTTCAAGTAGGCATGACGGAGTAGTTCCATATAAAGACAGGGCAAGTATGGCAGCTCATTACTTTTTTCCTTCTGGCAGTTTGTCTAATTAGCAGCTCTTGAGGAGGATAATTTTTGTAGTTGATTTTAAGGCCGATACTTTGTGGAACTCCATGTTAGGTTTGAAATTATACACTTTGAAAATCCACTAAAAATGTATAATTTTTGTAGTTGATTTTAAGGCCGATACTTTGTGGAACTCCATGTTAGGGTTTAAATTATACACTTTGAAAATCCACTAAAAATGTATAAACGCAATTCGCAAAATTTTCCAAAACTGACAACGCAATTCGAAATCTTTTATAAGGATAATTTTTGGTTCCATGTAATTTTTTGCGGACAACTGTGCTTAACTGATGCCGTTTCTTGAAAATTCTCAGGAACATGCTTATCATAAAATGCTTAGTATAAAATTACATGTCAGCGCATGTCAAGAATATATTCTCTTTTTTCTGCGAATATGAAAAATATTTTCGAATTGAGGAATGGTGGAATGTTTCCATAATAATCTGTTTTCAATCCTATGTGAGAATATGAGGTATCTCATTCAATAAAATCGATGCCTAAAATAAGTTAATGGACTTAGCAAAAACCTCTCAACATCTTCATCATGCCTCACGTTTTATGAAGGATGATACTTGCTTCCTTGCCATATTTAAATACGAAGAATGATGATTCTTTTGCGTGAAGTATGTATTATATTATTGCGTGAAGTATGTATGTACCCTTATCGGTTATGCCTAAAACACATTTACCCGAAGCCGGAGGTTTTCGCCATAGATAGCTGATTTATTTGCAATTTTTCTCGATTATAAGAATATTGGATACACCGTCGTCAGAAGCTGGGAGGCCTGTGCCCTGGAGTTTTTTTTATCGCGGAACAAGAACAGGAAATTCTCCAAAAAAAAAAGTTTCCTCTGGGGGAGAAAGCAATTGTGTATCACGAAGTAAGGGGATCGTGTGTCCGGACTTCGATAGGGGGTGAGGCGGAGGAAAGCTTTGGAGAAAGGAGTCAGGAGCGGGAGAGGAAGGAGGTTTATTGAAGAAACATATAGGGAAAAACTGACATTTTGTTGACGGAGGAGGATTGGTAAGTTGAGAGAGTGCCAGAGGCCTTGAGTTAAATTTGTTTCTATTGTGTTGCTTTTTATATAGTTTACAGGAACTAAATTAACCTTGGCAAAGGCACATGCTCTAAGAATGGCTTGCCTCTTAGGACGAATACGGAAGAGCAAGAATTTGCTGTACTGCCCTTTTGGTTAGGCTAGATGAACATTGATTCGGAATGCATCGAGAGTCTTTAATGAGTTTGATGTTATAAATGAGAAGTTTCTCTTTGAAAGCTCATTTCTTATAGAATTCAGTTCGATCCCATCATTAATTTCGGAATGAATTGAAGCATGTCAAGAGGAAAAAATTTCGTCTATTTTCCGATTATGTTAATGTTCTCTTATCTTTTCCAAGTACTATACGTTGGTATTCGTCTATCTTGTTATTAGATGATAGTAAAGTGGAAGATAAGTTATTAGTACTTTAGAGAAAGGAATTGCTAATTGTGTGAGAATGGGAACAGATAATTGTTGAAAATAAATGGGGAAATCTGTTGGGTCGTGAATGGACCGTGTTCTCTGGTCCAATCCTTTTAAGTTATTTATACTCATAAACTGTGAGTGGAGACGTAATGCTTAATCTGTTGACTCTGATCCCAGAAGGTAGAAGAGCAGGAGTGTAGGTGAGCTAAGTGGAATCGCAGGAGAGGAAGGGGCGCGAGTGGTCTTTGCGTGTGTTTAGTTTGATGAAATCATCATCTCAGCAAGCATAGCGTGGCCCGGAGGAGAGAGCCGAGGCTTAAAGTGGGTGTAGGAGAATTATTGTTGAGCGGGACGAGGAGGCCGAAATCTGTATGGAAGCACCGGACGGGGTTCAGAGAGTGGTGGGAAAATTGAGTAGTGTATGAATGTAGCTTAAGGGAAGGACTTGTTGGTTTTTCCTGCAGTCACACATATGAGTGTGTGTCGATAAATGCGTACAGGAATATTCCGAGAAATTTAGTGCGGGGATTCGAGCGTTTACTGTCCTCAGATAGGAAGGGACCCATGTGATGGTTAAGGGGGAAGGCGTCGAAAGAGAAAGAGGGAGAGACATGGAGTTTGGTGATTGGCCAGGGAGGCGGGACTGAGAAAATGCTAGGAAATTATATTTAAATGAAGGACACTTAGACAGTCTTGTGGTTCAGCAGAGAGTGTTAAGAAATTGAAGTTGAATTAGACTTGTTAATAGTAGAAAGCTTCAAAGAATTTTTCTTTCGTTATCTTGAGTTTCACCACAGCGATTCTGAAATAATATCGTGTTAAAGGGTAAGGTAAAATGAACATCATTAGCCATGATTCATAGAGTTGATAAGTCTCTCCACCTAATCTACTCTCCACAAACCTGTTTGCAGAACTCTTATGATTTACATAAGGTAAAAATGTGAAAGGTTATTATAAAATTATGATAAATTGTAGAATGAAACCTTTTGAATTTTCAATCTGAAAATTGTATGGGCTTATATGCAAATAAATTTAGTGTTTAATTACAAGAGAAACAAAAGAACGTCATAAACTACAGCCCCTCTCAGTAGAGTTAACTTCTAGGTTTAGGGAATTGAATTTATTATCGTTAAGCGAGGCTCAATTGATACTTGAGGCTAGGAGGATACTTAGGGGAGAATACGTAGTAGTGAGTAGTGTCCTTTTAAGGAATAATATTAAATAATTGTATAATTTTAGCAACCATTCACAGGTTTAATTATTTCAAGTGAAGATGTCTAGTTATAATTCCACAAGCTGATTGCTACAGTTGATTTTTTTGTTTTATTACGCGACGTGTCGTAATAAGATTTTTAGACTGAATGGATGTAAATTTCAGTAGTAGGTATAAGTTTTGTTTTTTTACTTTCGGTGCAATTACTTTCTTGGATAGGGTCGCAAGTTAGCTACATGATATCTCACTCACGGAAATCGTGTCTTCGAAATTCCATTAACAAAATATTTAGTGCAATTAAGCAAAGAAAGGTAGGCTGGTTGAAGGGAAGCTTCTGAGCGTATCTATTTGACTTGGAAATAAAATTGAAATATTTAAGAGGTTCGCAGTCGGAGGAAAGGGGCAAGAGTGAAATAACACTGCTGCTGGGAGAGGGATTTCTACGGAAAACGGTAGTCGGTGAATATCAAAAAGCCGACCACGGGGAAGTGGGGAAGGCACGCATGGAAAAAGGAGCAAGGAGGAAGGTTTTGTGAAGAAATCGTAAGGAGTAATCACGCAGGAGCGAAGAAGATCGTAGAATAGAAGGCTGGGAGGAGAGGGAACAGAAAAACGAGGAGAGAGCGGAATTGCGGGCGAGTCGAAAAGGAAGGGAATACCTGAAAATTCAATGAGGATAGGAAAGAGGAAAGAGCCGCGCTGGAAGAAGGGAGGAGAGTGGAGGGACCCGAAGGGGAAGTAGAGGATGCCTTTAGAAGACCGCGTGAGTGAGGCGGGTGAAGTCTGTGTACGGTCAAGGAGGAAGTGAGACTGTGGAGACGGGTGCGAGAGAAGGCGTGTGGAGTCGCGTTTTCGTCCCCTGCCGTCGCCCCTTCAGTGTGCGCCCCGGGAGTGTGCGGGAAAGGAGCGTAGGGGCTTTAAAGTGTGGGGGGGGGGGGGGGGGGTGAAGGTATCTCTATCGGGGAAACGAGGGAGGTAGGGGGAGTGGAAGATTGGAGCGGAAAGGGGGTGCGGAGGGGTCCGAGATGGCCGTGGGATGACGGAGATACTCGAGTGGACCGAGTGGGAATTGGGAAGGGATGAATAGGTAGGATCCCTTCCGCGGCAGGGAATGAAGGAGGGGGGAGAGGAGGAAAGGGCGGATAAGCTCCTCTGGGAAGGGACCCACGGGAGGTTGATGAAGAGGCTGTGTACTGCAAGGGAGGGAGAGAGAAATGGCGTGGGCCTGAGTAGTTGGGATGAATATTCCAGGAGTGGGAGAGATTTGTGAAGAGTGTTGGGGTTTTCCGAGCCTCAAGTGGAGTGATATAATAGACGTGGCTGACGAATGAGGGAGGGGGCCGCATTGTGGGAGATTTCATTCATTCCGTAGGTATAATACGCCTTGATAAATTGAGGAATGGAGAATATCGGGTCGTGATGTAAGAATGCTATGCAATGACAGACATGTACGGCAGACGAGTGAAACGGCAGTTTCCTTGTTTTCCTTCCATTATTATAGTCAGAGGAATCGTATTCTGGCCCAGCTTGCGAATTTCTTCGCGAAATTCAACATGCTGCCAATGTTGAGTGAATCGTTCATTGCCTTTGTGAGAGAGAGAGTGTGTGGGTATGTGTTTGATCAACGCATAAAGTATTTAGCAGAGCCAATTTTTTTACAGTGGCCAATCGAACTAAAGGCAACTAAATTCCTAAAATATTCTTAAATATATACGTATATATAAAATCATAGAAATCGCCAAAGAAGGGAAATGTTAGTATTTTTTTAATATTCCCGCAAGTTGAAATAAGTTCAAAACCCATCTTATAATGCAAATTATCTCACAGGGCAATGCTCTATCTTAAATAATGGCAGAATGCGCAAGAGCATTATACAGCTCATTCAAAAATACTTTCTGTCCGTAGAGTAATGCTCATGCGAAGTGATCACCGTTTAGATCTTTAGCCCAGCTATATGCTTCTTTTTCGCTTAAATAAATAATTTCACTGCTTCTTTACCCACTGCTTAACTTACCGTACACTTTGCCTTATTGTGTAGTACTGATATAAAACGCCAATCCAACCCAAATTACTGTTATTGGCACTCTATGGACTGCAGTTAAACGATAGTAGAAGGGTATGGTCCAGAACTTTATGACTCTCGCGTTCTAAAGGAATATCAAGAACATGCCTCGGAAATTTATTTGATAGTTATGGTGGAGAAATATGTTTTGCAAAACAGTTACATGACACCTGATGAGCCTGATCGCGCGGAAATACTGAGAAATTTTCACCCACATTGCTTATGGTAATTTTCCTTGGCGACTTGGTAAGCGTGAATGAAAATATTTCCGTTATTCAGCTTAGAAATAAAAAAGTCAATCTGCTAATCAAATGACTTTGATTGCTGTATTTAATATGAGTTTGGTTTCAAATTGTTACCCCAGCGATTAATAAGGCTAGCAATTCCATCAATTACCAAATTCACTAATTACAAAACCTGAAATGACGAAACATCGTACTTTATATATTGAGAGAGATGTGGTCGTCGCTGCGAAGCAGCTGTTTCTTCCAGGGGCTGTGCACTTCAGCGCACTTTTGCCCTTTGTTCCTAATTTGTGTCTTCCTAGACCTCTTTTATTTTATTAATTTTTTTATTTATTTATTATTTATTTTTTTATATATTGAGCGGTAATCTCTGGCTTATTAAATGGAAATGAAACTCAGATTAATGTATACATTGAATACATTCAATGAATAACAGTTGAAATTTTTCCCAATGGGTGTGTTTGATATTCATTGGATGACCTAAAGAGCGGATGAGCTCGTTAGCGACATTGACTTATCGTCAAATTTGCGATGAGTTTCACGCATCGTTATAAGGATTAGTCCTGCTTCTAGTTAAGGTGAAGATTACACTCAATCGATTTTATTCTATTTATACAAACCATATTCAGTACCTATTGAAGCGTCCGCTAGTGTGCACTCATTAGTAATTATATCCAATTCGTAAATGTTATGACTTTTCCAAAATTGCGCATCACGTTCCTCTGACATTGAGCATTACCATTCCACACTGTTCACTACCAGAAGCGGAATCCCGCAATTAAATCCTCATAATTTTATATAGAATTAATTTTCGAAATCCTATAGAGCTTGAACACTACTTTGGATATATCTTGAATCTGTTTAACTAGTACATACTTTCTCTCTGTCAGTCATCACTTGTGACTCCACCGTTATCCTTATTTCTTTGAATTGCGTTCGGCACGAAACTTTTAGGAAAAAAATACATATATAATTTTATGTGTTGTGTAGAATATCTAGAAAGTGGCGTCTTTTATGTAGGAAGGCAGGGAGGAATATACGCTATACGCTACGCACCGCTCTTCTCCACCGCGATTATCCTTCGCACCTCCTTGACAAAAGGATTTTACCAGCCACTGCTGACTTCACCCCCCCCCCCCTAAAGACAATTAAGCACCTTTAACCTCACTACTGCATATTTCCCCGGCATCTACCGATTAAAGTCATTTATCTCTTAACTCTACCCTATTCTTGGTAATAGCAAAATTACCAAAAGCCTTTTTTCCAAACCCCCCTCCATAACATATCGTAGACCACCCACCCTAAAGATGCTTTTCAATCGACACGCACACTTGAACCTCCTTCTCCTTCGCCGTTAGTCCCTGGCACTTACCCTTGTAATCGCCCTCGTTGTAAATCTTGTCCACTCCTCACTAATGATCCCCAATTCTCCAGCCCCTACACACCTTTCACCTACCATATTCGCTCCCATGCCACTTGCACCTCGAATAACATAATTTATAAACTCACCTGTACTCATTCTTCCGCTTTTTGCGTTGGTCTTTCTACCAATCCCCTAGCTATTCGCATTAATAATCACCGTTGCACTACTAATAACCTCAATTTGAATCTCCCGGTGTCCATTCTTGCTTCCACCCATAATAGTAAGTTTGACAGTTGTTTCCGCATTACGATAATTGCCTCCATTCCGCCTAGCTCACCTGAAATCAATCTCCGTACTCTGGAGCTCGCACACATCCATTTCTTACATTGTAAACGCCCACCCGGTCTCAACCTAAACCTCTAAGGCCCATTTCGCGTGTTATCGTGTGGTCCGCTCTTCGCGCCCCGAGCGCGGAGCGCGGATCGTCCGTGTTCATTTGAGGCGGGCTCATCCTTTCCGCATTCCAATGTAGCCCTAATATTTCCCCTCCCTAACCTTCCCCTTTGCCTTACTTCCTATCAGTCCCAACGGCCGCACTTCGTTCTAATCTTCTGAGGAAGGAGGTCCTTGCCTCCGAAAATTTAACAAGTATGTTTACTTTTGTGTTTTCTTTTTGTGTCGCCTCATCTGTCTGCTCTGTGAATTTTTTATTGTACGTTTAATGGGATTTTTCACCATTATGCTATATATATATATAGCGTAATAGCAAGTATAGAATAAGGAAAAGGGATAGGTAACACATAAAAGGACGAACACAAGGAAGGTGGTGAAGATGGAATCAAGCCAGATCACAACAGAAAAAAGTTTGTATTCGCCTATAAACGCATATATAATATACTAGCGGAAGCTACCCGTTGAAATTCAACGGGCGTGAAAATACTGAACTTATTTTGTAAGAAAACCACTGTCTGAAGAATACTGTTAGCGTGGTCATTTGAGGAGTTGGTGACCTATGTTATACATAGTGGTCGTTGTAGTTGACACGCTGACCTTTTCCAGGTGCACGGAGAGATAAGTGACTGTTTGTCCTCTTTCATGCACGGAAAATCCGAAAATGGCCCACGCAAACTCATCATCACGTAAGATAGATGGCCATCTCGTATTTTCGGTTCTCTTAGCCGTATCTTGAGTGAATTAACAGCTTGATCGCTACCCTAGTGTATATACATACATTAGCATTCAATGACTTAATTGAGTTGTTCTATTTAACGCTGATATGTGGGTTGAGTATCTTAATCAGGATCTTAATATCGTGAAGTCTTTATAATCTCCGTGATCTTTAAACAAATTGAAGTTTCGAAGCAAATGAGTCAATATTTGAACCAGATCGATAGGTGGTTACCCGCTCGCAGTTTTGGTTAGAATGAAATTTATGAGGTTCTTTGCGTAGCCCGGGAAACACCATAAGGAGTTGATCGATTAAGTTTCTAATTTTTCTTGGTGTATCTTTTTGTTTCCTTTTTAAATAAAATTTTTTTCGTTAAATGTTGATAAACACTAATCATCATTCAGGAATACGTTTCAACTGATTATAAAATAGACTTATACACTATATTTACAGCTTTTCCCTCGGGAGTGTTGATAAATAGGTTATTGCCGCTCGACACGCGGGAGCAAGCCACATAAAGCTGCCCGTACGTGAAGCAGTGGCTTTCCATTTGAAGGCCAGCCACTTGAAAAGTCTGCCCTTGTGACTTATTTATTGTCATAGAAAAGGCTACTCTAACTGGGAACTGGAGACGCTTGAATGTGAATGGCAAGTCTGAAGGAATGATAGGAATTAAAACTTCGTCTCCCTTAGCGCACCCAGTCAAAATGGTAGCCTGTATAAGATTTTGTTTCAAAGCCTTATATAGAAGAATATATGTTGAAGAGTATACTTGTTGTAAATATGCATTGGATATATCGAAAAAAGTTAGAAATAATGATGTAGTTCTATTTGTACAGAAGGGAATCTTGCTTTCTTATCTTAGATTTTATTTACGGAGAGCCCTTGCAAATTGCTCGTTTAGCAGCTTAAAATATTTTCTAAATTTTTCCTATGTTTATACAGATAGCAGGATTGCAACAGGTCCGAAAAACCTGGAGAACCGGGAAAAGTCAAGGAATATGAAAAGGGTCATGTAAAACATGAAAATATCTAGAGAATATGAAAGACAACATGGAACGTTTTTAAGCTTTCATCCTGAATGATTCGTTTTTAAAACCTAATGCTTTAGTTTTCGATTTTTCAAAACGTTCAAGTGATCCATCAAATGTTTTACGCGTACCAAGATTGCGTACCGGATTGCGTACCAAGCATAAATTATGGTGTTATCCCCTTTAATTAAACAACGGGTTAGCGAATCCACATTGCCGAACAGCTCATGATAGGTAGAACTACATAATTCTCTACTTATCGTGAGATCAATGTTTAGCTATTTTTATATTACCCTAATCCGCCGACTCAAATCACATTTAGGTGCACCAACCAAACGGTCATGCAGCGAGGGCACAAAGTACTTCTAAACATATTCTATGCGGCCCGTCTCTCGTTCTAGGTTTTTACGGTTCTTAACATTACCCGAGAAACGCCACGAGGCCACGGTGACCGTTATTCGTTTCTCTTTTTTAACTTCTTTTTAAGTATACTTGTATACTTGTTGTAAATATGCATTGGATTTATCTAAAAAAGTTAGAAATAATGATGTAGTTCTATTTGTACATAAGGGAATCTTGCTTTCTTATCTTAGATTTAATTTACAAAGAGCCCTTGCGAATTGCTCGTTTAGCAGCTTAAAATATTTTCTAAATTTTTACTATTTTTATACAGATAGCAGGATTGCAACAGGTCCGAAAAACCTGGAGAACCGGGAAAAGTCAAGGAATATGAAAAGGGTCATTTAAAACATGAAAATATCTAGAGAATATGAAAGACAACCTGGAACTTTTTTAAGCTTTCATCCTGAATGAGTCGTTTTTAAAACCTCAAGCTTTAGTTTTCGATTTTTCTAAACTTTGAAGTGGTCCATCAAAGGTTTTACAATGATTGCGTACCTAGTATACATTATAGTGTTATTCCGTTTAATTAAAGAACGGGTTAGCGAATCCGCATTGCCGAACAGCTCATGATAGATAGAACTACATAATTCTGTACTTATCGTGAGATCAATGTTTAGCTAATTTCATATTACCCTAATCTGCTGACTCAAATCACGTTTAGGTGCACCAACCAAACGGTCATGCAGCGAGAGCACAAAGTACCTCTATACATATTCTATGTGGCCCGTCTTTCGCACTGGGAAGAAAACTTTTTTTCGGTTCTTAACATTACCCGAGAAACGCCACGAGGCGGTGACCGTTATTCGTTTCTCTTTTTTAACTTCCTTTTCAAACCTTAAGAAACGTCAAACATGGGACCCTAGGGACTCTGGGCCCCTCTTATATAGAATTTATTTCTGCGTGTTATCATGGGCCTGCAGAAAAACGTGATATTTAAGTGCTAGAGTCTTGAATGTCCTTTGAAAATCAAAGGACATTCACACCGATCTCTGGTTGTCAAGGAAATATGCTATTGTTGATTTCAGAGAAAAATGTGAGATTTTTCAGCTAAAAATATGATTTTAAGACAAATACTAAGCGTATTATAAAATTGATTGAAAGAATTAGAAACTTCATTTATTCAGCCATCCGATAAAAAAAATTCCAGCCCTCTGTCTTGAATGAAAATACTTTAAATAAGCAAAAAATGAGACCACGGCACCGAACTCAATGCCAGGGACCACCAGAATCCACCTAAGGGGATTTTGGGGACCGTAAGGGTATTTTAACATAGCCTATGTTTTGCCTAGACACATTTCCTATCTACATACCGAATTTCAGCTCAGTCAGTCTATTAGTTTTTGCGTGATCGAGCAACAGACAGACGACAGACAGACAGACACCGTTACATTTTTATATATTAGTGTGGATATGCGTTTATAGGCGATGATTTAGAACGATATAATATATATATATATATATAATCCGTGTAATCTAGCTGCTGTGCAATGAATTAGCTAATTCTGCTTTGAAATTCGGTCCCAGAAGAATTAATTTATTTATTCTCGTCATGTTTGGTGACTATAATAAAAATTGAAAATGTATTCCGTGATATCAAACTTTGTTTTTTTTAATTATTTAAGTTTTAGCTAGGGCAGAGTTTTGATTCCATCCGCCTCTACTATCAAATTCCCTCTCCCTCCGTATTAAGGCTTATTGCTAAGCCTATTGACAACACATATTTCATATTCATCATCGCCATATGTCGCCTACCAGCATTAGCATGTTTACGAAAAGTCCCTGCCTTCAATCTCATGGCAACGTAGGACATCTCTAATCTTACATCCATACTTATATTGATAGTTCCTAAATTAAAACCGTAGGAAATTTATATCTGCTTGCCTCAATCCACCCTACTTAGTAATTCTCCGCAACATTCCGTTCCCCCTTAAAAAAAGTCCTCCACTCACGCTTTTTCCCTCCTTTAAAATTCTCCAGCCACTTCCTGTTCTTTCTACCTCTTTCTTTCCCCTGCTACCATGAGACTCATCCATCCTCCTCTTCGTAGTTAACCTTTTCCATTCTTCTCTACAGCCTTCAGTTTGTTCTCCACTCACGGACATCAAAATGCCTCTTGACAATTGTCATGATAATCTTTCTAAAACCAGCTACATGGTGCATGCAAAACTAAGCTCTGTACAAGAGATTGGTTGAATCTATGCTTCTCTACTTAATATAATTATATTCAGAATTTCCCTCGTCTTCGTGAATGAATACTTAGCAGATACAACTCTTTGTCTAATCTTTTATTAAATCTATTTTCACCCAAAATTCTCGTAGGGGATATGATATGTTCTCCTTTTTAGTGAATGGAAATGTTAATAATTGATTTGTATGCTTACTCTTTGAGAATCAGATTACCTTCGTCTTTATTTGATCGATTTAAATTTATTAGGCATTGTCATGTTTTTTCAAGCAGAGTAAATATTTTTTAGCTGAATAAATTATATTGATCTTTAAGAAAAGTAGCTTTTAAGGATGTCTTTTTGAGTAGAAGCTCATAATTTATTTGTACTGTGAATATCCTCTTTACTTTATTGAAACTTGAGATATAATTGAATCTGGTGTCATGCAAATTAGGTAAAATGTTTTTTTAACTTACTGACCTTTAGAAGTGGGAACAGTCTCCATTTAATCATAATTTAATTTTTTAAATTAATGTTAACGTTATGTATTCAAATGAGAAAATTAGAGTGATTATGCGCTGAATAGTCATTAGTAACATCATTAAATTAATTTTTCGGTCACCGGTCACCTTGAGAAAAAACGCTCCGACCTGGCACTTTAAATGTCATCGATTCGATCTCTCCCCAAGTATAATTGCGATGCAATTCTCTGAATCATGACCAGAAAAAATTGGACGATATAACCCCATCTTTGGCGCCATCAGGACTTAATATTACCTAGTTCACCATTTTGAAAAAATAATTATAAGCATTTCACATGTCGCCTTGCACTTGCTAAAAATAGAATAATTCAGCGTCATCTGATTCTTTGGTGTTGGATTAATTGCTTAAGGATTTGCTACGGTTATCAAAATTTAAATTCATCGGCTTCTGCGTTAGCATTAGATGTGAAATATTTTAACGAATGAAAATGTTTCAAAGTTGGTTTATACTTTGATATATTACTGAACGTAACGCATTTTACTTTTTAATCTGCATCAATGATTTTTATACTTGATTGTATTTGACTATGCAAGAACGCAAACGATTCTGTGAAATGCCTCGATTTAGTTCCATTAAGGTATTCAGATATATCATTCTTGTTTGCGTTTCCTTTAATTCAGTTGTTAATATAAATGTAATAAACAACTAGAATTAACTTCATTATTTGTAGAATTTAAAAATTAAACTCGTAATAGGGTACAACACGACCTGTTAAAACATAACTGATGTAAAATGAGGGGATGACCTCGTTACCAGTTATTATTTTCCACTCCCCATCGGACATTCGTTAGGTGTTTAATTCGCTCCATTACGGCCCACCGTTTCTTATTTTTCACTTACTTTGATGCTTAGTGTGCTAAGCGATGTCAATAATGGTGCAAGTTTTTTCGGAATTTAAAAGTATAACCATGAGCTCTCGCAGGAAATGAGGAAGAGAGGGAGACGGAACGATGGAAGCGAGTTAGCTGTTACGCTGGGACTAAATCGATATTTCCTTTCAAAACGAGTCAACACGAGTTATTACGTTAATGAATGCTATGCACCTCCCCACTGCCGCACGGTAGTTCTTCATACCCACCCATTGCGAATGGTGGCTCTGTGGTTTTTCACGCGTCGTCAATAATTTCGCACCATAACGGAAATAGCCAGTATAATTTAAGCAGTCGTTTCCCTGTTTTTCGCTGGTGGCGGGAAGCTTAAATGGATCCCAACGACTAAAAAGGGCTAACAAAGGAAAAACGAAGATTGTCGTGACCCATCCCGTATTTGCCTATGCACATGCATATGCGAACTACGGGTCCGTGTTTCATTTTTTATGAGGAACATTTACCTGAATGCCTTGGATTCCAGTGCGGTCATTAAACGGAAAGTTAATAAGGAACGAATTGCATTATTTTTCCGGCTCTCGAATATTTTTCACGGCTTTCCTTTCGATGTCAAAATGTGATCGTGGGACGCGTGTTAGCAAATTAGTATTTGGGAATTCCAAAGTAAATTGTTTTCCGAAAATAAAAGCCAGGCGATTTTCCATCAGCGTTTTCAAAATCGATGGAATGCAAGTAAAAGCTTTCTACTAATTTCGTGCTCATCGATACGAGAGTGCGTAACGTAATTTCCAATCAAGGGAAGAGGTGTTAAAGTAAGATCAAAACAGATTAATTAATTAAATTGTAGTTTTAGTCAGTAGAATGAAACTCAGATTATGTGAAGACGAACCTGACGTGATCAAGTTATTTTGCTCGTATGTTTACTTTTGTTCCAATTTTGGCCAATATCGTACGTATCGTATCCTTGTAGTATGGAATTTAAATTATATTTGCCGTGATAGGTTTGTGAGTTTGGTTCAATTATTTTGACTGGCTTAGATTTGTAACATTTAAATGACATGAAAGCCAAATTTTGAATGTCAATGAGTTAGTTACTTTAGCCTCAGTAACTTTGTTGAATTTCCTATATTATGTGTCAGTAAATAAGATTATTGATGAATGAAACGCCAATAGGGGGAAGAATTAAAATTATACTTAGTTACGCCCATTCCATTGCTTATAAGTATGTCTTATTTTTTTAGTTCGCATTGCTTCAGTGAAAGAGCTCATTTCGATAGACATTTTGAAAAATGTAATGAGAAAGACTAATTTCACAGCGTTTTCGGTACCGTACAAATATGACTCACCGACCTTGGTCAGTACTTCAATGTGTTTGCTTTTTCGAAACAACTGGCATCCGAACGAATTATCAGCTGAAATGCATAGATGCTGGTGTGATAAAAGTATCTGGTTTAGCGTAGCGTGAAACTTAATTTGGTAGACAATTATGTTTTCGATTTGCGTTTATCATCATACTTGATTTCTTATTTTTAAGTATAGGCGTTTGTTTTTCACATCCTCATTTAAAATTTACCCTAAAAGATGATTAAATTAAGGTTTCGTGATTAATAATAGTGAAATAAATTGAAAAAAAGACGAAAGATTTACGGCTTGAAATGTTCCAAGAAAGAAGAAAACTATGCTGAAGATGTTGGTTGCTAATTTTATCTACGGAAAAGAATGAGACGAATTTGACAGGTACCCTGAGGACGAAGAGTAAATTTATTAGGGAGAATGCGACTGGAAATGCCTTGTTTTCAGCAAGGTTACGGTATTTTTCTTTTAGAGTAGTCCATATTATACTGGGTCAATCAGGCACTAGAAGTAGTACTGAACCACAATAAGCTTTTTAGCTTCAGTGTTTTGATTATCCAGTTGCAGTTGTGTTATTTTTAAAGGTGCCCCAGCTACTGAAGCTGTGTCGTATAAAGGTAGTTGTTTCAGGCTTGATTTGGTGGAATATCATAACGAAAGAAATAGACAGGCAATTTTCCACAAGAATAAGGTTTTTACTCGACCGGTTTCGGTGTACAGCACCATCATCAGGTATCAACACCATCTTTCGAAGATATATCGTATTGTCTGACTTAACATAACATTGAGATTAATACTATAATGAGAATAAAATGCATTCCTAAAGGGGAATTCGAACCCATGACCTTTAGTTTTACTGGCTGGCGTTTTACTTACCGCGACTGGATTGTTTGTTGTCTTTCATGTGCTGTAAAATTTGAATACTTTGCTATCGTCATTTGTATTTCAACCATGTTTATTTATGTCCTTTTTCTCCTTTTCAAAATATTTTATACACAAACTACAAAATATATAAACTTTATTGGTTAGAGGTAAGGTCAAAGAATGGACTATTTTCCTCAGTCTTTCCCCAAACAAAGTTTTTTTACAATGGCCAAGTGATGAAAACTTTTGTCTAAACTTTATTATGAAAAATGCTCAATTTCTTGAAATTTTCTGTAATTTGATAACCAGATGATGATAGAAGCGAGAGGGCCTACAATTGATTTCAATGATTTTTACTTTGTGAAGATTTTATACTTCTTCTTTTAAAGAATAATTGGAAAATGGGGGAGGACCATCAATCCACCTTCGCCTTCTGTCGAAATTCATTCCGTTCAGTATTTCCTCGACGACCATCTTAATGGGATCATTGCAACTCAGGACTACTAATTAATAATGTCCCGTCCCGTCCATTGTCCAAAATTTTAGTGAGATTTAATCCTAGTCATATTCTTGTTATAGACTCTTTGTCACTCACTCGGTTATTCGATTTCATATTTATCATTTTTCGGTTTCACCACAATTCAAATTCCGCTAGTCTTACCTATTCTGTGGCTGCTATCGTCAATGACTCATCTCCCATGAATGAGCATTCAGCTGTAATCGTGGAGTTCGTGGTTGGCACTGGGTGTGCGAGAGGGACCTTGGGAGGAATTTGACAGAGGATTGAGAAAGGTTACTTGGTACGAAGTGCTCGGGAAGGTGGACCGAGAGGGAACCTCAAAAGGCAAGGAATTCGTGCGTGTTCGGGAAAGCTTTTGGAAGGAGAGCAAGAAAGAAGGAAAAAATGAGAGAGAAAGCGCCAACGGTGGTTCACGCGTCGTTGACTTCAACGACTTGATTTAGAGGCTTTGCAAAATTCATAAGCAGCTGCGTTGGCATTCAAAATTCCCTCGAAAATGTCGCACACTTTCTCAGGGCTTAACTTTTGGGGGTGAAGGGAGGAGAGGAGAAAGTGAGGCAGAGCAGGACTCGTGAAAGGATCAAGTGAGTGCCGAGCAGGACCGGAAAATATATTAGTTCCTCCATTTGACAAGGCGGAAATAAAAGGTAGATGTAATTTCACCCACCTCAATGCCTTACTGCGTCTTGCAAGCGGGTAAGCGCTTTTACTCCATAAAACAGAAATTCGCATGTCTTCACTTTAATTGGTTTGAAGAGAATAACAATTTAAATGAATGAGATTTCCGTTTTCGCAGTCATGATCGTGTGTATGTTATGGTTGCTATCAGATTTTTGACATTGTGGAAGAAAATACGACATGCATATTCTTGTGCGTGCGATGACGTACATACATATTTCGTATTCATGCGAAACGTAATTACTGTTTTCGTGCGGCTATTTGACGGTGGATTTCATTTATTTAACCAATTACAGCAACGAAATATTAATAAATTCTGCATAATTTGTATAAAGTTTTGCATCAGAACGGGTGCCGAACTTTTGAGATTCCTGGCTTTGGCGTAAGCAAGTTAGATACCTCGGTTGCCGATATCGCTCTTGTCTTTAAGGAATAATGGATTTTCAAAATGGTTTTTATCACTCAGTAAAAATGCCCTCTCCCCTGCCTCTACATTTTTCCAATACAGCATTTAGTAGTGAATTCAGTCCCCAATAGATAGACAACATACATATGAAAATTAAAGTTCAGCAAAAAATTCGTGTTAGGGAAACGTCTCCATTTTCATCTTCATTTTTGAGAAATGCTGCTTTTGCTAGCCATTAGTATTTTAGTAAGATATTATTTGCGTGTCTTCTGGAGTGCACATCCACGGAGAAAAAATTTGCATGCTGAGATTCGCTGATGACATAGCACGCGTAGCAGAGACAGAGAAGGATCTGAATAAGACTCTTATAACCAATGAAAGGACAATGGCAAGATATCATTTGAAGATCTATAAGAATAACACTTAGATATTGGTGTGCAGCAAAAGAGAAGAGGCCAAAACCAACGTTTAACTAGGGAAGCAAAAACTGGAAGAGGTGAAAGAGTTCTGCTACCTGGGAAGCTGAGTAACCAGCGATGGACGAAGCAAGAAAGAAATAGTCAGTAGAATAGTTCAGGAAAAGAGGGCATTCTACCAAAAGGAGAACCTACTTGCATCTGGAAATACAAGCGTAGATGTAAGGAAACAATTCTTCAGGGCGTACATCTGGAGCATGTTTCTTTACGGCAGTGAGGCATGGACGATGACAGCAGCGGAGAAGAAAAGGGTGGAAGTATTCGAAATGTGGTGCTGCAGAAGAATGATGAAGATAAAATGGATCGACCGAGTGACAAACGGAGAAGTCATAAGAAGAGTGGGAGAAAAGAGGAGACTGCTGAAAACCTTTAGAAGAAGACGGGATAACTTAATCGGCCATATCTTAAGACACGATGACCTAATGAAGACAATCGGAATGGGAAGAATGGCAAAGGAAGGCTTCAAATGAGATATATGGAACAAGTGATGAAGGATGTGAAAGAGAAGAAATACGTAAATATGAAGAGATTAGCCAATAGAAGAACTCAGTGGAGAGCTGCGTCAAACCAATCTGAGGATTGATGTTTAATGATGATGATTATTTGCGTCGGCAATCTTTCCATCTGACCTGTTTTTTCTGTCGTGTTTCTTTGCACTTTTAATACGTTCTCATCCCAAACGATGTCTAGTGTTTCCCTTCATTAGTATCCAGCAGTTATTTTGGATTTACTTTGGGCTTCAAAGTTCACAATTTTAATACATTGTGTCTTCACTTCTTTGCCTTTTTTCTATTTTTTCTTTTAGCAACTATATTATTCCCTTTCGGAGTATCAAATTGAAATTTTTGTCATCATCAATTTCAAAATTGTATTCATAATCTTCATTTATATAAAAATTTGTCTTAGATATCAATCAATTATGTGACCAAGCTTAAAAAACTAACCGAGGTTTAAAGATGAAGCGTTGGAATTTTAACATACATTTTTAAAGAATGTTAAGTCATCTTTGGAAATAATAAATACTTATTTTGAAATTGGCATAGCGCATGCTTTTTAGATGTATTCATCTTTGGCGTTATCATCATTGACATTTCAATGACTTAAAGTAGAATTTTTTTCTGGAAAAGGGTCTGTTTGGTTGCTATACCGAGATGATGCTTGGAAAGTTTTTTCCTGAGAAGTGGTTTTATTATAGAAAACCTGTCCAATGTTCCAGCCATTTCCCGCGTTAATGAGTTAAGTTCCTCGTCAGACTCCGCGTCGCTAACTCCCCATCCTACTTCCACCAACCAAGTCCTCATACATATAAGGTAATCCTACCTTAGCACTGCACTTGAACTTACAAATTCTGAAATACAACAAAAGTAGTCGTGGAAGCATTCAAGCGAAACAGTATTGGGAAAAGTATCACTTTCTTGCTAAGGATTGGCTGATGGGGAATATGTAATGGCTAGAGGCATATCAGTAATTTTTAGTATAATCACATAGTTTCTTTTTTACGTTTTTCATTTTATAATCCAATTATTTGTAAAATATTCGTTTATTAAAATTGGATGAATACGTCCGCTCGAATGAATTCCCCGAGTAATAATATGAGGATGCCTCTAATCCTTAGTTTTTGCTTATAGTTTCTCATGTTTATTATTACATGTTTAAAGGAAAAGGAAATGGATATGGTGAGTGGGATGAATGGTGTCTTAATGAATATAAAGGTCTTCGCTAATTATCTGCTCTGCCCGAATGAAACTGAAAGACTTAAAAGGAATGTTAATTTTCAGGTAGTTTATCGTAAGTCGTAAACGGTATTACTCTGAAGCCCTCCAGCAATCATTGTCTTTTACGCACTTGTTTTTATGTGAGCGATTACGCTGAAGCAATGATGTGATGCCCCTTACGTGCCGAGTGCGCCCGAGCGTCCTGAACTCCTCTTCTTTATTAGTTTTGCCCTTCCTTCCACCAGATTGTGGATGATGGTACACCCATATAAGGTAATTAATATGAAACGGGCATAATTTATTGTTCCTTTGACGGAAAATGAGACTTAATCATCCTTTGATGCGTGATCGTTACTCAAAATGAAGCATGGAGAGGTTAGAGTGGATTCAACAAATATTGTTTTAATGTACATACGTAGGTACTAGCTAGTCGTATTGGTTGAGTCATCGCAGAGAAATTCAACCCGATGGAATGGTGACGCAGTTAAGTGAGTTCTATTGATAGAGGGATGGTGACGCTGACCAGAGGGTTATGCCAAAGCAAGAGATGTTGACTGGAATCATATGTGGTGAATCCGGAACGGCAAATTTGCGACCAACTTGTATCCCCTCATGACGTTCGTTAAAGAAGCCTACGGTTAATTTGGGGGGGGGGGGGGGTCATTGTTTGATGTAGGGAATTTATTGTGCGGACTTTTCTGAAGTAACACGCTTGAAGGTCGCGTAAGAGCATACATAATGACGACATTATGCATGCCTTTATGAGGATTCACGGATGTTTCGACATGTAGGCGGAATCGATTTAATGAAAGAGGATAAGGATGCTTTAAAGTGTTGCACTAGAAAACTTTTCACCACCCAAGAATCGGTAACTGTCATTGAGAGAGTCGGAAAGGGTTGTTTGATTCTCTGTATGCTTGCTTTCGGCTCACCTCATGCTTTTTATGTTAATATTTTAATTAACTGAATCGTTGCAGGTAACCGGACCCTGAAAGTTATTATGCCTTGCCGGAACGAAACGCTCGTGAAACGAAACATTTGTTAGGTGCACAGAAATTTCATCCTACTGTGATTCTGTTGTTGTTTTATGTTGTTTTTGGCTGCTGTTTTATGGCTAGGGGAAAAGAATGTTAGAAATAATAGAAGCGATGAAAATAAACCGTTCTTCCTGGAGAAAACATTTGACCTTCTTTAAGGGCTTTTTAGGTAAACTTAGTTTTAAATTTGTAGTTTTAAATTTACGAAGTAATAGCTTGCTGGAGATGACGACCTACCGTTGAGGTTATTTGTGTCATTGGAATAGGTGGACGATTGGGTAGTGGTAGTAGCTTTTGAGTAACCGGAGGAAGAGTAGAGAGAAACCTGACATCGGCATTAACCTATTCTTAGTGAAAAGCGCCAACGGTTTAACTTTCCATCCGAGGGACCGAGTACTTCACTCGAAGTTCTCTTAATACGGTACTTATGTGAACACAGGTGTACTGTTCAGTGGTCTCTACCACAGCCGGGCCTTGAAGCCCAGGCGTTGTAATCGAAAGCCAGCCATCACACCAATTTGAGCAAACTGCCTTTCAGCCGTCTCACCAACCCAGTCTTCTTAAAAATAAATTTAAAAATATCCTAATAAGACCCTCCCCACAAATGTCTACATTTTCTATTTCTTTGTGGCCCAGAGGCGCTAATCGATAGAATATCATGCCCACTGCAATATTCGTGATCATATATTAGCAACCAAGGCTATAAAAATTAAAACGAGAGCATTTAATAAGGTGAAATAGTGGTGAATCGTGTTAGCTCTCTTGCTCGTTCCTGTGTAGAAAATTGATGATTTGGGCTGTAAACTGTACGTAGGTCGGAACTCTTCCTCCTTACTCCTTCATTTTCTTACTGTGATCTTTTTCCCTTTATTTCATCCGTTTCTGCCCGTTCATTAATTTTCCACTCCAATGGTCCAGAAATCTCTCAAAATTATAGGTAGATTGTAGTTTTACAAAAATCGTATTGCAACATCATATCAGTATTTTTTCATTAGGATATCTAGATATATTGTATATAGATTGGTGGTGAAGTCATGGGTTAATAAGAGTTTTAATTATCACGTATTGATAATGTGGAGTTATGAGTGTAGCATGTATCAAGGAAGAATGTATGAGCAAAAACTTTATCGGTCTATAATGTAATCCCAGAGGTTATTATTTATAATACTAACATGCGCATTCTTTCGCATGCAGCGCAGATAGTAAATCGGAAACGAAAATCGTTTCTCTTGAAAAAATATTCTCTGCAGTACGTTACGATGGATATCATCCAAATAACTGGACAAAATACTGCTACTTATTTTTCTGTCCGTTACCGATTGTCAATTTAATTCAGGAACCATAAAACTGACTGACACGACTTTAATCGGACTCACTTAAAAATCTATGCCCTCTTGTCTGTTCGATGGGCCAACTCGTTGCATGAGAAAGTTTGGAAAGTACCTCTCGGCCGGGTTGTGTAGGGGTCACACCAGACTATGAGAGTGGAGAGAGTTTTGAATTAATTACGCTGAAGGGGTGGGGACACACTCATTGCTGGAGATTAATGCCATCGTCAGAAAAAACGACGCCAAGGTAAGGGGATAGACTGAAGTAGACACGAAAAGTTAAACCAGAGAGAGAGCGAATGGGGAGGATCGTATTTCATTCACTTTTATGGGTATAGAAGTCTGGGGGAGGTACGATGGGATTGAGTGGTTATTATTTATTATGAGAAACTCTCCAGAGACATGCTTGTGAAGTGCTTCCTGTAAATTATGAAGAATATTTGTCCGAACCTTTGAGTATTTTTAGGTGAAAAAATTACCTTTCTAGATATTCACGCGCTTGTATTCATGCAATTTATTCCAAATTTATTATTGAGGTAATATCAGCTAAAAGGTCTTATGAAAATATTGAGAATTCCGCTGCTAAAGCCTGTCCTCTACTGGTAGTTCTTTTTGCCCTATTCAGTTGATGATTTGAGAATGTTACTTTATCATTATTTTACACATTATGGCACGGTGATATCTGACGGATGGCAGTGTCTACAAAATTACGATGTTATCAGATGCTTTTATGAAGCAGCTTGTTAAGTGCTACATGTCAATAATTTCAAAAAAAATGTTTAAATTTCACGAAAATTAGTCGAAGCTTGACAGTCCTTTTTGAGATGTAGGTGTACTACTGTGAAACACATACCTACGGCTTCTATGTGTAGTGTAATTGTAGCAGTGTAATTGTTGAAGTCATTGATAGCGGACCAGAACGGGCATTTTTTACCAATTATGAAGAAAACAAAGAGATGATTTGTGGGTGATTGAATGCTAACAGTTCATAGCAAGGGGCATCATGATTTAGTGCAACTGGCATATGAGTGTTTTTCAAATATTGCCAAGAAATGAACGCCATCGTTTTATATTTCCCCTCTCATTGTGTATCATTGCTCCACGTATAAATGTGAATGCTTTTGAGTTATCTCGAGTAATTGTATTTTTCTTTCCTCGTTGAGTTCTTTATTTTACGTTGGCTAACGGGATCGCCAGAAAGGTTGCGCTAGGATTTACCATGCCTCGGGTCAATTTTACTCATGAGCCAAATTGTATTTTGAAAATTTAGAAACTCTACCCATCACAGCGGCAAGAAATACCAGACTCTCAGTGCTAAATTATGTGTCGTATCTTTCTCCCTCACCTGAATTTAACCGTATTTTAGCTATGGGAATTGGTATATTGGACTAAGGTTACGTTCTATGGCTTCCATCTACTTTGTAAGAGCATTGAGGGCTTTGATCCTAAGTCTATGGCATTGCATGCTGAGGCGCTTTTTCTATATTCCGTGAGGAAGTTCGAGAATGCCGTACTAGTTTCTTCAAAGCTTTCTTATTCCTCCATACCGCGCTGGCTGTAGTTAATTTTGAGCCTATTGTGTACCTAAATTGCGTTTGATCTTCAACAAAAGAAGGAAATTAAGTGATAAATCGAGTATTCAAGAAATTAAATAGCATATCTTAGGATATTGAAGCACTTAGTTGAATGTATAGTCAAAATCTGGGTGAGCGGTAGCATAAATGCTTCGCAATCAACTGTTTCCTCAAATTTACTGTTGAAATTTGCCTCACAGATGGAAAATTTAATATCGAAAGGTATACCTACAGTGTGAGCCTTGTTACCAATTCGTGCTGTGTGGTCCCGTGATGCATGCTACATGGCATGGAAGTCTTAATTTACTTAGTCGTATGGAAATACCATTCGCCTTTGTACCTAATCGTTTGAATTTCGGATCAATTCTTTATTGGCGTTGAAGCCGATTGAATTCCCCTTAATTGACAGTTTATTGCCGCACACTGAAGCTGAGCATTATTTTTTTGTTCAACTGATCCGTGAAGCAGTTGGTTCATTCATGTCGGTTTGTCGCGTCCGTAAGAATGTGCTGGATCTACACAGTGTGTTTAATTTTACGATTTATATTTATGATTTCCAATGGAATTTATGTTGAGAAGAGAGAATAAAACTTCCCAGTAGGTATACTTGTTCATAGTTTTGTTCTATCATATTTTTGAAAATAAAACAAGAGAAGATGCCATTTACCTTATTTAATAAGCGTATTGATGTAGCTACGTATAAGGGCAGATTTTATTCTCTTCCCAAATAAATCATATTTCCGACAGTCCTTCGGCTAAATTTCTTGATCTTTGGGGAGGGGATTAGATCTAAAGTATTCAAGATTTCTGTGTAGTATGCATAAACGATGAGTTGTAATCACAAATCATGCTTCGTTACCATCGCCTCAAATCTCAAAATAGCCAAATTTGTGCTAAATATTTCCGTTCTTTATTCCATATTTTCATAATCTGACCTTCATTAAATACATTTTCAAATGTAAGTTCTTGTGCTGAGTCATTTATTTTCAACGAGAGATCCGCAGCAAACAGCTACAGAATAGTTTCTTTTCAAGGTTTTTTAACTGAACTAAAATATATGAAATAACATTTTGACAGAATGGCTCAGTAGTCAATAGAAACGCTCATTTTTCTTCAATCATTCGAGTGAGATAAAATATAACATTTCGAAGTTTGTGAACATTATCACATTTATCCGGACTGAGCATTATTTATTAAGAAACTGTGTTTTTCTGTCGCAACAGTGAAAATAATGTTTTAAATTAATGGGAACATTGTATTTGCGATATAATTAAGTGAATATTTTTCTATTGTAACAGTGGAAATAATTTTTTAAACAATGGGAACATTGTATTTATGTTTTTATTTTCCTGGAATCTTTTTTCAGTGAAACACACCTCTTGTGATTTCATCCTGGTGTTAAATATCCCATGAAATTACTTTATGTAATCTTTGTTAACACAATTTATCTGCTTTCTTTGCTTTCACATATTCGTCCCACGGGCTTTTATTGCATTTTTTGAATTTATATCAATCACTTTGGGTAGTGAATATTACAGAATAAAAGGTTAAACTTATATAAGTATGGATATTAATGCTGGTATCGAGTCAAAGTTTTTGGTTAATTCAAGAGTTCTTTTCATAGATATGATACGAAAGGTTTTATGGGATCCCGTGTCGGAAACCTATCTTTGTGGTAAGTAACGTTTCGCGCGGTAACGTTTAGTCCTAGCGAGACGTCTGATTGGCCTAAATACCTTCCCGGTGGAGGATCATGTTCAACCGATCCTGGTAAACCATTCATATAACTGTGGAATACTAATACAATTATCCCCATGAGCCTCCTCAAAAAAATTGTGTTTCTTGAGACTATGAAAACCTGAAAAAGGTTTCAGGTTCTCAGTTCTCAGGTTCTCAGGCTCAAGGTCTCAAGTATAATTTCACGTTTGCAACATTCTTCATACGAGGACATAGCAGCAATCGACATGGCTTCCACTTTTAAGCAGCGATATGATGAAAACTAAACGGAATTAAAACTCCTGGAAAAACCATGGTTGCTTAGAAGAATGAAAAAATGCAGCACCGCCAACCTGACGTCGCTAGAACTATACGTCTATCCTTTGCCAGGCAGCGCAAAACGTTCTGTTACTTTTTGAATTAACTTCGTGTGTGTTAAATGCATGCATATGTTTTCTCTTACGCAAGTGGTAGATGTTATAAATTCCTGGTACTATAATGCAACAAATTCGATTAATATTTGAATTTAATTCTGAAGATAGGTTACTTTACCTAGTTTTGTAGTAATTGTGACTCTTAAAGTATTTTTCAAGTATCATTGTGATGTTTAAGTATTTTTTATAATGATAGCCGCATTCATGTGTATTTTTAAATTTATATAAATATATGTGGACTATTGCTCTCGAGGTGACTGAAGATAGAGGTTCAATAGTAATTAATGGTGTCTTTTTGGCCCAGATAGTTCCTTATCCACCATTAATCATTCTCAGAATATAACTTAAGGATTGCTGAAATGATGACGAAATTCCAGTGTTTTTAGCTACCTCTTGTTTAATCTGTGGATAAATACTGTAGTAGTTGTATAATTTGGTCCTAAAGCGCTCTTGTTATTAATTTCTCACCAAAAATGCAACGGAGATGAGTATCTTCCTACACAGTGAAATCTGAAACTTAATCGTTAGGCAGCATTCACGTTTATGCTTGTTTCAATATTCGAACCCGTGACCTATAGGCCACCATTCTTGCCCCATTGTACTAATACATTAGTACCATTCCTTGCCCAATGCAAACCTGGCTACCGCGTTTGGCGCCTTTAAAATGGGAACGTGTTGTCAGTACTTGGAGAGTGTGAAATTAAAGACGTTTATGATAGCCGAGAATAGATATGCAAAATTGATATGCTGATTTTTGCTGTGAGTGAGGGTTGCTGGCGTTTTTATTGCCAACCACCAGTATGTATCCTGTTCTCCTACCTCTATTGAAGCGTAAATTCAAGTAATAATGATGCTCTTAAATGTTGTCATGGCGTCAAGCAGCTCTGAAACGAACTTGGAGCTATTTGGTGATGCCTCAACTTTAATGTTACCCCAGCTCTTTCTCCACATCTTTCTTTTGGAACCTTGTTATGCCTTATATTTGGCCAAAAGGACTGGGAGAGTGGAAGATGAGGGGAATAGGGCATCGTTAAAGTTGGAGGGAATTGCATCGACGTCAATTTTCCACGCCAGAGGTCCCAATCGACTCGAGATGAGAGAGGTACGAGGGAGGAGGAGGTGGAAAGAATGGGGCACAGAAGGAAAACAGGCAGGGAAGGGGAAGTTGAGAACAAGTTGTGGGAGATGAGGGTAGAAGGGAAGGGTATGAAATTAAAAGGAGCGACTAATAGATATCTCCCGCTCGAAATGAGGATTGATTTTTTTGAAGTTGAAATTTATCCTTTTCACATTCTGAGGATCGTTATTTGACTACTATTTTGCTATCTAAGCATTTTTTTCCCAATCATATGTTTTCCTCAGCATCCTCTGGCCTTCTTGATTTCTTGAAATATTAAAGAGGGCAAATTATACGTTTCTTAGTTTCCTTCTGCTAGGTGCGAGGTAATGGGATTTCGCAAGACTCGCCGTTTCAATTTGGTGTGCAGCAAGGGATCATAGTCGAAACAAACGAGCGTGATTACGCACTTAAAATTGTACCATAAAACGATCGATTTCTAACAGATTTGTTGCTACATTGACCTAATGAATGGGCGTCTATGAAGTAAATCCCATTGATATATGTTTCTACCTTAACTCTTCCATTATTTTACGGCCATGATAGTAGCATGTTTTTCGTCATAAAAATGCTGAAGTGTCAGAACACGCTTAAATATGACAAAAATGCCTTGTCTATCACTTAACTAATATGGGGATTTTAATTTATTCTTTAGCAATTTTTTTATTTTATAGCGTGGGAGCTCCCGGTTGCCCCGGTTATGTGTCATTTCTTGACCTGAGCACTGAGCAAACATGCATAAAGTCTCCATACACATACCCTTTATTAACTATTTTCGCTCCCTGTCGCATTTGTGGTTTTTATTCGAACAAGTCTGTTTCAATTTGCAGTGCAATAGGAAGTGTGCCGTTGAATTAAAATTACGTGCTGATTGTCGGTATAGCGATATAACGTTCTCAACGTCTTTGATTTCGGCAAAATAATTGCATATTCTCTAATTATACGGATGGTTTTCAAGGGCTTATGCATCGCAGTGATTATTCTAAATACCTACTGTATTTATAATCTGCTACTAGTATTAGCTACCTTATTTACTACTCAAATGTTAGCATACCTGCGTAATTGTAAGTATGAATTTAATTATCTTTTGTTTTTAAACTCATGCATGGTGATGGTACTCCCCTGCCACACACCCTTGCGGTGGCTAGCTAGATATTAAGTGAACGTAGATGTACTATAGAGGTCGTAGTCATCTACTTGCCTCTTGTCATCCTCTTACCCTTTATTACAGCCATTTAAAAAAGCTCACTGGCTGTTATTTGAGTTTGCTATAAGCCTTTATAACGAAATGAAAATACCTAGGCCATCCATCGATACTCTTATATATATGCTATTGTGTACATTCACAGCAGAGCTAATTTATTTTAAAAAAAGTTATCAAGGATATAAGGGAATCGGTAATTTTGATTTTCGTTTTCTCTCGTCTCGTTTTTTCACGTTTTCGGGGAGAGATAGAAGTAAAATTAGCTGTGTATTTACTTCTTCTGTATTAATAAAGACTCACCATTAACGACTACTTACCCAGCTTTTCTCTTGATGATTGACATATTTCCGCCGGAGTGAAATCTATAAATCACACCATTAAACCAGCACTGTAGGAGCGTTCATTCGTCCTCTTTCCCCATTATGATTCACTTCAGTTGCGAATAATAGAAGCGTGCGGCGTTGCAGGATGGTGGTGAAAGTGGTTTTCCACAGGGCAGGCGACTTTGTTCCCGAAACCAATTTGAGCGCGCACGTTTGTGTGGGTGCGAGCGCGGAATTTGCGTTCACTGGCATAGGAATGAGCACCAGAAGCTGTGGTTGGAAAGGGTAGGTACGTTTTGGTACGTCAACCAGGGGACTTCCTTCCGTTCAATTTTCGTCCCAAATTTGCTGCATGGGTCGCGGTTTGGGCACGACAGGGAGCTGAAAACGGGGGGAAGGGGGAGGGGCTGAAGGGTGCGTGATTTGTTTGCGGTTTTGGATTCAGATTTGACTGTTCGCCTGCCTGCACTGCAATCCTTCTCCTCAGCGGTTTGCTCGCGTGATTACGTTTCACATTCCTGGCCAGTCCTCTTCCACTTTCGCGCACCTAGCAGCTCTTTGGACGTATCTTTTCTGGTCGTTAAAAATTAAACAGTTAAAATGTCTCGGAATTAAGTTTGTTGGAATAGAGACGTTACTCAATACGTTGCGTAGCAGTTGAGCGGGAAAGGATATCTGAGGTCTTGTTGACCCCTAAACTTCATTACCATAGGGAATTCACCCCTCCCATTTTTCTTCGAATATGCCATAATTTTTTTATGTGCTACACAGGGACTATTCAGGGCAGCATTGTTGTACTGGACCATTAATAGTTAACGCAGTTATCTCGATTGAAAACGCAATGAACATTTGTATTCACTCCATGCCTTTCACCGTCCACCTCACCTTGATCATGCTGTACCATTTGAATCGGTGTACTGTCAAAGAGGGAGAGGACTACGGTCGTTATGAATAATTATAAGATTAATCAGCATTAATTTTCTCAGCCTTTAATACATCAACCTACTCACGAAATACCCATATTACTGCTGTTTTCTTTAAAGAACAGGTCAGACAATGACGTCAGTCATTCACGTATGATACTTGTTCTTGAATGAGCTAACTAATAGTACTTGAAACTCGCTTATGATAATAAAAAATTGATGTAATTACGATAGCATTTGAAAGAAGATATATTTGTTTTCCAGATTTTAGTTTATATTTAGACCTCCGATGAGTTTACATTCACCTTCCGATTAGAAGAGATTTTCGTTAATTTTCATTTCTAATTAGGTACTGTCTATTTGACGTTGTTAAGGAGAGTGCTGAATGAAATGGCTATTGTAGAATGCAAAACCTTGTATGTGTAATTGATTCAACAAAAATTAGCAAAGCTCATTGTAGATTGCTAAACTTCACCATTTTTGAGATGAATGCATGCCTCCCAAGGACGAGAGCGTTAATTCTGGGAGAGTCGTGCCAGTGTCTTAGCGGAGAAACATTCTTACTGATGATAAGACAAAGGAACAGATATTTTATTATTAGTATTCTCCCGGTGAAGGTAGGTTTAAATGGACATTTAATTCTTCCCACCCCCTAAATTTCACACGATGTCCCTCTTCAGCCCCTCATACCTCCTACCACCCATCATTACATCCAAGCTACCCGTTCTTCTCCTCCCTCTTCCCCACTTACTCAGCACTCTTCCCTCAATCACCTCCTTCAAAACACCATCCCCTTTTATTACCTTTTCCATCCACACCTTCTGCCTTCTCCTAATTTCATCTATCAAATTTCTTTCCTCTCCTACCAACTCTAGCAGTTCATCGTTCGTCTTCCTTTCGACCCACTTTATTTTCTTCATCCTTCTCCACACCCACATCTCAAAAGTCTATTTTCATCTTCTTTTGGCAAAGCCCACGTTTCCGCCCCATATAGTGCAACGCTCCATATTAAACTTTTCACTAGTCTTTTCTTCACTTCCCTATTCAACGCCTACGCGTAAAAGCTCCTTTTTCCAATGCAATTCTCTTTCTCACTTCAGTGCTGCTATACCCTTTTTCTTCCAACACACTACCTACATAGCTAAATTGCTCTACCTGCTCTAGCTTCTGACCTCCTACTTTTATCGTAATACTGGCCCTTTTTGTTCTTGAAAATCGCATTACTTTCGTTTTATTCTGGTTTACCTTCATCCCGTATCTTTCGCACTGTCCCTGCAACGCATCCAGCATTTTTGCAAGCCTTGGGCTGACTGGCTGTCTCGCGCTTGGTCATCCGCAAACCTCACTGATTTTTATCAATTTTCCCCCGACCTTTACTCCAGCCTCCAGCTCATCCCAAGCCTCTCTCACCATTTCCTCCGAGTATATGTTGAAAAGTACTGGCGATAACGGACAGACCTGCCTTACTCCTCTCCCTATTGTGGCCCAATCCGATTCTCCATCGGCTACTCTCACTTGCGCCTTCTGCGCCATGTATAAATTCTGAATCAGTCTCCTTTCTATCCAGTCTACTTTTATCTTCCGCAATATTTCCATTAACTTGTCCCACCTCACTCTGTCGAACGCATTTTCGAAATCAACAAAGCACGCGAATACATCCAGATTGTATTCTAGATTCCTTTCCACTAGTATCCTCATCACTGCAATCGCATCCTGAGTGGCCCTCCCCTTCCGAAATCCAAACTGATCCTCGCCTAGGAATTCGTTTGCTCTCTTTTCCATTGTCCCATTGACGATTCTAAGCACTACCTTCGCCGCATGAGAAATCAAACTTATCGTTCTATAGTCTTCACATTCTTTTGTCACCCTCTTTATCGGTATCAGCACGGTTTTTACAAAATCCTCCGGCCAAGCCGCCCCCTCCTTTATTCTACGAACAAGTTCAAAAAATGTGTCCATTCCCTCTCCTTCTAGGTTTTTCATAAGCTCAACTGGGATGTTATCTACCCCCACCGATTTACCTGCCTTCATTTCTCGCAGTGCCTTCTCTATCTCACTATCCAGTATTCCGGGGCCCACATCATCCTGATCTACGTCCTTTTCCTCTTCTATGTCCAAGTTCCTAGGTCTATTTTCGCTGCCATACAGTTCCTCAACATATTCCCTCCAACGACACCGGATCTCTTCTGGTCCCATTGCTAAATTTTCTCTTCTGTCTTTGATGCACGGGACCGTTTTCCCTTTCTTAATTCCCGATAACATTCTAACCTTTGAGTATAGACTGCCTATTTCTCCTTCTCTCTGGAATCTCTCCATTTCCTCACATTGCCGACTCCACCACTTTTCTCTTGGTCTCTTTATTTCTCTCCTAAGCCTGCTGTTAATCTCCTTATAACGCCTTTTGCCTATCTCTGTATTTACATTTTTCCATTTCCTTGTTTCCTCGATCCTTTCCATCATTTCCGCTGTTACCCATGGTTTCTTGATCCTCCTAGCGTTTACTGTTCCTATTGTTTTCTCAGCTGCTTCTTTTATGCCCGTCTTTATCATTTCCCACTCTTCCTCTATTGTTCCTCTTCCCTCCTCTTTCCTCCAATCAGTGCTCCTATATCCTACTTTTTTATTTTCCTCCCTACTTTCAACCTTTTTAGTCTCATCTCTCATTTCATCATCACCAAGTTATGGTCGGAGTCGGCATCTGCACCTGGGAAACTATGCGAGTTATTTACGCTGTTCCTGAACAGTTTGTTGGTATTTGGTCTAGCTGGTACCTTCCAGTATCCCCCGGCATATTCCATGTGTACCTACGCCTAGGGTGGTGTTTAAACCACGTGTTAGTAATCACTAAATTATTCCTCCTACAGAACTCCACTACTTTCTCGCGACGGTCATTACTTACACCCAGACCATACTCCCCTACTTCACTTCCGTCCCTCCCTTACCCTACTACAGCGTCCCAATCTCCCGTAACTATTAGGTTCTTCCTGCCCTTTACTTTCCCGATTAATTCTTCCAACTGTTCATATACTTCGTCTACTTCTTCTTCTCTATGCCCCCCTGTTGGCATGTAAACCTGTACTACGACTACATTTGCTGGCCTCGCTTTGATTTCGATAGCTAGTATTCTACCACCTACCTGTTCCACATTCAACACCCTTTTTCCTAATGTTGCATTCAATACAACTGCTACTCCCCGCTGGCTCTCTTCCCCTCCACTGTACATAACCCTGTACTTTTCACCCCAGAAGTCCCCCTGGTCTCTCCATCTTACTTCGCTTAATCCCAACAAACCGATCTTTCCCCTCTCCATTTAACACTTAATGTTCTCTAGTTTTCCTGCCCTTAACATCGTCCTAACGTTCCATGTCCCGATCCTTAGCATTGTTGCTCTCTTCTTTGCTTTCTTCTCTACTGCTGCTGCTGTGATTGCTGCCTTCTATCTTTTCGTGCAAGGATTTCGTGAGATGACGACCGCAGAGTCCTTGCTTACCCTGCTCCCGGGCAAGACACCCGCACCACTAATTTGGTCCCGGGCCCCGTAGTTGCCAGGATTCAACTTTCTATTGTTCAAGTCCATTGTGTTCTTGGAAGAGTTTAATTGAGGTGGTTTCCCGTTGCCTGCCTCAATAGTGTTTTTAACGTGTTACCGTCACTTGCTAGGCCGCCCCACTGGGGTCAGACGCCTTCTTACAGCCGCCTCACTGAGGAACAGACGCTGCGAAAACGGTACGTGGAATACCTTTCGTCTGGCTCCTACCCTTCGACCTATCTGGCATGGGTGACCCTAAGGAGCAATATTAGTTGCTCCCGCCAGTGCAGCTCTAGGGGTCACGGGAACACGCAAGCCCCAATCCCACTATGACAAGTCGTAGTCCATGGGGAAGGGGGAACAGATATGGTTCCGAAAAATGCAGTTTTAACTTGTTGTGGTAAAAGTGGAAATTTTAGTCCTAGAACCTGTGGTTGAATAAACACCTAGTACCCTGGCTACACCCAGCGGAAAGGCAAAAATTGTGTGAATATTAGTTCTCCAAGTCCAAGTCGGTGGAGTAATCCTATATCGCCGTTCCGAGCGGTTGCTCTTGCCGGCCGTGGTTGTGAGATGATATCGTGGACAATAGCCAGAGGGGTAGGGAGTGTAGTTTTTTTTTTTTTTTTTTAAATATTAGTTCTACAATTCGTTGAATTCAGGTATGTTGTGCAGGGCGGCGGACGGTGGGGATAGAGAAGAACGTTGCACAGAAAATGAGGTGGAATGAAAATTTTATCAGAAAGATTCCTCATTCATAAACCAGAAAGCCTCTTCTTTATTTACTAGACACCAGTATCTCGTAGAAATACGTAGGAGGCTCTGGGAAAACCTTTCCTCTCTAGCCGCTAAGGACTGAATTTAGTCATTTATCTCTAAATAGGCTTTTATCTTTCAAATCAACCTTTATTCATTGGTGAGTTTTTTTTCTCTTAATTCATGGGTGGTTTTTATGGTATTATTTTGTTGAGTAAAATTTATTTCTCCAGAATATTTTGCATAAGCCTGGCAAATGACTTCTACAAATTATGATTAAGCGTACCAAATCGACAAACTATGTAAGGAAAAGTTGCCTAATTTGAGCGAGGACATCATATGAGCCTTAAAAAAGGGCAATATGTCTTTAAATGTGACCTACACCCGTTTTGGGTAGGGTAACTTCTGTATGATTACCCTGTGGTAGTTCTGGTGAACTTATCAAACCGAAAGATTTTTGTACGGAATCTCTGTATGAAATACAATTTTGTAGTTATTGATTGATTCTAATTGAAATGTATTACACTAAAATGCCTCGCTTGTGATAATGACCTTTTATTCTTCGCAGATTTTCCTCGGTTTACCCGTGCGCGCCACCCGTTATTTAGGATTCTGCGAGGAAAGAGCTGTATCAGGTAAATGACTACGTTCGTTTTTTATTCAAAAATATGGTACGCAGTAAAGGAAAATATGGCTGTAATGTACCCAATTTCAGAATGATTTCATTACTTTTTCGTATATATTAATGATCACAGCATGTTTTCAGTCCAGTTAAACAGTAAAATGTAGTTTTTTTGCCCATCTTTGAGTGTTCAAAGACTGCTAGGTAATAGTTAAATCCGCTTTTGAGGTAATTGGTTCGAATATGTGCTCCGCGATGTTAGAAGAGGTGCTGAGAGAGATACTAAGAAATAGCCTTTAAATGCTTTCTTCATTTCATTTTGAATGTGAGGTAATTTATCCCCAAAAAATTAGGAGACTCTGTTGCTTTTGGATCCCCTCCAGGATGAAGCATCCCATTTTAGTTCATCTAATATGTATGCCTCGCGCTCTCCTCTCCTAAGTTTTCCTGGTTCATACTGAGCTGCCTTTATTTTGACATTTTCGAAATAAAGACAAATAATTACATGCCCTTTGAAATGGATATATTACAATTATATCTAAATTAAAATACAGTCTAGCAGTGGAACTGAATGAAAATTCTCTCACCTTACTCTTACTTAATTGTTTTCTCTGGATTATCTACCAATATTGGATTTGCCAAAAGATCATACCCTTCTCATTCCTTCAACTTTTGGCCTTCCTGCTTTTTTGGTTTTGCATCAAACAATTAATGTAATGAATAAACTACGACCATGAGGAGAAACCGAGAAAGAGCAGTCGCCATTAGTTGAATCCTTATTTTTAACCTTAGATCATCAAGGACGAGAGGAAGGAAGCGATCTAATCCAAAACTTAGCATAGAAAAAAGAGTGGAAGTTGCGAAGGCAAAGGTGAAAAGGCTAATGAAAACAATAAACCTTATATTTATGGAAACGGATTATTATAACGAAAAGTTAGAATAAAATATCTTTCGACTTGAGTGAGTTTTAAGTATGGCAATGATACTATCTTGGTTATTTGAAGTTAAATTAATTAGTTAGTCTCAGCTATCGTCGTTGTGTAGGGCCTAGCTGCAGTATGACTTTAATTAATTTATCGGGCATATAATGGCGGTCTCACTCACAAATATATTGATCCTATTATAGCTAATTCTAAACAAACGTATTGCAAATTGCACAACAGTATTGGAGGAATCCATTATAAGCTTTGCTTTAAATTAAGAGATGCAGGCGATACTTTGTGTCATTGTGACACGTTCAACATGGCGAAAATAAAACACTTTGTGCAACTTCCACTGGAATATTTTAACACCCGATCGATTTCAGTGCACACGCGTTATTATTAATTATTATTTTCTTAAGCTGTCTACGTCTTTTCGGGCTTCGGGACTGGGAAACATGTCAGATTTTAGTGCGGTCAAAAACAACTACGAGCCTTTAAAATCAGTCAAAACCTGTACGTTTGGTGAAATTGAGTGTTGAAATTTCAAATATTTCTTATGAATTTAAGTTATGGCTTTTACTGTGTGAACATGTAAAATTTTAATATGAAAGTCACCCATGTTATCATTCTTCAGCATGTTTGGCGAAGTATGATTTACAATTCTCATGGTTCACGCCTAACTTATGCTAAAATGCACTTCGTACTTTTTTACGAGTTTGGAAACTTGTGGAAAAGTATGAAGTGCGAAGGCAGGAAAAAATGTAACAAGCAGACAAGGAAAGTGACGTGTATTTTAGCCGTTGAAATGTTTGCAGCATCTGCGCATGGAGTAGTTGTTTATTTTTGAAGAGGAGGAAAAAAGAGAGCTACAGAGGGAGTGAAGTTATCTCTATAAAAGAAAATTGCGTGCTTTTAGGGGATAAGCATACCGATTCAGTATGGTACGATGATGGAGTGAGACCATGAGTTGGTCATAAATTAACTCAATAAGTCGGGAAGAAACATTAGTATGAAGCACGACCCAAAATGGGCTGATGAATCTGAAAAAGTGAATTAAGGCGTTTTGGATTTTATCGGTGTATCGAACGGTGGTGAGTGCGCAACAGAGTATATTGCTTTGCGATTGCGTAACACCGAACAGAATTAAAATTGAATATATGAAAATGATAACTATTTGCGTGAGGCGATCGATACCTATAATCACTTTCGCCTTTTATGATAGCTGAGTAATTGTGTGGAGGTATGACTTTAAGGAAACGAAGGAATGAGATAAACCCGGCTCCGGCATTAGACTGCTCGTTACGAAAGGCTGGGTTACGTTTAAACGGACGGACTATTGAAGTTTAAGTGCTTTTCATCCAGCACGAGTACCAATGAATAACTTTTATCAATGTAGGGATAGAAACCCGGGCCTTCGGGATGGAAAGTCATTACTCTAGCCATCATACCAACCCAGTTTCCCGGTCAGACTGGTGAGAATTATGCAAACGTGCCAAATGTTTGCAATACACCATAATTTTGCGTAATTAAAAAATGAATTGCATCAAAATCAATTAGTTAGTATTCGTAGAAGTATATATCGGCTTATAAGTACTCCATTGCTTTGATTGTATCTCACCTTTCAAACTTAACCAGAAACTTGGGACAAACACAGTTTTCAGGCCTGAGGCGAAATTAAAACCCGTGCTAGTACAAGGCCGGCAGAGTTTCAGTTCATATTCTGGTTCTATTTATAGCAGTCTTTCACTGATTTCTGTTAATAAAGTGTGAATTATTGTACGATTTCAGCATGCTGTAAATAGGTCTATTCGTACTGCATCCAATCTTTTCTAATGATTAAATTCCATTTGGTTTCTTCTCAGTAACCTATATTCCTGAGTTCAACTGAAATAACACGTAGATAGAAGAGTGCTCCGAAAATGAGAAAAAGATTAGTTAAGATTCGAAAATGGCCGGCGAGGGAGAGAAATAAATATTATAGCGTTACAAATGGGATCAAAGGAGAAAGTTGATGATTCAGAAATAAATAAGTCAAAAACCAGCGAGAAAAATTTGCTGGAGGGGAAGAATGAAGGATGAGCACGTAAAAGAAAAATGTCATCCAAAGAAGTTGAGAGAGAATAAGCGTGTTGTTTTTTCGAGGAACGTTGAAGTAAAAGAGAAGGCGGGGACTGTGGAGTGGAAAAAGCCACCACTGTTACAAAAATAAATTTGCCTGGAGAGTAGAAAGGGACTGGAGAATGAGTATATTTTTTGTTTGGATTAACTTACTTTTTCTCATCCCCTACCCTATTCCCGTGAACGACAACCAAATTCTTTCTTTCCATTCATCTTGCCGCTCTCCTTTCACCTCGTGGAAAACTGAGAAAATTAACGAAATATAGGATTTTTCTTTTGCAAGATAAGGGCGAGGATGAATTAGATGGTAGTTGGAGTCTAATTTCTTCAATACTCTGTAACATCTTGCGTACTCATGGGATGGTCTATTAACGCATCTGTTTCCTCTGACTCAATTTATCTCAATTTAAAAATATGCGCATGCATTTTTCGATGCTTTTAATCATAATTAAAGGCAAGAAAAACACCCCGAGGATGAATCCTAGTGAATTTGATAGAATATTTATTCCCCTAATACGGAGGGATTTTAAGATTTAATACTTCATATCCTAAATTAATATTGAAGGTGATCCAAGAAATTTTTCTGTGGGGGGATATTAAATTCTTACTTTATGCGATTGAAAGAGAAATAAATTCATTTCTAATTAGTGTGAAATTTTTAGAGCTCAATATTTGATCTTTAGACTCATATCTCAAGTTTTCTGACGTTCCTGCTATAGATCACGTCAATGTGTTAAATTAATGTTATTCTCTGCAGCAGTGCTCATTTTTTACTCAGTAGAAAAAGTAATCGCTATCCAATGCGTCCACTGTTTGCTAATTTTGTCCCGAAGTTAGCATTTTCATTCCCGACGACTTCTTTCGTTGGCATCAGTGCCCTTAGCCGCTGCTACAGCGTTATTTTTTTTCCCTTAGTATGGTCTCCCCGTCTCATCGGGGAAAATGTTTTAAAATAAGAAATAAATTCGATGCATGAATTATTCGTTTCATTTTGTCACGCGCTGGTATTTTAAACTGCGTATGCCTGCGTTTCTATTAACTTCACTCATTTTGTGCTGTTCGTTTCTCTTTTGTCATTATTTTTACCAATTATCAGTCCTTCCGTGTTATCCTCTGTCAAAGTCTCTCTCTCTCTGTTTCGTAACAGATAGTGCAAATGGGAAGCAATTGATGGAGTCCCTTTTGCTCCGTGTGGCCCCAATTTTCCGCGAGCACGATATGATAGGTTTTTTTGCCACGACGAAGCAAAATTGGATGATGATCATATTTCCGGCGTAATTGGCCCCAGAGAGCGTAGGGTAGAGAGAGAGAGAGAGCCGTGCGTGCTCGCTTTCTGTTTTCTTCTCTCTGATGAATGTCGAACCGAGCTGATGTAAGCCAATTATTAACATGCGTTCAACTGATATTGGACAATTTTTCCCTCTCGTAAGCTGTCATTGAAAAATGGTAGGAATACAGGGACAGGGCTTCTGGCGCTGGAGATATATTTAACTCGACGAGCATACCACCTGAAATCTGTGCTAAAGGATTGGTGATTGGTGAATTAGGGTAAAAAAATTCTTCCTACTTTGTAATTGCTTGCAAAGGAAATAGACTTTTTCCGTAGGTACGCGTGGCAAATGCTATGCAAAATTTCATTTTTTCATTTCATCAAATCAAACGTTATTTCCCTTTTCCAATGGGGAATTTAGGGTATTCGAAAGTGAAAGCCCAGTTAATGAGGCAGGTTTAAATAAATGATTGGTGATGAACATCTTTATTTGAGTTTCAACGTTTAACTTTTGATGTTCAAATTATTTTCATCATTTGTAAATGTTTTTACAATCAACTGTGCCGTGATCTGCGCACTGCATTTATTTAACTCTGTCCAGTAAACAACCGGCGATTGGATAAATAATTTTAATTTCTTCGTTTTGTTTCGAAAATATATTGGTGATAAGTTATGGAGATGGGTCCAATATGAGAGAATTTTGCAATGTAAATATATTGGACTCATTTATTTGTGAAAATAAATTTTTTACAACCTTTTATATAGGGCACTTAAACTGGAATTAATATTGTCTCAAATTTTACATTTTGAGTTTATTTCTACGGAATAGTGAACTTGTGTAAATGAAACACTGTTATTTTGGTTTCGCATTGAAAAGTGTTCAACGACAAAATCAGTATTAATCTAAACGTGTTAAAATATTTCCATTCAGGCCTCAGGTTCAGTAGCTTATTCGAGCTAGTATTTCATTTTTTACTGTTGCAGCAAAGTATTTGCTCTTTCTAAGCACTTTGTACTAATCAATGCTTTGATGAAGAGCAGCCTTTGCTACGGCAATACAAGCACTGATGTCATACTTGTCGACTGTGTCTTCTGTGTGTAGCTTCACTTTTTTTATAAGCGCTATAAGGACATGCCATAGCATTATTATCTCCACAAAACCACTTCGGAAAAAAAAGTTTGCTCTCTAAAGCCTAGAAAAACTTTGAAAGCTACAATGTTTTTCTCTGCTTTCCCTTCATACTCAGATCCTGTATTTTTTTCATGGGGCAATGAGGTATAAAAAATAATTTAATTTAAGTGATAGATTGATACAAAAAACTTTGTATCTTTCCAGTGGATCTTATTTTGATGGTGCAACTAGTTTCGACGCTTCTGCGTATTCGTCAGGTACCTGTTAATAACGTAGAAGCGTCCAAACGCTTCCTTTCCTTCGTTATTTTACTTATCAATGAAGGCAACATTTTTATGATGAAACATGTTTCCGAACAGTGTTATTATTTAATGTTGAACCGGCTTGATGGTCGTGTTCTTCTCATTGACTTTTTATGGAATAATGTTACACTAGTTGTTAAAACATTCGCGGTCCATAAATATGACTAATAACAGTTTTTTTGGGGTTATCCACGTTTTGAGTTAAAAAGTAGCCGACGTTTCTTCTCCTTTGCTGGAGACCACTTCAGGGCTAATTATATTAGGTCTCCGGCAAAGGAGAAGAAACGGCTGCTACTTTTTAACTCAAAACGCGGATAACGCCAAAAAACAGTTATTAGTCAATGTGACACTAGGTTTACGAGCGTGGAAAAGATTGCTGCCTTGCAATTGTTATTTCCTTTCTTAGGATTAGTATTGTGTGTATTAGTAGTGTATTTTATAAATAGTATACTGCCTTGGAGTGGATTAATATTAGCCATTTAGGATAATCGTTTTTTAACTGAACGATGTGATTTTTGTATCAGATTTGAAGGATCTACTTATTCATATGAGGTTGAAACTATTTGTTTTGCGTAGGAATGGTGACAGAAATGAGTGGAATAAACTGATGTGCTATAGGAATTAATTTATTCAAATTTTAAATTCCTTTCTAGCACATTAGGTATGTAGATGTTGGTACATTCATGGACATTCAGGGTACAGTCATGGATATACATAATCTTAATCCCTGCCACACACCTTTATGGTGGCTTGCAGGGTATTATGTAGATGTTAATGTATACTGTCTGTGCTCCTACATTATTTCCAAATGATCATAGTAGTACTAATTCCAAGGAGAAAATATAAAGTCTCTCCGAAATCACCTTTGCTGTAATTCTCCCGTTGTTTTAAATTTGCCATAAAAGTCGTTAAATTTCCAGTTGTCAAGCACTCGTATACGGTATCAAAATAATACACGCTGTAGGTAATGAAATAGAACATATTTAAAATGCTGCAATGGGTACAGAAACTAGATGAAATGGGTGAAAGAACATCATATTCTATTGATCTTTAACTGAAGTTATTGCTGAAGAATACTATTTTACACAATTATTCATTTCAAATATCTTTAGGGCTGAGAGGTGGGCCTAAAACTTATAGGGGTGAGTGTAGAGAGCTCATCATGTGACCTTCTCTTAGCGAACTAGGCTGCAATAGACGTGGCTTAGCCTCTCGGAAAGTCAGTAGCTCTGAGGCCTCCGTCGGGTGGACCTCCTGAATCTACATGCCGTGATGCCTATTCATTCAGTAACGTGAGAGCTACAGTGCAGGTGGCGATTTGGATGACAGCGATGTAGAAGGAGACGAAATCGCTTTGGCGGATCCGTTTGACCCGAGAATGAAACTGGGAATACCTACTATTTTTGTATTTGACATCTTGAATACCTTCTGGCCAGAAAAAAACACTAATAGAAAAAACAATGCGTTGCCATTTTTATTGCATTAAAAATATGTATTTGATGACGTGAATAATATCGACAGGATATTATTGGCTGGCCTATTCCTGCTTTAAGCCCACTTCTGCTGCTTCCGGTTTCGGGGGAATAACATTCTCTTTCCGCATTCAGGTATGATTTCGCACTCACAATTGCACCTATGAATCAACGTGTTTGTTCCTTAGATCTAGGGCTGGGCGGTTCTCCGGTGCACCGGTTCAGCGGTTCGGTTTTTTGCAGAACCGGCAGGCCGGTTCAGATTTAGTAAAAAAACCGGTGCACCGGAGAATCGGTTCTGAACCGGTGCACCGGGGAAGCGGTTCTGAACCGTCGCACCGGGGAAGCGGTTCTGAACCGTCGCACCGGGGAATCGGTTCTGAACCGTCGCACCGGGGAAGCGGTTCTGAACCGGTGCACTGGGTAGCGGTTCTGAAACACCGATGCTCGTTCGCTGCTCGGCTTCCAGGCCACAGCCGCCTCCCTCCCCATCTCTGCTCGCAGTCGGGTTGGCTTGCGTCCACTCCTGTGAACCCTCCTATCCCCTCCTCTGTCTTATAAATTGTCTTCTCATAAATAATCGGCCGCTAGAGTGCAGAGCGAACACTCGCACATCTAAAGCAATCTCACATAGTAACTATACGGGATTTTCCGTATTTTCATTTTATTATGTTTTGTCGACGATTACAACGAATAAGTTCGTTCCGGTGAACAACCAAACAGTTCATAATCATTCAAGTTAGTGCAGTAGCATTTTTTATTAAACCAACGCTGTTGATTTGGGGAGACTTTGTGGAGGAAGGAGCATTGTTTCAAGTTACTATCTACCCATGCCACACGTACATAAGAAGCGGATATTTCAAACAAAATTTGAACATATTGACGTTGATTACTAATGTACAATAACGTAATGAAGACATTCTCAGTTGGTGGAGGCTTCTTGAGGCAACCTTCCCCTTGCATGCAGGGCTGGCCAGGAAATATCTTGCTATACCAGCAACATCAGCAGAATCCGTAAGAATTTTCAGTTTGGGAGGACTTGTTATAAATAAAGTGCGAACGTGTTTACTAGGCGAACACGCCGAAGAACTAATTTTCATTTCCACGAACCAGCGCCATGTGCCAGCCGATTTCTAGATTTAAATTAGTAGTAATTGAAAATTGTAATTTAGCATCTGCACTTGTGTTAAAATGTAAATTTTGACAATCAATTTGTTCTCAACCTTCAGCACACCCTTCCAGTAATTGATAAAATACAGCTCCATGTGGCATTAATAGAACAGCATTTTATTTCTTTGAAGAAGTCACTGGGATGTTTACCGAAACAAAAACCAGACATGTGAGAGCATCGTTTGGAACTTTAAAAATGTGAAGAAGCCCAGGCCTCACCTAAAAACCATTGGCTCCCCAAACATGCTCTACTACTGTTCAGTTTAGAAAAGAATGCCTGCGGTTTAACTCCTCAAGAGTATGCGACGCAGTATATGCGTCCACTCAATTCCATGCCTTCGGGGTAACTTTAATCGAAGGTATTTTAATTGCTCAGGGTGCTTTAATGGGGAAGGCATTGAAGACTTAGTGCAGACTTTGACGTAAACGTCTTAGCGGATTGATGGCTCTTGCGACTTCCAGTTTTGGGTTTTCTTGTTGGCTTGTCAATCTCTTGCATTCAATTTCGGTAATCGAGGGTTGTCCTTTGAACTTTTCCAATACCCACCGTCCACCCACCACTTTGTTTCAGCAACCTCAATTGTATTAAAACCGTCACGGAAAATTAACTCGAAATATTTGAGAACACTGAACTGGCACTATTTATTTCCCAACTAAATCACACGTGAAAGCCAAAGGATGATAAGCATTATCGATATCTTCCCAATTATTTTCTTGCATTAAAATTAACTGAGAAATTTTTCCTCTTTCTGCTAGGAGCAGGAAACCAGAGGGTACCCCATTAAATCCTTGGAAATTGTATCTGAACTGACTTCACTCCTCTCTATCAGAGCGCCTTGCAATTGCTTGTCGGACAACTCACGTGAGCTAGAAGTCATGGCCAATTTAAGAGGGAATCAGCGAAGAGACGATCCCGATGCGGAAAAGAATAAAGCCACCAAAGAAAACACAAGGCGTCAGAGTAAGACCCTCGACTCGTAATTGTTGCCACGATGAAAGAGAAAGGAAATGTCGAAAGACAGATAACTATGAATCACAGACGAAAGGAATCAGCCTCTCCACACATCTCAGCTCTCTGGAAGCACTTAAATCAGATCATATTAAGTGGAAAGAAATCGTCCGTACGTAGACACCAGTCGCTCTGCCTCTAGGGAGCTTTTCATTCACCAAGGATAAATTATTAATTTAGCACGACACGTTTTGTTGCTACAATAGCAATATCATCGAGGCTGATCAAGCCAATTGCTAATGCTGTTTTACCAACGAAACGCGTCGTGCTAAATAAATAAATATCCGAGAAAATTTTGCAGTCTTTTCATTAAAAAATAATGTGAATTTCATCGCCGTTCACGCGGCAGGTTCGAATTCGGCAGATCAACAAATATAGGTGCATTTTTTAACACTTCAGAAAACCAATTTATGTGTACGCTCAGGCCTTGTACAAAAGCCATTGGCTTTCGCAAACATTTCCACATTTTACTGTTCAGTTTAGGAAAGCATACCCGCGTTATTAAGAAGTATCTTCTTTAAGAAAAAAAACAAATCTTCAAAAAACTGTTCAATACATAAAAAATGGACCAAAAAATATTTTGGATGAGAAAAAACGCGGTTCACTAGGAAAACTACAGTTCAGTAGAAAACACCGGTTCAGTAGAAAACACCGGTTCATTAGAAAACATCGGTTCATTAGAAAACACCGGTTCAGTATAAAACACCGGTTCAGTAGAAAACACCGGTTCAGTAGAAAACACCGGTTCAGTAGAAAACGCCGGTTCATTAGAAAACATCGGTTCATTAGAAAACACCGGTTCAGTAGAAAACACCGGTTCAGAAGAAAAAACCGGTTCACTATAAAACACCGGTTCAGTAGAAAACACCGGTTCGATCTATTGAACCGGTGCACCGCCGTCGCAAACGGTTTTTTTCAGAACCGAGAACCGGTTCAGCATTTCCTGCACCGCCCAGCCCTACTTAGATCTACTCTTTTCCGTAGTACGGAAACGGAATAACATTATATTCCTGTTATTTTGGAGACAATTAGTCACGGATGCAATTAAAGCTATCAGACGTTGATGCCTTTCACTACAGTCTTGCACGTGAATGTAATTTATTTCTTTTGAGATGTTCAATCGATTCTAGATATTTTGGACTAAAAAAAACCCGCATTGAAGTAGCTAACATAGAATTTGACCCCTTCAATTAAACGTTGATGGTTCACCCACTTTCACGCACTCTTGTAGTGGCCTGTAGGGTAGTATGTAGATATAGATGGATGTTTAAAGTTCGCCAATGACGCACCTTGACATGGAAGTATCTATGATTCTTGTCATCGCATTTAAGTATCGCGCCGTCTGCTGGCACTATATGCGTTGTTGTAGGACGCTTCTGGAGATTATTTACTCCATGAGGGTATGATATACATAGTTGGGTAAAGGCGAGGATGCGGGGAACAGAGGGAAGGCAAAGAAAAACCCGTGTTTGAAATTAGCCCACTCTCAACAAAAGACCCCGACGGGTTTAAATATCGACTAATCCAACGGATGGACCAGAACACTAATGAAAAATCTGCATCTGCTGAGATTTGAATCCAAGTCCTCGGGATGAAAGGCCAGTAATCTAGCCAAGAAATTAACCCGATTTTTTAGCCCTCCTACGTCTTCTCCAAGATGTCTTCCCTTTTACCGTCTAATTCACTATCATCATATTATTTTCTCAGCATTCAATCGTCCCCCTTCTTGATCTGTTTTTAACCTTATCTTTATGGATTTATATCTCATGATCCTTAATTTTCTATCTGTGCTAAACTTCACGCCTCGCTAACTTCTACGATCGTTAGTTTTTCTTTTTATTTATTTTTCTAATTCCGATGACTTACGTTACTACTCTATCTTCCCTCTCATTCTTCTTTTATCTGTCAAAGCCATTACCATTTGGGAATAATTAATCGCCGTTTATGCTATCGACTTCAGAGAAAAAGGCTTTTTTTCGATTTTGTTTTCTCCCTCTAACGCTCATTCTTCAATCTCCTCCAACAGCCCTACCGACTGTGTAATTATTCCCCAATTTTCCTTTTCTTGGGTGCTTCCTTGTGTTTTATGAACACGAGTTCTATTTCCTCACCATTCCCTTTCCTTTGCTTTATTCTTAATCCTTATTTCTTTCCAAATGCACGTGGATTACCCACTGCTTTCCCCTTTTGCAGCTGATCCATTTCGCCATTATACATTTTTCTCCATTCCAATCATTTTTATCTCACTATTAATGATCTTTTAAGTTCTGATCATGATCCGCTTTCCCCGTAGCTGTTGTGTATTTGGTACAGTAGTTTAACTTCAGCTTTATCTCCTAGAAAAGGTAACAATGAGCAGTCAACATCAGTTGTAATAGAATAACACAGTGTGTTATGATTTATTAAATAATTTTAAAAATTTGGAAGCCAATGTATAATTTTTATATTTTCTTCCAAAATTTAAATATGAAGCGTTCACTTAAAAAGTACAATTGAATAGTTATTTTTTAGCGAAAACCTATGTTTTATTCGTACATAAATATCAAGTATAAGTGGAATATTGTCCATGGAATCATAAATATTCCAGATCTATTTAATCAGCGACGCTGCGGCCGGCGGCTTAGTATGCTAATTCAAGCCCTCTTATTCTTTATGTTTATTTTATTTACAAATAGAATTTATCTTCGTCTAACACATTTGAATGAACGTTTGACGCTCAGTATTTCGTTTTTAAGCTTCTTAGTAATTGGGGCAACACAGAATTATTTTATTGGTAAAGTTTTGGACCTTTTCAAGAATAATTCTTCGTCTCATTTATTTTTAGGGGTTGCGCTTAATCAACCTAAAAAAATTTATCGCTTTTAAATTTTTTCGTGCTGCCCAAAGTTTGAAGTGTGTATATAAAAAAAAATCTTGCCGACATCGTGTTACCCTTGGAATTTTACTATTTATTACATGAGAGTCCGGATATAGTTGCCGTTTATTTTTGTAGCAATGACTTCGGATTCCCTTTCTGAACAGAACGACTACGGTAGATTACATTTTCAAAAACACCATCCTTTTGGCCTTTTGGTGTGTGCTGTGAGCATTATCTCTCTATATCCTTCACGCTAACTCACACTTTCTTTTTGGTTTCCAAAGCAAATTGAGAGAATAATGGCGGCTGGGAAATGGATAAGCGAAATTCAAAAAGGGAGGATAGCGTCGTCCAGCTCGCACCCAAAGGAGGGCTGACTTCGTGGAATAGAGGAGTGAAAGAAAGAAAGAACAGGATATTCTCTTCAAAAGCCATCTCTCAGCCTGCTCCCTAATGATTCAAAGTCCGCGTGAATAATGAACCCTAGAGGGATGAATGGGGAATCGGTGTGGAAAAAGGGTGTCGAGGGTATGGTAAGGGGAATAGCGATGTAGAAAGTGGTTGGGGATGGGAGAGGAGAGCTGGCGGTGAAACTGGGTTCTCTCATGCCTCGACGGTATCAACTAAACCTGACCCTCCTCTCGTCTTCTTCCAGACCCTCGTATCGCTCCACTCGTACTCCAGGGTCACTTTCACTTTCCTTTTTTTTGGCTTTGAATCACGGACCGAATCTTACGTTACGGGTGTTCCTCCCCCTCTCTTCCCCATCTTCTTTTCTTCGTTCATTTTAACTGTGTTCCTTATGTATTGCCGTTCTCCACTCTTTACATTCTAATTTTCTTTCTATGCAACTACCGAATGCTTTCATTTGCCATTAAGCGTCGTTATTTCACAAAAAATATTATTCGAAAAGTTATTTTTTCGCATACATTATTCTAGTTTGTATACATACTGGTTGAAGTCATAATCCTGCACTCATTTTGAAAATGATATAGGTATGTTGCCTTTTCTCAGTTCAATAGTATCTTTCTTCCTGGGTATCAAAATATAACTTTACGGTAATCAGAGAGAGTTTCGAGGATGATCATACCATGTCCTGTGAAAATGGACACATTACTGTCACGGATGCGCTCAATAGAATCAAAAATGATCCATCCAGGAATAATGCGTAACCGTTGGCATAAGTCATGTAGTTTGGCTATCCTTCTTTTGTATCTACATCTACATAATACCCTGCAAGCCACCATCAAGGTGTGTGGCAGGGGGTGGATTCTCACCAAACATGCACTACATATCATGCATAAAAAAGGATTAGTACCTATTTATATACTGTACTAAATTTCACTATTTAAAAAAAGATAAAAATAGCAAAGCAAAGATGCAAAAACATGCTGTTAGTTGGGTTACCTTCAAGTACTAATACCAACATGCAGCTACCATTGTTATCCATTTCTACAATCGTTTGGATATATTTACCGTTATTCATATACCTAATTGTACGAGGAAAAAAGGACATTTTGAATCTCTCAGTTCGGCAATCAATTTCTCTAATTTTGTAATCATGGTCCAGTCTACCATAGTAAGTTGGGGTTCGGAAAATATTTTTAACGTCATCACTGAAAATATTATCTTGGAATTTATTCAGGAGATTAAGTCTAAATTTTAACCTGCGATCTGGCAATGATTCCCATTTTAATTTATTTAATAGACTGGTTACACTAATATAGTTATTGTACCGTTCCTTTACAAATCTTGCCGATCTTCGCTGCACACGTTCAAGTTCGTTATTTCGACCGATTTCGTAGAGATCCCATACTCTGGCAGCATATTCCAAATGAGGTCTAACAAGGGAAAAGTCGCTGATTTCCCGTACGTGTTCGTCACATTTACCCAATACTCTTTTGATGAATCCCAGTCTAAGATTAGATTGCCCCATTATTTCACGCATGTGTTTACCCCAGAAAAGATCATGTGTCAGTCTTATTCCGAAATATTTAATGGATTCCACGTTTTTTAATTCATTATTACTTATTTTGTACGTGCTAGGAGGAGAACAATTCTTTTTCCAAAAATTCATTACTGCACATTTTTTAAAATTTAATTTTAACTGCCATGCAGGACACCATTTTTCGATTGCTTGTAGGCTATCATTTAAATATTCTTTATCATTTGAGCATAGAATTTCCCTGTACACTACTGCGTCATCGGCAAATAGACGAAGCTTACTTTTGACCACCTTATTCATATCATTCATGTACAGAAGGAACAGGAGTGGACCTATCAAACTACCTTGTGGGAAACCTGAAGTTACTTCAATTGCCGAGGAGTATCGATATGTATCGATAGTGACATCATATGAATAGCTGATAAATAGCAATATTACCATAGATAAAAATCATTGACGTTGACCGAGAGCCCAGGCAAGGTGGATTGCTTTTTTCTGTGCAAATATTGCCATTTGGTGTATTAGCAGGAAACTTCGTTTTTAGTGGCTAGTTGCAATCCTTGAATTTGCGCAATGGATGGAGAAATGAATTCCATGGAGTTACGGAACAAAATCGCTCTCAATATGAGAACAAAATTTGGAGATGTCTCTAAACAACGCTGCTTGTATGGGGATAAATTCACTCGAACAAATATTTTGGGAAGTCATCAATGACTGCCGAGAAGCATCCGAGAAAGAGCCACTCAGGCTTCAATCTGTTGCCAAGCTGTGAGGATGATACTGGAAGAGCTCCTCATACAGGAATTATGCCCGACACGCTTTAATATCTACTTCAACGCTCGCTTCCTCGATGCTTTCCTATGCAAGTCAGTGAGCTATGCTTAGAGCATTCGCAGTAGCCAGCTTTCACGTTCTGTATGCAAAGGAATCATTCCGAAACTATTCATTAATGGTCATAAATAAGTACTATGTAAACATCTTCAATTTGGCGGGATCAACCGTCCTGCCTCTTTTGGCTCCAAGGGGTTTAAATGTGAATTTGGCCAAGCCAGTTTTTGTAGTGTAACACAATTATTTAGGGTAGAATGAACGCTATTCCGTTGTATACATTTGTCAATATTTCGTACGCAGGAATCAAAATTCCTTTTCATCCCCACAGGATCCATGTTTATTATAAATTAAAGGAAAATTGCTCTCATCTTTAAATGCTTGTTAACGTTTGAAAGGTGTCATACATTTTTTCGCACTCGACTATTTTTCAGCCACCCCTGCGATAAAACTCGCTCGCGAATTTTCATCATAAATATCCAAGCGGTTAAGTAAAGACCGAAAGTGTTTTGAGCTTTAAATAATTAATCTGTGGAAAACTGTGCTCTTTCGTTACCCATGAGCGACGGCTGCGAAATGGTAACGCCGAAGGATGCGAAGAGGTGCGAAGTAGGAGTATAACATGGGAAAAGTAAATAATCAACTGACTAATTTGCGCGCATTTCACTCATTCTCGTTCTCTTCCGTATTTTTCGTTATGTTTATTGATTACCAAATTAACATTTTTACCGGATAATGATGGAGCTCATCTTGTTAGGGTAGTGATGGCGACATGAAGGGTGGAGGCGGGCGACATCGTCGTTGAACATATTTTTTCATTGTTACCCTCCGCGCGAATGTTAGCCCCTGCGCACAATGTTACACTAGACCACTCCACGCCTGGGCACCTCACCATTTCTTGCTATCCTTCCCCCCTATTCCAACCCTCTCCATCACCCGCTCCATAGTGTCAAACTTCTGTCATCCACCTCTCCCCAAATCCCCTCCAATCCCCTCCCTAATCGTTTTCCACGCCGTGCCCTCCTCCCCTCATCATCGTGGCATATCTTCCCCCCCTCCTTAAATCCCTCTGTCCCTGCTCCTCCCATTCCGCACGGCCTCACGCTACCCCTGCCCCCCCCCCAATATACCACTACCCCTTTCCGCTCCCACCCCCGCACTCCCCGTTCCTCTCTCGTCGTTCCTCCTCCCTTCACCCTTTCTGGAGCCACCCTCCAATTTTCACTCTTCCCCCACGCGCCTATTATTTATTCATCATAGCGTTGGGCGTGATGGGGGGATGGCATCGCTAACGCGCGCACACTTGCCCGCACACACACATGGGCACCTGGCTCGGCTGTCCCATAGCTATTATCGCGACTACGGGAGCGTGGGAGCCTTTCCCTTCCACGATCGCACCACGGTCTCCTCTCCTCCCCCGGGTGGGCGGGTTGCTGGTTGTGAGGGAAGCAGGGTGGACGGGTTGTTTTAGCTCCGGCGTGGGTTAGAAGGCGAGGTAGGTGCCGCTGGGGAGTTGGGGCGCAATAATTGTGGTGACAGGAGAGAGAGAGCTCGGGGTCGAGGGAGCTAAGGAGCAGTGAGGGAGTATTTATTTATACGTCCTATAATGCATGGGGTGGATATTTGTGCACACATTTATGGAGCGAAGGCTTGCGAGGATGAGCATGTGAGAAGAGGTTAAAGTGTGCGACAAGTAATGACATAAAACAAGATTAGGGGGTGGAAGTATGGTGACATGGGGACGGTTAGTAGTACGATTTGAGGCACCAACATTATTAGTAATTGATGAAGTGCTCACGCTCGTTCTGTGCGTGAAATTAAGCATTGCAGTCCATTATTTATTAAGTAGGTGACTAAGGAGCATGTATTTTTGTTACCAGTGCAATGAAAACGTGGGTATGATGAAATGTATACCAGATAAACGTGTAAATGTTTGTAATTCTTTGCACGATACACCAAATAAACCCATTAGCTTACCATTTGCATCATTTTATTCCCTTTATATTGCAATCGTTCTGGCAAAAAAGAATAAATCCGTTGAAAAATTCACTCCTGCTACCACTACCTATTACCTTTTCCTCATGATATATGCCGTCAGACAAGTTCTGAATAATGCATGCAATAGAAAATCTCGGTGAAGGGTACCTTCGATGAAAATAAAATTGGGGAAGATGAGTTGAAGGGTACCTGGAGAAAAAAATTGCTGTAAAAATAGCGATGAGTGGATCGTAATTAACTATCTCGAGCATCTTGTTGAAAAAAAATGGAATTATCAAATATAATGATTCGAAAAGGCCGCGAGAGGCTCCGCTCTGAAGAGCTGCCAACGTATCTACAGAGAATCAATTAATGCGATCGGGAAGAGCTACTTATGAAGTCTTGTATTAATAACTGCTGTTTATTTTGATATTTTATTCCTCTGGTCATTTATGGCTTATTTTCCATGCATGGATACTCAAGTTCTTTTTATGCATATATGCTTTAAAATGTATTACCTATCGACCTTACGTTACTCTTACTACTACTTAAGCTTTTCCTTTCGCGGTCAGCAACGTTGATTAGGAAAGTTTATTATTCAGTGGTAGACTATGCTGCCTTATTAAATTCCTGAGTACCTATACTGTAAGCTACCGTAGCGTTCCTTATATGTATTACGATAAAGGCGTGAAAATCTGTTTGCCCTTGTTCAATCTTTAGAAGAACATTTCAGTTGAATTTCTTGTAATTGTTCATGTGTTGAATGTTTCGGTTAATTTTTATGCCAAAATTTTGATATTCTCTAAACATTTGGTTCTTAAGATTTGGTTTCTTTTTCAACTTTTATACGAACGAATACACCCTAAAGATATCCATGTTGACTCTTTAGCAAAATTTAGACGATTAACCTCACTCCGAGGCTAATATTGACAAAAAGATGTATAAAGAGATGATGAGTTAAGGGAAATATAATTGGGCAAAATGTAGATATAGCTGGACAGTCGCAGCTAATTTACTAAATGCAATGGCTGGAATGGAAAATTATCCTATTTTACGGGTAGAGATTCTTTCTAACATGTAGCATGTCGTGCGTGAAAACAGTAGCAGGGTTATTTGAGGTTTCCGCATTATCATTTGTACAAAAGGCTACTACACGCAGGCTTTTGTTAATACATAAAATCAGTTCATGCTTAGGCATACCTCTTCAAGATACCTTTTTTTTGGCAAACCGAGGAAGATAAGCGGTTCATATTAGGTACAAGGGTACTAGAAAAAAATACGCATTTGTTTGGGTTCTTCATTCCCTCTTCGGTCTTGGTCTACACTGTAACATCAACCGTTCGTGGAAGCCTTAAGCTACGTTTTCATGTGGCCGTCTTTGCGTTGACGCACACTGCGCCACCAATCAGAAGCGAGCACGCCAACGCAGCCTGCGTTGCCGTCCGAGTTGGTTATCTTTCATATTTCAACGCAGCCTGCGTTGACACAGCAGCGTCAGAGCGAGGAACAACATATTCAGCCTGTCATTTGTTCGTCACGTGATTCTTTCGCTACTGATTATCACCTATACCACGGTGTACCATTGTCTTATGTTTTGGTGCGTTGCTGCTGGCGCTGCCGGTGACATGAAAACAGGGTGATTTTCTTCCGCAAAACGCAGCGGCAACGCAACGCAAAAACGGCCACTTGAAAACGTAGCTTTATACAGCGAACCGCCCAGAGAATGGCGTAAGCAGCCATGCTTACGTCACTGACATGATATGCTTGACCCGGTCAAAATGAGCTTTTGAAAGGGATGACTGAGCGAGCGTATTCCTGATGTATCCACCATCGGTTGCTGCTGAGAAGGGCGTGCTGTGCTCTTGTGCTCGAAAATTGTTCTTACATACTCGTGCGGACATAGTCTGTTATCTCGGGAGGTCAAAATTGTTATGGTGTAGGGCTCTAAAAAGAATGAGTTGAATTTGAGGGATTTTGGTGACTGAAACCAATATTCAATTTTGAATAATGCGATATCGAATACTTCATTTCAAAATATAAATAATTTATGACAATTGAATATATAAATAAATAAATATATAAATAAATAAATAAATAAATAAATAAATATATATATATATAAATGAATTTCTTCAAATTTTTATGCGCTTCCAGCGCTTACTTGAAAAAATCAATGCCGAATCTCTTTGTGTTGCCAGATAATACACGCACCTCTCGTTTTACGAGACGGGTACCCCGCATCTCATTTCATTGGCTCCGCCGTTATTTTCCAACTTTAGCAGTATTTTCTTTAGGTAGTGTGTCAGCATTTTTTCCCATTCTTTTATCATAGACTCAAGGAGGTTAGAAGATACAGGAGTTGACATATGCATATTCCTAAGGGCACAATGTAGCATGAAAGGAGATGCTCGAGAAGGATTAGTACCCATCTTACGGTACAAATCTTTGTGTTTTCTGTGGCCTCTTATGGAGATTTCGCGCAAAATATGAATAACAATTATAACGGCAATCGGGTTGTCGTTTTAGATGGGATACTGGCGTCTCACCCTGAGTGCAGGCTTTTATTCCCGGGAATTACAGAGATTTTTAGCAATGGATCGGTCTCTACGCAGTGCTGCATGGAGAAATCTTTAAGTTCTTTACTCCATGTGTAGGATGGCACATTAGGCAGTAGTCATTTTATTTCACTTGGAGTTGATTCTTTCCTAAGAGCTAGTACGGATTTAAACTACATATTTAGTTTGTTTGCCTGATTGCATACGATTCACTGTTTATTGGAGGAATTTTTAAATTTATTTTTATCAACTGTCGTTCCAATCTCAGTTTTACTGCGTGTATAAACAGCTTCATCCGTGAGTAGCACGAGTATTGATTCTGTACTTATATCTGTACCTACCAAAAATGGTCGGTCCTGCTTCCAGAACCAGCTGCATTGCCGCCTTCAGTACCTTTCTAACTTCCTTGCTTGTGTCTACCTTCTTCATACAGTCCGTGTCTAACAATGGCCATCTCATGGTTAACAAATCGGCTACAATGGCGCCTCCAGTACCATCTAACATCCTTGCATTGGACTATCGTCCCCAATAAATTCATATGAGAGTCAACTTCAAAAGCCTTATGTTGCCAGGGTTAAGGTTTCGCAAAACCACAAAATTATTCCTTCTTATCTATTTTCGTTCTCCCTTACCCTTAAACCCCTTCTTTGAAAAAACCTCTTTCGGTTTCCGCATTCATCCCTTTCAATACTTCGATTTATTTTCTTATTGCGGTTTTTCGTATCCGTTTGGTCATTTTTTCTAAAGAACTCTTCTTTTTAACTTTTTTTAAATCTCTTTCTTATGCATACCTCCTCGTTTCACAGTTTCTATTTCTATTCTGCAGCATTATCCTCTTTGGAACCTGGTTTAATAGGCCAGTACCCTTCTTTGACCCGCCTTTTCAATGGTTCCATTCGTAATATTCCAAAAAATATAAGCCTGAAAATTCGAAGAGGAAACTATCTACCAAATCATGAGTTCTCCAGAATCTGGATTTATTTTCCATTGCTATAGTGGAGTAAGAAATAAATCAGTAGTTTAGAGGAAAATGTTAAAAGTTTACGAATTCCAATCCATCAGTCCTGGAAACGCTGACTGGAGCGCGAACAAAACAGTTGTCTGATATAGCCAGCGTATATGGATAAAACTTGTTAGCCATGCAGAAATTCTATTGTAGTAATTTCACTGCCTATTCTCTTTCTATTTCCGTAACATAGCGTGGAATAATCAATTTCAAAAAAAGATTTTGTTGGCCTGAAGATGTGTGGAATTTAATTTCTTTATTGACTTAGGAAGAGAGAGGAATTTAGAGTTATTCAAGGAAATTAATGTTGAATAAACGGAATAAAAAGTCGAGAGAAGAGTGTAGGAGTTTTGAAGACTAACAGGAAGCAAACCGTGGGAGGAAAAATGATAAGAACTAACGGGTGACATACCAATTGGAGTAGAGGAAAGAGGTTGAAAGAGAGAGGTGAGCGGAAAGGGGGCAGATAACATTTCGGAAGGGAGCACACTTCCAAGGAAGAATGTGGAAGGGCAACCGCCGATGTAGTGGCCACGAAAAAGAGGAAGGGGAGAGCGAAAGGGACGGATGGAGAGAGAAAGAGAAAGCAAGGTTTGGAGGGTGGTGGGGGTGAGAGTCGGGCAGGAAATCCCACATCCCGAAGAGGAGGCGGGAGATTTGGAGTTACTCGGAAGCGGATTGGTGCGGAGTAAGGGGTGGAAATGGGAAAAAGGAGAAAATTAAACCAAACACTCCAAAACCGCACGGGCGCTACTTCTTCGGACCCTTCTGGTCTTCTCGGCTGGAAATGTATGCGTTCCCCGCTTGATTCTTTGTTTGCCAGTTATTTTTTCACTCTCCTCCCCATATCCCATTCAATTTTTTTCGGCCTTTCCCCCTCTCTCTGCCGCACCTTTAACGCAGGAAAACTCCCCTTTCGTTTCTTTCCGTATCTCTCTCTCTAACACATCCAGTCCTCTTTTTACTTCCTCACTCCTCAGTCATTCTCTACACTCGCTCCCTTTTGCGCGACGGCAATTAGGAAAAATTAAACGGGGGAGCAAAGAGAAAGAGTGGTGGAGGGGAGTGTGGGAAGGAGGGTGCAAGAGAGAATGAGCACGTGTGTGTTGGTGCGTAGCCGCTCGGTAGAGAGGTAGAACGGGTAAATATGGGTGGGTCGGTAGGTGGTGGAGGGGGCTGTAGGGGGAATTGAAATTGTTCGTGCGGCGCTCACGTGGGTTAAGGAGACGTTTTTGCGGGTTCTGGTTCCGAGGACTCACTTCCACTGCCTCGGAACCGCTCTCTCTCTCCCCGCCACTCTTTCTTTTCTCCTGAAATTCCTCTCTCCCTCTATGACTCTCCTGCCCGTTTTCTCTTCCTCCGCCCTCCCCCTCACGGAACCTCTCACGTTTGCTTGCGGAGTTGTCCGCTGTTACCATGTGACACGCAGTATGGGGCAATATGTTGTATGTAATTATAGTCTTCAGCAATATCTAGTCTTCATCATAGCTTCAAAAGTTTGATCCTTGGCTTTAAAAATAGAAAACATCGTGTGCAAAAACCCTTTTGGTAATCATACACAAGCAAGTGCTTAGTGCTGTATTCTGAGCACGAAGTTACTTTCTGAGTTGGAATTAGTTCCCCTGGATATCGTCGTTGATCATTAGTTATCGAATACGCCTATCTATATCTTTGTATTCAGTTTCCCATTAGCTGATTCTCTGACCTTACCTTCTCATGTCTTTTTGCATTTCATAAAATAATTTAATCTCCGCTGCAAATTATTATATTTTAGTCGACGTAAGCTATTAGATCTTCTAACAATATTTTATTAGATTTTTCCATTCCTCAATCTCTCTTCAATTATTTTCCTCCTCAAATTTATCTCCATTACCATTAGGAACCACTTCCTTTTAATGGCGTCTAATCCCCTTGCACTTATCTTCAGTAGGTTAGGTAGTAATTTATTTTTATTTTCAGTGATAAAGGCGTTGCCATCAAATGATTTACGTACGTAGTTTGTCTCTTCTTATCCGCAAAAATAGTGAATGGAGATTATAGCATACTGATTTCTTTCCTTATATATTTTATACATTATATTTTACCGTATAAAAATTTCTTCGCTACTGCTGTCGAAGTATTATCTGGTGAATGGCATCACCTTTTTTATTTATTGAATGCCCACTTCAGAAAGCGATTCGCTGCCTCTCAAATTCTATGGTGAATATGAACGCCCTCTATGAGGATGGTGCAAGTGTTTTTAAGGGCAAAATTATTCTCTTTTCCCAGCTATAACCTTATAATTGCTGCAAACAGATTTCAAAGTCTCCATCGCCATCGTTTCGTCCTGCCGACGCAAATAGAAGAGGTAGGTACGGTGGGTTTCGCGTTCGTATCAGCCCCGAGTGGTCTAATTTGCAGTTTAGATGACGTCACGGAGGCAAAGGAGTTGAGATCGGAACGTGTCTAGATTGAGGGGAAAGGTGAAGATTTGGGCGGAGAGCGGTCCGGGGAGATGGTGAGAGCGAGGTAGGAGAATGGGTTAAGGGGGTGGAAAAAGGCGGTGGGAAAGGGGATAAGGGTAGTTGTCGCATTCTCTGGCGGTTGCTGCCGTCGGGGTTGGTCCTACTACCCGTTTTGTCCCCGTAATGGCTGGATTATTTTCTTGGTGCCTTGCACATCCGTTACTGGTCCGTTAGGGTGGAGGATATGGATATGCACCGAATCTCCACCGCCACATGTCCGCCTCACTCACTCCGCCCGCGTACCCTCGCGCCATTTTTTTTCATTTATTCTCTTTCACGACTGCTCCCACTCTATATTCCTCTAGTAATTTCGCTACAAATGTGCTTTCATGAAGCCGTGCCCTTATCCCACCTGTACTCAATATCTCTAGATTCTTCCGCATCTGTGCTTTCTATTATAGATACCTGGTTCCCTCTAATTCAACTCCGACTTAATTTATTAGCTTTCTTTTTGCTTATCCAACGCTGTCTTAAACGTATTCCGTTTTGTTTTCCTCTGAAATCATAATTAACTTCCCACGGCAACTGTCATTTTTCAAAATTTGCACCTTGAAATAATTTTTGTCATCGACGAGAATTCCTGTTTCGCCATCGGTTTGAAACCACGAAATCTGAAAAGGCAAAATTTATTTCCTTGCAAAGGTCTTTTCTCATAAAAAAATCAGTTTCAGTCAAATTATGCTGTTAATTCAGAATAGAAATAATGTTGCAGGAAAACGGAATTAAGTTCATCGTGTTGCATGTAGAAACCCTCTACTAATTGATTCTTTAGCATATGATTGAGAGAGAATTTATATAAACTTTTTGTTCATTTAAATAAACTTTGTGAATCATTTTATTCATAGTAAAAAGCACATTTTTTTCGTATTTCCTGTGTGACTGCAGCTCACTGCCATTTGAATAGTAAACTCATATCGGACCCCAATGCAATCTTGGGAACAGTATTCATAGAGGAACTTTATTGGCGTTTAACAATTCTGATGGAGTTTTAATTTTAATGCTTTTTTCTTCATCATTTTAATAAATTTAGCTTAATATACCTCAGTATAGTTCAGCTAAAATTGTGAAGCATAAATTAATTGAGGGACTAATATGTTGAAAGATGGAAGAAAATATGTCAGTGGGAAGGAATTGAGGAGCAGGTCCAATTTGAAGACTTGAAAAGTTATCGCAACACTACTGGTAGGGACATGTTTTGTGTGCTGATGCAAAAGGATTGAAATTTAGCTTTAAAAAAATGCATTACCTTAGCATGTGAAGGTTGAAACAGAGCACTACATACGGAAATCTTAACATTTTGAGTCACTTTTATTTTGCACTCCCATTTGTATTCAACGAAAATCCGCAGTGATGAGTAAACTACTCACTCTGGGGAAACCTAATAATCATGCACTGATGACCAGCTACCGCTGAAGTGCATTGCGTTTCATACCTGTTGAATGCTCATGGTTTTTTTTCCTGGTGAATGGTGAATGTGGATGAGTTCTGCAAATATGTATACGGTTTCTCTCAATATGGCATCAGCGCCAGCATTTAGACTTCATTCCAAACATGGTTGGTCGAGTTAGTTTTTTAAATTTCTTGAAATTAGTAAAAACGGTATTTTGTATCACCTTAGGACTTTGAACAAACCAAAATCATGCTTTTATGCGTTAGTTTGTTTAGTTTCCTTTGCATGAATTCGCACAGGTCCATGACTAGTTCCTTCAGATGGAGCGTTTTAAAGATTTTATTCACTCTCTTAGAAAATTGAACGCAGCGGAAAGAGCGAAAATTTACATATACAGATTACCGTTTAAAAATATGCCAAACGGTTCTTCAAATTCGATGTGTCATAAAAAGGAATTAAGTTTCTTCCAGCTGATTATAATAATTTAATCTCCTGAAATTAAAACCCCATTGAGCCTTCAGGGTTTATTCTCAGGTGTAGACAAATTTATGTTATATATGAGAAATAATTGTGCTATCAGATGAGTTCCTGATTGTCGACATGAAGTCAGCATTTTTCGTTAAGGCATTTTAGCAGGGCAAGGAATTGAGTAAAATAATAAGGATAGGAATCTTGTACATATGTTAGTTGAGTTTCCTGGTGAACGGATGTTGTAAGAGCTAATAATTTGGCTGAGAGTAATGTTAATTGCATTCATCCCCTTTACGGTAGCATAAAAAGAAATGGGTGAAGCGGGCACTAGCCTGCTACACCCATTGGGCTTACCGATTCCCAAGGCGCGTAGTAATTACCGGAAAAACAGGTCCTGCCCATTTCGAGCCCTCCCTCTCGCTTTCATCCCTCCCTTGTTGACTGCCCTGCTCCCCCACTCCCCAAATCCATCCATCTATCACATCCCTCGCCGAATTCCCAGAGCTCCTCCTCCCTCCCAGTCTCCCCTTCCGGTCGAAATGCCAAAGTGACGCCGCCCACTGGCTTGTAATGACATGCCTCATTATCGATCTCTTTTTTTTATTATTCGCCCACATCAGTTTTTTTACGTCTATCCCACCTCTCTCCCACTCGTCCATCTCTCCCTCGATCCGTTTCCCCCTTCAATGCCCACGCCAGATCCCCTCTCTGTTCTGTCCCGCACTCCCGCACGCTATTTTTTTGTGCTCAGACGGAACCGTTCGGCGGGAAAAGCATTAGCGAATTGTCAGTGAGCTTATGTGTTATTTTTCACCCAGGTAAGCCGAGGGGATTGCCGTGAGAAAACGGTGGCCTTTCAAAATGGCGGTAGGGATCTGCCCCGGGGTCCTCTTTCGCTTCGTAGATCGAGCTCTGGGGTTGGCTGATGTTGACGACGGGGCGAAGGAGAGAATTGAAAAGGGATCGGTAGGAGGGGGTTTGGAGCGCCGGAGGTGCGAGATGTATGCGTTTTCGCGTAACAATGAATTTTTCATCCGCTTTTGGATCGGGCGTGGATTGCTGATGTGCCATGAGCACATTTGGGCGCAAAATGAACCTGTGAATTTAGCGACTAAAACCTAAGACTTTACTGTACAGGCTTTTTTTGCTGGAGACAAGGAAGTGTCATGTATACAGTTAGAGTAATTTAAAGGGCATGCGTAAATTGTGTGGCGCCACATTTTTTTTTAAACAGTGGGTACGTGCTAATAGCTGCGGCTGGGGAGATTTGCAACCAATTTTATGCCGTATTTGTCCCCAGTACTTGAATATGCGCTGGTGCGTCACAGGTGCACAAGGGTCACATGACCGCGTCAACGCTGCAGGCGGGCAGGCTAGCAAAGTGGCCCTCTCCAATAACGGTTAATCCATTCGGAAGTAATTTTCTCCCTTGTATCCCTATTTATCCGATCCGTGTTTCGTTTTTTCCTTGTTTTCTTTCCGCTTCCTCGCGCAGATAACCCGACCGTTTCATTCGTCGCTGCGTGTGATCCGCTGCTAGTGCATGCAATCCCATTTCCTTCTGCGGACGGAACGATTCTCTCCTATTTATTGCCGAAATAGGCTTGGAAACAGTTGCTGGCGTATCATCACTTGCGCAGTGCCTTTTTCTCTGTATAAAAGATCTCGATACATCACCTCCTAACCAATTACTTTAGATACTGCGACAAGAACTTAAAATATCAAAAAAATATTTATTAGGAAATCATATTTACCCATGGTGTTTTTTATTTACTGGTTCATATCGCTCAATATATATCATATATGTCAATGGTATAATGTGATATCCGTTACACTGATGTGAAAACGTATCGTTATATTTAAGCATTTATTTCTTTTTCACAATACCAGGCATCTCAAATTCGTTTAAGCTTACAAAGAACTACTACAGATCAGATAATGAGAGAAGAAAAATATTATTTTTGAAAAGCATGACATCCACCAGGGACGATGTATCAATGCAGCTTAAATTGTCAGCCAATCATTTGCTGCCAGTCTTATATTTACCTCAGGGCAATTTTCATGTCATTGGGCGATAAGAATGATGATAGGAGTACATTTATACATTAAGCACTATGCTTATAGCTGTACAGTTGAGCACCCTTAATCCGGGGATACCAATAATCCGGGAATACTCATAATCCGGTAAGTTTGCCATGACCAGCTACCCGGTACTTTGTGGAAAATGCAGAAACATTTTTTTACCGAAACATTGCCTAATAACCTGCCAAGATATTATCCTATTCCATTCTTAATGTTTATTTTCCCATTCTGAGAATCAGGATAATTTTGAAAAAATCATATCTGCTACTTCGTGTCCACTGGAATTATTTGGCAACTTGAACAAAACATACTAAATTGAAGACATCTCACAGTGCACAGATCGGCCACTTACAATGGCGCGTGCATTACTCATTGACCACTAGGCGTAATTTGTTCAAATGATTTGTTATCTGATCATGTTTCTCCCTAATCATTTCTAATCTGTGCAGTTTGAGCAAAAGCAGAGGAGTTTTGCTTCAGTACTAAACGTTAACGATCGCAGAAAAAGTGCAATTCGTAAAAAAGCTTGACGCCATTGCTTCGGTAAAGCGTTTGTCAGAAACACGTAGGTACTGCGTGGGAACTTCGACAATAAAACACATTAAGAAGCTGAAAGAGAAAATCATCAAAATGTTACTGTTAAAGTGACAAGAAATAAATGACAGAGAGAAAAATTATGAAGGAAGATTTTAGTGCTGATTTAGATTGCGTTGTTTCAATTGCGTCGAAGTGAAGGGCTTAGTTATTATTTCTGGCTAAATGCTAATGGAGCAGGCTAAACTATTTCAGAAACAGATATAATCCAAAAGACGTAATGTGAGAAATTTCGCGTGTATGGAATAGTAATTCACAGTCAGTTCTAAAACACGCTTGGTTTAAATTGTAGCCTGTTTTAAGGTTTGATGTAGACGAAATATTTAGGGATTTCTAAGGCTTTCAGGTTTCTGAGGATAAACATATGATGATGAAGTTTGTTGACTGTGCAAACAGTATCAATACATCATGAATTAAATCAAACATCATAAATTAAAGGAAATGAAATTGTCAAATTCAGAGGAATGGATAGCCAGCGACCACGATTCTCTCGCCACACAATATTTCTCAGATGATGAAATCCTTGAAATGGCAATTAATAACAATAAATCCGAGTGGGGATGAAGATGATGAGCTTGAAATATTTAAAGGAAGACTAATATTGATGATAAAGAATCTTCCAGTCCGGCGCCCGCGACGTAAAGATAGGCGACCGTAAATTACACCCACGCGTTGATATCGTGCTGAATCAGCTGATAAGAAATCATGCGCGGTAGGAAATATATTGCGCGAAACAGCATAAGAAATATTAAATTTTTATACCCTTTTCCGATAGTAATATTATGCCTTTAAATGTGCAGCAATATGATGCAAAGCTTATGTTATTTTCTCCCACTGCGCAACTTCAATTTTTTAAAGCAATAACTTTGTGAATCAAGAAACCATTTCTTTCTGATTATTCTCATTGAATCTTTTTAACATCATCATCATCATCGGTCATCACTCCTCGGATTGGTTTGACGCAGCCCTCGATTCGATTCTTATATCGGCCAACCTCTTCATATTGACGTAGCTCCTCTCTTTTGCATCCTTCACAATTTGCTCCATATACCTCATACGAGGCTTGCCTTTTCCATTCTTCCCGTTCTTCTTTCTTCATTCTTCACTTTTCCCTTGACGATTGTCTTCATCAGGCCATCGTGTCTCAAGATGTGGTTTAAGTGGTCCCGTCTTCTTTCTAATATTTTCAGTAGACATCTCTTCTCTCCCACTCTTCTTAACACTTCTTCGTCAGTCACTCGATCGATCCATTTTATCTTCATCATTCTTCGGTAGCACCACATTTCAATTGCTTCCAGCCTGGACTTCTCTGCTGCTGTCCATGCTTCGCTGCCATATAGTAGAATGCTCCAGATGTATGATTTAATGAAATGTTTCCTCACTTCAACGCTTGTATTTGCAGCTGTAAGCAGAATCTTCTTCTGGTAAAATGCACTTTTTGCTTGGGCAATTCTTCTGGCAATTTCTCTTTTACTTTGTCCATCGCTGGTTACTCAGCTTCCCAGGTAACAGAACTCTTCCACCTCCTTGATTTTTTGTTTTCCTAGTTTAACATTGGACCTGGCTTCCTTTCTCCTATTGCATATCAATACCTTAGTTTTCTTTTTATTGACCTTCATATGATATCTGGTCATTGTTCTTTCCATATTTCCTAGTGTCTTCGTTAAATCTCCTTCTGTTTCTGCCATGACTGCTATGTCATCGGCGAATCGTAGGATGCTAATTTTCTCCCCGTGGATATTCACTTCCGGAGACTTTTCTTTGACATATTGGATGGCTTTCTCGATGCAGACATTGAATAATACGAGAGACAGTGCACATCCTCGCCTCAATCTTTTCTTTATGCTTGCTTCTGTACTGCTGGGTCCTGATTTGATTATGGTCACCTGGTTTTTATACAAGCTGTGGATAACTCTTCGGTCATTGTATGATACTCCAATTTCTTTCAGAACATTTATCATCATATTCCAATCCACGTTGTCAATTGCCTTTTCCAAATCTATAAATGCAACAAACAACGGTAGATTCTTCTCTATTCTCTTCTCTGTAAGTAGCCTGAGGGCCAAAATCGCTTCTTTTGTGCCCTCGTTTCTTCTGAACCCGAATTGGTCCTCATCCAGGAACTCCTCCGCTTTTCGCTCTATTTTTCTATAGACGATTCTCGTCAATATCTTCGAGGCATGTGTCGTCAGGCTTATGGTCCTAAAATGTTCACAGTTCCCAGCTCTCTTCTTTTCGGCAATTGGGATGATGAAGTTCTTCTCAAATTCCGTGGGTATCTCTCCTGTAGAGTACATATCGCTTATAGCTTTGTACAGCTGGGTAAATGTCTTCTCTCTGGCGTTTTTTATTAGTTTGGCAGGAATATCATCTATTCCCGAAGCCTTTATTCTCAGATCCCTTACGGCTGCATCAAATTCTGACCTGAAATTATAACTATATTACAATGCTTCATATTGCTACTCTAATTTTTAATTAGGCTTCATTTAGGTTTGTTATCACGTTATTGCGTCTCAAAAGACGACAATTTTGAAAGCGGTCCACTTCGGAATGAGGCATAAATCCATGAAATATTCACCTTTTGAACTCCACAGAAACTTTCATTTAAATACTTTTAGTTTTACCGAATGCAAACCTATTATCTGGGAGTCGCGCGAAAAGTAAGCCCGTATGATTTTTCCGAATGATACGGCCGATCTATATTCAAGAATTAGCTGCGATATCTCTTTTTGTATCTTTCTATATCTTCACGAAAAGAATAATGCTGTTTACGGCATCGATTTTGGACGAACTTTTTAAGAATCATTGAAATGGCATCAATGAACATTCCATGGATACGTAATGAGACATTATGCTCAATTTGGATTTGAATTTTATTCCTTAGTTTTGTTAAACTATCTCAAACCTCAAGCTATCTCCATCGACGACGATATCGAAAGCGTTCCATCTCGTCTCTTCATGTCCCAGTTCGGTTCAAATGCACAAACACAGTAATGAAAAAAAAAACAAAATTTGAATACTGCTGAAGAATTATTTGAGTACTCCTAATTTTAACCGAATGCAAACCATCTAAATCCGTGAGTAGAGCTAGAACTCAGCGCGTATCTTGGTGCGGATAAATTTGGCTGAACTTGCATCACGAATAGCCTACAGTGCCTTCAGTACCTTCCCCTATTCTCTTGAAAAGCACAATTCCGTTTACGGCATCCCTCTTTACGAACGTTTAAGTTACGAACTGTTTAAGCAATAACGAGGTTTTCATTTCGGAGACGACAATGGCCAAAGTCTTAGCAACGCTCAGAAAAGAACCAAAAGAAAAGTAAATTTCAACGTAAGTTACACATTGCCTAGAAACCTCGAGTACAAAGTGTAAATCGGTTAAACATTTTCTCATTAAATACAGGAATAATGAAATAAATCGATTAATATTTAGTTATTTTACTGAGTGAAAGAAAAAACTCTTGCGCTACCATGAATTGAAAAAGCCAATTTAAACCAGTGTAAATACATAATTTGCTACAGGAATTGAACCCGGGACCTGACCTTTTTTTATATAGCATTATAGCACCATCTGGTGTATACGCTAGAATCCTACAAAATTTCAGCTCAATCGGTTCAGTCGGTTTGCAGAGATATATACGAATATATATACGAATATAGAACCGGCAGACAGAGAGACACCATTACATTTTTATATTTTGGTATGATTACATCTTTACCATTTTTGACGCAACAGTGATTACATTGCATTTTTAAAGGACGGTCGAGATGTATCCAACTCTGTGATAAAGGCATCTTCTAGAACAGCGCATGACATTTTCAAGTAAGCCACAAGTCTTTGAAAATTATCCCTCTCCCGTCTGTCGGGTTTTTATTGGAGTACGAAAGAGAAAACTATGCACTGATCGTCATTAAACAAGTGTGCGTTTGTAGTCATTGCGGATAATTACTTTGAAAAATATGATAAAGCCGCTACATTAAGTTAACAAAAAATCAGCTACTTAATATCTCATGTTCCAGTCTGTACGTACTACGGCAAAACTATGAACCAACAGCTCTGACCCAACATTGAATCGGATTTCATCGTAAAACAATAATTAAAATTCATAAAAATATTTACTCTATAGTAGTAATGTCACCTTTTCAAAAAGGAAGGTTGTTTTTTTGGAGATAGTTCGATGCAAACGACTATGAGGTAGCTGATTGCAGCAGCGATGGGTCAGTCGTATCCTGTTTTTATCAATGAACGAACATGAAAATATGTGTTCGTTAATTGATATTATATCGCTTCTACTTAGTGACAGTCGAAGCCATCGAGTATATCTACCCTGGAGGTGTAACTAGTAGCTATTGAAGATTGAAGACGGTTTTACTTTCCTTGGGGTGGCTCATATATTGTTGAAGAATGTCAAATTGTGATTATAAGTTGCTTTTAAATTGCGAGTATGTGTTTAAAATATTATTTCCATGCTTAGTATATTTTCATACCATGGGTATTATTTTGACGTTGTTTTACTGTAATTACTCACTTCCCTGTACGTAGCACCGTGAGATTTGTGCTTTATATGTGATTTAAACCCGTTATTTTTGCAGTAAATATTTGAAGGGTGTTGCGCATTAGAGCGACCAATAACTTAGTTAGGACATGTTCCATAGCATAAATACAGCATTCACTTCTAAGTCATTGTGAGAGATTTGAGACGATTACGCTTCCCGTTGAAAGCTCTAACATGGAAAACACCAAATGTAAATTCCGACAACCTGGGCAACATTTAAGAGAACATTTGGCAGCGACTAAATTGATATAATATACATGAAATAAAACAAATGAATCGGAAATATCTCTCTTTAGTCGATTCTTCATTTGCGATCAACTTATGGCATCAGGACCCGGCAGCCCAGAGGAAAAATATTTTGAGAGATTCGGAAAACAGCACCAAGAAGGGAATATGACAACATTCCTACGTTATAGCCAAATTATGAAAGGCACCATTAATGATTCCATCACTAATTTTACTCATTCACTCATCGCTCATTGACTGACTGGGATTATTACCTATTCCAGAATCGCATTTAAGCTCAGGTTAAGGCTAAACCCATTGATATTAGAGGAAAATAGTCTATTGGCTACGACCACATTAAACATGATAACGGGCTATGTTTGTTTCTTATAATTGTGTCTCAAATAATACAAATTTTACTCAATGGTATCGGCTTTGTTGGAAACGATTCATTATAGAGAATCAGCATATACTTAGTTTTTTACTATTGTTTTAAACTTGATACATCGGTTTTGACCTATTAGTTCATTAAAACCGGTTGTGTCAAGTTTAATGAAATTGCGGAAAAACTAGGTTTTTGCTGATTTACTACTTCAAATTGTATAAGGTTTTGAGGACAAAAATGGTTATTAATATTAGTCCTTTCTTTCGAAAACTCTTATTTAATCAGGAGGTCATTTGGTGTGAGTGTATTATACAGAGAGAGGCATACATAGGCCTTACTATTATTAAATTTAAAGTCATATTAAAAAGCAAATATTTCTATGATAACAATCGTTTCCGATATCTACCCAAACGCACAAATAATTTGAATTGATTTTTACTGTAGGATTAATTTCTTGGCATTATTTAGGTCACGTTAAAGTAAAAAATCGACTCAATTAAGAATATCAATAAATATTTTCGTGAAGATAAAATATATTTATTTTCTTTGAGTCCTTGCTTATAGTTTGACTTATCAGCCTTAATTTTTGGTAGGTAGTACTCTCTCTACACCTATTCTTTTATCCCTAAACAATATTTTTAGCCTAAGAGTGCAAATGTACTATAGTCTTATTTCCATCGAATCCTTTTAGTCGTATGCCTTTCCTCATTTTGTTAAACAACTTATTTTTCCTATGCCTTTGCTACTGAACCTAGTTTCATCCTAAGAGATATCCAGCTGCGTAAGTTCAATCCTGATCCAACATTGCACGCTAGCGGTAGTGTTTGACCAAAAGTTTACATAATATCCTTCACTAAGGAAAACAGCAAAACAAAAACCAAAATTTTTCATAATAAACACTTTACTTGAAAAAAGCGTATTCAGTTCTCGTTGTGAATGAATAAATGTGATAACACAACGGTCATTCGTGATTCTGGCTACAAAATGTGTAAGGTATAAAAACATTGTCTCCTTAAGATTGCAGGTATTACTAAGTTAGAGATGGGATAAGCGGTAGAGTCACTTAGCCATTTCTTTTACATGCCAGCCTCGTGAATTTTGGGTCCCTAGCAGCACATGATCTAGGATTCATGTGTTTTCACTCACTGTAAATGGAAGTATAATCCTTTCCCAGCAAGTGCTATCGTTCGTGTCATCATTTTTGGCATATCATGTTGAATAAATTCCTAAAAATTGATTACTGCTTGATAATTATCGGTGATAGAATTGATTGATGAGTCAAGATAAATATGATTATTCAGCGTTGTGATGAAACCAATTGATTAGCCATATCATGTGCGATGAACAAGATACATGTTGACTCTAGATTTCATAATTTGATAGACTTAATTACCCAATTATACAGCTCAAGAAATCTGGGTTTCAATTTTTGGACTGATTTTTTGTTGGTATTAAGATAGAAAAACCGGTACGATATTAACAATTAAATTAAATAGGTTCTAAGTGAAAAATATGTTAAAAAATGGAAAATGAAATTTATCCAATAACTTTAAAGTTACGTGTTGGTCAATACTGTGTGCAATATTTTTGCAAATTACTGCGAAAATGCGATGGAAAATAGTACCTTCGATTCAGCAACAACAAAATACTTCCGCGGTTGCCTTGGAATATATTCGTAACGAGAAGTGCGAACGTTTTTCAGAGAGTGGCATATATTAAAATGGATGAGTGCTTATGCGACTTAAGAATAAAGGAAATGGACACTAAGCTGTTTTCGTCCCCGGAGGTAATTATTATTTTACTGGAGTTACTTTACTCTTCGCGAGCAGTTATTTTACTGGAGAATTTCGGTCACCTAGGAAAATCGACTGGTTAAAAAACGGAGATTAATGATCTTGGCGTAAAATACAATGAATTTTAGTAGCCAAATGTAAAGGTTTTCATTTCCAATATTTTTTAGATTAAACGTAGACAGCGTCATTCTGAAAAATAACGTATTTCAATTCGTTCAATATCTTAATATTTTCAGCGTTTAAATTAGCAACAAACCATCTCTGGGTGAAAACACGCGGAAGTGGTTTCTTGGTGAAACAGCATTTATTTTATAGTCGTTTACTTTAGGAAGCGTTGTATTTTGATTCATCCTTAATTCTTCTCTCTTTTGCTGTGAATAAGCCACCAATCTATCGTATCGTTTCTTGCCTCGGAATTTCGTCACCGCTCTAGTAGGACATCCCCTTTAAATTGACTTCGCCCCAGCCATGTCTCTGTAATTAAGTTACTGGAATGTTTTCCACTGTGCCCTTACTCTCTCGTAGTCTGTTTACCAAACTAGAAAGTATAGTTTTGCAGTGCACCTTGTATTTATTATAGCCTTAGAATAGCTTCCTTTCTTCATATCTCTTATTTCATTCTTCTCTACTTCCTTATGGCTCCAGTTTTTCTTTCACAACCTATAATGCACCCATTTGGCTCCAAGTGGCATAGACTCACCTCAATAATCTCTAGTTGGCTGAAAACGTAATCATCGTGAAAATAATAGGCGCCCCTTGGGTTATACTTGAGAAAGATCGGAATCCCTGCTTCTTCTCTATCTGGAAACCTCTCTGCATACATTTCAGGACTGTTTTTAAAAGCACTGATAATGATGCATTAATAAATTTATAGATTAACAACTGAAGTCAAAGAAAAGGAAGTAACTACTATAACTACGCATCTCCCTTAGCATATCTGTTTCACGTAATTTGAAACCTTACCAAAAATCAAAAATGAAAATGAATCGGCAAGAATTCAGAAATTTAAGAATCAACCAGTAGAAAAATCGGCCGGGAGCTGCTGTAGGTGAAAGAAGACATGCAGAGAAAAAGACATGGTGTTCTTCTTTTCCCTTCTACGGTATCGTCTTGAATATACATTCATCAGACCCTTTATACACTATATTCCGGTAATCGCTAAACACCCTATATCGCTGGTCAAGAAGCCGCTTTGCTTCATCCTCTTGTTTGAACCAAATCACCCCCTCGTCAAAGTAGCTTATATTTTCCCTCTGATCCCTGCTCAAGCGCGTCATTTCAATTTCTTATTTTGAATCTGACGTCAAGTATTCCATATCAATACTGCCTCTTTGGACTCAATCATATTATATTCATTTGATATCACTGTAATTGGTACTAAGTGTAAAAATTTCCCAGTCGTAATATTTCTCTTTTTATATTTCCATTCACTACTGATGGGGTTATAGTAAGTATAAAAATTCAAATCAATCAACCTTTTTATCGTATTATTAGACTGTTTTCTAGCTAAGAATGTGGACTTTTTGGCGTGATTCATTTCATTTAAGCATTAAATTAAATAATCTTATTTATGCAAGCAGCGTGCTCCTGCAAACCAAAAGTTATTGTTATATAATTTAGTAAACCTGTGTAAACTGAAACTTCAACTGAGAAACTTCGCCAGAAACTAAGATATTTCACGAAAATGACGAATCTCTTTAGATGTCGCATGAAACAACCGATTTCTATTTTATCGAATAAAGTCACTTTAATATTATTTCTATTTTGGATAGGCAAAATTGACATTTATGTTATTATTTGCAACGGAAATATTTTTGTTGACTTTTAGAACCAGCAAATCTTTTTGCTAAAGGAGCCCTTTTACATGTGCTGATTTTGGGAACGAAATGGCAATGAAAATGGATGGAAATTTTTCTCGCTCAAATATTGATGAATAAAAGAGTAAATAGTGCAACGTGAGCACGAATTGGCAGGCAATACAGAATAGGAAGACGGTGAGACGGTGCTTGATAATATCCGCATTCCAACTTAGTAATTCAGAATTTCATTAGCAGCATCATGCATGTATATTATATTTCGAAGTCATTTGACGCGTTATATCCTTGATGCAATTTTTTTGGATAGTTTTTTAAGTTTTTCCCAATTTTGAGAGGTAAACATAATTAACTTTGTTTTAAAATTAGATTGATCCCTTACTAAAATAGTGAACGATATTCTCTCTCTTATCTAACGCGCGGAGGCTGAATGTCTAACAATAAGTAATGAATTTTTTCCGAAAGTATTTTCAAGGCCTGAAGAGAATAGTAGCTGGATTTTTGGGTCAACGTGAGCATTCCTTTCCCTCTGTTATCTAGATTACGAATCCTTGTATGTGAGAGGTGTGTGGGGCGGTGGCCGTCGGATTTGTATCCATAAATTAAATACGAAAAAAGGAAACCCAGTGTTTTTATTTGAAAGGATTATTCGGCGTCGGTAGAATTTCTCCGCTGCATTCGATGCGATATTTCTCGCGGCTGTCGCAACGCGAGCGTACGAAAGTGTGTATCCCTCCCCTCCAACCCCCTCCTCAGCCGTTCCTCTCGCAACCGCTCACCCTTTCTCGCTACTTCCCAAACCCCCCCTCTACCCCCCCTTTCTCTCTCAATTCCTTGAAGATTTCAATCCGTGCGTTTACCCCGTGACCCTAGTTAATAGCATTTTTCAACGGCCGTTCCGGTTGGTGTGTTACTCGTAGCCCTCTTCGAACGGCTACCGTTCGCGTAACGACTCGTCGAACGCTCGCGCAAGTCAGATAAACAGGAGATATGAGGTCTGGAGTGTGAGGGTGGAATATTAGTGTAAGAGTAGAGTAAGGAAGAGGAGGGGAGGAATGAAAGTCGACGGAATTGGAGGAGGAATGCATGAAGGTGGCGGAATTACGTTCAGAAAAAATAAATCCATCGCTCGGGTGCAGTTTAAGTACTCGTTTAGGGGCGTTCTGTTTTTTTCCGCAACCACAAGTAATGCAAAATGGAGAGCACCAGAGAAAGGCCAGCGGCGCATCACTGAGCAATCGGGTAAAGCAAGGAATCTTTCAGATGCGTGCCTCTAACTTAGCCCTCCATTTTAGCTGCCACGCCATTGCTTATTTAAAATGAATGGTTTTTCTTTTATTTCATTATTCATATATTTACGTTGATTTCTTAATTGATATCAGGTTTCTTGTTTGTTTTGGTTGTCCGTTTGTCAACGCAGTCGATTACCACCTTTCTGTTCAACAAAACGTTGCTACATTTGCCTTTCCATCCCTGGGAAATTTCACCGCTGTTAACAATGTTCATTTACATCTACATAGACCCTGCGAGCCTCCTCGAGTATGTATGGAAGGGGGTCAACATCACCAAAAACACACTTATTACATTTAACTAAGAGCTAAAATCCTACTACTGCATGGAAACATGATAGATGTAAGGGTCACGTGCAACTAGATGGTTAATATCTGCATAGTAATGAGGGGTTGCTGATTATAAAAGTATTTCTCTACATATATTGATATTTATTTTCCTAGAATGCTTGGTTGAGTAATGTTAAACATGTGTCTCACAAATCTTCTGTGTCTCTATCAAATTAATTTTCTCTAATCTTATTTATCTTATCAAATCTATCATAATTCACTTGGGTTCTTAATATGTATCCAACATATTCAATGAACCTATCCGTTTTAAATATCCGCCGGTGATTTAAAAGGTATTTTAACCTACTATCTTATAATGATTACCAACCTTACTCATCTTATTGGTTTTGATACACTGTTAAGCCTATCGTAACACCTTTAAACAAACCTACCTGCTCTACGCTGCTCACTGTCTAGTTGTTTTATCAAATCTAATTCATTCGAACCCCACAAACTGGCTGCAGATACTAGGTTGAGCGTAACTAGTGAAAAGTAATATCGCTCTTTTGTCTTCTCATTACATTTTCCTAGTACTGTTTTGATAAAACCTAACTTTCTGTTAACTTGGCCGCATATTTCCCGGTTGTTCAGCCCCAGCCACTCTGTTTCTATTTCCCTTTCTACCTCATTGTATTCCATGATAGGTTAAGTAATCAACTACGGCTCAATTCATATTCGAACAGTCAATATCGAAGAAGCTAATCAATTGCATTGTAGGGGAAGGAAATAATCGGATTTGCATGTTTACCTGCCAAAAAGCTAACTCATTTTTTATCCCTATGGAATATTTCTTTTCCGAGAACATTCATTTCCGTAAAATAATGTCCATTAACGTATGCGAGACACGTCCGTAATCTCGGTGAGAGGATATAGGGTGAAATGGAATTATGGTGCTGTCAAAATATCAATATACCAGAATGAAGTTTTAGAGTTTCTAATGACTCGAAGTGATATTCTACGTGTACTGTTGGGAAAGTGAAACCGAGAAACCGCATAGTGGAATCCGTTTACCAATGTTGCTAATCATATTAATAGAAATACCAATAAAAGTGAAAACATTTGACGATTAGTTAAGGTATACTGTTTGACACATACCTGATAGCAATACGAATTCGAAGACATAATGTTTAGTTAATAAAGCTAGTGATCTACCCATTTCAATGGGCATAAAATATGTAAATACTGCTTGACATCCAAATGTAGCAAAATCCTCCTAGATATCTTATACTGGCGTTTCCCTTAACATCTGACAATGACTATGACCTCCGCGTGCTCCCTACATCTACATAATATACTGCAAGCCACCATAAATGTGTGTGGCAGGGGGTGAATTATCACCAAACATGCACTGCATATCATGCATAAAAAATGATTAGTAATAATATGCAAGGCTTAACTTCAACAAATAAAAATTATGAAAACAGCTAAGCAAGCATTCAAAAACATGCTGTTAGTTTGGTTAGCTTAAAGTCCTCATACCTACATGCCTATGCTTTCCATTGATCCACTCGTATTTATGCTAATGGACATCTTTACAACTATTCATATCCCTAATTGTACGTGGGAAAAAGGACATTTTGAATCTGTCGGTTCGGCAATCAATTTCTCCAATTTTGTGATCATGGTCCAGTCTACCATAGTAAGTTGGGGTTCGCAAAATATTTTTAACGTCATCAGTGAAAATATTATCTTGGAATTTAGTTAGAGATTAGGTCTGAATTTCAACCTGCGATCTGACAATGATTCCCATTTTAATTCATTTATTAGACTGGTTACGCGAATATAGTTATTTTACCGTGCCTATACAAATGTTGCCGATCTTCGCTGCACACGTTCAAGTTCATTATTTAGGCCTATTTCTAATGGGTTCGATATACTGGCAGCGTATTCCAAATGAGGTCTAACAAGGGAAAAGTAACTAATTTCTCGTACATAATCGTCACATTCACCCAGTACCTACTCTTTAGATAAATCTCAGTCTAAGATTAGATTGCCCCATTATTTCACGTATGTGTTTACCCCAAGAAAGAACATGTGTCAGTCTTCTTCCAAGATATATTATAGATCCGACGTTTGTTAACTTGTTATTACTTATTTTGGACGTGCTAGGAGGAGAACAATTTTTTTCCCAAAAATTTATCACTACACTTTTTAAAAATTTAATTCTAACTGCCCTGTACACTACTGCGTCATCGGCAAATAGACGAAGCTTATTTTTTACCACCTTATTGATATCATTTATTTACAGAAGGAACAAGAGTGGACCTATCACACTACCTTGTGGCACACCAGAAGTGACTTCAATTGACGGGGAGGTTACACCGTCCAAAACAAAACAACCCTTTGCCGATCATGTAGAAAATTATCTCTGATTTAATATTACTGTCTAACCCATTAGATTTTAATTTCAAAATTAGTTTGCTATGAGATACCTTGTGAAAAGCTTCCTTGAAATCAAAAGCTGTCTTGAAACCGTTACTTCGTATAAATAGCCTATTCTCCTCCATCTTTCTGGCCTACCTTAATTTCTCCCCTCTATTACGTCCTTCAAAGCATATTTATATAAACGTTATATGGACTCACTTTCTCAATCTACTTTCATGGTTATCTCAACAATGCAGGAAAGTTATTAATGCCCTAGAACTAGGGTGCCGTGTGCGACGTTATTTTGCCTAAGAGAGCATGGCCTTTATATTTCATTGGCCCGTTAGAGTGCCCGGATTGTGCTACATTACAATTATAGGAAACATTTGTACTTTTGAACGGGGAAAAGTGTTTAAGTGATTACAAAATTACATCTACGACATTATATCTATGACTTACTGTTCCTTTTCCAATAATAATACTCCTGTGAATAACTTATAGACTTTGCTTACAACGGTGGTCATAAATCTTTCTTTGACGAAAATGGCACCACTCATTCATGATTAGATACGCGCAACCATCTACGCACCATTCTCGGAATCTCTTTCTCAATTTATCTTATTTGGTTTCTATTTTCTCACTCTTCCTATTCTGCGAATTTAAGTCTTTCTAAAGAGCAGCGGAAAATTAATTGGGACAAAAATGGAGGGATCCATGGACGGGAGTCATGGCAACTAAATTAAGCGGTGGGAAATGATAAGTGGGCTTTAGTTGATTTGCTCGCAGGTGGTCTGTTTACGCCATATGATCTGCCCACTGTAGCGCTTTGACATGCGAACGGCCAAACAGATTGGCTTCCAGGTGCTTCAGAAGTCCATTTAGAAATAAGCGTTATTCATGTGGGATGAACTTTGGTCACAGATGTAAACGTGAGGGCGAAATAATTTGACAGTCCCGAGTTCTCGCACTAGTGATATGGTGAGCATGTACTACAAATATATGTGGCGAAATACGTGTATATTTGAAAAGTAAATTGATATTGTACTGCGTGTGATAGTTCAGAAATATGCAGAACATCAATAAACCAGTTTCAGTGATCGTTGAGCATTGAGTGAACGCGTTGCTTTGTAATTTAGGTAGATGATAGGGTGACAAAGCTTCTTTGTTTTGGACAGATGAGTAATATCTAATTTTTGGGAGGTGAATCGCAGCCAAGTTTACATGCAACATTGAGGTTATGTGTTTGGGTAGAGTTAGGAATTCTTAAGATCACAGAGAAAGGGGAGAAGATGACGGGACAACAGTTTAAGGACAAATGTACGGGAATAATGACAAAGAAAGGCCTCGAATGATAATCTTACAGCTACTGATGAAGAATGTGAAAGACAAATAAGTAAATATGAAGTGATTAGCTGATAGGAGAACTGAGTGGAGAACTGCGTCAAACCAATTTCGGTATTGTTGACTGATGATGCTGACGGAGAAACTCTGTAGAGACACCCAGTTTAGGCACCCTGCTCTTAAATAAGAGCACATAGGCGCCCACGGTTCAACGTACTATTCGTCGCACGGGTGAGTAATTTTGGACGGCATTTTTTCTCCTTCAATACTAAAGAAGGAATAAAAAATCTCCTTTGCTACAGTAGAGGTTCAAACACAGACCTGTCGGAATGGGAAACCAGTATTAAGCACAGCTAAACCTGATCCCCTAAGTAGAGTAGGAGAAAAATGCACTCCTCTGCTCAGGGATTGATCCTCCTTTGTAAGTAACGTATCGTTTTGGCTAAACTATTTAAGTAGCATTGATTGTAGATTAGGGTTTTAGGGTATTTTCGTAAAGAATTTGTTGATATGCTGAAAAATTGAAGGAAAAGAAAATGCAACGATAATTTTTAGAAAAATCATGACTAAAACTATTCCGAATTTATTCTGCACAAATAAAAAACCCAACCAAAGCCTGCAAATATAAATGATACCAAACTTTATGCAATAAAGAAACTTATTGAAGTTATGGTAGCCTTGAATTTTTAAGTGCCCCAACAGCTAAGGCTATACTAGGACGTAAAACTGGGCTAGGATTAACGCACCATTAATGCCCTGGGCAGAATTCAAACCCGCGATCGTTGAATCTGAACCCTTACTCTACGTTGAGGCATTAAGATTTTCATTTATTTAGGAAAAATGCTAGAATGTATGGGCTTCATTCATCAATTCCGACCATATAGTACTCCAATTACCATCTTGTATTGATTTCTGCAGATTGCCATTAATTGCTGTTGTAGTTGTAGGTAATTGTAGTTGCACGGCATAATTTTTTGAAAAATTTGCAGTAGATAAGGGAAAGTAAAATTAAAACCAAGAACATTGATGAAACATGAGTGTATTTATAAAAAAATCAAGGATAATGAAAACATTGACGCAATTCCCCGTTGAAAATACACAAAAGCAGGTTTTCCACAGAGAAAAAAATCACTTGCCTTCACCGGGACATATGAGTATATTACTTGAAAGTATCCTGTCGCATTTTGGTGTCGTCATTCAGTTACAGTACTAATGGAAAAATCAGCTAGTATTTTTATTTCTTGATTAGCAGGCAGGTACATACTAAAGGGGAAACTTGACAGTGAATATTTCTGTTTGTGTTGCAGGCAGTCGGCTGTTTGACTAGGTATGGCTCTTTTTGCCGTACATGTTTGCCCCTCTAGATTTGATACTCGGAGATATAGTAGAAAATATTGATTTTGCTTTCGCTGACCAGCCTATGTTTTTACGTATAACACAATTGCTCTTATTTCCTTGTCAAGGGTATTGTACCTCTCTTTTATGGAATTCTGCATCTATATGATTTGTTCTCTGATACACTTTCAATGATGATTTCATGGAATTCTCTTTTCTTTACACTCCCCTGTTTCTTATCTTCTAATTTTCATTCTTTCTATTCTTCCTAGTTTTTTCTTAGTCGGATTACAATTTTTCCTTGCTAAAATTAATTCTATTTCTTATTAAATTCTTGCCTCTGTGTTCCCAGTTCCGTTTCCTTTACATAATATCCTAATTTTTGTCATCCATGCTATATTATGGCTCTTTCCGGTAATTCATTGAGAAGATATATCAAAGGACGGCTTGATTGAAGCCCATTCCTGTTTCCAATGAATGTGCCTCCAATTATTTTCCTTCACATTCGGAAAAAGTTTGTGTCAGTCTATGATGATTCAGGAGTTTCGAGGAATGATTGTAGTCGGCAGACGATAAGGTTTCCCTTTCTATTTGCTCTTTCGAACTCCTTTTCCATTGAATTTTTTTAGCCCAGGGTACATCCACCACTCTCTGAAACGCGTCCTTCGAGAGAGCGTCCTAATTCTCAAAAAGATTAAGGTCCTCATTCGCTCTCTTTTAAGCAAAACTTCGGGGTGGGAAGAGGAAGGTTCCTGGGGGCTCGAGTTTAGGAGTTTCGGCCGTTATGGAAGGGCAGTATAGCCTCTTTGGTGTAATCGTTTCCCCCTTCGATGGCAACGGCTGCTGCAGCAAAAGGACGCGTAATGTTTGGGAAGTGGGAGCGGCGTGTTGGGCGTGTTCTGGCATTTAAAGGGTAGTAGTGTGGGGGTTTCGTGAGAGAAGGAGAGGTATAGTGGAAGGAAAGAAGGAGAGTAAGATACGAAGACAGAATGAGAGAGATGAGGGGTTAGTTTTAGAGAGGGATGGGTGTGGAAAACAGGAATGAGTTGAGGGCGAAAGAATTAAGGGGTTCGAAAAGGGGAGGTACCGATGGAAAGGGGCCTTTAAATCCTCAGGAATCTACCCCCTTTCGGGCAGTGGTCGCAGTCTACCTACTTAAAAACCCCTTTTCGATTTCCCCGCTTCTCGATCCAGGTTCCTCTTCTATGTATTTCTCTCATTTTCTCATGTCCCCTCTGCCTACGTCTATACCTTCCTCGTTGCTTCCAATCGTCTCTAACCACAAAACCTTTTTGCTCCACTAAAATCCCTCCTTCCTTCACCCTTCCTCTCCAACTTGGCTATCCCTTGGCTTATGGGTACACCTGCTCTCCGCCTCCTCCCTACCGGTTTCCCACGCTACATCTCCGATTTTGAATCTCCTTTGCACCTATATCAGCAGAGTCCGCTTCGCCTATCTTGTATTTGGTCGCGTTCTCTATTGCTAATCTACATCTACATGGTACCCTGCAAGCCACCGTGAGGGTGTATGACAGGGGGTGAAGATCACCGAGCATGCACTATTGACATGCAAACAAGCTACTAAAAGGAAACATACTATATAATAGTGTCTCATGCAACTAGATTGTTAACATCTACACAGTAATTGAGGGATTGGTTGTTAAAATGCTAATCCATTAGCAATGTCAGCTTCCATGTAAGGCTAAGAGAATTTAGCTGCACTGCGCAGAAAGTTGGGAGAACTTAATTGGGGAAATGAGGAACGCCACGCGTCACATTTTCAAAACGCACCCATGGATATTAAAACATCATATGCTCTCATCTCGGTAAGCGAACTCAGTGCTTACGCAAATGGTAGTGCTAATATGCTCATTAACGTTAGATGTCTGCTGTTGTGACTAGCATTTAGGGGTGGGTTAATATTTGCTAAGTTGGGTGCTAAAATTTACCTGCGCAAAATTTACCCACAATAGCCAGAAATCACCGATTTACTGGCTCATGTTTGTATTCGTGAACATGCTAACATGTGGATTGATCCATGGTCGTTTTCCTCTGCGTGGCAAAATTGGCAATTACTGTCCTGTTTTAACAGATAACTCGCCTCTTGTAGTGCGCAGCTTCACACTACTGAGGTTGCGCTTCTCAGCTCTCAGTACATTAAGCAGTCCACGTTCACGGAACTTAGAATCGAAAATTCATTTCCTCGAAGACTTCAATTTAGAATTCGATACCATAATCAATGTCTTTTTTGTGGTGCTTCCTGCCTTTTTAGTGTTTTTTTTATGAATTCAAATCACCAAACTACTAAGTTCTGTCTAAAGTATCTTTTCATCCCAAAACTGTAAGACTTTTCGATAGTTGAGGGTGGGATTATCTTGTATTCCATACGGTATGTTTTCACGTTCAGCCGCCTTGGTTTTCCAAAGATCCTGGGAAATAATCCCACAATTTGGTTTACACGGTGTGTCCACATGCATCGCTTAGAACGTCACTGGAGGAAGTTTAATGAATTACGCGTTTATCTTAACAGAAGGGGTGGGGCATTTATATCTACTCACTACCCAGTAAGCCACCTCGAGGGTGTGGGGCAGGGGGTGTGTATGTCAGCGTCATGCTCTATGGTTATATACTTCGATTTGTGCGGGCACTCGAAGAACGATGACGCTCATTTTCCGTTGAAAGTGATACGATCAGCAAATAAATAAATATTTATGTAAGTTACATTCATGTCACTCTTTTTGAGCTACCAATTTCCTTCTTTTGCGTCTCTGTCACATTTTTCTTCCTTCGCTAAAAGCCTAGCATCATCCTCTCCACTTCATCCACCTTTGTTTATTGTCAGAGAAAGATTGTTTTAATTGAAAACCTTCATCAGCCTTTTCCTACCTCTCATCCAAATTCCCGCGTCGTGCTGTTTTGTGCGGCAATGAAAACGTCGAGTTTGCTGGCGCATGATAGCTGGGAGGCCTCGGGGTGATACAACATGGTGAAATGCACATTGATGCTGGTGGGGAGGAGAGGTCGTCGAATCATATGAGAAAAAACAAGAACAGTTTACAAATGCAGCGGAAAAGAGTCTCCTCGGCTAGTTATGGAGAGGTGTGGGACAGGGAGGAATGGAGAACATGCACACTTTTTTTATAACTCTTTGAATGTGAAGTGTAGTAGCTAAAATGTGCTTGGTGAAAATTTTACTGAATAATGAAGATGTATCATAAAGATATTACTGTTAAAAATTGTACGTTTTCGGCAGCTTACAAGCACGACGTCATCGCATGTCGTCACTGTGCGATATCTCTATGGGCGTTGTTTATTTGTTGTGCGTGGATAACTAATATATACTTAGCGAAAAAGCTTGTATTTATCACATTTATTCATTGTAATAAACGAATATACTTCCATTTTTATTTAAGTAGTATGGATCGTAACAAACAAGTCGTCCATAAATTATATAACACCTGCCCTGTTTGTTTTTACTCCAAGAATCTCTGCTATGACAAAGCGATCGCTGGTTTTTTTTAAGAAGGATGACACTATAAGGAAGTCAACCAAAAGCATATGTGCTTTTTAAATCCCTTTTCAGTCATGGTTTCCATCAAGAAACGGCTAAAAACCTCAAAGCAATATATTTGCTTCGTTTTCTTCTAAAATAAACGTCTGTTTTCGTAGTAATATAGAACATATATCGTGCAGTGATGGAGAAGGCGTTTCAGGTCACGTGACTCTCTTCAATTTTCAGCATTTAATATTCTTTGTGCTTGGCATAGAAAATTTTGGATTATATATTTGAATTTGGAAGTCGACCGCTTTTGTGTTAGTTTTACTACTATGGTTCGCCAAGTCATTTTGAAATACAAGGTCAAAGACCGCGAGAGTTTTCGCAGTAATTTAACTGGGGTTGTCTTGGAATCGATGAACACAGAGGTTTGGAAACTCTCTATTCAATTGTTCATCTCTATAGCTATCTCATCATCACTCATTTGCATTCTAATTACTCTGACATAGCTCACGAGCTCAATTAAGGTTCCCAAATTAGTCTGTTGAAATGTCCCGCGTTATGAGAAAGGATATGCTGTGATGACCAGAAACCTAAGCGTCCTGCCACATGCTGTAAGTTTTGTTGTTACTTTCGTTTCTAATATTAGTTTCCCTTCAATGAAAGTTTTCTTAGGCAATATTTTATTAGAAGAAAGCTGCGTATTTCTTAATTAGAGGATGCATATTTTCTGTGACGTTAAAATGTTCTGCTTTGACGGATGATTTAGATCCCGGTCACAATGTCATTAATCACCATAAACAATTTATGAATTCTAATGTTTTCTGAAAGGTATTTAAAGGGCTTAAAATGACTTTAAGAGTAATGAAACAAGCCACAGAAACGAAACAGTAAGTAATTAGTAGCTACCTCTCGCAACTTATTTCTAGAGTCTTAGAATGTATTTTAGACAGTAATTCATTAATAATGTAGTGTCTTTATCTTCTGATTCCATTATATTTTACCATTCTCTATACTATGGGGATAATTAGCCTTCGAGTATTTGACATTCTTATCCACGCGTATTTACGCCCCTAATGTACTGAGCTGCAGGAGTGGGCAAAACTGTTATTTCCTAGGAGTAGTTGCTAAAATCTGCTTACTCAAATTAGCAGTTAATTTTAGCAACTGCTTATCCTAGAGTTATCACGGAATAGCTATTGATTTTTAAGTGCTGTCTAGATTCTAAAGTCTAATTAAAATCTAATGTCTAATTAAAATCTAATGTCTAATTAGCAGACGATATCAAGCCTGCTACATTGCTACTCTGGTAAACTCAAAGAGATTATTAATTATTATTAGTTTCCTACCGGTAAAGGTAGGTCTATATAGGTATTTAATTCTCACACCCCTGCATTTCACACGATGTCCTCATACTTCCATATGAAACTTTTCCCTAGTCTTTTCTTTACTTCCCTACTCTACGCTCCTGTCAACATTTACAAGTACCTAAACATTCTTTTGACTTTGTGATTCTCCTTTTCACTCAATAGTGCTTTGCCATTTTTCCTACATCTCCACCTAGATAGCTAAACTGCTTCATTTATGCAGTCTTTATATATATTCGAACTGGTCTTTTTTGTACTTGAAAACCGAATTACTTTCGTTTTCTTATGATTGATATTCATACCGTATTTTTCGCAGTCTTTGTAACGCGTCTACTAATTTTTGTAAGCCCTGAGCTGGCTGGGCGACTAGCGCTTGGTCATCCAGGTAACTCACCGATGGGGATCGGGTTGGTTTGGTGGCTAGAGTATGGACCTCGCATCTCGGGACCCGGGTTCGATTCCCGGAAGTGGCGGATTTTTCAGTGAAAAACCGATCCTTACTTGAGTGCCTAGTGGAGGGCATATCAGGTTTAGTACTCCGTCCGTCGGATGGGACGTTAAGCCGTGGTCCCCTTGGCGCCAGTCGTTTAGAGTAGGCTAATACCGACGCCAGATTCTCTCTACCCTTCCTCCATTACCTGAATTGTTCCTACCCATACCCAATTACCCACCTGTCCTATATGGCGCAAATGACCTCAGCTGTCGGTCGCCTCCTCTGAAGGACTAACTAACTAACTCATCGATTTTATCAGCTTTCCCCCGACCTATACTCTTTCCTGGAGCTCATTCCGAGCCTCTCTCACCATTTTCTCCGAGTATTATGTTAAAACATATCGGCAATAGCGGACAGCTCTGTCTAACGCCCCTCTCTGTTGTCGCCCAAACCGATTCCCCATCGGCTTCTCTCTCTTGCGGCTTCTGCGAAGATATACTGCTGAAATTTAAAATCGTGTTTTTTTCGTTAAGTAAGTTTTACATATTTACATAAACGCTTTTAAATCAAATATCAACTGATCAAATATTTAAAAAATTGGTTGTAACGTGGAAAAAATTTGTTTTAGTGTTGCCGATTATCGCACGTACTCGCAAAGAGGCTGCCCATTCCTGGAATAGACTCATACCCCGAGCAGAACGGAGCCGAGCCCTTTGATAGCAAGGGAGTCGAGATCTGTCGTCACCCAGAGGCCGGAACAATCCTGACCCGTGGCACTGTTGTAGTTAGCAGTGAATGTGTAGAAATGATACTCTTTAAATTAACTGCTACATTGTTTTTACGCTCTCCTCACTTGCTAATGTTGGATTAAACTGCTACACGGCGCATGCAGTGTCCTCTCCTGCTAAATTCTACAGCTAAATCAACTGCTTCTCGTCGAATTCACTCTCTTCTAATCCTAAAAATCAACTGCTTCTGCCGCTTATACTAAAATTGACTGCTTCTGGACGCATGCACTCTCGTGTCTTGCTAACCATTTGCCAGAGTGCCCTGAGTAACAGTGCCTTGTGTAATAAGAGTTCAAGCTTCTCCAGGGGGACAAGGAGGGGAGATAAACACAGTGTAGCAGGCAGAAGAAGACGTAGCAACTATTTATGCCTGAGGTTAGTAGTTTCTGTATGCTAATGAATAATAACAGTTGAAAATAAGCACGTTACGAATTAGCAAACCATTCCTGAACTGTCTCCTGAGTGACTTATACAAAGTATTTGTGCGTAAGTAGCATGTATAATTGTTTTCTTCCGATGGTAATTCTTGGTGAAATATTTTTGATTCTAGCCAGTTTTCCCTCCAACTCAGTTCTTTTGAATCTAATGTCAGAATGGAGAAGCATGATTTTAGTCCTTGGTATTGATCACTAGCATTTCTACCAAGTTTAAGACAAAAATGAATTATAGAACTTTCATGGTCAGGGTTGTTACTTTCTACCTGTGCGTCGCTAGATAAATATGCCGATTTTTCCTGTACCTACTCTGCTACTTACGAAAGCACACGCGTTTCTTAGGTATGATTCATTTTCATTCCTACCCAATACCCCAATAACACTAAATTTTTAAAACTAAATTCCATTTTGATTTCATAATTTACCTCTTATCTACCGACTGTTGTTAGATGCCTTGTACCTAAAATTCAAAAGGTGAATGTATCCGATCATTCGAAGACATTTTGCAGTATACTAATCCAACACTTTATCTTTTGGAGTACGAGATCCGTTATTGATTTTTACATTTATGGCATTATTAATGTCAAAGTGATACTCGGGTATAATATAAGTAATTTAATATGAGTCTAATATTTATCTTGAAAAAGATGTGACTGCAAACTAAGGGCGTTGGTTTGGTTTTTTTTATCGTTACAGTTACATGAAAATAATTTGGGTATGCAAGATTATTTATCATTTCATTCACTGCCAGTAATCTTTCTGTGATATCCTTGGGTTGTTTTTATTTAAGGTGATATAAGGAGGTCTCGTAAAAATCTGTTCAAAATCGGATACAGATTTCGTATTCAAAACTGAACAAAATTTGATTGAATTTATATTAGCTTTATCGAAAACTTCAGTTCATATGGAAGATTATATTTCACAGTTATTTCTATCAAGACTGTTCGGTTAAAAAAAATCGGTGAAAATTATCAAAATGTACGATAAAATTTATCAAGAAAAACTACCCTTCTCGGTTAATTTTACCAAACTTGTACGGTATTCTGGAGGGCATGATTAAATTTATCGAACAAAAGTTGGCCTTTTTCATTTATTGTAACAAACTATTTGATACTCAAGAAAGGTGATACGGTTACATTTATCGAACAGAATAGTCATCGTGATTTATCATACCTAATTAATGTCTAAACTAACCAAACATATTTGATGTTTACAAATAATCAACTTTGAAGCAGTAAATGGCAATTAAATTTTGACATTTTTATAAGATAAGATACCAAACATTAATAACCTAATAAAGACTCCTAAGAAAGGTAAAGATTATCAAACTCTTACGACTATCGAGCCAATTCCATAACTTTAGCCGAAATGTTTCGTGTTTTCAAGCCAATTCATAACTACTGACATTTTTAATAATTAGGTACCAAATCGTTCAATAAATTTTATCAATCGTATTGTTATTTTCATTGAAAATGTGATAATTTTAATCGAAAAGTGTCCTATCAGACATGTTCGGTTGTATCTGGCAAACTATTTTTTTCCGTGTTGGATTCATTTTCGTATGATTATTTTCGGTGACTGATATTTTTTATTAGTTATTTTTTTTTCAAATTTTGTGCTCGCTGTTTTATAGCCCTCTGTTCGTACATTTGAGGGAATATCTGAAAGTGAATTGCATTTGGATGTCCGTTTCAGTGCTGCACGCAATATTACCCCTCCTCCAAATGCTATCGTGAAACGAATATTTGAATGAAATTTGTTTGATATTTTTCGTGCGTGAAGAATCCACGTATAAATTTTGGAAACACTTCTTCTCGGTATTTAACAAGGGTGGGGATTGGTATTGCCCAACCATCGAACCCTTCCCAAAAAGGGTGCTCTCATCCGTGAAACCAGTGGCACTGTCGTGCGATGAAGGCAGGGTTGCGTGTGTTCACGTACGTGTGCAGTAAGCCCCCTCGGGCGTGAGCGTCCGACTGCGTGTGCTCAGGAATTAGTCTGCTCTGGTGTGAAATGCAACGCGAGTACGGGTCTCACGGATTACCGTGCCTTGAACATGGGGGGAGGGAGGGGCTCTCACGCATCGCACCGGCATTTGTCGATTCGTCTGATGCCCCTGATCCATCGGTGGGGCCCTTGAGACTGAGGGGGGTTGCACATACAATTTGTAACCACTCCATTCCCGGGAGATCGGGGCTCGAGACCCACCATGTGGTTGGATTATTCAGGGAAGTCTCTGTGTCTGATTACTTTGGCTCGTGGCAACCAAAACATGTCCCAGATCATAGCCCCATTTCTCGTGATTATTCCCTCGTCTTGCCGAGAAAATGGTTGTCGTTGACGTAGGAAGAAATTCTGAGTTTGCGACTCCATATCAATTCAAGTCTGGTTCGTATAAAGTTGTGGTTCTTTTTAATTGTTCTTTTCAATTATTTCTGTGGAAAATCCGTTTAAAACCTTCAAGTGTGTTCATGTGTAATGTTCGATTAAGATAATTGATATTTAATTATAATTTGATTCCTCCAGAAGTTAAGTATCTCACATAAATAGAATGAGTAGAGTACTATAACTCTATAAAGTACCCTACAAGATACTGGAACGGTGTGCGGCAGAGGGTGACCTCGATCCGGGATTTCACATACTTTATCATGAGTCTTGAACTGAATGACACCATGTTTGCAGTGATCATTTGGATTACATGCTAGATGAAGCATGAGTCGTATGATTTGGTTTTTAAGTGCTCCAAATGCTTAGGTTAAATCGCGCCGCTAACCTAATCTTGTATCTTGGACGAATTTTGGGATGCCTTGCATCCCAAAGTTCGTCCAGTTCGTCCACTTGTTTTATGCGATCAAAATTAGAACATGTTCTAATTTTGATCGCATAATCAGGCGAATGGATTTCATGCGAGGAGATTTCCGTATTACGCGACGCATGAACTTCATGCGCATGATTTCATTCGTATGATCAGTCGTCATGTAAAACGCGACGTTTACCAAGTCGGTAAATTGTATTAGTGTTATGCATGAGAAAGAAGTGCCTCAATGAAAGATAGAAAAATATGTCTTTTTAGCATATTATTTTAATAATTCCGGAAACATCCCTTCATTAGGATAAACTTAAAAAGTTATGATTTTGCAGGCAAATGAGGGAGGAAGGAGGTGCTGGAAAGAACAATGAATCACAATCATTTGGTGAAAAACCAACTTTTAGGCCTTAAGTCACGTGTGGTGGTCATAACCTCGGTGATGAGGTTTCAGGAACGTAAAAATCTTGCAATGGAAGCACGTTCGTGTGCTAACAATGGGTGTGACCTTGAAATTCAAAAACTGGTTAGGAAAATACTTTTTCGTACTGATTATCGTCTCAAAGCGTCCTTGATTTCTGTTATTTCGGTTCTTCGCCTGTGACCTACTTTCATTCATTAGACTGGAATATTTACCCTGAACGAGTTAAAAGAAATTACCTCTGAAAAGTACACCTTTATGCGACGTAGTATTTTTTTCTGAAATCGAAAGATTTTCCAAACAAAGAGACATTAACTCTGAAATAACAGCAAATCTAATGAACTCAGGTGGGATTCAGGACATGGTGGCACTCATTGTGTGAATGGACTCGGGAACACTTTGCAGTTATTATGATTAAATAAGCTGATTAAGTTTTTTCGCTGAGTGTAAAATTACTGGATAGATTATAAAGATTTAAAAACGTTAGCGATATAAATCCGCAGAATTTAAAATTTTTGCTCGCGGCGCAATATTCCAGGTGGTATTCGTTGAAGGCTGCATATTTATGTAATTGGGTATCATATTTCTCGCGATAATCGTATGCTTGCCGAACAACGGAAATTACTTAATTTCAACGATAAAACCATGAATTTCGCTTTAAATGTGTTAGGTGTGTATTATTTATTGAAGTTGCTACATGCGTGAGCTTTCAAGTTAAATTATTATACGATATTTTTTCACTAGCGATTGCCATGAGAGAAAATGAATTTCGAGCATCCATTGTTTAAACTTCGTTATAGCTTATAGTTATGATTCTCGTGATCAGTACTCGGGACATATCTGTTGGACGCATGTTGATATTTTGATAATATATTCGACAGAAATATTTTCTGACAAGTTACGGGTCAAATATGTAACTACCTCTGAAACTGATTGATGAAGTTCTATACGGAATACGGCTCTGAAGAGCTCGAATTCTTCATCTTCAAGAAACACCTTAAAAGCAATTATAAAATTTAAACAAAGTACGTAAATTAGTTCTTTTTTATTGAATAATTCATCTTCTTGTTACTTTTTTGGCCTTCAATGCTCCTATGCTATTTTTTTAAGCTCGAGTTAGCAGATAATGGCAAAATGTGAAAACAAATCTAGTCCGGAACCTTTAAAATAATATTTATTCAGTAATCGTACGTTAGTATTCTAGCACTCACCATCTATCCTTGAATTTTTATTCAAACACCTATCACGTGTTATCTTGCGACCTTCCAAATATCTTTTCTAGAATATGATGCACAAATAACAAGCTGCCTCGTTACTCCGATCATGGACACGGAGGTACATAGTGATAACGCCTCATTGTTCTTTTTGATGTGTTTTCACTCGTATGCAATGTGAGGGTGAATGGGTGAAAGTTAACATTAATCTATTTATACGCAAATTTTGCTTGTAGCTCCTAAAATGGAGTTACAATGATCCCATTCATACTTTCAGCGTTGAATTCGATTGACCACTACGAGTTTTCTGCTCTTAAAGCCTGCGCAAATGTAACTGATTCGATGTCCTATTGAACTTATTCCTGATGCGACAAAGCATAAATTTGTCATCGAATAAACAGGTGTCAATTATATTTAGGCTTATCTCTTGTAGGGGTTAAAATAATCAGCATAGAATATTTTTTCTCGTTCTCACCTTTCCAAAAGGCTTTCTAAAAATTTCCACCTGGAGATAAATTTTATAGCTTTTCTGTTTTCCTATTTATTGGGTCAAATAACTTTTATGGTACGGAAATTAAACTACCAGTACCAATGGGAATAATTATGATTCAAAATAAGCGCAAAAAGTCCTTGAGTTACTGGTAGGATTGAGCCATATTATATTACGGATTAATTTAATTTTTCATCCAATAGTATAAATATTCTGAATTGGATCAAGAATTTGTTCAAAGCATGAGATATTATGTTAAAAGTTTCCGCTTCTAGAAAATACGCTGATTTTACCCAACTAATATAATTTTAACCAGCATAGTGTTTTTAAATTTATTTATTAATCATTATATAACTGAATTGTGTAACTAAAATTTCAATTTTAAATTTTTTCATATATTAGTTCGAAACATACTTCAGACTTATTCACAGTGAACCTTTTTACTATAGGGTTTATGCGGCAAGTAGTATTACCGATAGTATCATTTGATTCTAAAGGATTATAATGTGGAAAATAACTAGTATGCTTCGGTGCCCAATGAGCAATCCCGGAATTTACGTTTCTTTTTTACCAGCCAATGAAGTTTGTCAGTTCAGCCTGACTTTATTTCTACAAAGATTGTGCTTGTGCCATTTCCGTATTTACTTTGGGAAAAAAGAACTATCTGCATATATTACCTCGTTTCTCTTCACCTCAATTTAAAAATTCTGATTTGTTCAAAACCTCTCATCGCTATGAGAAACTCATTTTATTATAATTACGTCAATTCTAGCTATGAAATTCCTGTTACTTCAATGAGGAAACTTTTGTGACCATGATGAATATTTTATTTATTCATCCATAGTACAATATAAGTTTTAAAACTTTAGTTTAATATATAATATTATGTGACAATAATTTGATGTCATCTTTTAGTCTTTTTCACATCATTTGTCCAGCTATATGATAAAAATGCTCAAGCTTATTGGTAATTCAGAACATCATTTCACTGGGAGTCATAGTTTTATGACTCTAATCCCGTTAAGCTGTGAAGTTTTAATCGCTTGTATTGAACACTATGAGATTTCCCATTTTGATTTGTGGACGTCACGTATCAAGCATTTAGCTTCGGCTGTCTTTCTTAGTTACTAGTTCGTGTTTTAATTCGGACCGAAATATAGCTAATGCTTTCGTGACCAAAATTTGAATTTCCCCCCATTATTCATACTTAGATGCATAAAATTATGTCTTAGATGACATGAATCTCGATTATGGTGTAGTTGGAATGACATATTTTTGGAAATCCTGGCCATATGTGTTTCTTTCTCGCCCTCGTCTGTCGGCTATTTCAGGATACTTCGTTAGTTGGAATGACATCTTTTTGGAAACCCTGGCTATATGAGTTTCTTTCTCACCTTCATCTGTTGGTTATTTCAGGATACTTGGTCTTCTTAAATAACTCCACTGCAGAATTTTAGGCCTGTAGAGAGATGGTATTTTCAAAGAATGCTATTGTATTGACCCCTGGGTTATTTTCTGTCCTGTTCCTATATCGCGCATCGGTAATTTAGCGCGTGTTCAGAGATTTCCAATATGTGGTATTGGGATACTCGGTACACTTTCACGTTTTTTTTTCTCTATTCGCTCTTAAACCCAGCGTTCCCTCAGGGATCCCATTTTCTTTTTCTTTCTGTGTACCGTGCCATGCATCAGTTTAGGATTAAAGGAGCACGACCACTCTTGGGAGAGATTGCTTTTTTTCCACTCGAGCATGGGGGCGCCGGCGAGGCAGGCGGTCATTGAGCCTCCCGCGGTGTAGTACGTAAAGAATGGGGAGAAGGGAAAAACTGTACGGGCAGGAGTGTCACGAGTAACGCTGAACCAACGCTGCGGTACCCGTCGGAATTCTGAGGCGGTATATGGTTCTAATTTTGCATTCCTAGAGATATTCTGCCCAAAATCTTCGACAAAGTCCTCCCTGATTCCGTAGGATTTTCAATCGAAATATCTTACCGTTCTTTGATTCGTAAAATTGCTTGTACTTACTAAAAATAACCAGAGGGGCATGGTAATTATTCAGTGTGACGTCTTGTAGAGGGACAAATATTGAGCTATTGCAATTAAATGACTATTTCATTGTAATAGGATTTCCTTTAAAAAGCAGGTGCTTAAAATGTTACAGTCACTCTTTATTTGCCACCTGTATCTAAAACTTAATCCAACTGGAATGCCAGGTCGTTAGTGTGCCGGGCTTGCTGGTTAAAATAGCTTGTTAGATTTCTATTTGGATTCTAATTCCTTTCTATCTTGTTTCTTTAGGTTACGTAGTATAGGGTAGTCTCAGCAGATGTAGATAACCTAGTTCAATTCCTACATTTAAACCACCATCGCATTTTAGTTTATACAGCAAAATCCCTCAAAAGCCTGCATTTTGTTGCTGCCTAGGAAAATGGAGAGTATAAAAAATAGGAATGGGGAAATGAGTAGGATGGAAAAAGGTGTCATCATCATTACCATGGGTCATCAATCCCGAGACTGGTTCGACACAGCTCCTCACTCGTTTCTCCTCTTCATATAATATAATCCATCTTTCATATCCTTCACAACTTATTCCATACATCTCACCCGAGGCCTTCTATGATATTCTTCCCCCTGACTTGTCTCTCAACGATAATCTTCATCAGGCCATTTTGTCCTAAGGTATGACCGAAGTTGTTGTCTTCTTTTAAAAATTTTCAGCCGACCTCTTTTCTTCCACTCTTCCTAGGAATTTCCGTAAGTTGATCCATTTTATCTTCGTTATTCTTCTTTGTACCACATTTCGAATGCTTATAGCTTTGAATTCTGTGCTGTTGTAACCGTCCATTATTTTCTGCCATGAAGAAGCGTGCTCCAGATAAATGTTGATATGAATTGTTAAATGATTTCATAAATTTGTATTTCGCGCCTTTTTTGTTGGGACATGAGTGGGAAAGTCATTGAACCTATAATTTTGACAGCGTATTTATTATATCCTGTGTCAATTCACGAGTTGGAGTTGTAGTCGAGATATAAGCATATCAACCTTCCTCTTTGTATCAGTTGAGGTTGCTTAGCAATTTAAGCCCGGGCTGCAAGCTTAAAGTCTCAAGAGGCTCCCATTCAAGTCTCTCCAATAGCTTGTGCATCGTTTACGTCAAGGATTTACATCTCCGGTTTAAAGGAGCACCTTCATGCCCTCCAATCCGCTTCAAGGGAGAATCACGTGCTGACGTTTTGGACGCGCGACGCTGTAGGATTCGCTCACGGTGCGTGCGTGCGCCGTGCACGCTTGTTTTTCCTCGAACCGCAAACAAATTGAGCCGAGTGGAATGAGCTTCCCGCCAACCCGCCCCGACTCCTTCTGCCTCCTTCCGTCTCTCCCTCTCTCCCCCTCTCATTTGGGATCAATTGAGCCCCGGATACCGCCTGGGATATTGAACTTCAAAAGGTTTTTTGGGGGGGGGGGGGAGGAGTGGAAAGGGGGTGGGAGGATCTGCTAAATTGATTGGTGTGACGGTAAGGGTAGCACGGATGTAATGTGTGTGTGTGTGTGTGTGCTCGCGCGAGTACGAGTGACGGGGGTGAAGAGGCGGGGTGAGAGGAGGGAGAGGGGTGTGGGGGATGGATTTGGACGGGGTGAGCCTGTTGAGGAAACGCCGGAGGACCGTGGCGTGGGAGGAGGAGTGGGAATTTGTATGCGACGCGGGAGATGAGGAGAGATTAAGATATACACAGTGGATGTTGCCGGTGGGTGCCGCGGGGAATAGTGCCACGCAATTCATTCCGTGGCTTTGTTTTGCTGCCCTTCCCCCCTTTGCCCCGTCGCGGTGGTTTTTTTTCAGCCAGGATGGATGACGGAATTCGCTACTACTTTCTCGACTAAGAATGAATGATTCACAGTAATAGGAAACATTCACCTTTGATGATGGAGCGACGAACCTGTTTTGAGGAAACTCCTTCGCAGTGCGATTCACCTTTCTTTTTTTCTGTGTGGAAAAGGTTATTCGGGTCTGAATTGACATTAAGTTGTGTACAGTTTTAAACCTCCTTATAAATTACTTAAATTTTATGAATATGGCCAATATTGTTGATAAATATATTATTTGATTACAGTAAGTAAATGATATGGTCGTTTTCAGAGGTATGTGTTCAATTCTTCTCAACTCCTGTTCAGATGCACAAGTAGTACTGATAGTGAATCAGATACGTGAATTTATTTTAGTATTTCCGTATTTGTTATTTCTTCAAATATTTCTTCACCGAGTCATTTTGCTGCTTTTGCTGACCTTTGTGGATTTTAAAAGGCTCAGTCTCGTGTTTTTGGAGCAGTGATGCTTTTTTTAGTCCCAGAAGATTACTGTAGTTGCATTCTCCTTGAAGCTTAACACATTGCAGAAATTTAAAAAGGCGATAAAACTTCAATTCAAAATGCGTTTAATCCCTATCCTTGGTGGAAATCTGTGGAATTTGTGCTGTTACGCAAACATAACTTTCTGACGAAACTCGCATCGTCGAGCTCGGACGTCATATCCAATTAATTCCACTCATAAATGCCCCGCATGAATCTCTAATACCTTTCGATGGACGTCCCGGAGGAAGGGGCCGTACACTTAATTTTTTTAGTAGACTCTGCACTGGGGATGGAATAAAAAGAGGGTGGGGAAGAGCAGCCGTTAGTTTTTTTATGACGTCGGAACGGTATGGGATAAGCAAGGGCAGTAATTGCTTCAGGTCGGGTGAAATCAAAATGCAGGGGGATGATTCGGGATGTAACTGGCGTGTGAGGCGGGAAAGAATCACGTGATCATAGAATTAAGGCGATGGGATGGTGACGCATTAGCATTTATCGGGCACGGACGGGTATTGACTTAACTGTTGCAAAGCTGAAAATTCGAAGAGAAGCATCGGGCATATTTACTCAAAACGGACTGTAGGTCAGTAATTATAGCAGCCGAGTGTATTCAATTAGCAATGAACTCTCATGTATTTAGCCAGTTTTTTATGACAGTAAGGTCACCGAGTGATCCGGTAAAATCCTCACAATTAGTTCATTGAATACTCACGTTGCTGACGTGAGTTGGGACTAATGCTTACGATTTTCATGATAATATTTCATTCGCGATATTAGGTTATATCTTACCTATTGCCTTCAGAATGGGAGAAATTGGGGCAATGCCTATGTCGCTTCATGACGTAACTACTGTGTCTCTACGAGGGAGTTTAGTAGTGAATGAGACGTCATCGAACTTTGAAGCATTACTTTGATGGGCTGAATAATTCTATCCCAAAAATTAAACCTTCTACTGCTCCATTTTGTTCTTGAAAACTCTCTTGTAAATTTAATCTTACATCTTCTATATATATAAAAATGAATGTGTGTGTGTGTGTGTGTGTGTGTTTGTGTGTATGTCCTTTATGCATTACTACACCATTCATCGGATCGCCATGAAACTTTGGGAAGTTGTTGAGTACATTCCCGAAAAGAGGACTACGGAATCGATATTTCAATATCGATACTTTATCGATATAATATCGCTAAAGTATCGATAAATTGATACATTATTGATACAAAATTGAGGTGAAATTATTTAGTTTTTTAAAAGGAATGCATCGTTGCAATATCGATACTGTATCGAATGTATATAATGTGTTTGTCCTTTATGCATTACTACACCATTCATCGGATCGCCATGGAACTTTGGAAAGTTATTGAGTACGCCCCGCGAAGGTTTCTACAAAATCGATAATTCAATGTCGATACTGTATCGATGTAATATCGATAAAATATGGATACATCGATACATTGTTGATACAAAATTGAGGTGAAATTATTTAGGTGTTTTTTATCAAAGTTTTATAAAGTATCATTACAATATCGATACTGTATCGATACAATATTGATAGCTTCATGCATTACCACAACATTCATCCAATTTCCATGAAGCTTTGGTTAGTTGTTTTGTTCACTCCATGAAGGTTTGTATGTACAATATCGAGAATACAATATCGACACTGGAGACGGGATGTGCATCCCATTGAACTTGCAATTCATTGAAACACGTGCAACATATTCAAATCATCCGGCATGGGACAAATATTTCAGAAATGCCAACTTATTGCTTGGGATGAATGCACAATGGTGCACAAAGCATCGCTCGAGGTTCTGGATCGATCATTGCAAGATTTCCGTTGAATCCTGAGACCATTTGAGAACGCATTAATATTGCTTGCACGATATTTCAGGCAAACATTACCTGTAATTCCCCGATTGACACTAGCGGATGAAATAAATGCTTGCCTGAAATATTCTACTTTGTGAAGACATGTAAAGACGTTAAAATTATATACAAATATGCGTGTCCAGCTGCAAAACAATCGATCAGCTGATATATATTGTATACCCATAAGAATTGTGAAATTAAACATACTATAAACGTGCCCTTTCCATTTAACCAGATTGAGCCACAGCAACGCGTGGCCGGGTCAGCTTGTATAAAAATAAAAATGAATATTTGTTTGTACGTCTTTCATACGCTTCAATACCATTCATCAGATTACAATGAAACTTTGGTGGGTTGGTGTGCGTGCACCCATAAAGGTTTTTGAATCACTAAATCCCACTTAAAGGCCCAGGTTCTATTCCGGGAGGCAACTTTGTGTTTGCATAGGTTGAAATTGAGTTTTCCAATTTATGAAAGTGCAAGACTTTTTTCTTCCGTTCAGATAAATAACTAAATTTTGATCTTTCTATATTTATCGGTCAATGATTTAAAATTTCTTATTCTATCAACCGATTTGCGCTTTGTAATAGACGTTTCTCTAAAATGTGTAATTTGTGTCGAAATTGATTGTTTATTTCGGTTCTTTTCCAAGGGTTGCTAAGGCAATTGCCATTGTTACCTCCAAATACAAACATCGATGAACAAATGTTAACATTTCATAAAATTATGTGAAATTTTAATTTTTCTCACTTACATTGAATTTCCATTTCAGCTAAACGTATGACACTTTCTATGAAAATTTAGTGTGTTATCGCGTCATCAGGTAATGCGGCTACATTATTGGATGGTGGGCGAACAGCTCATTCGTCACTCAAATTGCCATTCGAAATACACATTGCCGAGACACATACGTGTAATACATATTTCCAAAGGTTCTGGCATGGAGTAAGTACAGCAAACTTGCAAACTGATTGTTTGAGATGAATGCACAATGACACATAAGAAATCACTTGATGCGCTTGGTCTGACTCTTCAGGATTTACGAGCAAATGCGAATCTATTCGGTGGAGCTCTCATTTTATTAGCAGGTGACTTCCGACAGAGTCTACCAGTCATACCAAAATCAACATCAGCTGATGAACTCAACGCTTACCTCAAAGCATCGCATCTTTGGAGACGTGAAGAAACTCACGTTGACGACCAATGTGCGCGTAAATTTGCAGCGCAATGTGTCAACCATATTTTCAAAACAGCTTAATTGGACTTTGGTTATGGAAAAGTACCAGTTGATGCCGCCACATAATGTATTTCATTTCCATTGAACTTTTGTGTCATTGTTCCATCCATCGAACAATTAATTCAGAAAGTTTTTCCTCAAATTGTCAACAATTACAAGAATTACCAATGGCTTTGCGAACGTGATATTTTGGCAGCAAAAAACACCGACGTCAATTTAATGTAACACACAAAAAGTTGTTTTTCGTTTATTTTGTATGCGTAAATGTATCTGATTTTGATGTGTGTAAAAGAGGCAATGCAACGCATGCCGGGTACAGCTAGTATTAAATAATCTTGATCCATTTTTTTATAAAAGGTTGTGAGTCGTAGATGCCTGAATTTGCACTTTATACGTCTGAGACGTTTATGAGGGAACTTCTATGGTCGCAAGGTATGGGGTGAAGCATGGAAAAGGAACCTGAGAGAATGGACATGGGGTTTAGGCCTTTTTTTACTCTTTCCATTCCTTGCGAGAGGGAGGTATTGGGTGAAAGAAAAAGACTGGCAATTTTCCACAAGGATAAGGATTTTACTTGACCGGTTTCGGTGTACAACACCATCTTCAGGTCTGAAGATGGTGTTGTACACCGAAACCGGTCAAGTAAAATCCTTATTCTTGTGGAAAATTGCCAGTCTTTTTCTCTCGCTATGATATTCCACCAAATCAAGCCTGAAACAACTACCTTCATGGAGGTATTGGGTGCTGAACTTCATCACTACATCACTACCATAATTATGCGGTCCTAATTGTATGCTTTTGCATAAGTTGATAGGAAATCATTTTGTATTGGACTAATATCTATCAGCACCTAAATAATAAAATGATTATTTCCATTCCCTTATGACTGTTTCTCCAAATTAAGGGAAATGTCAGTCTTTCTCACCTTATGGTCTCATTTTTATTTGTAACAGGAGTTCATTAGCTTTAGGCATTCTATGTAATAATAATTTACTTTTGCCACGTCATTATGTATAACGTTTCGAATGGACCCCGTTTTTTACTTGAGTGATTAAAGGTGATGTGTGAAAATGGGAATCAAGGAACCATCGGGGATTGAAGTACGGAGGTGTTAGGAATAAGGATTTTAACATCTCGGAAGGGGGACAGGAGAAAATGTAGGGAACAGGTAGATGAGCAAAGGGATTTTAATGGATGAGGGGGTGGATACGAAACGAAAGGTAATCTCCCATGGGGCGGATTTCCTATTTCCCTGCTCTCCACCGGTTCTTGCCCTCCCCAAAGGTGAAAGAAGGAAGAGTGTGAAAGATAATTTTGAACGGTGCGGGAAAGTTGCCGTTGGCCCCTGCAAATACGAAATACCTGTCTTCCTGGAGGGGAGTGATAGATCTACGAAAGGGCGACAGGGAGTTGGAGTCCGGAGGAAGGCATGGCAAAGATGTGCGGAACAAGGCGAGGGACGTGGTATAGGTTGAAGAAAGCGGGGAGACAGCTTAGGGGATGGTGCGTTAAAAAAAATCCACATGCCATCGAGGGTTGAAAGGAGGACGCGAGGGAAGAGGAAATTGATTGGTGGGAACGAGGGTGAGAGTGGAAGGGGACGCAGGAATTCGTAGTGAGGAAGGAGAGAATGTTTTGTTCGAGCTGCGAAGGAATGGGGATGGAGAATCCACAAAAGTTTAGGGGAATCGGTAGCTTAGGAATGTTTTTGTATCGAGTTCCCATCAGCGCCTTCCCATGGCTAACTTCCTTTTTTCCCTCCTAGCTTCACTTCCCTTTGAAAGATTCTTTCTCTGCTCATCCGCGTTGCACCCATTTCCGTTTCAATTTTCCTCTTTCGAATTCTCACCTTCAGCTTCCACTTGCTCGGCCGTTGGGATGTGTTTCATTCCATCATTTGGCTTACGCTTAGAGGCTATCTCGGTTGATAAAATTATCCCTGTAAAAGACCTGAAATACGTTGCAATACCTCCATTTCTACTGTTATTCGCGAGCAATTTAACAAATGAATCGAATAACTATTTTTTAATAGAATTTAATGGAACTTTATTCCCTTGACATTCGTATTTGTTAAGGAAGGGAACGACATTTCGAAGAGACGTAATATTCTATAGACAGTGGGGATGATAATGTGACACTATGAGTATGACAATATCAAAATTCGAGCATCGTCTGCGATAATGGTGGCTATACTATTTGTTTTAACAATAAGCATATTTGATTTTTGGAATAAAAGTTTGTATGCATTTTTGAAGATTTGAATGTTTTTGAAATTTTGAAGATTTTGTATTGCATTTTTAATAGGGATAATAACGTGACTCTATGACCATGACAGTATCAAAATTGTAGCATCCTCTCCGATAATGGTGGTTATGCTATTTTTTTAAGAATAGACACAGCTGATTTTGGAAATAGATGTTTGTATTCTCCTTGATAACTATCAGCACATAAATTAGAAAAAATTCGCCATCATTGCATGAAAAACATTCTCCCAAATGAACATCCTAAGAATAAACATCATTTGACAAGGGGTCTCAAAATTGAGTTAATTAATTTAAAATGTCATTTATATTTTAATGAATTCTCTAAATCCAATTTGTTCTATAATTATTAATGTAGGTCTTATCAGTGGTAATACGAGTCTGAAAATATTTAGAGTAGAAAAGTAATTTCGTGTGAAATATTTACTCCATATCCAGAAAATTTCTTTGTTAAGGTACTTGCGAACTTAACATGCGTGAGAAATGTTTCCTAAAATGATAATATTATATCAGGTTCCTGTGACGAATCAGATGCTTGGTTAAACCCTAAATGAATTAAAAAAAAAACAAAATATTACGTGATTAATGTTTGAAAGGCAGATAGGGGGTATCGTCGATTCTGGAATATTATAAAACGTGCCTTTTCTAGTGCATGAGAAGTTAGGCCAACCTTACTGATGTATTTGGACAAGTAAGAAATACTATAGACATTCCCAGTGCTGAATTGTTTGAGCCTTTAAAGAATTGTATTTGAATAAAGTTCTTGTTTTATGCTTGCCTTGTGCCTCATTTTAGAGAGTTTGTCAACGGTATTCCATTGAAATCCTCGTCTTGCAGTCAAAGTCAACTACTATTTGTAGTGTTCACTCATGAGGCTTACTTGTGCTCTAATTGGCAACGTTACAAAAAAAAGCCATTCCCATCTGCCTCAGAATGGATTTTTTAATCACATGGGGCAAAAGCCGAGTCATATTCCTGTACATAACTGCTGGATGAGGGCATTTCTGATTCATAAAGTAAGGAAGAAGCCGATGATGGTCGCCGGGTACTTGATGTGTCATCATGATGCCAGTAGCGATCGCTATTCTGATTGTGATAACTTTAAATTATATTCCACCAGCTTTCGCTTGCGTACCGTGAACATTTCTTTCAAAACTACGTCGTTTCCTAAAAGAAATGTAAATATATGCTCCCAATTTGATCAATAGCGATATCTGCTCCGTATTTATGGTTAATAATATGCTGGACGAAGAGCCCAAGGTGGTAGGTCAGTTTTGCTATGTATTTGAAAATACCCTTAAAAAACCGTGAAAGGTCCGTAATAGGTATTTACAAAATACAGGAGTGGTCTAAGATTGGCTATTCAATGATAAAAACCCAACGGTTGGTCAAACCGTTCCAGGGTGTGCTGAGACAAGTACTGCTTTCACACCATAAGGACTAATACTTTAATCTTGGTGAGAGTTTTTTTTATTGGAATCTCGTCACTCTTTGAATTCATTTTTGAGGCAATCCAATTTTAGAACACTGTCCGTCGGATAACGCTTAAAGCTGTGGGTTCCCTGGCGTTTATCTTTGAGAGCAAGTCAATGAAGAAGCCGGTTTATTTTCCTCCCTTTCTCCTTTCTCTTCCAATCTCTTTGTAATGCCTCGCATTTCAATTTTAGCCATCTGAGGCCCAGCAGGAACTTGATACCTAATACGTAACTGAACTTTCTGAAACCTTTCTATGAACTTTGGAGAGTGATTGCAAATTTGAAAAAAACAAGTTGATGCTAAAATTCGTTTATAGAATCACTTCTAGTTTAAGGTTTTAATCTTGTTAGTAATTTTACGTCATTATTCTTGTGTATGTATTGCCACATCATAAGGGGGCAGTGAGATTCTGGCACAGAAATATTTGTTGCATCTTCGCATTATCCTGGTTCTCATTATTATTTTTTTTTAAATGAACAACGTTCAATTACTGTATTTCCCGATAGGGGTCGTAATTTAATTTCTTATGGTATATTTATATCTGATATTCATATGTCCCTTAGAATGGGATTCTGAGTTCCATTTAGGCCCTTTCTACGTGCTTGACAAGGAAGGAATGATCTATGCTGTTATTTATCCCCAGAGGGGTCAAGGTCAAATTTACTACCGTTCAATATAAATGTGATGTTGAAAACATTCATCTCTCCTTTCATTCTTGAACTCACAGTTTTCTCAGTTTTTTTTTTCATCGCTGTCTTCTTACGCCGTCCTCATTTTATGGGTCACGTCCCTCTCCCCTGGACGCGTAATGGGCTTCCCCTGGGGTTTTTATGGCACCCTCAGAGCAGTATGTGTCCCCTATCATTTTTACTGTTCTTAGAAAACACGGGAGAGAAGAAAATGACTAGGATACAGTTATTTAGGCACTCGCTTCTTTTTCTGTTAATTTATTTACGCTTTTTTTGGAATTATGCTTTTGCCTTGCGTCTCCGTCTTCCCCCATAACTTCTTCCTCTCTCTGTCTGGCGAGAATGGAAGCACGAAACCAGGACAGTCATCTGTAGTACGGGTGCAAGTATATTGCGTCCTTCTTTTCTCGTTTCTCACAACGTCTCAACTGGGATTCACGGGACTGAAATGCATGCCGTCACCAGTTTCTTGTCTCTTTTGTTACCAGGGCACTATTAAAAAGAGAGAAAGAGGTTTCCCCTCCTCTTATACCTTAACCCCATTTTCCCAGAAGCCTTAAGGGCGTAAAAAAGTTTCTTCCCGAAGATGGATGTGGAGAAAAAAACGGGAGAAACGCATGGAACAGAAACCCGCCCCTCCGATTTTTCCTTTCCCTTCTAGATCTCACTTAGTTTGATAGGGCACTCCTATGGCACCAAAGCTTTCTCAGAATCGCTTCCAAATCCTTCGGCGGCCTTCCCTTTCCTCTTTCTCGTATTTTGAGTGTGCGGGTAGCTTCATTGCTAGTGGCCCCTTTCAATTATTCCATTTGGATAGTTAGTTCCCATTTTTTTATTGTCACGATCGAAAGTTTATAACCTATGGAGTACGTGTTTTAGGCCGTTCGATTTTAAAATGAAGTTAAGTATTTTTCATAATTAATTGAAAAGTGAAAATAATCAACGTCGCGAAAACGCGACAATTAACTATCGCTTACCAGTAAGTCAAGGGTGATACTCTTTCCTCTACCTGCCACTAGGTAGAGCTGCGGACGCAGACGGTGCACTCCGTTAAAGTTTATTAACTGGTATCGGAGGTATATTATTCAGTTAATTTATTATGATTAATTTGTATTTATTTATTTAAAATAGTTTATGCAGTTGATTGATTTAAAACATTTGGTATTTATTTTACTAAGCATACCGTGAAGTTGGTCCATAGTCGCGCGAACTTCACCCCATGGTCCGCAGTAGCAGAGAACTCCACGAGCATGATGCCTTGGAGCCTATAAAACGACTATTAATACCATGTTTAACGGAGGAGACTTGCAAACTTTGATAGTTATCATAGGCTATTATAAGTACATATTCACTAGAGTTGAGGGGCTCTGAAATACAGGAGATGTTTACTAGAGCTGAGGGGCTCTGAAATTCAGGAGCTGAATATTTTCTATTCCTCGCAACTATACTATGTACCTGTTACGTCGGCGACAAGGCAGCGCATCTCGCCATTTCTGAGCTTTTTCTGATGGTCTTAAAATTACCATTATATTCTCTAGTAAACTGGGAATGCTCAATCCAAAATTTTTGCGTAAAATGAACAGTTTTATGGTTGGGGATGAATCGCACTTGATGAATTCTGTTTTCTTTGATGGAGGAAACTACCCTATTGTCTCTCTTATCTCTTTGTCATATTGCTTTCTAATGTCGTTTATATTTACAATTTCGATTCTTTTCTTAGTGTCAAAACGTCATTCCACATAGCGCAGAGCCACCTGTTTTAAACGTTTCCCCCTCTTTGTCTTTCTATTAGATAACCTTTCTTTTCCTCTCCCGATTCTTTTTTACTTCCTAATAATTAACTTTTTCCATACATAATATTTGTTTTGGATTTTTCTCTTATCTTTTGCTCTCTAATTCTCCGTGACCTCTTACTTTTTCCTCTACCATAACCATTTCGTTCTATTCCCATCTAACTTTTATCTTCTTACGATGTTATTCCTTGTCTGCACTGTCCCTTTCCTGTAGTTTATGCCATGGTGAGTGTGGCTGTAAAGCTTTCCATTCGTTCTATTTTCTACTGTGCCATTCTCTTACGATTAAAGCCGGCATGCTGCGAGACAGCGGGGATTTGTTACTAAGCTCCCGAAGGTTTGTGAGGGGACTGTGGGCATGGCCATTGGTGATTTTAGTTAGACTGAGCGGGAACAGCAACGGCTAGTAAAGGAACGTTTGACCTGTGGGAAATCCTGGATAGGGTGGCGAACGTTGCATAAATGAGTCGAGAGCATTATGTACATTAGTGATCATAATGACTGCTGTATGGAAGGAGGAATAGCATTCAGCCCCATGCTTATAGAAAACATTTAGAAATAGTAAGGGGACATTTGCGATTGGAAAAACAAATTATTTTGAACGGAGAGAGTGAAATATTGATGAAATGATGGTAAAGCAATGATCATATTTTCTGAACATTCTTACTGCCAACATAAAAACACACATGTATTTGTGCACGTGTGTATTTGAATAAATTTCTCCATGATGCCCTGGTCAATACAGTACTTGTTTTATTGCTCTGCAATTGGAATCTTTAATTGGACTCAATTGAAATTATTACTATGTATTTACAAAGAAACATTTTTTATTCCAGAAAGAAATTCATTAGTTCTCAGAAAAGGAGCGATCTGGAATTAGGAAGATGCGGAGGAACCATTCGCTTTGGCCAGACGTGTTACATTTAAAGGTAAGGCTTGGAACTTTTATCTATGTTTCACAGTTTAATGTAGCTGGTTAGAGTATATCTGCTAAGGAGTGGTCAAAGAAAATATCAAATCTATCATTATCAATATATAGCAATAAAGCTGGTCACAGGCGTGACGAAAGTATAAAAGCACATAAAAAAGACAAAAATATTTTCCCGATATTTCGGTGGCCACTACCACCTTTCTCGAAGGAGAGGAGAGAACTGACAGAGGGGGCAAGGCAGGTCGAGGAAACAAGTGAAGGGTGGAAGTAAGGGAAAGGAGGGGAAGGAAGAGGGGGAAGGGAAAGGGTATGAGAAAAAGTATGAGAAGATGAAAGAAAGAAAGAAAGACAGACGGCTCCTTTAATGAGCCCTGTTAATTCCCGGTTTGCGGAAAGCATGGAAGAGCCAAATTAGAGAATGCTCCAAAATTTTAAGTTGAAGGGGAGACGCTGAAGGTGGGAGGGAGGCCATTATGCCCACCTTGAAACAATTGTTGAAGTTGGAATCGTGGGAGGAGGCATGTATGGCTACTGGGAGAGAATAAGAGTGGGAGGAGGGATTATTGCAGGAAGAGCGGTGACCATTCATGCGGATGCATAGCGGGGTGGTGGAGAGGCCGATGTAGAAAGTGGGGCAGAATTGGCAGAGTAGAAGGTAAACAGTATTTGCAGTGGTGCAGGAAAGTGAAGGCATGGAGGAAAGTGGAAAAGAGAGGAATTGTTTAGGGAGAGGCTCGGTGAATAGGATAGGACAGGTTTTGCATCTAGCGCGATTGCAGGGGTAAGGGGGTGTGTTTGGAAGAAGATGGGATTTGGACAGAGGTCTGGTGGTTCTCAGAATACCCGAGAGGTTGGGGGGACGTTTGAAGGTAAGGGATGGGTATTTAGGGAAAATATTGGTGCTGATAAGGTTATCAGACAGGATAGGGAATAGGTCTTTGAGGATGTGTTTTAGGGACTGAATACCAGGGAAGTAGGTTGTGCACAAGGAGACGTTGTCTTTGGTTTTGCGAGGAGGGGCTATGGGGGAGTAAGGTTTAAGGTTAATTAATTTTTAAATTATTTAAGCAAAGACGAGCAGATTCACGTGGTGTGAAAACTTCTAGAGAAACAGTTTATGTGATGATTGTAATGGTATATCACAACATCCATTTCCGTGGTGACATTCGAACCCACTGCCCTTAGGTTGCCAGGCCGGAACGCTTCAGATCTGGCTAACATAACAAACTCGCCCTAAGCTTAAGCTAACTAGAGATTAAATGCGTTACGATATCCATCAGTTAGCATTGACAAAAAAACCTGGAAGAGGCCTAGGCATAGATAAATTAGCCTCTGAGCTTACCTTACTTGTTTATTCAAAGATTTTTAATTCATGAAAAATGCCTTGGGAATCTTAGAATTTGAGTCATTTTTACACCACCAGTATTATTGGTGGCATTAAAAAATGATTCGACCAGGTGCTAAAAAAATCTTATAATAATAATGGCCAGAATCAGACTTGAAGTGAAAAAACAGAAGGATGTCGCAGATGTGAGAGGAGACATGTACATTGTACATTCATTTTGCTCACAAGGAAGGAGATTCTATTTGATTACCATTAGATCACGTATGGAGGAAAAAATGCACACTGTTGACCCATCATTCTACAATGGCCGAAGGAAAAGGAAAAGAAGTTTGGGCGTGGTTCCAGTTTCCCTTCGTATTCGCTAGAGGAGGAAATCTTTTTCACCCCTGTTTCCTGAGTTTTATTTTATTCGTCCCCGTATGCTACACCGTCATCCACTGCGAAGGAAGAGAAACAACTGGGGTGCAGGTCTCCGCTTTCGGGGGTTGGGAAAGGAAATAAGATGGTCAAAATAGTCGGTCAAGACATAGTGACCCCATTTCGTGCTTTTACTTTTGCTTCTACGTTATTTCATACTAGATATCCTTCGGTTCCTTATTTTTGCTGATATTATTCTTTGATACCTGCTTTGACACGGCTTTGAAAATATCATAAATACGTTTTTATTGTGTATACAGGAAAGACGCTACAACAGGGTGTAGATGGAGCTTCTTGTAAATGACCTATGCGTCAAACCTAGAAAAATTTCGAAAAATAGCCTGCCAGTGTTGGATAAATAGAGTGAAGGATTCAAGAGAGCCAGGGAAGGGGTTGGTGAGAGGGAGGAGGGAAAATAGTGCTAGTAGTAGATGACCTTTCTGACGTTGTGGGGGAATGAGGAATGGAAGTACAAAGGATGTGTTGCTGGGCGGAGAAAATAGGGTAAGGGTGTGTGGCGAGGTGAAAGGTTATTTTCTGTTATCTTCTTCGATAGAAGAAAAAGTTAGGGTGGTTTTATTATCGTGTCTCATGGGTTCCTTTCTGAGGCATAGGGTGAGGAAGAATAAACGATTTGGAAGTTTTGTCTTCTCCTACTCCTCCTTCAGGAGAAGTGTGGAGGTGAAGAAGACCTTTACGGTAGCGGGGAAGGGGGGAGGGAGGGTAACGGAGCCTTAAACCGGGTCTGCCACTTACGAGGTCGGAAGTTTTTCTTCTGCTGAAATAGATTGATTTAAGAGTCCAGGTTTATTGTCGTACATACTCATTTTTTTGGACTATGTTCAGCCTTCTGTTTTGTTTTAGATTTTGCTTGAATCTTTTAACTCACGGTCTTCTTAAAGTCTTCGTGACCAGCAATATTTTTCAGCGCTTTTTTCGACGCCTATTTACGCCTTTTATCATTTATGAGGACGAAGTTTTCTTTACCGTAACTCATTGTCATGCCCTATAGGAATATACATTTATACACTTTATATGTGAAGCAGAGATTTACGAACCAGGTGAAGGACTGCAAAAGCTACCCTGGGGCAGACATCGACAGTGACCATAATTTAGTGATGATGAAGTGCCATCTAAATTTCAATAAATTGAAGAAGACTGTGAAGAACACATGGCAAGTAAAAAGACTGAAGGAGGCTGAACAACACCAGGCATTACAAAAAGGAGTGGAAAAATACATATGAGAAGACCTGAATGAGAAATCAGAGGAAGAGCGTTGGGAAAATATTAAATGTAGACAGGAGGAGGCCGCTAAGGAAGCTCTTAGAAGAAGAAAAGTTGCCAAGAAGAAGCCATGGATCACGGAAGAAGTCTTAGACCTGATTGAAGAAAGAAGAAATTACAAGAATACGAAAACTGAAAAAGGGCAGTTTTGGTACAAAAGACTAAAGAACGAAATAAATCGCAAAGCCAGGAAAGCTAGAGAAATATGGATGAAAAACCTATGCGAAGATGTACAAAACCATCTTGCACTTGAAAAGGTGGAAACTGCCTATAGGATAGTGAGGAACCACTTTAAAGAACGGAGCGCAAGATGCAATGCCATAAGGGACAAGAATGGAGAACTTTTGATTATAAATGAAGACAAAGTGAAGGGATGGAAAGAATATCTGGAAGAGTTGTACAACGGAAACAATCTTAGCACAAAAGTGATCAAAGAGGAAAGAGAAGTCGAAGTGGATGATATGGGAGCATTAGGGTGCCTCGTTTTGCCACTTTTTTCTAGGATCGGATCGTAATACCCGGCGAAAGTTGCGTACCCATATGGGTATTACAAATATGATTTTTTTTCCAAATCGGTTAATATCTTCTGTTCGCATTTTTGCTTTAAAATTTCGAAATTTTCCACGAAAAATGTTAAAATTGTAAATAAATTAAATTTGGTTTGAGCGAGCACTCTTTTCTTTTCAATGAAGTGTAACTTAGTACTTTAATTGATATTTTAGACCAAATACGTCAACTATATTGCTCTTAATTATCGAGAAAATGACCTGTTATCGTGTCCCCGAAAGAACTTTTTTTGGGTAGGCAACCCGAGACACACCACCTCTTTTTACTCTATGCATGCAATAAATGACGCGAAAAAGAGATTTTTTCAGTCAAAAACGTGGAAATCATGTCTGAAATTGTGAAGAGTAGTCACAATGATGGAAAAGACGCTATTTTATGCCATCGCCGACTATACTTACTTTATTTTCGGGTAAGAAGATATCACTGAGAATGTAAACTATCATTCGGGATTCAATATGCCGATTATATGTCCCTCGAGAGTCAAATATGCCTCCTCTGCGGTCGGAAAAGGGGTTTATTTTAGTATGATCAAGCAAAGGTGCAGCTCCTCGCTCACCTAGCTAGCGACGCTGGCCAAGCGACCCAGAGCCCACCACGTGGAGGTGGCTAAACCTTGGGCTCCTCCGCCTCCTCTATCCAACCTACCAACCATAGTAATGCAGAACAGTTTATCTAATCTGAATCGTCCGGAAATATTGTCAAAAATTGAGATTTCGATTGAAATTTTGGAAGAACTTGCAGTGAAACTAAAGTGGATCTGATAACGCCATCCCTGGCGTCACTGCCGCATACACGGGAGGCTGCTTCGGTGACTAATTTCAATGCCCGTTCCACTGCCACCGTGTGGCAAGGATATACGGTGAATGACCATTCTGGCGAAGTATTTTCAGGAAGAGACGTTTTCAGGAAGAGACGGAAGAAGGATTTTCAACGAGTTCATTTGATAGAGTCGTCACAACTGGTGGCACGGTAATAGACGGTAATAGATAAAATCGGTGCTTTCCCAATGAATCATTTCTCCGTAATCCATGGCTTCAAAATTCAAATGGGGAACAATGTTGTATCCAATGATTTAAATTATCTGCTTCGTCTTCTCTAGCACTAAGAATTTTATTTAGTGCCTCCTGACGGATAGTAAGTCGACGATCAGTCATCATTGCAAGAAGAATATTTTCTGGGAGTGCGGAGAACGCATTTGTTTGGACGGATGAATAAACTACTGTTTGGTATTTCCTTGACAAGTATCTACATCTACGAATGTTATCAAAGACGTGACGAGCACCATCGGCGATGGTAGAATGTGTCCTGATCCTGCATTGCATCACTACATAGACTTTTAGTATGAATTTAACTATTTCGATGAATTTCTTGGTAGGTTTCTTAGTCCAAATATATCACCTAAGAATTCTGTCAACTGTGGTCAACAAACGGGCTTTATTTAGTTTTCCAGGCATCATAGTGGCTAGCCCTTCCGGACATGTTCCAAAAGCAATGGCTTGGGATATCTTAAGTAGTATTTCAGGTCTTTATTAAGGTTTGAGATTTCATCTTGGCTGTGGTTTGGCAAGTCATAATTTATGGTATGAAATGACACCACTGGGAGCTTTTCACATTCTGGCAGTTTTGAACCTATGCCACCTGTGTATGAATACGGGCTTGAACAAGCGCCGTCAATGTGGATGAAGAGAGCTCGGAACGGCAACTTCATGAAATACAAAAGGCAAATAGCCCATTGCTTAGGTTTTCCCGACATTTCTTCTAATTTTCTAAGGACGCCGCCCTTCCACCCCGTATTGATGTTCATCCCGTCACAGCCAAGAACATCAATCTCATCGAATCCACCACTGAGTTGACTGATGGTGAACTCCTGCCTGACAAAAGACAAAAGACAAAAACAGCCTGTGGGTGTTTTTGTCTTGTCAAGATGGCCATCAAAGTACAGGCTTTTGATCGGATCATCATCCGTAGAACAGCGCTTCAAATATCGAGAAATTTTAAGTTTAGCACGCCGAATTTTGTTCTTGTCTGAAACCAATACAGATTTTATATCACTAGATTGCTCTTGAGATATAATTCTAGCTTTTAAAGCTGCGTGAAGCGCAGTGGATGTGATGTGTGTAGCAGCCCTTCCACTTACGCAGTATCTCTGAGAAATCATGGCAGTCTCAGTTAAGTTTAATTTGACTTTGGACTTTCTTTCTCTTGGTTTGGTGAATGCCACATCCTTAGCGCAACATTCCTCACGATTTTCCTCATCAACTTGAGTATCTTCAAAGTTTGGACTGTCATTCAAAAACTACAATGGAAAAATTGTTGATTCAGATGGTTCAAGTTTAAGCTACTTATTTATATGATTACGTTCACCCCTTTCTCGCATTTTTTTTGGCACAGGTAAGTCAATAGATCCAATTCGGCCAATTCTTGGACCTCTCTGATCCACAAGAAACTGGTTCTCTAGAATAGGAACCTTTTTTTTCCTTGAGACAGACACATTTGGGATAGTTGGCACATTTGCAGAAGGCTATATCAAATAGTTTCGTTGCCTCCTCAGTAAAAGACTTCAACAAGTCATCCTTTGTTTTTTGAACTACCGTTTAACTCCTCAGGATTTTATTTATCCTAATGTATTCATCATGGCATCGTGAGATGAGTTGAATTTCTCTGGTTCGCGTAACTGCTAGAATAGACTTTTTTCCGAATGGCACATTCCATGACTGAAACTTGTCGGGCAATGGAAGAAAATGGTGACTCCTTGTTACTCCGTGACTCTATTCATATTTGCCGCCGAACTTCTTGACAGCAAAATAGAACATCCTTCTTTGTCGGGAGTTTAGTTTCATCAAAATCCTTGGGGTTTTCATTAAAAATCGGGCAAACGTTTGCACCACTAAGAACGAACTTCGAAAGAGACATGATGCAGACTGAATGTACATCTGCGCAAAACCAGAGCACACAGGACGGATATGCAGTAAAATATTTGGAAATAAAGAGATGGGCGAGTCAAATATCACTTGTGACTACATCTACACGATACCCTGCAAGTCACCGATAGGGGCAGGGGAGGAGAGAAGCACACCAGAACATCCACTAAAACAGGCACACCAAAGAAGCGAAATGAGTTGCAAGCGAACTGTAGTGATAAATGTGAATGGGTAAATCAAGAACTTCAATCGTTCAGCTCGTCTCACAATGCAAGGCTGACTGAGAAAAATTGTGGAGGGGCGATACCTGCTGCATGCAGGTGGATGATTAAGGGATCGGTAAACGTTAACTGCAATATTGTTGTGAGCTGAAGACATTGCATGTTCCGCTACTGTTACGACCCACCAGGCGAAGTAAAAGACGAGAATGGAAAGAGCTACAAAATTATTACACTAAATTGACCATTTTTGCTGCCCTCGAGGAGACACTGTATGGCATAATTGGGGAACCTCCTATCATTGTGACTACTCTTGACAATTTCAGACATGATTTCCACGTTTTTGACTGAAAAAATCTCTTTTTCACGTCATTTATTGCATGCATAGAGTAAAAAGAGGTGGTGTGTCTCGGGTTGCCTACCCAAAAAAAGTTCTTTCGGGGACACGATAACAGGTCATTTTCTCGATAATTAAGAGCAATATAGTTGACGTATTTGATCTAAAATATCAATTAAAGTACTAAGTTACACTTCATTGAAAAGAAAAGAGTGCTCGCTCAAACCAAATTTAATTTATTTACAATTTTAACATTTTTCGTGGAAAATTTCGAAATTTTAAAGCAAAAATGCGAACAGAAGATATTAACCGATTTGGAAAAAAAATCATATTTGTAATACCCATATGGGTACGCAACTTTCGCCGGGTATTACGATCCGATCCTAGAAAAAAGTGGCAAAACGAGGCACCCTAGGGAGCATCAATATGAAGATCGGAATTTGACGCAGCAGTAAAGGCCTTCGCAAGAATAAGGCTTCTGGAATTGATGTTATTCCTGCAGAACTAATTTAAAATGCAGGAGAGAAGACAATAACCCATCTGTATAAAACAATGTGACATGTACTCAACAGGAGAAATACCCAGGGACTTCGAGAAAAACATCATCATTCCTATTCCCAAAAAGAAGAGAGCGGAGAAATGCGAAAATTTTAGGACTATAAGCCTGACGAAACATGCATAGAAGATATTGACAAGGATCATCTACAAAAGAATAGAACGAAAAGCTGAGGAGTTTCTGGATGAAGATCAATTCGGATTCAGGAAAAGCAAGGGAACCAGAGAATCAATATTGGTCTATAGGCTGCTCATAGATATGAGAATGGAGAAGGAAAAATCGACGTTCATTGAATTCGTGGATGTAGAGAAGGCTTTTAAGAAAGTGGATTAGAATTCAATGCTTGGAATTTTTAAAGGAATTGGAGTGTCGTACAATGACAGAAGAATTATCCACAGTCTGTATAAAAAACAAGTAGCTGTGATTAAATTTGTACTCAGCTGTGAAGAGGCAAGAATAAAGAAAGTGAGACAAGGCTGTGCACTGTCTCCGGTAATTTTAATGTTTAGATCAAGAAAGCTATCAATGAAATCAAGGAAAAGTTTCCTGGAGTGAATATCCACGGAGAAAAAAGTTAGCATACTGCGATTCGCTGATGACATAGCACTCGCAGCAGAGGCAGAGAAGGATCTGAATAACACTCTAATAACCATGGAAAGGACAATGGCCAGATATCATCTAAAGATCAGCAAGAAGGAAACTACGATATTGGTGTGCAGCAAGAAAGAAGAGGCCAAAACCAACGTTAAACTAGGAAAACAAAAACTGGATGAGGTGAAAGAGTTCTGTTACCTTGGAAGCCGAGTAACCAACGATGGACGAAGCAAGAAAGAAATAGTCAGCAGAATAGCCCAGGCTCATTCATTCAACAATTCATCAGGACATATATATGGACCACGTTTCTTTACGGCAGTTAGGCATGGACAATGACAGCAGCGGAAAAGAAAAGGGTGGAAGCATTCGAAATGTGGTGCTACAGAAGAATGATTAAGATTAAATGAATCGACCGAGTAAGTAACGAGGAAGTCCTATATAGAGTGGGAGACATGAGAAGTCTTCTGAATACCCTAAGAAGAGGACGGAACAACTTTATCGGCCACATCATGAGACATGATGGCCTGATGAAGACAATCGTCGAGGGACAAGTAGAAGGGAAGAATGGCAAAGGAAGGCCTCGTGCGAGATATATGGAACAAGCGATGAGGGATGTAAATAAGAAGAAATACGTAAATATGAAGAGATTAGCCGATGGAAGAACTCAGTGGAGAGCTGCGTCAAACCAATCCTAGGATTGATGACCAATGATGATGACACTTTATATATAGTAATATGCGCTTTATGGATTGGAAATCAAAATTTAATCACTTTCCCTTTTCATCGTTAATTATTTTTGATTTTTACATCAGCAGAAATGTCGAGGATTAGAAATTATTTCAAATAGTTTCAAAACTCTGGAAGGTGTTGAATAAAAGAGAAAAATTATGTTGAATTAATGATTTATTTATGATGCTTGGAAGCTATTTGTTTGTCGCAAGTATGAAAGGAAATATTTATTTTATTCATGATTCATCGAAGAGAAAAGGTAATGACGTGATGTAATTTTTAGTTGGCGGGAATATTGAAGCATAAAATGTCATCATATCTTTTTAAAAGTATGTTTTCCCACTTTGATTCCGGAGAATTGCGAACATTTATTAGCCTTGAACCAAGAGTTTTTAATAGCCATTTGAAACATTCTTAGCATAGATATTAGTATAAACCAGGATCAATTCGAGTCATAAATCTTCTTATTTGCTGATGATGCTGTGGATTAAGGAGGGGCTGAAAGTGAAACGCAAATTTATAAAATTTAATGCAAAAGTTTATCAATGGAAAGGTTTTCAGTAACTCAGGTTAACTCCCAGAGACAAGATCTGGAACCCAATTCAACATTGATATTTGTCCTCTCTCTCTAGTGCTTGATGACTGAGAAGGAACAAGGAATGAGATTTCCATCTTTCAGGTGAATGGAAATTGTCTTCGAAATATTAACTCTGCTCTCCCTTTTAATAATGCTGCTGGTGACCGAGGAGTGGACTTTAAATATTTTATCTCTTCCCTCTGACTGACTCGCAATTAATATTTCAGAGTTTCACCCGAGTTAGTGATTTTAATCTTTTAACACAATAAAACTTTTAGCCTCTGATACCCAATTCACTCTATTTATCTTTTCTTTATGCTCCCATATTAGGATCCATATAGTCTTAGGCGGTTCATTAAAACTGACGAATAAACTTTACGAAATATGTGGAAATGCTTGTGGATCTTCATAGGGTGTGTTAAAATTCACTACCGTATGTTTTGGATTTCATCTTATTCCTTATTTTGAGAAAAGTAACCCCAATATCCTAAAATCAAGGTGAATACACTTCTGTTTTATGTAAAATGCATTATCCTGTTAAGTACATGTAAAATTTATCGACTACAAATAGCTTGGTGTTGTGCCAGTAATTGTCTTTATATATTTTCTAGAGTTCTTTAGAAGTAATAGCACAGATGTGGTCCAACACAATCGTTTTACCTATATTTTTACTCCTTTTATTACCTTGAAAGGAAATTAATCTTTTCTTCACCTACGCTGTGTAAATATTCATTTTCTACGTCATAATTGCAAATTTCATAATGGGAATATATATCGTCACACCAGCGCGCGTTTTGATTTAGAGTGTAGTCACAGAGATCACTCCTCATCCTCATAAGTATTAATCTCCTTTTTCATTCACACGGACTTAATTGTTATTTATTCTACAAAAGGGGGTAGAATGCTCAGAAAACGTACGCCTTAGTTGTTGAAACCTAGCTTGCATGTTTTTATGCAATGTCTCCATGCTTTTGTTTAATCTGTCATTTTGAGCAGGGCCTGAAAATCGGTGAGGGTTGCATTGAAACACTTGATTTTGAGTACGGGTATGGGATACGATTCGTCGTATTTAATGGTACTACAAAGTTAGGTAAGCCATTCCGGTGAATGAAAACGAGACCGGTCTGCGCATGACGTAATCTGGGAGTCATACGGTGGAGCCGCTTTAAAATCTAGCGTGAAATCCCCGCGCGCAACTGACCCATAAAACACCCATATTTGTGGTAGGGATATCGTATAACAATGAAAATTATCATATATTTGTTCTTTTTTCCACACTGACCTTTCTAATCAACATTTTGTACGACTTTCCTGAGTTTGTTTAATCGTTTTATGATGTTTAGAGAATGACCTTATAATCAGCTGTGTGACAAGAGGTAGCCGTTGAACATGGCTATTATTGAAAGGAAGAAGATAAAAAGCATTCTTCGTCGCAATTATATCAACCATGAACAATTTGACAACCATTAAAATCTTTATAAATGAGCTTTTCTTAGAGTAATTTAAGTTTAAGTACATGGTGTACTAGATGAAATAGACTATTCAAACACTACAACATAGCAAAAATGAGCGACCTTCAGCAACATAGCGACAGTATTTTGGATTAATGGAATAAATATCCTGAGGATAGTTTTCAATCACTTTTTTTATAGTAGTTACCGTGAAGGCAGTACAGTTATAAAAATTCGAGTTCAATTTATAGAAATGTAAATAACAAAAAAAACTCCGACTCTATTTAACTTTAAGTAATTTCTATTTCCGTAGAAAATTAATTTTTTTCATAAAATTGAATAAATGATTAATGTGTTCGAATAAAGCAGCATGTATTGTAGAATGACTTATAATTCTAACTCCCCATTTAATTATATAATTTCTAGCCTTGATTCAACTATGGCAAAACCTACTGTACTAATAGATCAGCATAACCAATCATCTGCCTATATTACTAGTGTTTAGAATTAGCCTCTGCAATTCGAGAAAAGATGAATATGTTCATATTCACATGAAACAAAAGAAACGTATTACCTTGAAATCATGCTTGAATCATAATATTTATTATTCATAAACATACTTTCTTCATTGAATTACGTTTGATGTTTCCATCGCAATAATCTGTAATATAAGAGATTCTCAGGCGTTCCTCCTTTTTCGTGGACAACCATCATTGGGGAGACTTTCTTGATCATACATCTACATAATACCCTGCAAGCCACCATAAAATTGTGTGTGGCAGGGGCGAATTCTCATCAAACATGCACTACATATCATGGATTAAAAAGGATTAGTAATAATATACTGTCTAAACTTCACTATTTATAAAAGATAAAAATAGTCTAGCAAGCATGCATAAAACATGCTGCTAATTGGGTTACCTTCAAGCCCTTATACCAATGTGCAGCTACATATGTTATACATTGATACACTTTATTGGACATATTTACAGCTATGCATATCCCTAATTGTACTAGGAATAAGGACATTTGAGTCTGTCAGATCGGCAATCAAAATCTCTAATTTTGTGATTATGGTCCAGTGTACCATGGTAAGTTGGGATTCGCAAAATATTTTTTATGTCATCACTGAAAATATTATCTTGGAATGTATTTGAGAGATTAAGTCTAAATTTCAACATGCGATCTTACAATAATTCCCATTTTAATTCATGCAATAGACTGGTTACGCTAATATAGTTATCGTACCGTCCCTTTACAAATCTTGCCGATCTTCGCTGCGCATAATTTCCAGACATAATTGAATCTGAAGTCATTCCCAATGCTGACAACTGAAGGACATAGTATTTCTGCTTAAATACACCATATCATAATAATCAGATTAACTTCTTCATAAATATGTTTTAAATGGTGCTACAATTGTTTAATCCAGGAAAAAGTTTGCGGTGGTTAAAAAAATTGTTGCTGGCTCGAAATGGTCACAACTGTTTTAGTAATTTTTAAAAGTTTAAACTTTAAATAGTTTTTTACGCACCACCTTGAACATTAATGTTAGTTATTTAAGTTACTCACGTAATATACTTATGTGAGTAAAGCAAGAGAATATTTTATTTCACAACATGTTCATGCATGCATGAATCGTTAGACACGTGTGACTGTACTTCAACCGATCAGCAGATCATGGTGCGAATGAACTTCAAGTTATGATCTTATATTTGGATTCAACCTCAAACATGAGCTACGCAATAAATGGATGCATTAAAATATCTCATGACTTGACGTATTCCCTTAATTGATACAATAGTTACAATGGATTATGTGGTAAATGGGACCCATACGAAATAGGTCTAAATAATGAACTTGAACGTATGAAGCAAATATCGGTAAAATTTGTAAAGAGACGGTACGATAACTATATTGGCGTAACCAGTCTATTGCATGAATTAAAATGGGAATCATTTTCAGATCGCAGGATGAAATTTGGACTGGTTGTCTTAAAAAAATTGCAAGATAAAATTGTTACTGATAACGTTAAAAATCATTTGCGACCCCCAAGTTATTATTAAAGACTGGACCATAATCACAAAATTAGAGAAATTGATTTCCAAACTGACAGATTCGAATGTCCTTTTTTCCTCAAACAATTAGGGATATGCATAGCGATACATATGTCCAATACGAGTGTGTCAATGTATAACATAGGTAGCTGCATGCTGGTATAAGGACTTGACGGTAACCCAACTAACAGCATGTTTTTGCATGCTTGCTTTGCTATTTTTATCTTTTTTAAATAGTGAATTTGGTGTAAGGAAGCATGTTGGTGTAAGGAATTCAAGCTACCCCAACTAACAGCATTATATTGTATGCTTGCGTAGCCATTTATATCTTTTTTAAATAGTGAAGTTTAGACTAATATATTATTACTAATCCTTTCTTCATGCATGATATGTAGTGCATGTATGTTGAGATATCACCCCCAGCTACACACCTTTATGGTGGCTTGCAGGGTATTATGTAGATGTAGATTAATACTGCGGGAGAAAAAAATGCCATTCATCAGCACATGCCTCCTCCTGTCGACATTGGAAGACTGAACACCTTAACACCGTATTTTTATCCGGATTTTCTAGTCACAGAAGTTGAAAATGCACCCGTTTTTGTGCTGTTTGGGTTCTTACCTGTTTCCGCACTCACATAGAATTCATCGGCAAGCGTCAATCCAAATGCGCCTCCTCTCCGAACCCTTCGGAAAACGAAAAAAATCCCTTTTCGTTTGCATTTACGTTAGCTATTTTTTCAATGTTACTCCAAACACCGAACGAAAAGACATCGCAAGTTCGTGAATATAGTTGCCTTAAAAACAGTCGTTCTCTACGTGGTTGTGAATAGTTCTCTATGATAGACACCCGCCCGATGTAAGTCGCCCGTCGGAAATGAAATCCAGTTGGCGTCACGCATGATGTCATGCGACCTCAGGCATGTGCAATGTCTTACCTAACTTAATAGTACCATGGTCGTATTTGAGTACGGGTGTTAGACGCGATTCGATGATATTTTCACCAATTATTTTATCAGTTTTCACTAATTCCCTTGGGATACAGTTATAACTAATACTGCCTTACGACAAGGTCAGTAAAGCAATTTAATTTTGTTCACGTTATGATCGTGATGGATTTTTACCATTGCTAAACTTGGTTATACAAATTATATTTAGATTTTAAAGTAGCTAGCGGTAATTGTTCCACTGGTAGTGCACAACATTATTTTCGGTCTTCTTTATGAAATACAATATCACTTTAATCAGAAAAATGCCTGCGAAGTTTACCCTGGAATTCTGGAATCTTATTTTCACTTTGAAATAAAATGGTTTTGATAGTAAAAACAGCTGAGAATCGCAAAGGAATATGTGAGAACCCTCTGAAAAAATTTTATTTTTGCGAGCATATTTTGTCGATGATTTCAGTGCCATATAATCTCTAATATTTTTCTGTAGTTCGGTATTTTAAAATTGGATTTACATTTTTGGAGTCATTTCTTTGACTGGAAGCTGCAGAAGCAATTAAAATTACATTATGATTACGTCCTTGTGACATACTTTCTCATGAAATCGTATTTTTCGAAAATATGATCTGCTATATGTGTTTTACATCAAATGGTGATGATGATATTTTCCTAGGGATCAGGAGGCATACTGTCCATTTCACCAGTTCATTATTAAAATCACATAGGGATTATTGCCGAGTGTTTGCAAACTTGAAGATGAACCTGTGCTTGAAAGATCTTGATATGTGTGGTAATTGATTTACAGATCGATGGATATGGTTGCAGTGTTGCGCTTAATTTATTTATGAAAACTTATAAAGATGTCGTTATGAATTGCTTTTTTCATCTTTCAAGTACAGAACAGGCCATAAATTCTAATATCCGCACTAAAATGAACGTGAATAAATGTACCCAAAAGATGAAAAATTTCTCGCGCAAAAGGGAAACGGACTCGGGTTCATGGCTGTTAGTTTATGGGGATACACTCTTCTTCATTGCCCTTCCATTATTAGATTAGAGTTTTGGGGGATTCTTGGTTCCGGGGGCTAAGGGTTTGAAAAGGCGAGGGAGTGCGGAGGAAGTGGAAACTTGTTGTGAAACGAGAAGAGAGAACCAGGGGCGCAGCTGATTCAACCTAGGGCTCCTGCGGTGTTTCCCTTTGCTTTTCTCTTGTTTCTCCACGGCTTACCGCTCGTTGTGCTCGTTTTCACGTCTTTGACCGTTCTCTTCCGACAAGGCTCCCCGCTGATCGAATTCTCATCCACATGCCGAGGCTCTCTCACTTCCGGAACCGGCTATCCGGGTGAGGTTTGTTGATTGCTGATTGTACACTCGGCATGCGAAATGATCAACGTTTTAAGCATCCCGAGCACACACACTCGGTGACATGTATTTGTTTTTGGTGCTCAAACATTTATCAATATCACGGCTTCAGAAGATTCGCCTTTATTTGTGTGCGGAAATCACAGAGGCGAGTCTTGGGGCGAGTAGGTCCTCATCCGTACAAAAAGCCAGTGTCGAAGCCTATTTCTCGTGATACAAAGCACAAGGCACAGAAAATTTGTGAGTAAAAAATTTAAAGTTATGAACGTGGATGAGCTTCTTGGTTACCTCACAATGATTCCGTGGAGAGTGCGGGTAGAGTGTCAATAGATTCAAGCTAAGCAGTGGTTTCGTTGGCGCAGTGTTGCTATATGGTGTGTAAAATTTCTGTTGGGATGTTTAAATATGACGAATAAGTAGAATTTGTGTGCCAAGGATATTACGATAGGCTGAAGACATTTTACCTAATTTTTCTTTCCTTTTTTCCTTTTACATCTCTTCAGTATATTTGCTTCTCTTTCGAAAATGTTACCTAAATAAACAACGTTGAAAAGTAAGGTTCGTGCGTTAAAAGAAGATGGAGTTTATCCAGGAATATTTAGTACGGAAAAAGTGATAGTAATCCTATTGAAAATGGGCGGAAATTCATGGTATATTAATAATTGCCTTTAAAATATTGCCTTAGTCTTTTGACTACCAATGATTTTCCAGTTTCCATGCTTATTTTAAATTATTGAAATAAATGCTGCTGTAATTAGTTAGAAATCTTGGATATTGAATTTTCTGCTCACTAGGGTTGGTATCCTGCTGTGCCCTGTTGCTTTAAGTCGCTTGGTTGGAAAAGGATTACTATCCCCTAATTCACTCGATTACAAATGTTTTCTGTGTGAACCTGTCAGCCTTCCGCTTTGAGCCAAACTTCACACTAATAAGCGGTTTTCCCTTCCCTTGCATTTAGGTCAGAGGAGTGGGATCCTCCAGCTTGCCTCAAACTCTTCCCACCATCTCTCACACTCCCTCTCCCATTTGCCATTCCCATGCGACACTCCCTCTCTTAGCTTGACTCCGACCCTTTTCCTCCCCCTCATCCGCCCCTCCCCACCACCCTCTCGTTCCTCTGCCACCCTTACATCACTTCTTCTCTCATCTCTATCACCCGCCGCGATCTGCCGCCGGAGTTTATCTCTGAATCCTCCTTGCTCCCACCCGCTAACCGCAAGAGCGCGTTTCTTCCTCTTGCGAGGATCCACGCACTCGCTGTCGATAGGGCGGGTGGGAGGACACGAACCGAGTCACCTTCACGCGTACGCACCTCCAACTCGCAGACAAGACGGTAGACGTGGTGACAACTCCGGTGAGGGAGGTGGGATTTTAGGTGTTCCAGGAGGGGTTCGTAATGGCGGTGATGTCCTTGATGGATGCCGGGGAATAGGTGAGGGGTGAAAGGTGAGACGGCACCAGTGGGACGACGACGACGGTAGGTTGAGCGTGAGGGTTTGGTGGGCGATGTTTATAAATCGACCTTCATCTGTCTCCCCTACTTATCTCCGTATTCAGACGTCATATTCCACTCCACCTTTGTCCTCGTAAAACTTCGCTCGTCGTCACCGCCAACCTCCTCCACCCACCTGAATTCCCTTTCTTCGTTCCTCTACCTCTCTACTTCTCGTCTTGTCTGACAGTAGTAGTTCCATTTCTCGACGCCCATTGATTTAATACCCCAGGGGAGTGCTTTCATTTGTTCCTCTCCCTGATCCCGCACCTCAGTCCTTCAAACGTGTCTCTCTCTCTCTTTTCGTGAAATCGCTTCTCTGCCTCTCCTGTATACATATACAAGAGAGGGGGTGATTCCGCTCCGCGCCTTTCTCTCTCCCTTTAATTCCTCTCCCTCCGTTCCATCCGCCGCTTTCGCATCGAGCCCAACCTCCCCCCATCACAGTTACCCTCTCAAACTTCCGCTGCCACATTCTCGACCATCCTGGAAAATCCCAGTGGTGCAAAAACCTTCCGGCGGGACGATTTGGGAGGAAAAGAGAGGATGATACTTAACTATCTCTCGCTCTCGCCCGCCTCCTCAGGGCCCTTTCATCACCGAGAGATAGCCTCCTCCCTTTTTCCTTTGTGCCCGCCAACCCACTGCTCCATCTCTGTCTTCCGCTTCGCCCCTTATTCCCACCCCTTCATTCATCCCTGTAATTCGTTTTGACCCGGGCGAAACTCGGTTTGCTCACCGCTTTTCGTCTTCAAGAGCTCCTCCTACTGTACACCGAGAATCCGCTCTTTCCTTTCTACTGCCTCCTCAAATGCTTCCTCCATATCTGGTATTAGCTCCTACGGATGACGTACATTCTTTTCCGTCTTAGACTCCTATGCTCGTTCTTCTCTTCACCATATTTTGGCATCGCTTTTCTGTTACCGTTGCTGATTCTCTTAAACTCTGCTTTATTTTCGAGAACAAAAGCAGGGTATCGTGCTGGTGAACTCAAAATATGCAACATCAAGTGACGTGCTCTATTTTTTCCTCTCATGAAACGAGGTGAGCGGGATAGCTAAATTTCCGTTTTCAAAATGCTACACGTTTTTACAACCGTTTTCTGATGCCTCTGTCTGAAGATAGATAAAATACAAATATATTTAGAAAGAATAAACTGGAGATAACAAACTTGATCTCACACTTCTTGTGAATATATCATTTTCTTTTTTTTTATTGCCTCTTTCGACGTTTTATCGCTGATGTAAATAATTATTTGGTCTTATCTATTCTTTATTACTGTTTTTATTTAAGTGTCTGAGATTTTGGCGATGTTTAAAGGCATGAGAGGAAGGATAGATAAGAATGAGGAACGGAGAACATCAGAGGACACGAAAGGGAATTAACTAGTCTTCAGGGCTCCGAAGAGAGAACTCCTAAGGGAAAGGGCGTGGGATTGAGATCTCGCAGTCAAAAGGAGCAGGCATAGCTGCGAAAAGCTGAAAGGAAAACGGAAAAAGGGAGGCTGAAGATTGGAGAGAATAGATAGAATTTTAATCGAAGACAGAAACGGCGGAGGTAGGATTAAGATTGAGCCAAGAGATAAAAGACTGGAGCATACGGTTGGATGGAAGAAAGGCCGATAACGGAATGGAAAGAATAGAAGGAGACGGAGGAGGAAGGTGGTTCTCTGATTCACTGGTTTCTAAGGAAGGAGAAGTAAGAATTGGTCGAGAGGCTCCCAAATAGGCAAAAACCGTCTCGAGAATTAGGACAAATAGGTTCTTTGAGGGGGGGATGGCGTCCACTGCGTTTGGAAAAAAATTAAAATAAGAATGAGGGATATTGAGAGGTCGGGGAATGCATCTGGACATGCCGCCGTGCAGTATAGGAGAGATTGAGGTTGAGCAAGAGAAACGGAAGTCACCTATTCTCTTTCCATTGTCGTCCCTTGTCTTCTTCCCCTCACTCCCTCCCTCTCTTCTCATCTCCTAACCGCAGGCGACAACAACATCTGCCACCCCGAAAGTGTTTGAATTGCAAAACCTTGCGGAAGGCAAGCTGAGGATGGCGGAAGGCGAAGTGGGGAGTGTGTGGGTGTCGACATGTGTGCTTGTGGGTGAAAGTGAGGTGTGGTGAGTAGAAAAGTAGGAACGGAATAGGAGGAGGGAGGGAGAGTGGGTCTCTGACTCCGGTTTCCACCATTTCTTGCGTCGCCTTCTCGTTTTTCCCGCCGTTTGCTCCGTCATGCCTTGTGAAGGGTGGAGATCTCATTCCGGTCTCCCTCTGTCTCCCAGTCCCTCAAGCTTATCTCACCTCGTCTTCTTAATTCCTTTTCCCCTCGTCAGCCATTCATCGAAGTCTACTAAAGAGGAGGGCCGGAGGGAGGTGAGGGATTGGTGAGTTTGGTCGAGGGGGGAAGGAGAGGGAGAGAAACTCCTCGTTGTGCTGCTTCCTTCTTAATCCTGTGTCTCTCCTCTACTACTTCACTCGTGCCCTCCGCCACCCCCACCTTCCCCCCATGGTTGTTGTCTGACGCCTATCGTCTTCCCTTACTCAGCCCTCCACCAGATCCACCTCCAGCCTTATCTTACTGTTTTGATGTTTCGATACTTCATTTTATGTATTACTTTCGCTGGGTATCTCTTAGGTTTTGGGTTCTTGTTCACTGCCTCTTCTCCATCCTTGTCTTTTTCTATGCGATCACTCATTTCTAGAGGCATTTTCTATGCGATCACTCATTTCTAGAGGCATTTTCTATGTGATTACTCATTTATAGAGGCGTTATTTTCCAATATCAACTTCACACTGTGTCGTTTATTTTTTTTAGCACTCTCTGAATACATTTACTTTTCCTGCGTTGATGCCTTGGGGTTTATAATTGGACCTTTGCAAGGAAGTGAATTCAAAAGTAACATGCCACCCTAAAAGTATCTTCATAATTTTCATGCAAAACAAACTGTTTGGGTTGTTTGCAACATTGCCTTGCAGAAATTAAATTCTAAGAATGAAAAACTGGATGGTCGCCAGATTTTCAGGCCCTTTGTCAGGAATTGAAGGTCTGCTACCAAAAATAAGCTTGGGGCAAAATCGAATGGGATTACTAGAAATAAGACAAGATTTATGTGATGGTCACAGCAGATCTTTTCGTTCGATATCGTATTCGGCGTTATTCTTGTTGATTGTATGGTTCTTTCATCTCAAAATCTCTTCTAACATGACGACTGCTTTTGTGCTTTGATTCAGATCTATATCCGTCCTTACTATTCAGTCCCTTTACCCTCCACTTTTCTAATCCCGCTGCGAAACTAACCATGCGTATCGGAAAGATTACTGATGTATTTTCCTTCCTTTCAACTGGTGCTCGTTTTTCACTGAACTCCTTTCCTTTTGATGCAGTTCGTTCATTTTTGCGATGTTTCCCGCTACTTCCTTGATAATCGAAAGCCTTCCGCGGGACCTAGTTGAGGATTGATATGATCTTTAAGAGAGCAATTTATTATTTTTATCGGAAAAGGAATTATCTACCTCCTGAGACAATTTCTTTGTTTTCAATCTTCCTTCCCCCCTCACGTCCACCTGCTGCGCGGGGAAACAAAGCTGGGCGGAGTTAGGCGCGCGTGTTTCCATGTGAGCTTCCCCATGATTTCTTCCCCCCACCCTTTGTGCAATCCCTCCCACTACCCTCCCCTAAGCTCACACTCTGGCTCTAATGCTTCCTGTTCAACTTCCCTTAACTGATCCTGCGCCCTTATTTGCCTTAATGTTTCTCCTTGAGGCGTAGTCTGTCCCATCCTTCCTATTCTCATTTATTGCCCTCATTTTCCCCACCAAATTCGCCACGTCTCTCTTCATGTTTCTCTATCTCTGCGTCTCCTTTAGTCTCCTCTCAGTCTTCGTTTCCCTCACGCCCACCGATCCTCGCTTCCGTTTAATCTTCCCCTTTCCGCGCTGAGCGTATGGTTCCATTACGTGTCCACCGTTCCGTCCCCACCTCCACCGTCTTTCTCATCTTCTACCGTGTCTGCTTCCCTCCCATCCTTTACTCATCAACCTCGCGCTCTGTCCCTTCCTATTTAAAAATCCGGACCACTGTGTCTCGTCGTCCCTCCACAAGTTCCTTCTCCTAATCCACTCATGTTTCTGCGTTATTCTCGAGCCGGAGCGTCGTAATCCTGCGAATCTCTTTAACTCTTTACCTTGCACACCCTTGTGTTTTTGCCCAATATTTAAATCCATCTCTCCACTTGGTTAACTTGTATCTCTCGCGCTCTCATTATTCGCTGTTCAACTCACTCTTGTCTCCTACTTACAAGATTCACGCTTCTTGGACCACTCGACGTACTCCCTTCCGCATACTTTACTTTGCGAGGAAAAATGCATTCAGTAGCTCTAGGCTACCAATTCTATTGTCCTCTCTTACGTATTCAAGTGGGCCCTTTTCCATAGTCAATTGGTACCCGCCATTCCTGTTTGGTATTGCTTGGTTCAATATTTGAAGTTAAATGAACTGCGCCTAGTTTTCTTTTGGTTGGAGCTAATTTTCTTACACCCATGCGTTTTCTCTCGCCTCATAATGTCGATTCCTTGATTTATGAATACTCTTTTCGATTCTTACTTCTGGATGTTTGATTTATTTTATGATCATCTTATTACTATGGCAACTTTTATTTCCTCCGCCAAAATTAAATCGGAAATCAATTAGTCTCACTTTTGGGGAATGTAATGTTGTTCAAACGATGTTTCGAAAGGTTTTTAAAACCATGAACCGTACTTATTGGAAACAAATATGAAGACAGAATAGATTTTAAAAACAGAATAAGTGGAATTGATCTCAATGAATGCAAATGCAAATGTTGTTCTGTCCTTCAAAATTCTTGCCTTAATGTTTGGAATTGGAAATGATTTTTTTATTTTGATTTTTCTTGCTAGGACTTATTTATTTATAATTCTCCGATTAATCCACAATTATGGCTTCCAATACCCTTTACAAATATGTATGGATGGGCTCTGAGATAAGATATATTATTACTGTCAGGCTTGGTTTTTCGGGGGCCATTTCTGCTGTCTTTTGTCTCATTCAAATGCTTCTTCCTTACAGAATCTTTCTCCAACTGGCACGCTTAATTCCACCCATCCCTGTTGAAAGGCTTATCCTTCTGTCTTCTCTGCCTCGACTAATGAGAATTCTACCATTTACACCATCTTTCACTATGTTGCAACTCTAATTACTTGTTCCATTCTGACAATTAGCCTTCTGTCTAATTAATTTAATTATCTCTTCCTACCTGGCCATGCGCGGCGCCGCCATCTTACCTCGACAGACTTTTCAAAGCTTTGAATACGCAGCCTAATCATATTTTTTCAATTTATTTATGACGGAGGCACAATGAGCGACTCCTTTGATATTTTTTTCATTAGTGAGAGAAAAACACTGTTTTTCTCAACAAAGTGCAAGCTCAGAAAGCATTATTCCATTTTTAAGATACATAAGAACATCGGCTACTGACGTACTGTCGATGCAGAAATCGAGTTCGGATACAAACAGCAAAATAACAGGAGAGCCTACGGAAATCTGATCACACCGTAATATTTCTTAGTTAATTATGCGCTTTTTGACGGTAAATTGAGATTTTTAAGGCGCATTATAATATTTTTTCGTCGGGTGTTACCTGAGTAAAAAGTGCCGGTTTTTGACGGTCTTCGAAGAAAGTGACGACTTTGATGATTTGTAGCCCAACAACAAGTTGTTCAATAACATCTAAGTTTTGAACATGTTTTCCAAGTAAAAGACTCTCCCAATATCTCAAGTCCTCTTCCAGTTACTCAGGAGTCAAAGGTCACAAGGTATAGGTCGGCAAATATGGGCAACAGATGTGACGTAAAGGGTTGACAAAGTAGGGACCTTATATCCATCTTCTCATATGTTGATCTTCAAGGACTACACGGGGGTCAAAGATCATAAGACCTATGTGAGCAAATCGGGGCATAAAAACGTGTCGTATCTTAGGTTTAAATGGGTGCCAAGTTGATGATAACATTTCAAGATTCCTCTTGTCATCCTATTCCCTCCAAGGGTTACGCCGGAGTCATTTTCGGCAACCTCAACTTGCCACTCCGTTTCTCTTTGGCTTCTGTTCAGGGTTAGTCACGATGGTTAAATTCACTCTTTGTGAATTTAACCATCGCGACTTTTACCTGAGTAAAAAGTGTCCTGAGTTCTTTTTACTGTTTACCCGAGTAAAAAGTAAAAGAACAATTTTCCTTAGATGAAGGTTGAATGATCGAGATTCACACATTGAAAGGAAATTCATAGAAAAGCTCGAACTTTTTTTCCAACGCGATGTCTTCCTCTAATGTGCACAATTTTAACGCAAGTACATGAAGTTTAGGGAGAAAATTGTTTCACTTCAAAGAACACTTCAAGAAGAGTGGCCACAATAGGCGTCCTTTTAATGTATAAGTCCAACGTAGAAGCAAGGAATTGTGGCATCGATTCTGGCATTTCCATCACGTCCCATCCATCGCCGTGGGCTGTCACTAGAGTCCCAACCTTATCTCCAGCCTGAGCACCCTTTTAAACCTACGATATAACCTAATATTTCAGTAACAGATCGTAGGTTAAAATAAAGATCTAATGTCTTACAGGAATTTAAAACGGATAACTTTACTGAAGATGATAGATATATGTTTAAAACTGTTGGGTTTTTCAGACTTAAATAATTTAATCTGCTTTCAATGCACACAAGGCCTTTATTGCCTCGTAAAGAAATAATCTTAATGGGTACAACATAAGAACGACCGCTCGGTAACAGACCCGGAATCAGACTGCACTCGGCCACACGAGAACACATGTGACCACTCGCCACAACAGTGTTGCCAACATGAAGTGTGTTCTTGATTATGCTGACAACATAATAGATTTACAACACAACAAAAACACCAGCGTATTATGCTAGATTTGACCAGATAAATAAGATTAGAGAGATAGAATGTCGTACCGATAAATTAAAAATGTCAATTTTTCCCCCGTGCTATTAAATAACACAATAGGCAGCATAGCAAAGGGTAAAGCGAACTATTGTAGAGTAGTCTGTATGTATGTATTATCAACCAATCCCTTTATTACTCTGTAGATACTAATCATGTGACAGCATGTAGCCCATATTATTAGCATGTTTCTATGTAGTACCCTAGTTGTATGTCAGTAGTGCATGTTTTGTTGATTTTCACCCCCTACCACCTAGATGTAGATTTATACTACATTTGTTGCCCCCAATTTGCTTGCCTAGAACTCGTGACCTTTGATCCATGCGTAACCTTAGAAGTCAGAGAAGGCCGGGAGGTATCTTTGGACATAGATTAGGAATCCATTTAAACCTATATTACAATACCCCTGATTTTCCTGTCCATACCTCGTGAATTTTGACCCCCGCGTAATCCTTGAAGGTCAAGAGATGACAAGAGTGACCTTACTATTCACTTTGGCAGCTATTTAAACATATTACAGGCTCTTCCTATGATATGACACGTTTGTTCATAGGTTTGTTGCCCCGATTTGCTTTTATCACCTCTGTGACCTAGACTGTGCCCTGTCATGGGTCACGGTTAATAGTGATTCCATCGTGTTACTCGTGCCCAAAAACCCATTTGTTTAAAAAAAAATTCTGACCTTGTATCTCGATGTGTCTACATTTAAACCTTATGAGGCAAAATTTGATTTTATTTTGAACTTTCATTCTGGGATCAAAAATTAGAATTTTGATAATGATACACACACTGCACAAAACATGGGACCTTTTTTATCCTTGTTTTAAATTTCATCAACCAGTAACAAATAAAGTTGCCTTAAATTCGAGGTCAAAAATGACACAATCTATGGAACAGTCTGTAGAGAAACTTCGGTTAACCCGTTATTTTTCTTATTCCGCACTTGAAATAGCAGTCATACCCTGAGCAAGTATTAGCCATTAGTCAGGTATTAGCCTCTGATGAACTGTGTTTTCTCTGCAGTAATAAACACCACCATTTTCAGTGAAGCACTCTTCACACTGAACTGTTGTGGGTAGTGGTAAGATGACGGCATTGCGCAGTATGTCGTCCGGGTTGCATTATGTTGGCTTCAGCCCCCTCTATGCATGATGCATTGCACTGCCAATCTATATCTCTATGTCTCTAGTTACTCAAGGCAAATCTCTTCCCTTCCAGTTTCTTCCATTTCCTTTCTTTTACGTCCACAATTCAAGTCTTCGCTCATTTTTCTTTGATATGCGATTTAAAAGAAGGTTGTAACGCCTCAACCGCCGTCTACTCTCTCGTTTCCTTCCACTTCCCTGCTATCTCGCTCATTATCACTTTCATCTCTTTATCTCCTCCCTCCTTCCTCTACCTGCCCACTTCTCCTCTCCAGTTCACTCATTAACTTCCTCCCTTCGGTCTCTTTTCGCGAGCTCCTTCCTTTTCTGAGAGGAATTCCATCCAACCCTGTCACCGACCCTCTTCTTCCCACCTTAATTCCGCCCGTTTTGCCCCAACCTCGATGATATGGAGATACTGCCTCCCGCCTTCGTCAAACTGCTCTCATTTTCTTTGTGAGGGGGTGGCCCAAAAAGGTTTTCATAAGGCACATTATTTTCATGAATCCCTTCGACCGAAAAGGGAGATAATGACAAGGGGACAGAATTTTTTGAAGACGCAAGAGGAAGAAACTTTCTCCTCCTCAGCCATTTGTTCAGTTTTTCTCACCTCTTTGTAATTTTTCATGCTTTTTCTTAAGAATCTGCTAATCATGGTTCAAGTTTTGTATGCGAATCTGTGTCAACATTGGTTCTTGTACTGTTTGCCCTATCTGATCATCGTGAAGTTTGTTCATTTTGTTTATTCACATTAATCGCTCTTCTTCCAAAAGGTTTTTTGACTGTTTGAATTGGTTGACTAGGTTTAGTTAATATTTTCCGAAGTAATGAAATCAATATTTAGACTATACAGCTCACTTGGAAGGAACTTTTTGTCAATTTGATGGTTTACTCAATAGTAAAGTGTAGTCATCTGTTCGTGATGGTATTAGAATTCCGTTTTTAAGTTTTTCCTGCACAGAAAAAATCCACCGCCTGAACTAGGTCGGAAACAAGAGCGCAATTAAAGAAAAAGAGCGTGTATATCCAGTCAAACAAATGACAATTGGGTTTCCAGTCCATTCAAGCATGGACAACTTTTCACCCACACCCCCTCTCAACCAATTCACTAGAATCAAATGGCTCTATAGGTTTGATATGTTTGCTGGAAAATTCATTGGAATATCCGCAGCATTTATTATCCGCGAGTTATATTTGATACTGAATATAATTTTAGTTTGTGCGTCCGGCTTGCTAGGTTTTTCATGTGAAAAATAATCTCGATGAGAAAGGATCTGAATGAGAACAATTGGTAGATGTGCAGAGAAAAAATAAACCTTATTTTACTTGATTCTATGTATTATTAAGTTATTATTATAAGTTAATTAGCCATTATAAGTTAATCGCTGAAATTTTCTTCAATCTTTGGAAGCAAAACGAAATTGATGATGGTTTTGTTGCTATAAGTTTGGCAAGTTAAATTTGTACATGAATGGATGAATGCGACACTGGAAATAGGTTGTATGAATTTTCTGCTTGTGTTTTCCTATTATTTTAATGGTCGTATTTTGTGAAAAATACGACGACTAAAATAGAGAATAACGAATCCCCAAGCTTACTAAGTTTAATGGTTTATTTCTTGCATGAGGTGATTGCTTTGGTATATTTTATGGTTAATGACGGAGATAGGATTATTTTCTTGGGGTTAAAGAAAAATTACATTATCACAATATTAATATTCTCAATAGGTTAGACACCACATTCCCTGATGTCATTTAATTATTTGACATGTTATTTGCTCTGATGTGTTTGGCTTCGGAACTGCGTTCCTAAAACGGCTATCAGTGGGACAACTGGCCTACTTAGCTGTGTGCTATTTTGCTTAAGTTTATAAGAGCTAATGGCATGGTTTTCGATGCGCTACGTTACGCTGCCGTGTCTCTGAGACTAATGAAAACTGTTGCGTTTCCTTTCTATTTGTTTTCCCCATGTTTGGGATCGACTGCCGAACTCGATCAGCTTGGTGAGAAGAGTTGTAACTCCAAGATCAACAAAAGGTGCTAATGTACATGTATCTGTTGGAGAACGATAATTACATTTAATTCTTCTATTTTGCATTTACTTTCTTCTTATTAGAACATACATGTATATGTAGTTAGTGCGTGGGATTGTTTAGGAGTTAATTTGTTGTGAAAAATGGATACAGAATTGAACCACTTGGAGTTGTGAGTGTGGTCATAAAATATTCCATTGTTAAAGAACATTGACGTGGATTTTCTTGCCCCAAACTTATGCATTCATTCCATTAAAATTCTTTTCAGAGTCATATCTTTTCATTGGAGTTACCGATAAGTTTTTGCGAGCATCTGAGATATTTTCGATCCTAAATATAATTTTGGTTTATGCGTCTGGTTTGCTACGTTTTTCAAGTGAAAAATAATCTCAATGAGAAAGGATTTGAATGAGAACAATTGGAATTATTTTCCGCTCAACTTCCTTGACCGAACGAAAATTGACCAGACGGAGGAATTCACATTGACACTGATATTACCCTCAGTTACTGCTCATGTTCTGTGTTTACAGTGCAATTACAGAACTAAGAGGAAGGGACGGGGTAAAATTCAGCTTCTAAAAATAGCTGGAAAGGACGAATGCTTAGTATTTGCTTTATTCTTTGCATTTGAATACTTATTAGATTTTACACTATACTAAGAATATGTCTTGATTAACACGACTTGTACTCTTCTATATTTGACGGGTGGCAAGAAAAAGGAAAATATATTTCATCCTGTTATCGCTGCCGTTCACTGATTCTTCTCGTTGTCTTCTTTTTCTTAAAATAATACCGAACTAAAACAGTGTCATTTGCTTTATGACCCACTCCTCGATGAAAAGCGATTACTCTTGGTCCTCTCCTTCCGGTTTCCTGTGCTTGATCTTGACTTCTTTTATCCACGTGAAATTAAGTTAAGTTTTATAGTTTTCCTCTTTTTTTACATCTATCGAAGTCCAGCGTGCCCTTGTCTCGCTTCTCCTTTCTCTTTACTATCGTTTTACTTTGTTCCTTTTATCATTAATCCCGTCATTAAATTTCGGCCATCTGGAAGTTTTATCCTCTTCCATTCCGGCTTCTTCTTCACATTCGTATTCGTATTCTGTTGGATTTTTTCAGTCTATTTTCACCGCTTATTTTCATTTCATTACATTATGACAAATGGCAAGCTCACCTCTTATTTTTAACCCCCGCAACTCAGCGGAAAGTGTCAATTAGACCGTAGACCGTGCTTATTTTTACTTCCTCGGGTCACGTCCTGTCTCATGATGGATCTACTTTTTCTGGTAATGTTCACTTTCCCTCTGCGTGATTAGAAGAGTTACGTAATTCAATGGGACGATGTAAAAGCCACGGCTCTTTGTTTGGAAGATCGATTTGAAAATGATAGCTTGGGGAAGCTTCATCGTGAGGTGTTGATGAAGTTATTATTTCTGAAGTAGCAAGGATTTCCCGTAATGTGTCCGTTGAAATTCAGGTCCCAAACCTGTCGATTATTTTCCTTTGGGGTGCAACCTGTGTTTGCATGGCATAAGGAAACTTTCTTGGCATTTTAAGTTAGTCAGTTCCTTTCATTTCAATCCCAACCCGTTTCCATGAGTGTTATCCTTTGTTTAGCCATTTTTGTGCCATTAAGTATTCCATATTTGTCCCTTAACTTTGCTCATGAATGGGGATTTTTCATGTGAAGGATTCAATGTCTGCCAGCCAAATTTTTTGAGAATAAATGCTCAACGCAAAATACGAATGCTGATAGTAAGTTGAAAACTGATAATGAGTTGAGAATGAATTGATATAAGGGGTTTCATTTGTTTGCAGACTGTTTTTTTGATGGATTAACAAATAAACTGACCGGAGACTCGGAGACGACAATGTACTAAGAAATTTAAAAATGTGTCTAGGAGAACGAAAAAGTGATCACCAGCCTTATAATTTCGTCTAATGCTTTCATTTATTTGTCTCAAATATACCCTATATCTGTTACTTTGAGCAGTGCGATTCTAATGGGTTTTCGTTATCAATTTCGGTAGTGACAGCGCGAACGTAGGAATCATGATTCCTCCTCTGTCTGAAATGCAGAAACGTTATCTTCCTCTGTCTGAAATGCAGAAACGTTATCTTAATTTAACGGCTTAGTGTTCATTTTTAGACCTCCAAATAGTTTTCAATTATTCATTTCTCTATTATCTATACATAATTTTAAATAAGACGGGCTAACTTTGAGTGTAAACGTAGAGAAACTTTCTTCGTAATTTTGTGATAAAATAGGCAGGTATTTATCATGGCGAATATCCTTATCTATGCATCGGGTATTCAATCAATAGTTTTCACAACATGTTTCGATTTCATTACATTTAGTGTAATAACTAACAAAAAAGAACCATAAATTAAAGTTTCTTTCGGCTACGGTGGGTAATAACGTTTCTGCATTTCAGACAGAGGAGGAATCATGATTCCTCCTCTGCACTCCTCCGTTTGCACCGTCACTACCGAAATTGATAACGAAAACCCATTAGAATCGCACTGCTCGAAGTAACCGATATAAGGTCTGTTTGAGACAAATAAATGAAAGTATTAGACGAAAATGTAAATCATTTTAAATGATATGAAAGACTTTAACTTTTTCGAGTAAACATTTGTTTCAAATTATGTATTTCGTTCTTAGCCTTTGCATACGTTCTGTCACTTATTTGGCCTAAACAGCCTGCGCTTCTCTACTCCGTTTGCTCAATATTCTCTTAGGCGTTACAGCTGTCTCACACCACTAGTTCCGTCCGCACCTATTCTCCTCCTGCGTCGCTGCAACACCCTCTTCCCCAACATGTTTGGTGCGTCTTCGTTTGCTCCATTTTCCATCAATTAACTCTCTATCTATTCTTCTCATCTCAAAAGTCACCAGACTATTGGAAACCTAACGTAGTTTTAAATACTACTTTCTCTTCTTATTTCCGTGATTGGCACTCAAGTTGCTGTTCTTAAACTTTCTCACTTTGTAAATTTTGTAAATTATTTTGCACATTACGGTTGAATTTTCCAACTCCTTCCTTTTAATTCCCTCCAGTAAATTTAAAAAAAAATCACGGCTTTTATATTCTTAATTCAATGCTTGCCAAAGAATGCGATTTATATTTCGAGTGTTGTCAAATAATAAGCCTGAAACTAAACTATTAAGTAGGTTTAAGGAGGAAAAACTTCGAGATAATACACTCATTATGGAGAGGCACTAGCCATCCTAGTGACTACTATTGTGAGGCAGGACTAATAGAAATCTTATACAGATGGGGTCCATAATATGTTTTTGGGTTTTAGCGTTTAGTGCATTTCATACACCTCATTAACCTAAACATGTCAATTCAACAATTTTGTTCAATCCAGAACACGTGAATTTACTAATAAACTAATAAGCAAAAATTGAAACTTCCAATCAGTCTTCTTGTTGGCACTTTATTGGAGATTTCAGTCATTATTGGATGGAGCATCCTAAATGATTTGAAGATCTTTTTCCACATCGATTATTAATGGGTTGTTAATTATTAAGGGGTAAACTGTTCGTTGAATAATGAACTAATGACCGATGTGTGAAGATGTATCTTCGGAATGGGGGCACAATAATTTGTCCTACCCTGCTCAATTAAGTTAGTGAATTCGAAATAGTGATTTATTTTGAGTAGAAATTTAGTGGACATTACTTATTTTTCTCATTATCACTCAATGGCTGAGCAAAAAATTCTCCGGGCTTAAATTGTAATCATTCATTTGTGCACTAATAAACTATCATCAACATGAATGAATTCATGTTGAGATTTTTAATCGTCAGTATAATACAGGTTATTCTCTATTTTTCCATTATAACAGTTAAACATACCGTAAGCAGTCGACAATAGGTATACTTTACAAACGGAAATGGGAATATTGGAGCGTTGTCTGTCTTTGCATAAATGATTATTAGTAATTTAAAGTTTTATTACGTTTTAAATAACGTTGAATCGCGATAATGGCACATGAAGTAACATTTACGGTGGCATAATTACGCTAATAATATTTATTAATGCTTATTTTTGTGTATCTACACCAGAGATTGAGAGTAGAACGAAATATTCTCTTCAACTACGGATGCAATTCAAGCCACATTTTAGTTGCTTTATTTAGTCAAATATCCATAGTCTCAAAAGTTCCCTCCAGTGAATTAAAATTAGCGTGATATAGCCTAGAACCTTTGAATCAGTGTCTTATCGTTTACTATTTGCTAAAATGAATTAATCAAAACTTGTGGTGAACTCTTCTATTACTATCGGCGTTAAATACCGCCAGAAATTCTATTAATATATACATTTCTGTTTACGTAAGCATTTGCTTTGTATTTGATAGGAATTTTGTTACATTTTCTATAAATTCAAGGCGTGCGCTATGAATTAATGATTTGCTTTGTTACACCAGCTTTGGCCCCAAAATTTACGCGAAAGTAAGTACTTAAATTGTACTTAACGGATAGACTAGGAAACATCCAGCGCAATGATATTATTTAATGCGAAAGTGTTGAGTAACACTACGGGACATGAAACTTTAAATGACTCTCGAGTCCAGGATCCTGGCTTCTAGCAGCTAGGGTGCAAGTAATGATTATGATCGTCTCCATTGTTGCTGGAAGTTTATGAAAACATCGAAGCCATGCACTATCCGTCAGAATAGCGGCTAAAGTCGCTATTTTCAAGCTTATCGCAACTTAGTCGCTATTCGAAGTTTGTTTATAAAGTAAACTGAGTGGACTTCTATGCTTCAATTTTCGGCGATTTTCAAATGCCTATTTAGAAGAAGCCCGAGGTAGGCTACGGTTAGAGAGAAGGCTGGCGTGAATCCCCTTGGAGGTGAGGGAATGAAGATTTGGGAAGGGAAGAGGGAATGAAAGATTTATTTTCTATTTCTGTGTGTGGAAGGAAGAGGCAATGTTTGAAGTACTTGATGGATACTTGCGGCGAGATATATCCTTTGGATTTAATTCTGGCTGGATGATGCGTACATATTCATTAATAGATAATAATAGGAAGATAGGTGGAAAGTGTGACGGCCTTTGCTGTACCCTTTATGAATAACCAAGGGCGCTACCAGTGCAGAAACAAGTTCGTGCCGAATTTGACAGCTGTCAGTTGGCGGATGTGTAATAGGTGTCACTGCGGCAGTCAAAAATTGCTTACTGGATCGGATAAAATTACCAATAACATACCTCGAGAATGCCGCTATGGGCCTTCCTCCTCCCATTTGAGCTCTTATTTAGTTATGGTATATTATACTATTTTATTTTACAAGTCCATTGATATGTTCCGTTCAATTTCGTGATTTCCCCGGGGTTGTCGGTGCTAGATATTACACCCGCATGGCCATTGTGATCCCAAATGATTATCCTGAAGTGTACAGAGACCACTAGTGTTTCAATTTCATTCATATTCAAATTGTACATTTGGAATAAATTATATATACATAATTTAAATTATTAAAGTCAGCTGTTGGTGGCCTTGGTGAAAAGCGTGAGCATGGCCGTGAACCTGTCCCAGGAGAATGTAAAAAAAGCTTGCCATAGGCTGCCGGAATTACTGTTTTGTGTTCTTTACGGTTCTCATGCCGGAAGGGGCACTTAGCTATAGCGACCTAGAACTGGGCAATTTATTGATAACCTCGATTCAGAATACCGTTTCGGGCTATAATGACCTGAGGAGTTGTGCGATCATGAAATAGCGATCCAAAATTCAAAATAGAAGCCTTAAAAAACCTTAATAGTCTATGCAGAAAGAAGCAATACCCATGGAAAATGGTACACTAGCCTGAGATCATTCAACGTTTGTAAATTAATTGCTTGATTTTTCTCAAAACATTATTTAGATAAAAGTTCAAAACTATTTACAAAGTTCTTGAATGGCTATGTAAGTACAATAAAATGAAATCTATTTTGAAGCATGGTACTAAAACTGGGGAAGTGCACAAGCAAATGGAGCTCAACACAAAAAATATTGTGGAACATTTTCTATTTCCTTTAGGGTGTATAAGTGGATAACCCAATCAAGATCTTAGTGCTCGTTTGGCCTCACTATTTCTGATTATCTTTATTCCAGTGAATAGGAGTCTCGTAGCTATGGTTGGAGAGACAACAGAGAGCATCCAATGCGTTGCAGAGTGGGAGAAAAAAATAATTATGAAAGGGAGGCCGGACAAAAAGGAAAGGCTGGAGAAAGTAAATGCGTCTTTTAGCGAAGACCAGGTCCTTGGATGCGCTTTTCCAGGGGAACACTTCCCATTTGTTCTTTTTAGTTTTCATCCTTTGTTGTCCGTGGGGGAGATTTCGATATGCGGACGGAGCGGAGTTAAAGTTTAGTTAGGAAATTCAGCCAACCGGTATATTGATGTTGAGGAAAAGTTAAAGCAGTGAGTAAGTGGCAAAGTTCGTATGGTAGCAGGTAGACTCTGCTGGACTTACAACATATCCTCGAGTTTTCTATTCATCGAAGATACCAGCAATTTTTTTTACGTTCCTTCTTCCTGTTTTCTTAAAAACCTACAGAAAAAATACAAGCGCTTTTTTCGTAGGTTGGGCTTCTTGGGAAACTTATAGACTTGATTTTTCGATGAGTTAAGAGTAGACACTCAAAGAATGATTTCGTTTGAAATAATTTTTTTTCTAAAAATTTATAAAACACTTCCTCATTCCTCCTTCCGGTTCTTAATTTCATCGCTGGTGTCTCGAGTTTTTTAAAAACTTTTTTGGAAAATCTAAACATTTTGTAGATTTTGGTGACCTTGAATATAAATTTGCTTGCTAAACGTGATTTATTTTCATGTCATTATATTTCGTGTAATTTCAAATTTTTGAGCGGCCTTATATAAGTGAAACTTTTTCCTCTCTCAAGAATACAATATCAATCGTAAATTTTATTGATTCATTCCACATTTCACGGTTTAGCTCAGTGATATTTTGATCCCTACCACGAGCCAATTCACGCTGTGTGGTGTGGGAAATATACGCGGCAATCGAAAGCCCGCACAAAAATGTACGCAACGGAAGAACTGATGGAAAATAGGTGGTGAATAATTGGACGTGGTAACGTTGTTACTTATCCTTAGTGTGCGTGGGAAAGTTCCCCAGTGACATAGGTTTTACTGGGTTCGATGCGATGGGGCTGCTGTACGGTAATTGTAGCTGGAGCATTCAGAGAGGATGCATGCGGAGGAATGTGGGGCGTGGGGAGGGCTTGAATTATTAGGAGGCTGTTGGTTGAACGAGGAGGCGGAGAGGGGAAGGGACGGGGGAGTACAGTTTGAGAACCGGATTTGGAGCCGGGATTGGACATGAGCACTAACTCGTGTACGAGACCGGGAACACTCGGGAATCGCCGAAATAAATTAAAATATTCAGAAGGAAATCATATATTTAAAAACCCCGCTCCAAATCAGCAACGAGTCAAGGAGCATACCATTCAGGCAACGTACATTACAATGATTCTACGTGTATAGGTCCTGTCAAACGTAGGTCTCTGCACATAGGTTCAGTGTTGAAATACTCTTTAAGCAGATTGCATCGTCTCTGAACGCTGGTGAGCATTAGTCGAGAGCAAAACAGTTAAAAGCCTCTTCTTTCATGCCCTTTATTCTTCCCCGTTTCACTGAGAATGAAACCTCTCTGCACTTCTATGCAAGGTATTCTCTCGCGTCTCTACTCTGCTGTCCGTTATCTGCGGAGGGCTGCCCACAATTCCTCTCCCCTGACCTTTCTGTAGGGTAGACGAGTGACAAATTTCCTGGGGGATTTGGGAGTTAAGATAAATGAAACTATGATACTTCCAGTGTTTGCCGTAGCTGCTAACTTCTTAAAATTCTAATATTGGGTAGTTCTCTCTTACAATTAGCTTTACTTGCAACAGGGGAAAATAATAGCTGCAATCGATGAGACAAAATCGTCATCATGAATCACAGTGGTAGTCATTTGATTCCCCAGAAAAATGATTCATTTAGTGGAGCGTAGAGACTTTGTTAGCAGCTTCAATCAGATTAGGAAAATAAATACCTTGGGAAAGAAGTATTACTTTTATGGATTTCGGAACAACTTAGGGATTTGAGCCACTAAATGAACTTTAACTGAACCCTGTCAAGCTAACACATGCTGCTACATTGTACATGTTCTTACGCCATGCATATTATGAGTATTTCCCTAAAATATGACTACTCCATAGCTTGCTGATATTTTTCCATTTGTAATGACCTTTTGTTATAACATTGATGGTATTTGAGGTTTTATCTATTCATTTTGTGTTGTGAGCTACCCAGGTGTAAAACATTCTGAGAGCGATCAGCGTTTATCTACTCTTCTTTGATATTACTAGTTTATAGTTTAGGTTTGATGTGTCATATATTATTAAGCCTTTCCAGTTCCTTTACTTGTGTAATGATTGCTTATTTTCCGCATCTATGATCACAAATATCGGACCATTTATTGAAAGCATTCTAGGAAACTTAGGTTCAAGTTTTGCCGCATATTTTTCGGTTGTGAGAACATAACGAGAGCAATGGCTACGATTTAAGAGGTAAAAATACCTTGTATTCTTCTTCAAATCCTTTAATTAGTTCCTTAGGATAAATTTTATTGGCACATTTAATTTTTCTTTTAGTCTTTCTTTTCAACTTATGATAAATGCTAAAAGTTTCACCCCCCCGATACGATAAATTGCTAGAATGACTAATATAAATAATTTTTTAATCTGAAAATGTGCTTTTTTAAAGAACTTATATTATGGAAAAAGACTAAATGCGTCAGACCATAATGCTAAAACCCTCTTCCTTTCTCATAATAGGGTTTTGGTGAGTTTTTCTGCTACAGTGCATCCCTCTGCGTGGCTTTTTCGGGAGTTAAAGCGGAAAAATTAGCCGTAAATAGTACAACTTAATGTTTTACCTAATTATTTATAGGACCAAAGCCCGTTTACGATTCAAAACTGTCACATAAGGTGACATGGAATTGAAAGACAGGCGAATGAACATCTCCCTAAGAAATAATTCTTGAGAACTGAGTCATTTTTACCGATTGCAGTTTACATAAGGGATGAAAGTTTCTCTCAACTTCTCCCACCGCTCTTGAAACGAATTAAAAATGATGTCACTTCAAATTATGATTTTAATCTGTACGTTTTTCTCCATCCCGTACTTCTCATCTCCCCGCGTTCCCCTCCGTCCCCACATGCTTCTCTTTAATCCTCGTACGCGTATCTCCACGAGCTCCTCGATTCCACCATATCCCTAAACCAATCCCACCACCCACTGTGATCCGTCACTTACGGCTCCTAAAATCACCAATTTTCTCCCCGTCTCGGTTTTGGAGTGTTTTGACCGTCATATGCTGGATATTAATTCAGGATTTTCCATCGAAGGGGAAATTTTTAATATCCGGCGAACTGGAAGCGAATCATACTATGGGCAATTTTTTCATCCCGGTGCGCGAAATGCGATCTCCAAAATTACTGATTGGCTGGCAAGAACATCCTGATTTTAGATTCATTTTTTCGTTCATTTCTCATTTCAGGACTCACGATTATCCCACTTTAAATGGCACCTACCCTAATTGCCGTACTACTGGTTTCAAATTTAGTGTTTTTCGTCACTTTTGTCAGAGTGTCATATTTGAGGAAATTAACGTTGTAAAAACAGTGACATATTGCAACTTTCTAACACCTCACAGAGCAGTACTCATGCATTAGAATTCGTACCTTGTATTCTCCGTGATTAAATATCATCAAACATATTCCCCAATGAATAAATATTCCCCATCATTAAACATACTAACCTCCTGCCACACGCCCTCGAGGTGGAATGCAGGATAGTCGGTAGATGTAAATATTCCGCAGGAATTATTCGAGTTAGGTTATGTGTCCTACAGTGGCCATCTTTGTTGTTATGAGTTTTATGTTCCTTATGCATAATTAATATTATAAAAAGCTTAAAGTTTGGTGCGTTGAAGTTGAATGAGAAAGTTACAGAGATCTGAAGACACCAGAGTGCCATACGGTCTGCCGTTAGCCGGGGGCCGCGATGACCGGTGGGCGTTACGCCTTCACTCAAAAATATTTTTCTTTCTTAAATGGAATATTACCTCTGGCAAGCTTTTTTAATTTGTAGAGGAGGGTTTTTTCTACAGCATATAAAATTGAGAAAAATCGAAGCCATTGGTACTTTGTCAAAAATAAATTTGATAATTAAAAATTGTTACAAACTTTATAAAATTGTTTATATTTCAAAATATAATGCCTTATTATTTTTTTTAAATTCAAGGACTTTAAAATAAGCTCTTTACCATGCCTGTAGCTCAAATAATCTCGGAGATATACCGTAAAATGTGTAGTAACTTTTGCAAAATTCGAATTTTGCAACATTGCAATATTTCGTAAACGGTTGAGTTTTTTGAAAAACGGCTCAGGGGTTCTCAATTTCTTTTCAAATGGAGCCGTTCTGCCAACTTTGGTCAAAATCGGTGACACTAAGGGAAATCACCTGGTCGATTTGACATGGAATGGCCCATATGTATCTTGAAAATATCTTCCCCTTACATATGGCTCTTTGTCCTTTCTCAAAAATGGATTAATGTCGCATTGTTCTTTCATTTGAAGGCATATCACTTGTATGCACAAATATAGTTTGGTCCTTTCTTGTGTTGAGTACCTATTTATCCGCTCCGTTTAATGGTACGGAAGCCCCTTTTGGCTGACGTATTCCTTTAGTCGAAAGGAAATGCATGATCCGCTTTCTTTGCCAACAAATAGTTCTGCATCCTTTCCATTATTGACATGGGGGTATGATATCGTTGAAAGCTATAGAAATGGCTTTAGGTGATTCAAGGGATCGATGAAATTTATTTTTTTTACAGGTCCTAGAATATTTGAATATCATGAATAAATGGAGGGTGAATGTCTTGTGCGTATCGAGGCATTTGACAGGCAAGAGTCAGTACAAATACAGATGACACACCCTTAAGCTCCCATGTAACATTCCAAGTGTCCGATTTTTTAAATTGTAGAGTGCTGTGTGTCTTTAAGTGACATAGGGATTAGGGTAGTTTCCTTCATCAAAGAAATCAGAATTTATCAATTGCGATTCGTGCCCTACCATAAATGTATTCAATTTACGCAATAGTTTTGATTGAGAAATCCCGGTTTACTAGAGAATTAAATATTAATTTTAAGACCATTTGATAAAACTCAGAAATGGTGGGATGCGCTGCCTTCTTGCTGACGTAACTGGTATGTAGTTTACGTTGCGAGGTATTTGCGAGGCATCCTGCTCGTGGAATCTTCTGCTACTGTGACGCATGGCGTGCAGTTCGCGCGGCGACAGGTAAAAATTCACGGTGAATACTAATGGTTTTTAAATCACCCAACTTCATAAACAATTTTAAATAAATAAAAGTTAATCATAATGAATTAACTGAATAAATATACCTCCGATACTAGTTAATAAACTTTAACGGAGTGAACCATCTGCGTCCGCAACACCACCTAGTGGCAGGTAGAGGAAAGAGTGTTACGTCACACTTGTGATTTATCGGCAAGCAATAGTTTGTCGTCGCGTTTTTGCAACGTTGATTTTTTCACTTTTTAATTAATGAGGAAAAATACTTAACGTCATATTAAAATCGAACGGCTTTAAATGCGTAGTCCAGAGGATATTAACCTTCGATGAAGATGATAAAAAATAATAGGAAACTTCCGTATTCTAGTTTTGTCAGAATGCATTTCCTGGTATGAAAATATGTTCTACTTTTAAAATATCGAATCTCGAAGTTCACATTATACACATGAGCACGTATCTGAATATCTGCATTTTTTATGCCTATCTTTATTGATAGAATGATGTAAACATTGGTTTAGGGTCATTTACTAATAAGCGATGTCAATCAGTATGATGCAAGTCTGTTATGGAATTATCTTCCATGGTTCACTCTAATGGTGCTTCCAGGGCACATTACTAGACACTTATGAATGTCTTAAGGAATTAACATGGCAGACAAGTAAGCGAAATCGATCTAACAAAACATAAAAGAGGTCTAGTTTTAGAATGAAAGTGGAGAAAACAGGCTTCCTTAGACGTCATATGCACAATAGGTTTCCAATACGTATTCGGTAGCAATCAAGGGTAAATATGCCTTATTCACCCAATTGCCAAAAGAAAATCGTATTACATTGAACTCTGCTTTAAATACCGATAATATGAAATTTGGGGAGTCTATATAAAAATATAACTTTTTTTTCATTCATCATTATAGTATTGTAGTAACCTGATAAATATAATTCGATTACTTACTTGCTAAGTGTGCCTTTTATGAATATTTAAATGAAAAACTACAATTTAAATTATTTTCAATGTCAACCAACATTAACGCTTTAAAATACCTTTAATTAATGGGCGAATTTGATCATTCAAATCATCTGATGGAACAAGTCGTGAATTAAAATGAATGGTTTGCGAGTTCACGTTGTGGAGGGAATACATGATAGTTAGGTAGGTTTATATTTATAGGGTGCGTCGACAACTATTGTCATTTTGCACCACACACAATCTAATTTATATCAATAAATATGCATAAATATAAATATAGAAGAAAAAAGTCTGTATTAAGTCAAAGAAAATATATTAGATTTTACTTATTAGGTTAGTTTCCTTTGAAAAAGTAATGATATGGCTTAGGCGATCAGTATCGTTGCCTAGAACTTGTTCTAGTTCGCCGCTGATTCCTAGAATGTTACGTGTGTCCATGTATTTGTCACACTCCGTCAGGATATGTTGCACACTGAGAGGACAGTCAAAGTCATCACATCGAGGAGGAATATTCTGTAAAGAGAAACGAATGGGCCAGGGCGCAGTGCCCGATTCTTAAACGTGTAATGACGACTTCCTCTCTGCGACTACCCCTGACGGAAGTGGGCCACCCTGACGTTACCGGTTTAATTTTCCGTAGCTTATACATGATGAATGCTAGAATAAATTTTGTTATATTTGTTATATATATAGTATGTAGTAATATATATGTTATATATTATAGATATGTTAATATTTTTGGAATATAACAAAGTTTATTCTAATATTCATTTGGTAGTGAATTCTTTAAAATTATACATTTTAAAGAATGTGATCTTATCCTTACGTTGGTTCCTTGATTTTTGTCGTATTATTTGCTCCTCTCTTTAAATGGAATACTTTGAAAATAAATCTCCATTGATAAACACTGATCACGATGATGTCATGTAGCAAGTTCATTATTATATTTTATTGGATGAATTGGAAAATTTTAGTTATTTTTGTTATATTTTTATTTAAATACAGCCTTGCAAGTCTAATGCTAATTATTTTTCACGGTACTCTTCAGCTATAGATTTTTGTTTGGTAAAATTCTTCTTCTCGTCTCTTATTGTACTCCGTACCTAAATTATGAACTCCGAACGCCGAAATATTCCTAGTTTCATGCGGCTATAGTACCTATTCCTAATGATGTTCAAAGGAACACGATAGAATACATTCTTGAACATTAATGTTTTCCATGCTATAACTTTATTTTTTAACTTTCTGATATTTAATTGAATCAATATCTTATCTGTGAAATTGTTTCTTTGCGCTCCATATAAATCACAACTGAAATCGAAAACATGTATGAACGTTAATTGGCATTGTAATAGTTGAAAAGTAAAAATGTGTGCCAAATTGGTTTACCTTTCTTTTGGTGTAGTGTATAAAAATTTATCGGGTTTCGGAGATAGAGGTAATAATCAATGAAGTTATTTCCAAAGTATGTCCAGATGTCATTTTCTGACATTGAAATTATTTATTAAGGCTCTTTTTAAGCTGGTTTATCTATACGGAAATATGGTTATTGCCAATTTGTTTTACTGGTGGTACTGATTCTAAAAAGCATGATTCAGTTGGTGATGTTTATTTGCGTATTTTATGTAGAAAATGCACAGAACAATTCGCTGTCATTTTATTGGTCCCATGGCAGAATAAATTCAAAGGTTAATTGGCAATAAAATTTATGATCCATTGGTGGTATTTTTGGAGGCGCTTAAAGAATTCACTCCAAAATAACTATCAGAAGTTAAAGAGGAAGAGTTGCGCGGTGATGCAATTAAAATTAATGTATGAGACTAATTAAAGGGATGATAATAATACGTATCATTTGCAGTTTAACTGTCGCTTTAACCTGGGGAGGCTTATTTACTATGCAGCCTATTTTATTTGCTATTGGAAATTTGGGCAATATACATACCGCGGTGGTAAACACAATACATTTTATTTTATATCATAGTGATAGTTCGTCTTTCTCAGTTCATGTATCAGTGCTTCAGTCTGAGAAAGTTTTTTCTTTCTGAGAGATTTTGGCATTGTAGTCAAATGTTGGAATATTTTTTGGCTGGTGATATTTTATCAGGAGAGTATTGTGCTATGCCATTGTACTGTGACACATTAAGCAAAATCTCTCTGTGCCCATGAGGTCCCATTTTTATTTCGCATGCAATTTAGTTTTGTAAAACTTTAATTTTTGGAAAGATTTAATGAATGTATCACATTAGCTTATTTGCATAACATCATTTCAGTTACTTTTCCCTCAAGCTATTTCTACCGCAGCGAGCTGAACCCGTTAGTATAGGAGATCAGGAAACCCGACTTTGATTTCTCGAGTAAGTGTGCTCGACGACCCAAAGCGCCACGCTTCTTTATGGCAAATAATTTGTATTTCCAAATTCAGTTGGAGAATGGAGGAAACTTCTATTTTGTACTTTCGAGAATAAGTAAATACGAGAGAATGAAGATGAGATCCAAGAATGAGAATTCAATAATTCAGTAGTTTGGAGGAGGATACTTGAGGCCACCGATGACCTACAGCCGAATTTCCTAAGTGAATGTCAAATTTCATGCAATACCTAGCAGTTTAAAGGTCCATTGGAGCTTCGTGGCAAATAATGCTGTGTTACTGAATGAGCATTATTCACCGAATATGTGGTTTTTCTCTTCAAGATGTTTTCAGTATATTGCTCACCGATCTCTATTTTTTGACATATATTATGCTCCTCGGTTATTTTTATAACGTCATGTACCTGCTCGGGTATATTTTCCTTTGGAAATTTATAAACGTTCAACCTATGCCGTGTTAAGGAGAATATTTTTATTAGGATTTCTGGACCTCAACGAAATCTAAGTGTCCCAGTGCCATGGATTGATAGATAGCAATTCCGCTATTAGACCCTCTTGATTAAGAGTAGCTATTAGCTAGTAGCTATATAAAATGAAACCAGTGTGCAATTGTTCCCCTAATGTGGTTTCGCGTCACGAAATTCACTATCAATAATCCAGTATAATTAAGCACACAGTAGTAACCGCTCATATAATTCAAGGTAATTCTGTTTAATCGAGGAAGCTGGAATTGTGAATGACCAGATATAAAATCTTAAATTTCAAATGTTTTATTCAATTTCATTTTATTTGAAAGCCTTCTCAGGGACTTTCAAATTGTTAACAGCTGCACAATGATACAAAAAAAATAATAAATGGGCTTTTCACTTCATGTTGAATCAAACGTTCTTTTTCGTATCTGTTTCCGTGCCAGTTCCATTACATTTCCCACGTTTTTATGAAATAATGATGTGATGATTTCATTTTGATATCGACGCGAATTTTTCGATGAAACTGAATCGTTGCTATCTTAGTTTTTGATGTAGTTGTCAAAATGGGAAAGGGGGGATTGTATCTTTGCCTGCGGTGATAAATAAGCCACAGGACTTCGTCTTTTGGATGCCACTTTGAAATGACAGGTTTTTCACATGCACAATCGCAAAACAGCGCAAAAAATTTTTTAAAAGCCTGGGTTTCAGACTGCCTAGGCAATAGATGACAGTAATTAGATAATCATAACATAAAAACAGATGCTTCATTCAGCGTCGTTGCGTAGAGTGTTGGTAAAATAATCTGTACTACCCTTCACGAGCTATGAAAGTATGAATGCCATTGGTACCTGCAGAAACAGTTTCCAAATCGCACCGTAATAATGAGGAGGTGGGTGTTCCAATTAATTTACACTATTGCACTAGTCTGTTCACGCTTATGCCAAATACCTGTTCCAGGAAAACATTGAACATCAGAGGTTACCATTCATTTTTGGGAAATGATAAGGACTTTCGGTCAGTTGACTTGTGACTGGTACGAAAAGTGTTGCTCCGGTCTTTGATTTTAGTTTTCAGTAAATAAGGTAGTAGCCTTCTATAATTGATGAATGCGCTTTTTAACAAAACAATATAGGAATTAATTTATTTTGATCAGACGGCAGAAAACTGGTATTTGATTCTTAAATGTGGATGGTTTCATTAAAGCTATTTTTACATTGCTATCGAAAATGAAAGCTTTTTGGCTCGTCATATCTTCAACTTTTGGCACACCATGATTGTAATGTAATCACTTGAAAGAAGGTTTCCGTTGATGAAATGGAAGTTTATCTCCATCAGTTATTTACATTTGATGTTTTGTGAAACTAAGACTTTATGTGATTAATGTAATGTTTGCTCGTCCCACGACGATTAATTTATATCCCTACTACTTCACTTCACGGAGAGTAATGAAATACAATTCTAATCGCCCCAGTGTCCTCCAATAATTGTCCCTGTTACTTGAGCGTTGAAACATTTAAATAAACACATCTTTTTGGTTGATTTAAATCATCCCAAAGACTTATGGCCGACGAATTATTTACTATCACATCTTTGATATTTCAATTATATGAATAATCATGTCACTTTTGCTTTAAATGGATAAGAAAGAGCAGAATGTTTTTAATGGAACCCAAATCCTTCACGAAACCACCACATTTCCTTCAAGTTTTTCTACCATAACCATGCAAAAGTGAATGGTGAATGCAATCTCATCTGCCAGTCTTCAGCCATTTCTCGATACGAAAAAGCAATCTTACCATATGAAAGCGTCATTTCTCTTACCATTCCTAAATATAGATTCAACTCCGTCTGACCTCTCAAACTATTATCTTGTTTTTCAAGTAACACTAGTGCCATTAGAAAATTAAAATCGTAGAGTAATTTTTCTAACACCTGTCTGGATTGACCTTTGCGTTTAAAAAAATTCTTCTTGTTCATTTTTATCGAACAATGATTTTGGCACAATAGAACCATTTTAATTTTATCACACACTTGTCTTGAGACATAGAAAAAAACAGTTATCACAACGAATCTTCATAATTGATACGCAATCTGATTTCCAGATTTTGTTAATGCCTTCTATATTACAGCACCATTACAGAGAGATAGTCATACTCATAGCAACAAAACATATTCCATGTTTTTCCTTTTCCGTTGCTTCAACACCAGCAAGAGGTGCATAAAATTGCTTCGTTCACTGGAATACTTACACTAGTATACCTTGGCCATCAAGCCGTAACACTGAAATCTTCTCGCACGCACCGATCGTGAAGCACCGGAAAGAGAGTTTTTTTATTGCTGAGCGAAAAAAGTATTTGCTCACACAACATACGAGTTATCAATCGCACTCACGGCAATGAACGTTTCACTATCATGGAATGGAAGGACCTTCTCGTTAATTCCACAAAACTTTTTCATCAATTTTCGACTCCTTACTCCGTTCCCATCCTCCATTGTCAGAATTTTTTTGTTTCCTTCAATTTTTTTTTATAAAAACGCACTTTTTCCTGGGGGCAGACATCTATTAACATGGAAGCCACTCTCAACACTCCCCCATCCAGCGCTGAAAATACCAAACCGTCCTGACTCTGCGGTAGTCGTCACAAACCTAGGGGTGGGGAAAAAAAGATGCTTGATCAGATTTCCTCCACGAATCTCCAGGAGTGGATCAGGTGCTGAGAATGGTCGTTCCGACCCCCACCACACCGTCCTCCTGGCTCTGGATCGAGAAGTGTCGGTAGGAGACGTAAGAGGAGTCATCCGCGCCGTCCGGGCAGGGAAGCGTCACCATGTGGTGGTGGTGCTGGTGCCTCGGTAGCGTGGCCTGCCTGGGGTGGGCGTGGAGGAGGGTCTGCGAGGACTGCAGGGACGGCTGCCGTGTCGGCAAGGGCGTGGGGAGTAGGGGCGGGAGGTGGAGGCTGGACTGCTGGGACTGTTGTGACTGGGCATCGCCCCCGTCCCGCTTCGCGGCCTCCCTCTGTTTCTTGAGCTTGAGGTACGACAGGGCACCCACCAGGATGACGAACACGGCAATTCCCATGCAGCTCCCCACGATCAAGCCGAGCCTCCGTGTAAGGATGGAGCCGCCGTTGTTCCCGAAGCCCGGGCCGTCCACTCCCGGCTGGTACGCTCCGCTTGGCAGGCCTCCTGTGCTCCCGTCCGGCCCCCTCTCCTGAGGGGAGAGCCCTACGTTCCCCCCGAAGCCTCCGGGAACTCCCTCCGCTAGGTCCAGGGTTCTGACCTGCGTGCACTTCGTCGTAGGGGAGTTCGCCATGAGGATGGCTCCGGTTGGTGTGCTCGAGGAAGGGTTGGGTGGTGGGGCTATCCTCTGCAGTGGTGTAGATGGACGCGGGGTACTCGTCGTGGGTTTTGTGTCGTTTAGGAGGCCCGTGACGCATATGAGATAATGGGTGGAGGGGCGCAGGTTCCCTAGCCGCACACTCCTCGCCTCCCTTTCCATTGTGCGGGAACGGACCACGTCGTCCCTGTCGAGAGCGTGGTAGGATACCCTGTAGCCTTTCACGCCTGCGATTGCCCAGCCGCTGTAACGTGAGAAAAAGGTTAGATAGATGAAACATTTGGCGCAAGTCTGGAATAGTGTGACAGGGTTAAATATTTACATGCACGAGCATTTGGAATTTTTTGGCATTCTCACTCATAATTTTTTAACGATCAAAAAAGTTATGAGGAAAAAAGATTCATGTAACATTTTATATGTTTGTATTAAATTAAACACATTGATTCTGTCTTGTCCAAGGCTAGTAAATGGAGTGTAATCGATTTACCATATATTTGCATAACATATTCAAACGTCTTAATACAGATTCATCGCGGTTTGATGGTTTGGTAATTGGTGGTCCTTGCCTCACCGATAAAGATGCCTATCACACAAAAGATTACAGCGTCGTAATCATTATTTCAGTTTCACCGTTAGAACGAGTTTTAGTCGAATATTAGGGTTAAATATTTTCAGAATTATCTTTAAAAAGGAGGTAAGATATTGTTTCTAACCCTGTGGCTGCTGGCGTCGCCATTATTCCATGGTCGTCCCTCCCTTGCCATGACACCACCACTGATAAAGTCTGAATGTCTTGAATCGCCAGCTTTATCACTAGAGGAGAACTGCAGAATCTAGGCGGCTCCAGTTCCATGAACGCCTCTCCCCTTAGCTCTGGGGGAGACTCGCATCGTAGACCACCCGTCACGCTGTTTGAACCCGAGTTTGACCCGTCTTCCCCACCATTTCTCCCGACTGATGGCTGGTCACTGCCTCCTTCTCCCTCTCCATAAGCTCCGTCTTCACCACCGAGGTCACTCCCCGTGCCTGCTGATGCCGCTAGTACTCTCTCGTGGTCGTGAAGCCAGGCCCAGAGCTCTTGCGAATCGCAACTACAGTGCAGCGGATTCTCTGAAAAAACATTCGTTCAAGATTATCAACGGCATGGCTCTCTAAATATTTGGCATCAAACTCTCTGACAATAATTTTTACCTCAGTCACATCAAGGATGAATAATTAAGGGTAACTTATTGCCTCGAAAATTTTGATCCAATGCATTACACGAAAAATATCTCTTTTATAGAAATGTTTAAAAACTACGTGTTCGAAAGTGCTATTTTAAGTGATTTTGAGGACACCTTTTGACAAAAATGTTTGGTAAAGACGTTAAGAAAAGATTAATGTGTTTGTTTATATCAAATATTGCATTTTGTGTTGGTGAAAAGTTACCCTTGAGGAAAAGGTATATCGAATTACAGGTGTGTCAGATTTGGGTCGTAAGAAGGATGAAGTATATTCGTCAGAAAAACAGGTATGAGTGATGAGATTTTAACATGGTTTGGGAGGAGAGAAAATTGGTGTAGGAAACTAGGAGAAGGTGGACGCAGTGAATGGGGAGCATTTAAAGGCGATGATATTATTGAGGTCATTATGCACGGAAGAATTCTGGAGAAGAGCAGAAAATAAATGAAAGAGAATGGATTGTCTACAGGATTATGTTAGATTGAGGTATGCTTAAGTAAAGAAGAATATAGTGTAAGGAAAGAAGAGAATTTAATATCGTGAGCCGTTAGAGAAATTATATTACTTTTTATCAGTCAATGGTGAATGAATGGAATATATGTTTAAAGATCTTTTTCCCCTCCCACAATTAATATTCCTTAATGGAGGCTTTTCAATCTATACGTACCACTTTGAATTCCTTGATTTTTGAGATCAAATTTATGGCGCCTTTTTTATTAGATCATTGCCTCGCTTGCTTCTCAATTTTACGAGTTTTTTTTCATTTTTCACCAGCATAAAATTTATAAAAATCAATAAAAAAAATGATGCTGCAAATTCTCAGCAGGTTTCACGCTCTTTACGCTATCCCTCATGCTACTACAGGGGGCGCGGGTTAAACCGTAATTTAATTACAACAGTTTGGCTAATTGACGAATCGACTGAATTATTGATCCTGCGAAAACAGTTTACCAGGAAGGCACGACCAAATCTGTTTTTCTCCCGTTATTGAATGAGATGGATGCCTCATTAATGTCAGCAAATATTTTATGCTGGAAAGAAATATATAAAAAGGTGGAATAGTATTTTGTGTAATGGCATTTGAAGGATTCTTGTTTATTCGAAACAGAATTGGGTTAAAATGCTTCTTTTATTTTACTTGCGCTTTATTTTACGTGAGCTTTTGCTATCTCCCTTACTCATCCAGTATCTTTATGCAATTTCTTCCCAAGTGAATTTATTCATAAATTTTAGCATGAATTAAGTATCTAGGGCCATTATCTTGGTATCCTCTAAACGCCTAAAATTGAAAATTTTCATTTCAAATTTTTGGTATATCATGTCGTGGTATAGCACAAACATTTAAATCCTTAATTTTGTGCATTTTTCCTATTCCTGCATGATAGCATTTCCCAATATTAATATGGAGGAAACTGTGATCCAACATTTTAAAGGGATAATTTTGCTTAAAGATACGTTCCACTAATTTAGGGTTGTTTGACACGTTTGACAACCACCAACGAGGTATTATCAAGGAATAATTTTTGATCAATAATTAGCAATTTATGAGTAGAAATTTTCAATTCATTAAAATACTTTTATTGAAAAGTTTTCAATGTAAAATTCATAGTGTGTGCGATGATCTCGTTTAAAAAGCTGCTAGCACCCGTGTGAAACTAAATTTTTCAAACGAATGCTATTTGGACTCTATTGATTACTCTTTGCAAGTTTATGTGAGAATAGGGAATGCTGTTAATTTCTTTTTTCTCTATCTCTTGATTTCCTCGCAAAATTCAATTTTCCGAAGGAGCTTGCTTTGAATTTTTATTTTCTTTAAAACCCAAAGGTAAAACTCGCGAGACAAATGAATACTTTGGACAGAGAGTAATCTATCCTTCGCTTTACAGTTGCATGGTTTATTTTGGTATAGTGCAACCTTCAGTGGTGGAGTGTTGAATGTATTTTCTACTTGAATGGGCCACATACCTATCGTAAGAGGTCGGAAGGGAAAGGAGGGAGGATGGTGTGAAACTCGGCGTCGACATTGGTGTTATCTTCCGTTCTAGGGGTGCTTCAGCGGGAACCATCCACTGGACGTAGCACTCAACTCAAAACACTCTTTACGTGGTATCAAAGGAGGGACCAACATTCTACTATAACATTTTTCCTGTGTTTCGAACCCGAGCCTACGACCAGTAAACCTGATTTCTGGTCCCGAAAGTAACCAGATATTTAATATGTAATATATTTTTTTAATATGTAAGAAGTCAGCGGAAAACCTTTAAATGGCTAAATCTTTAATTTGTCGTTTCCATCTAGATATGGATGTCCCGAGTTAGTGAGGATTGAAGGGACAATACATTCTCTAGTGTTCCCCATTTGATTTATTTTCAATAATGATACTCAAGTGATCCATAGCACGAACAGAATAAAAATAATTCTTTTTAAATTAAATGATTTTTATTTGAGGACTTGGAGGTGGAATAATTATGTCGTATCTATGACCCTTACGGGGGCTTTTTTCGCATTATATTCCACGAAAGAGTAATTTCCTTTTTAAGAACTTTTTCTTTTTGTAGTTTATAAGAATGCAAGTATTGTAAATTCAAGGTGTGTTTAGTGGAGTAAATTATTTATTTCCTAGCAGGCGATGAAAGAGGCATAAATAAAACATCGAAACAAACAAATGAAACAGGGAAGAAGTGGTACGTCTTGATAGCTTAACTGACAAAAGTTTAGACTGTTCGATATACATTGCAGCGCTCAGCAATGCGACTACCTAAAAAAATAATTCACGTGTGCCAGTCACTGTGTGTGGATAAGGGCAATGGAGAATGGAGGGAAGGGGAAAGAAAATGGGCACGGTTGTATACAAAACAAAGAACTGATTCTTAATTCTTCTCTCTGTGCTGATGGAGGCAACTATTTTGAAGATACAAACGAAAAATAAGATTCAGTCTTTGACGAAAACATATTTGAAGATAAATTCTATTGTATGATCGACTATACCCGAGCATCTCCGCATGTTTAAATGCGTTCTGGGGTTGAAGATGTGGATTACAAATGGTCCCAGTTATTTTTTCCACCAGATATATTGAAATTTATCATGATTTTTTTAAGCAAAGCGTTCATGATAGGGTTGGTATCATCAACTCGAAATTGCGTGGCTCACTATACGTTGCTTTAAAAGCTCAGGGTCAATCTTTAGAACCATGCGGTTTAGATCTAGACACGGATTGCTTCTCACATGTACGTGTATTTTGTTGCGTGTGTGTTGTGTGTTCTACGTGTATGTTGCGTGGTCTAGAGTCGGCAAACCAGACAATGTCAGATATATCTGTACAGACAATGGAACAACAAAAAATATTGTATACCCATAAGAATTGTGAAATTAAACATACTATAAACGTAAGCTTTCCATTTAACCAGATTGAGCCACAGCAACGCGTGGCCGGGTACACCTTTTTTTCTAAATAAATAAAATGAATCCCGAAATACATTGCAGCTCTACAAAGAGACATTCTAATTATTAGAATGTCTCTTTGTAGAGTGCTGTAGGTTTCATTACACATACCTGCTTGGAGAATCAGGTGTAGATGTATAAAATTGCTTGTATGTGAATATAGCTATGCATGAAAGAGTAACCCAACATTTACCATTTAATTACTTAGTTGAATTTAGGAGTGGAGATGTGATTGTACTTTCTTGATGTGATATGAAAGTAGATAATTACATTTTTACATAAAATGCCTTTTCTAGCTGCAGAACTTTGTGAACAAAATGGTAGGAATCAAAAATTAATGAAATAAAATAAAAGAAACCATATCTTTAGTGGAAATAAAGATACTGCCTTGGAGCTATAATTGAGGTTCCGAGTGTTACTTTTTGTGTTATTTTAAGAATTGATCATGTATCTGTGTACATCTTATAAGATATAAATGTTGAACAACATTTTGTAAAGGATACTACGCAAGTACAACTAGAAACAAACTAGTTGGGCCATTAGAAATCGGTATGAAATGGAAAAATTCTCGTGTTCATGTTTAAGGTGACACAAAATTGGGATTCAGATATTTGCGTTACAATAAATCTTATCAGAGGATTAAAATTTAGCGTTTTATTTTTCCCTTAAGAGCAGGAAGACAAGGAGTCAGAGCTTGTAATGGCATGGCTTCAGGGGCGTTTCGACGAAACCGTTGTTTCAGCTAGTATAGCTGAATATAATTTTAACTAGTATATACAATCGGATAGATACTCACCTTCTGCGGAAAGAGAATGGAGTTGAGCCTCCACCGGTCGCAGAGTAGCTACCGGAATACTCTCGAGATAGTTTCGGCTTAAGTCAAGGGTTCGCAAGTTCTTGAGGGGCCGGAAGCATTCGGAGGCAAGGCTAGAGATCCAGTTGCCCGCCAGGTGGAGAGCAGAGAGCGCTCGAAGGTGACGGAAGGTGTCTTGAGGCACCCGGGTCAGTTGGTTGAATGATAGATCTAATATCTGGATGGATAAAACAACAATGCATTTACAAATTTGTATCTGTCTTGCAGCTCTCTACGCTGTAAATTAATAGGCCGTTTTGTATGGATACAAAAGATAGGATAATTTTTCTTCTAGAACTTTCATACCATTTTGGAATTGTTTGCATTTAGTAAATATATGTATTGAAATAAAAACTTGTGTACCATATTTATCGCATGATTTCAGTTGTTTGCTGTAGTAGAGAACATTTGAATATCATTCTCCCGTTTTACCTTAAAATTAGGAGGAATAAAACTTTTTACAGAGAACTTAATGACTGCGGAATGAAATTCTGCGTTAAACTGGCCGAGAGCATGGAGAAATGCACTTAAAAGTTTTTAATTTGATTGAGAGATACATGATTATTTGCTTCGCTCTGGCATTGAAATCAAGCGTGAATGTTTGCCATTCCTTGTTTATTTCTCTCATATTCAATCAATAACTAGTATTTAAAAGGATTAGAATTTTCCCCAATTTCTAAATTACCTGCATCGCTTTCAGATCTTCTGGGAAGGGTTCCAAACTCTTCAGTCTATTGTGGGTAAGATTAAGTGTCCTTAGTGACTTCAGTCCTCGTAGCCTGTCACCAGGAAGAATCTCGAGTTCATTGAGACCCAAATCTAGCACAGCCAGAGATCTTAGTGGCTTGAATATTCCGGGAGCTATCCTTGATATTCTATTTTGGGATAATGATAGCTGTAGGAGGGCGGGGAATGAGATAAGATCGTTCGTGTTGAGGGCTGTCAAGTTTGTTCCGGAAATATGAAGTTCCTGTAGCTGCGAGGATCCCTGATAGGACGCCGCCTCATCCTTAATGCGCTCCAATGGATTGCCACTCAGATCCAGCCATCTCAGAGAAGTGGCGTGCGTTATGACCGAGGAAGGGAACTCTTTCAGTCGGTTTCGTGCCAGTTGGAGGCGACGCAGTATAGGCGCCCCCTTGATAAAGTCTCCCGGGACTGCGGTCAAGATATTACCACTCAGATCGACGCTCAGGAGGTTGGGTAAGGGAGCTAGGTTAGTGGCGTTGAACGACGGCGCGAGAAATCCCGTAGAAAGGAGAACGGCGATGGCATTATCTCTAAGGTCCAATTCCCTCAATCTCGGGACTGCTGCTAGTTTAGCGGCGCTGACCGTCCTGATGGAGTTGCCCGGGGCCGAGAGGACTTCCAGCGTCGTCGCGGTATCCGCGAGGGCGTTGTAGGGGATCTCGGCCAGGCTGTTGTCTCCGAGCCGGAGTTCCCTGAGCGAGGTGAGGCCGGACAGTGCGGCCTTGGATAAAGCGCGGATGTTGTTGCCCCTCAGGTCCAGTCGGGAGAGTCCTCTTCGGCACGAAATGAGGAGGCCGTCTGGAAGGATTGGCGGGAGGCGGGAGCGATCGAGCTCGAGCCTCTGGAGGGAAGGGAGGCCGGAGAGAGTCTCTTGCCCAGCGGCCGACAGGTCATTTCCGCTGAGGCTCAGCTCGCGAAGTCCTGGTATGGAGAGGCGTGAGATGGAGGCCGCGTCCCTAGTTTGAAAAGAGAATGAAATCAAAATAGAGTTTTTAGCGCTTTCCGTAATTGTGTCACCTCAGCTCCATACTTCATTTTAACAGATGTTTTCGTAATGCATCTCTAACACATCCACTGTGCTACCCAACGAATGAATGAGCTTAGGATCCAGACAGTTTAAATACTGTGACTTTTTTTACTATCTTACCTCGCTTAAGTCAATCTTGCTTCTCTGTGGTAAAAAATATTTCACGTCCATGTCCATTAAACTGTCCTAGCATTTTATTAAAATAAGCGCCTCATCTTGACCTACGGTCATGAAGCTATTAACGTTATCATTAGTGGTTATTAGAGTGACAGAAGTATGAGGTGACTCAAATATGACGCCATTCGCCTCATTTGTAATCTGGATGTATTATGTCCGTAGATTTATAATGAGCGGAAGAATTATGGAGAAAAACAGGCGTCAGGATTAACATATTCCTAACGAAATTGAGTTCGAGTTGTGGCAGACACCTCAGGATTGAGCACTTGTGCATTAGCTACCTAGCGAAACCTTCTTGCAGCTGCGTATCAAAGCGCAATATTTTCTTGCATGAATGCTTTATACTAGCGACGCATTTTATGAGGTTTGACAAGAAAGAGGTATCATTGATCTCGAAGTTCAATATCGCTTTCATCTACCCTTTCTTGCTTCGCGACGTAAAAGTCAACTCCAAAATTGTCCGCTTGCATTAATACGCATTTATTAAAACTTAATAACATTTTCCGGTAAAAGTCAGTTTTGAATTGCTTGTAGGTCTTATTTTAATGCATTCCAAGTATCTTCAGCGAGAATGGAGTTTTAAACTACTGCGTATCTTACTATTATCTGTAGCATTTATTTAATTAATGCGACGTGAATCAAAATTGTCTGTCACTCTTTCATTTACAGCATAAAAATGTATCGTGAAAATACTTCACTAGGATACTAATAATTCTGACTCCTAGAAGTAATCTCTATGAAGTATTTAGAGTATGACAAAACTTTAAAGCCCCGAAGACTAAATATATGGCGTATTATTATTACGATGCTTTATCAGTCTCTTGCAAAGAAGCAAAGACTAGAGTTCTCTTGCTCAAAGGAGCTTAAATTTTCTTGATTAATTCTTCTGTCGGTAAAGTCAGTAAAATTTACCGGACGTTGAAATTTTTCCTCAATGTATCTAAAAATATTCCCACATCCGTAATTATTATTATTCCAAAATATACCTTTCGAGTAAAACATATTATACCTTAATGTTATTCAGAACCCAGGTCATAAGTGCAATGAAATCCTTGTTCACAAGTTAAAAAAATAATAAATGGATCGGAATACTCACAGCCTGTTGTCATCCAACGCCAACTCGTTGAGATTGTTGAGACCTCTGAAGGCTGCCGGATCAAGCCTCGAGAGGGACGCATTCTTGAGCAGAAGGACACGAAGGGGAATTCCGACATTCGCAGTGGGTAGTGCGCCTCCATAATCTATGGAAGATCCTCTTCTGGAGCCCACTACGACGGTGTTGGTGGAAGAATTCGATGAGTCGACGGGAAGAAGAGCTTGGCGCAAGGGGTTGTGGGAAAGATCCAGAGTCCTTAAGCGCACGAGTGGGGCCAATGACCCGGCATCCACGTGTCGGAGCCTTAGGAGAGTTCGTGAGAGGAAAAAAGAGAAGAGGTTTCATGAGTGAGAGACGTACTTAAGAAGGGGGACGCAGAGGAAAGCTTTGGAGAGTAGACTTTTAATTGGGAGTCGTGACAGAATGATAAACAAGAGGTTGGAATACGTCACTGGACGCACTTTTGATTATTTTCCGTAATTATGAATTCCTCTTAAAAGTTTTTCATGGTACCCGTTGGAAATTTAGGTTTCCGAGCAAGTCGAGAAAGGGGATTTTTTTTCATCCTTTGTTATGTTTATCAGCCAAAGTAAAGGCAGGTTCCTTTAAAGAAAATAAGATTAAAATGGATACGATGTTCGCCATCCTAATATACATTATGCACGCCTAAGTGCTGAGGCCGGAGTTTTCCCTGCGATGATAAAAGCTTGTTCGAGGAATTTAAATTGTGTGACGAGGAGAGATGAATGCTATCCGATCCTGACTCGACACCAATCTTTACTGTGCTGAACAAAGTGTAAATAAAGTAGTGGCAGAAAGCAGTAGCGTGCTCTTTTACGTTAAGCTAGTGTAAGCACGTACTCTAAGTGCTCTTGGTGGTTGTTTGTAGTCTAAAATATGGCGTTTATCGTTGAAAAATTGCATATTAGTATAATTTGGTTGGGTCGAAGAAGGGAACAAACTAAACGAAGTACAAAGCTGTTGCTGTGAATCAGGAAGTTAGTAGGAAAATTCATGATTAACATTGGTGCGCTTCCCCAGTCTTAGGATAATGAAATAACTGAGCCCTCTTGGGGGAGATATTACGCTATTACGCTTTTGTTCTGTGGAAGATGAATGTGTAATTTTTGGACTCGAATGAGCGTATTACGACTCATTTATCATTGAGGTTAATGGCAGTCGAGCGAAGAGGGTAGAGCATGTTGGGATAGAATAAAACGAGAGAATGCGTTAACTCCTGTTCACGAAAACATAGATGGTTTTCAGAGGAGCCCAAAGACCTGTTTATAATACGATAGGGTAGCCCTTTTATCCGTAGTTGAAGGCAAGCTTGTTTTCAGTGTGTTTTATCTTGAGGCATAAAAGGATGGGAAGGTGGCGTGAGTGGATGAGGGATAGAGAGAACGAGGCGGCGAGAGAGCGATAGAGAGAGGGTAAAACATCCGGGAAGCTAATGTGTTAGTTCACTATCACTGTGGAGTCCTATCTCCGTTGTACACACACACGCACACGAGTGAACATGCGCGCAAAGAAACAAATTCTTTGTCCGCGAGCCTCGGAAGATCGTGGCATGAAAAGGGTGGATTTGAATTCGTAGCGAGCAGTGCAGTACATATAGTTGTTGTGGGTACGTGAGAAGGAAGTGGTGAAACTGTTTGGTCGGCTTCACGTTGAGTTCGGGATGCCAGAACGCGAAGTATTGAAAAAAAAATGGGGAGTTGAGAGAAATTGAGTTCGTGTGTGTTCGGGCAGAGTAGACGTTAGGGGAGAGGGGTCTGAGCGGGGAAGATAACATAGCAGTGGAGGAAATTTTTGTATGTTTCAGGGATCCTCGGAAGCCGTAATTGGCGCCCATGCAGGCGTGTGTGCATGTTGTCTTTTGCGGAGGTCGATTGCGGTCCCGAGGTGCGGTGAGGTTGTCAGCGTACTTTATTTTTCTCATGCATATGACAGCCCTTCGCTGTTATCCTCCCTCTCTGTACTTCCGCGGCAGTTTCGATCTATACCGCGACACCATATCTTGGCTTGTACTGTTCGAACGAGTGTCAGTTACGGGAGAGAACGAGGAAGATTATTATTCCCCGTCATGCGCTCCTTAGCACTAAACAAAAGGACCTTGCGAGAGGGGTGGCGCCCTTCCAACGTCCAAATCACAGCCATTTAACCGCGCGCACACATAGGAAGCATAAATTATTCCATTTGATCCCCGTGCTTGGCTGTAACTGCATGGAAATCCCTAGGAGATCCTAACACTATTCCTTTCCTTTCTGACATTCTCTATGGAGTGTGCTGATGCTGATGACATATTCGTTGTTTCTATACATTCTGTTTTCGTTTTTCTAATAGCGATTACAAACTTTAAGTATGATTATTTGTATTCCTTAAAAGTTATCGGAAGCCATATGATGTTTATTAATTCCCTATTTTAACTTAGAAGAAATCAAGAAATCAGGTGGGGAGAAAGGTGATGACCGAGAAGTGAGATGGGCAATATTATAGGGAAGTGATAGAAAGTAACGGGTTAATGTGGTGAATGTGTAATTTATCCTTTCAGGCTTTATTTGGTGAAATTTTTTACAAAGAATAAAATAAAAATAAAACTATGTAATACCTGCATAGAAAAATTTGAGAATTTGTCATTTAAATTTATCCACATTTAAAAAAAGAGAGCATTGTCATATGCCATTAGTAAAAGCACACTATAGAGGAGATCAGAAAGGGAAGGAATAGGTTTAAGTCTCCTAGGGGTCTGTATACAGAAACAGGAACGCAAGAGAAAGAAATAGGCATTAAGGCCGCTTTACACGATACAATTTTATGTGCAATTTCTTGTACAATATAAACTGAACGAAATTGTGTTTTTGTCTGAATGGAATTAGGACAGGTTCTAATTTTTGCACAGTCATTTAGACATTCGCACAAGCGTTCACAAAATTTGTGGCTTCACACGGTACAATTTCCTCATACAAGCGTTTGTACAAGAAATTGCACAAAAATTGTATCGTGTAAAGCGGCCTTTAAAGACTCTTTTTTTATGAGGAGGAACATTTCATTTTGATGTTATTCTTGGTGAATATGCTTTGAAAAGGGTGAAGGTTTTCTGCTGAAGAGGATCCCATCGAGCTTCATGCACGCCTTTTGTTATTCAAGTTTTTTCCATATTGATTCATTTTGAGGTCTGCGGTTTCGCCCGCGTTCCAGCTAGCGTCTTCAGGTCCGAAGTGAGCTGCAGAGATTATTGACATTTATGTATATACCGCTTGGGCTAGTCAGGGCTCGCTGATTGGCCGGAAGGACGATGGACTTGATTGTTGGAATATGTTGTTATTGATGTGCCGGAATTGTCGGATTTGGACGTTGTGATGAGAGAGAATAGCCATCTTTCCTGTCTTCGCGCGTGATATAATTCGTGAATATGAAAGACAATATATTAGTATGCATGTGTAATACATGTGTAATACACATGTGTATGGAAGTTTGGAAGAAACAATACAGAGACAGAAACATGGGCCTACGTTGAATTTTTAGGGTTTTATGTTATGATTCCTTCTTCCCCGACCTTACGTGAAGCATTAGCACGAAAAATAATTTTCCCACGATTTATGCCTGGATCTTCTTTATTTTCAGTATTCATATTTCCTAAGGTAAATTCTTTTATTTTGATGCATTGAATTTTAAGTTTATATTTGAGTTCTACGCTGATCTTGTACTCTGGTACTATTATACGGTAAATTTCTTTATCGTCACTTTATCATTGTTGATGGGTTATCATTTGGATAACATATAATGGTGCATGCTTTAATTACCTTGATGTTTATCTAATCTAATTTAAAACGCCTCCGATTTTCCTGTTTTTAAAAACATCTTATATAAGGTAACCCAAAATCTTGCAAATAAAAATAGTTTTTAAATTATATGGTAGCATTAGAAGGAAATATATGAACAAGTTTTTTATACAAGGATAAATATTACGCAACAGGAAGTCAGTGAAGAGTACAGAGCTGCCTCTACTGCTAGATACTCCGAAACCTTATCTGAATTGTTCATCACTATATTTCTTAGTGAAAGTCTTGTATAATATCCAGTCTAATTCCCCTAGGGTTCATGTCGTATATTTCAGGCCTTGTTATTATGGGTCGACAGGATTAATGAAAAACTGGCAAACGGAACTATCTAAACGACTACCAACATTTAAGTCCTCCGTTCCATTAAATAATCTCTTTTCGATTTTTGGGAAAAAAATAAAATTGACTCATCAACTAAACTGTCCTAATTCATATTCCTTTGCCAAGACATCTATCTGTAGTGAAACAGTTTTATATTGCTCGGGAGGTTACAATTTAATCGAAATGGGCGAGCTGATGAGGTAATTTCCTGAAGTTTGATTATGAAACGAAAAAAAATAATAGTATACCGTGCGCTTCTTTCTTGAATTAATTCCTCGTGCAGAATAGATGATAAAAATTATATTAATAATTGATATTACTCTTCTGTCTGGGTTTCTCTCATACACCTTTAGGCACAAAATATTATTATTTAAATCCGACTGAAGCATAGTTAAATTCTTTCGGCATGAGACAATATTCCGTAGCCGAAAATGAAATTTGTAATTTCTGCGTTAGATGATTCTCACAATGAAGTTTCAAAATTTGCGATGCAGAGTTTAACTCTATATATATTTATATTTTAGGATTAGTAACTTTTGCAGCAACTTTCATAATTTTTTCGCCAGCAAATTATTACGTTTCTAATTAAGATTGTCATTGCCTTACACACTTATGATATAATCATCGTGGGATGTCACCTGTACTCTTTGTAGGAAAATTATTGCTATATTAAAATTCAGCAAGTTTTTTCACAATGTGCTAATTAGTGCAGAAACAGAATAGAAAACACCAATGTGTACATGTCACAACTTCTTATTTTTCCATTTTAGCAATCAGGATTTGATGTTTATCTTCAACTTTGATGGCCAATCTAATGCCGAATGCATTGAAGGGTTTGTTAAGGGTTTTAAATACCACGCATGTGGGGATATTTTTCTTTCTATTATAATTAAAAACATGGCTTGCACCCCAATCGGGCGGCGACGTTGTACGATATGTATTTGGGGATAGGTGCGATACCGCTTCCCATATGATCGATAACGCTTCAGTACAGAAGGTAACGGTTCGTTTTATGTCTAAGAGTAGGATTTAACTTCCTGTTTTTATGTATATTTCCCCATACCACGGAAAGAAAAATCAATGTCCCTCACCTGTTACCAGCCAGCCGTAGTTCCTCTAACATCGACATTCCGGAGAAAGTCGCAGCCGAGACGTGTGCCAGTCTGTTTCTGGACAGGTCGATGAACCTCAAGGAGTGCATGCCCGAAAAAGCGTGGTCTTCGATGTTCACAAGCCTGTTGTCGGCTAAGTAGAGCCTCCTGACCGATCCAAGATCCGCCAGCAGCGCTCTCGGCAAACGCACCAGTTTGTTGTGGGACAACCAAAGGATTTGGACCGCCGTCTGTCCTTTTAGAGCCGCCTCTGATAGCGCCTCTATCCTGTTCCCTCCCAGCTGGAGGGATACGAGGGTGGCGGGCGGCATCGCGGGCTCTGTAGGGGAAGAGCCCGGGTAGCCCGGGTGGGCTAGGGATGGTCTGTCGTCCGGGACGTGGGACTCGTAGGAGCGGCCGAAGACGTCTCCCAGATGAGTGAGCCTGTTGCCGGCTAAGTTCGCGTGCTGAATAGTCCTTAGCGAGCGGAAGGCGCCTGGCGCGACGGTTGACAACTTGTTCCTTTGCAAGTGGAGCTCAAGTAGTGAGGGCAAGGGATGTAGATCGTCACGGCCTACTGCTTCCAATCGGTTACCTTGCAAACGAAGTTCTTTGAGCGATTTTTCCAGGGATGCGAATAGGCCGGACTCCAAGCTGTGGAGATTAAAAAAATATGGTTAAAATGCAATTTGGAATTTACGTGTGTGAAGACTTGCATGCTCTTTGATTAGATAGTATTTTATTTTCGCTGCAATGGATATATTAAATATCGATGAAGTGATCAGGAGTAAGTTTGAATATTTCATCTGTAATGAACGATAGAAATTTTAATTTTAAGCCATGTTCAAGGCGTGGATTTTTTAATCAATATTGAATGAATTTTTGCTATGGATATTTACTATATTTTCAATATAAATATATTGCAACGTCAAAATGAAGGTGTTGCATGAATTTTATGTTGTAATACAGTTTTGAAAATTAACCACCATGGGCGTTTCTAGTGAAATTATTTCTACTGCCATTCTACAAAAATCATCAAAGAATTGCTAAAAATCCGTATATGAGCGATCTATACTGGTCTCTCGATTTCATTAGTTATGGAAGCATACGGTAGGGAAATATTTTTATGACTCCAGTTAGACAAGGGATGGGCTGTGAGTGTTTGAGAAAAAATGAAATTTACGATTGTGCGTGAATCTTTGAAGTGTGGTAAACCAAATCCGCGCTTAGAAAATATAGTACTGATTCAGATTACTTACATGTGTAAATCTAAGTCTTTGAATTTTTGGTTTTATCAGTGTGAATGTGAAATTTGAAAATGAATGTGTATAATAATAAAGTTTCAGTCACTTTTTCAGCCTATCCTGGACTGTAACATAGGGATTAATGGTTTTACATGTAATTTAAAATATTTCCTTGAAAGAGTCATCTGTTACAAAAACTCTTAGCATGACTAATCAAGTTAAAGGTACCCAACTTAATTGTTTGGGACACACTGAGCACAATAAATATGCTCAGATCTATTGAAGTAATAACCTGAAATTTCCTCTTTTTCTCGTCATTGAAATAAAAGTAGTGTAAGCTTCTGAATATGGGTTCCGCGAACACCGATTTACCCATGATATGACATCTATGTCAAATTTACGCTTTTTTCAAGTTACTTTCATTTAATTTAAGTAGTATCTCTGTGAATTACAAATCAACCTCTTAGTTCAGAAACCTGAGATCGATTCTTTTGATAATGATGACTGAATAAGTGTCCTGGAACGTTGAATCAATCTGTTTGAATGGAAATTACCTATTAATATTTAGTATTTTAATAGAGCAGATTTTATCTAAAATATATAATTCTCCGTAATAAGAAATTTGTAGATGCCTATTGTTTAAGTGCTTTTCTGAACTCAGAACCTATTGTGTAAGCCGTGGATTTGATGAAAGATATCCTTGCGGTATGCGACACCGCGTACAATAAAACATTTTTGTTGCCTAAATATACGGGTGAATTTAGCTACTTGCTCTAGTGTTTGCGACGCGTCGGGTTGAGCACACGAGTGTCGCGACCAGGGAGTGTGTAAATTAGTTTTAATATAGTATCCCTGGTCGCGACGATTGGTTTTTGATAGGCGAAAGTAGAGCTCACCCCATACTAAGCCATTGGCGTGCAAAATTCACACATTCGGGGTAGGGAGGCCAGTTCCTGCTCTTAAATTTAGATTTTAAACCTAGGAATACAGGCGTTATTTCCTTCTCATGAGGCAAAAAATAATTTCTTAACTCATCCTTTAAGTAACCTTATGATTCATAATAAGAATAACAAATAAAAATTTTTTGAATCTATTTTCCCGAATGCTTTCCACGTACAAATCGATTGTTCATGCTCAACAGGGAAATCCTGAAACGGCCATTATAAATGAATTAAAATCGTCTAAGAAGGCAACTTCCACCTTAATTCCATCTCCCTTTTTTCACATCTATTTTTCATGGGGGAAAATTCGAGTGGCCGTAGGAAAAACTGAAAATACAGACTTCTCGAGGTAACAAATCCTTATTTATTATGCTACCCAGCCCCGTTATATCTTGCCCTTAGCAAAGTTGAGCAAGAGAGGAAAGGATAAATTTTCCTCATATTTAATGGATACTGGCCCGTAGAAATCGTGCGTCATTTTCGTGTAAGGAAGTTGAAACCACTTCAGTCCCGCCTTCAACCCCTTCTTTACGTTTTCCCCCGTTCACGACCCTACCTCCGCATGCCTAACGTCCTTATCCCTCCATACCTCTCCGGTTTTCACAGTACTCTCCCCGACTGCCGCCTCTCTCTCCCTCTCTCTCCTGCTCTCGCCACTTGTATGCTTCCATTCGAGTTTAATGAGCTTCCGAAGTTCCCTCCCAGACACACCCCCTAATTCTCTTCCAGCCTCCACCCCAACCAACATCCCCCCCTCCGCCGCCTGAATGAAAAAAGAAAGAAAAAAACAGAGAAGGATGCAGTGGAAACAAGGGTGTAGTTACGCGCGCGAGGATTGGGGGGAGAAGGAAGTGAAGTTGACGGTGGGGAAGAGAATGGGTGGGTGGGGGGGGGGGGGCATTTGAAGTGGTATGGGTTCACGGCGAGGAGGCATTGGTGTGGGGCTGGAGAAGGGGTTAAGGTTGGCGTTTGGAAAGAGAGAGAGATAGAGTAGGGTGGAAAGTAGAAGGAGAGTGGGGCAGGGGCGGCGATTCAAGAGAAATGGGTGGCGGGAGCCGTGCCTTGGGAGAGAGGGTAAGGGGACCGACCGGCGGCGAGAGGTTAATGCGAGGGTTTGATGCGAGTTTAGGGAAGAACATTGCTTATGTGGCAGCAGCAGTTGTAGCATAACTATCTGGGATGCTCGTGGAAACGTCGGGGAGATGGAAGAGAGGGATTTTTTCCCCGTGATTTCTCTTCCTCCCCGCGTAACGTTTTTTTTTCCCCGCTTTGTTTTTTCCTCGAGCACTACAGAAGTTCTCCCCGTGTATTTTTCCCTCCGGTCGTCGTACGGGAAACATTTTGTGTTTTTTCATTTATTTTTTCAAAAAGAGTCGCACGAGAAGGAAGAAAAAATTTGGGGTGGGAGGAATTGAAGTGGTTTACGGAGCATGGAGATGGAGGCGTGCTGGGCAATCGATAAATTGCCCGAGTGGGAGGAGTGGATTATTTTTCTTCATTTTCGTTTTTTCCTCGACGCCGTGGTTCCCTTATTTTTTTTGAATCCGTCGAAGGAATCGAGGGAGACGTGACTCGAGAGAAAGAGAGAGAAGGGGGAGCTGAAACTTGTGGCGGAGGAAGACGTAGGTGCGTTATTTGATGTGCTGCAAATGTTGGATGGCGTGACGAGATCAGAGTATCGTGAGGCTCGTAGTTGGCCGAAGACTTTAATCCTTCATTTTTTTAGAACCATAATATGTTTTTATCGGGGGTGCATCTTAGTAAGCATGCAAGGAATTTCTTATAATGAAGTATGTTATCGACCACTATATTTATGTAGAAATGTAATGTAAATTTATGTGACGACCAAACAACTCCATACAACTTTTCCATTTCTACATACAACGAATGGAACTTTTTACTCATTAAAGGCAGGTTGATGCCCTAGCCGTGACCTTTATCATTTAGGTAGTTCGTTAGAACTCCATCAGTGAGCCTCCGAATACCTTGCTTTATATATCTTCCTCTTTTGGATAGTAGGAAATTTTTTTATTAACCATGCGCTATACTCCATTCATTTCTATGGTTAAAATAATTTGTTATATTCATTACTTCCTACATTAATTGCATTTTGATCATTGAGTACTCCTTTAAAAGTTTAAGGTGTTCATCCGAAACTATACCTATGGTAAATCCATCTATCTAACTCTATTCATATCTATTAGTATTAGCATACTAATGAATGAACTATTTGTTTAATTTGCTATCTGAGCCTATATGATACACTGCCAGCCACCATAAGGTAGTGCAAGAGGGATGCTACATGTATGTATTTTGCGTGATTGATTTATTCACGTTCAATGCCGTCGTATTCACTTTACCGTTAAATAATGAACAAACATGACACTGATTCAAGGTAGTAGATAATTTGGCGATCTATGTCATAGTATACAACGGAAAAATCTATACAAAATTGAGTTCGGCAGAACTTTGAATTTAAAAAAATGGCATAAGTTGGAGGAGAAGAATTTTTAATCAATAATCACTTTTTGGGAATTTGTCCCCGCAAAATATACGCGTATTCTATTATACGTTGCTGCCTTATGGTACTATGGTTATATTTGATTTCTTGTGTTGATATGATTGATTTATTATTATATTGTTGTATATTGTTAAAATTAATTTATTGTGTTGATATCATACTGCGGCCAGTTGCTTTTAAATAGTTGTTTCACCTACCTTGTAATGCGATTTCCATCCAGGCTGAGGGAGGATAGATATCTACTTCTCTGGAAAAGACCTCTTGGCAGCCCGTCAATGAGGTTTTCTCCGAGTCGCAGGGTGTTGAGTCGAGGAAGTGGAAGTAGGGAAGCCTCATCCACGCGCCGAATCGCATTGCGCTCCAAATCCAAGACGCTTAATTCCCCACATCCTGAAAATAAAATCAAGTTATACGACTCCCGCATGTTTATACTAGTTTTATATCAGTTTACCGCATGCTTATACATCCCAAATTGTTATACTAGCGTTGCAGCTAATTGTATGAAAGTGTAAACGGCTGAACAAGTGATCGATAGCTCGAGGTTGGATGGCAAAGAAGGTTGCAAATTGGTCGTTTTTAAAGCCATTTTCAGTAGTAACGATTGTTTATTAATGTTATTTTTATTACATCTAATGTTTATGATAAAATAAGATGAAGAAAGAAGTAAATGCGAAAATGAGGTTTTATACTATGTTGCACAATTTAAAATAATATAAAAACACTCTTAATGAGGAATTTACTTGACATAAAAGCTTTGCGAGAGAAGTTGTCTAACGAATTTACCAAATAATTTTTTGTTCCTTTTTTCACTTCTCTTTTACCTTCTGAATAAAAGTTACCAAAATATGTCCTAATATGAATTGTACATATTGATGAGGAACAATCTTCGAAAAGTTCTAGTAAAATTAATTCATTTAGGGTTCATAAACAAAGAAAATGATTCTACCAGAAGAGGCCTATTGTGGAAATGCGTTATCAATAATATGAGAGAGGGAAAAATATACTTAGAAAAAATGTTGGCCATCTAATCTCGCAGTACAACTATTTTTATCCATTTATTTATTAATAATATCCCAAATTATCTACTAACATTCCTAAAACTTTTGGATTCCATTGGAAATATCGGACTTTTGAATAACGAAATGAACTAAGATCCGTTGGTTATGCAGAATGTACTCAATGAATACATTCTAAATACATGTACAAAATTAAAAGTTCCTAGTTTACAAATATACCTCAAGAGCTAAAAATCTCTGAAATGCTCGGAGGAAAAATAACTCATACTCACTAGTTAGGAGAAGGTTAACTCGTGGCATACATTTTGAAAGGCAAAAAATATTATGCTACCTATTTGGAGGATTAACACTATAAAAATATAGGTTTTATTGCACAATAATTTACGCTGAGCATGTAATTCCTGTAAGTGAACTCATAAGTATACTATCCGCAGTATAAGAGATTTTTACACTGATATCATTTTTAATTTTCAATGCAGTACCCGGTTTTCCAGTCAATGAGATTGTGATAGCATTTTTAAAACGTATGTAGCATAGAAATATTCATATATTTCTTCAGTAAAGTAGATCATTTTGATAGTAATTAATTTTCAATTAATTAAATTTTACCTGTCTACGATTCGATCAATTTAGCTGTTGGGCATAAAAACATGATTTAACTGCTTTACTTTGCCTTGATGATTAGATTGAGTTTGAATTCATCATCTGAACTGAAGTTTCTTGCCACAGTAAGTCTTGGTCTATGATTTTAAGCTTTCTTTGACGCCAGAAATCTTCAAAAGGAATGATAGTTCATATGATGTTTATTGCATTCTGTAGATACCGGTATTCCGTAATTAATCTTATAAAACGAGTAATTCAGGTACTTATATTATTAATTATTTTTATTGGCTATCACTTCGCCACCAGAATTTTGGCTTTTCCATTCTTTGAAAAACCAAGCGAGCACAAAAACTACTTTTTTCGCTTTTCATTTTTTTATGACGTAAAATTAAAATACTTGCAATTTACCATATTTTCAGGATTATTTATAATGGAATGAAAACTTGCTCCAATCATCATGCATTAAAGAATTGGTAGCAAGAAAAGTGAATTAGAATGAGTAATGCAATGCTCTTTTTTGTATACATATCTCATGAGTGGTTGCACCGTGCATTTATGGTATAATTTTGTAATCATCTTACCTTCAAAGGTGTTCCCGGGAATTTCAAGGACATTGTTGTCCGGGAGGAGCAGCTCTCTCAACTCTGGCAACCCTGAGAACACACCCGAGATGCCGTGTAAGTGGTTACCGCTGAAATCCACGGTCTTTATCCTAAGGTTGCCCCTGAACGTTCCGGCTTCCAAAGTGGACACTCGGTTGAAGCTCAAGTCGATCGTCTCCAGATCAGTCAGTCCGTCAAAGGCGTCCCGGTGAACCACACCGACTGCATTATGCGTCAATGACAATGTCCTCAGGGATGGCAGAGCGCTGAATGCCTTCGCGGGTAAAACCTCGAAGTCATTCGACCCGAGGTCGAGATTCAAGAGGGACGGTAGCCGGGGCGGTTCCTCCGTCATAGTCGTGAGGTGCTGGTTGATGTGTCCGTCCTCGTCCGCCTCCTCCTTGCTGGGCATGGCTCCGATTGCATTCCAAGCGAGGTGAAGCGAGCGGAGGTGCTGGAGACGTCGAAGGGCCGCCAGAGGAAAAGCGTCGAGTCGGTTCTCCGAAAGGTCGAGCTCTGCCAAGGATCCCTCAAGCCCTGAAATTTCCACGTGGTGACGGGAAAAGAAAAATCGAGAACTATGGTGAGTAGCGTTGACAACTCATTATTCGCGCATGAATAATACCGTTTGTACGTTTTGTTTCATCCAGAAATTGCTGTCAATGCTTCGAAAATTGGTGGACGTGTATATTAGCGAGTTAAAGTCTTTGAAAAACTTTCCAGAGGAGAGTTAGTTTATGATGGAGTATATTTAACTCTGAATAGTGAAATCCATTCATACACATTAATGAGATATGCTGATAGAATGTTTCCAATTTTTGTATCTTTTCATCTTGTAATCTAACCTACCGTTAGTTTGGAGACAAATAATACATACTTGCCCGATCGGCCTGTCCGAATGTACTACTTTGTTTGACTACCACAGTGAAGCATAACCTCGACCGAAATGATTATGTAGTCCCCTAATGATTTACATATTTAACATGAAATTGTAGTCAATTTTGTTCCATTATGAACATCAGTACATCAGACTGAATAACTGGAAACTACTACGTCTTTATCGCCGGAAGTTTTCCTATGATAATGACTGCCTTTCCAAAAAATCATAGTGATTCCCTATTTAGGAAAACATCGAGTTATTATGCATGGAGGAGGAATAAATGTTATTAGTCTATTTTCTCGATTCTTGAGAAACGGATTAGCCCTCACCCAGTTATCATTGTCGATAGCCCTATTCTTCGTCGACATCCTTTGCCATGATTCAACGGTCTGGGTCGAGTTCAATAGGCATCGGTGAAAAATGAAAAAGAAAATTACGCAATAAAACAGGATTTTGCTTCTTCGAGCTCTCACTTTCTTTCTCTCCCTCCATTCCTTTCGATTCCTCTTCCCTGTCCCATAACTTCACCTCGCGCACTGTTATCTTCCTAAATCCTGTTCTCCCTAAACCTCCTTCCGACCCCTTTGCTGGAGCGCAGCCAGGGATTACAAGCACAATTACACAGGGAGTTAGGGTCCCCAAACCCCCACGCTAGGCGTGAGAATTAGTGCACAAAAGCCATCAATGATGCCATTTTGCCGGTGGTGGTGGCGGCGTCGGCATCAACGCCGGTAACTTGCAGTGACGTCAGCGGTCTCTTAAGTAGATTGCTCTCAGTTAGGGACGAAGCGATGGTTAGTGCCATGTTAGATAGGTTTGCGGGGAGGACGGTTCAAAGCGAATACGGTAGAATAGGTTGGGCTGAAGAGCTTTAAGAAGGACGGTGAAAGTGATGGGGATCAATGTTTTTCGTTCAGCGTTGCAGTTTAAGTGGTATGTTGAAATGTTGTCCTCATACTGACTTAGTTCTATTGCTGTCCTTGAAATTCCTCCAACTCCTCATCCGTAACTGTCATGCTTTTTTATTTTTGCTTCACAACACTTTCCTTATTCTTATAAACTTTTATCATTCTCGTTCCATGAAGTGATTTACTCATGTCCATTTCCTTTACATTCCGTCGCCTCTCTTGTGATCTTTTTGATTGTGATCGTCACCTCTGATTTACTAGCATTGTTCATATTCCCTCTATTATTTTGGAAATTTCCTCTGCCTCTCAGATGGGCGGCAGAGTCGTTTTGTGAATTTAATAACCTTTATATCTTTAGGTATCTATAATGTTAGATTTTTTCTTGTGTAATTATATAATTTATATGAAAATTAATATATCTGATGCAGGGAGACTACTGCTCCTATTTTTTATATTCGAATGGTTCCTGGACGGTATTTTAAAAGAAGCTGGTGTATAATTGATTGCTTGTTTTCAGCATTAGTTATAGCCTTCTTTTGGTAGTTACATTGTCACCTTGCTCATTGAGTCTATTTACATTTTAGCAGACCTTCAAAAAAAGTATGCATTCTTGTCATCATCTCTCATAGCCTCGTCTCTCCTGGCGTTGTTTTTTTCCGATATCATAGACGGTAATTTCCACTTGCCCCTGCCATATTTTTATATTTTATCCCTTTGTTTCTGGAAATTTACGTCAAAATGCTAATTTAGCCTCAGAAGTTGTTTGTTGTCCAGCTGCTTTGTCTCAATAACCTCTCCTTTTATTTTATCTTCCTTTCTCCATTAATTGCCTTCAATGGATTTTCTTTTTTTTTTATACGTGAACTTAATTGGCTCCTAAAGCGATGCCGTGGCTACACATCTCTCATTAACTTCGTTTATATTCCATTGTCCTTTCCATCTCGTTGTGTGTTACGGCATTGCACACACTCGCGCACAAATAATGGGCTAGAATTAGGGGCCTTGCAGTCACACACATACACACACACATGCGGCCTCCAAACTGGTGCGCACTCAACGTTCTACTCGATGACCTCCTCCAGCGCCAAGTGGACCGAAATGCGTTTGTAAGGCGCCTAGATGGGTGGAATTGGCAAGTGCTTTGCTCAACCTGTTTTCCTCTCCGAGATTAATTACGAACTACTGCTGAAGCCACTAGGACAGTCATTGCTTAGGAATGAAAGAAGAAAATGGTTTTAAGTGGGGTTGGACTCCATTAGTGGAGATTCGTGACTCTAGGGAAAGAGAATTAAGATTTGATCATGGAGGGCATTTTGCGTTCAAACACACATTGATTTTTCTGCATTAACTCTGCTACGCATTTTAACCCCTTCATTATATCTTACCACTTACCAAAATATTACACAAAGAAATCGGTAAAAACATATAATTTTCTACTTGAACTAGGACATGGTGCTATTAGGTACGTCTCGTTTTACGGTATTTAATCATCATTAGTCAGCAATCCTCAGATTGGTTTGACGCCGCTCTCCACTGAGTTCTTTATATCGGCTAATCTCTTCATATTTATGTATTTCTTTCACATCCTTCATCCCTTGTTCCATACATATCACACGAGGCCTTCCTTTGCCATTCTTCCCGTTCACTCGTCCTTCAACGATTGTCTTCATCATTCCATCATGTCTAATGATGTGACCGATAAGGTTGTCCCGTCTTCTTCTTATGGTATTCAGAAGACTTCCCTAAGAAGAAGACGGGATTTAAGATTTTCGAATTTAAGATTTACGAATAGCACGCGCATTTTTCTCGCCGTTGTAACGTTGAAGGTTAACATGCCACCATTGTATAAGAATAATAATCATATGTATTAAATGGACCAGTAGGTGTTGTAATTTCGCTTTTGCTTCTGTGCGTAGTGAATTTTAGTGCTTCCTCTTCAAGTTACCAATTTCCAGCTGCAGTACTCCAACAGTCACCCCATCATTAATATGTACCCATTCATATTCATCAACTTTCGAACTTTGTCTCTCCTCCCTCCTTAATGCCCGCATGACACGCGGTCGCTAAGACTCGATGCATTAAGAAAAATTAATCTCGCATTCAAGTTCACGCTACTGACGGTATGCAGATCAGGGTGCTGAAAAAATCCGATCTCTTACTCTGCCAGTCACCATCGTAATTGTTTTGTTATAACAAAGCATTGAGGTGTGCTGCTCAATTAAAGAGCCTTGGGGGTTAAACATCGGAGCAAGCACAGCTGGAGCAATGGGAGGGAAAAATGAAGCCGAAAAAGGTACATTCACTACTGCGAGATATTGAGATGGAGGGAGGAGAGTTGTTCAACCATGCATACAACCATCCGTTAAGCGCTCTCAAAATGTGCCAGTGTTTAGTTGAACTCCTTCATTACCTCCGTGTCGTACCATATAGTGCGTCAGTTACGCCATAGATAGATCATTGTAATTAATTTTCAGTTGACTGTAGGTGGCAAATGTCTGCTGGTTTCACTGAGACTCTGGGTTTATTCATTTATTATTTTCGGCCGTATGGTGATTATTTGCTTAAAAATTATAAGGTTTTCCTGAAAGAGTATCTCACAGATATCATTGTTACCTACTGGAAATCCGAATAACGGATGATGAAGACGGCTATTTACACTTTTTATATTTTCTTTTCCATTGCTATTTTCATTGATTCTCTGTCATTTTGTAGTTAAATTGTTAAAATAAATTTATTTCAACGTATTGAAATAAAACAAAGATTGACTTAATTAAATGTGAATACAAATGCTATTAGGTTAATGCCTAGAATGAAATTAAACAAAAATTATTTTACATTCAATCAGTTAGGGGTTTTACTCGTATTAATCAGCTACGGGTTGGAAAATTTCGATTTAATTCGATGTTAAAAACATGATCAGTTCCATCATGACATGGTGGGTTCATGTAGATAAACTTACGGTTATCTTCTGTGACATGTGTGTACCTACTATTCACAGATGTTTACCGTACTGACTTACCTGATAAAGCAGCCTCGTGGACTCTGGCTATTCTGTTGGCTTTAAGGGTGATTCTTGTTAGCCGTAGCCCTCTCGGAAATGCATTGGGGGGTAGTTCAGATACGAGGTTACCCTCGAGGTCCAGGGCTCGTAGGCGATGAAGTCCGGTCAGTGCTCCCTAGTAAATGTCAGAGAAGATAGAGTTATATTTTTGTATTTGGAATTTAAACCATAATGAAGTACAATAGCGTAATTTCTTCAAAATTCATTCAACTTGATCTGAATTCGAATTCCAGATGCCCCAAATTCACGCTAGAAGCTTTAACCAGTTAATCTACACGGTGCCCTTCTTTGAGAATTTCTAAAGGTTTTAATTGAGCTAGATGTTTCTTTCTAATTTTTTATGGCTGCGGCTGAAATTAAGTGACGGTGGGAAGACATTGTGTCAAAGTAGTACAAAATAAGTACTAGCAGCGTTTTTCCGTGGAACATACTAAAAGTATTGTATTTTTCTTCTAAATATAACAGAAAAGTTTTGACATGTTGTATTAATACTCAATGAGGATAAAGAGTTTTTGATATCTTGTGTAATATTGGAAAACTATCGAAATATCATATTTTGTTTGCAGCGGCTTATTATGCTTTGATTACTCGTGGACGGAAAATTTTCATGTGCTAAAATTTATATACATTTTCATGTTTATTGAAAAGTTTTTCTTTTTATTCATTGATATTCAAGGAAATATATTTTGAATATTTGGATGCCATTTCACCAAGTTGGCTGATCTTGGTTTACAAGCGTCGTTTCATAAACGTTTTCCATATGAATTCTTAAAAAAAGAGGCATATTTTGTTACAATTTACTTGAGGTTTTTGTATTCTACTAGTGCGAGAGTATATTAAAATGTGAAAATCCATTAAGAACTACAAAGTAATATAGGAATAGATCACACTTTGAGTTTAACAAACTTTCTTCGTTACTACTTTTCATAAGGATCATGTTATTATTCACGTGGAAAAAATATTGATCTAATATGAAAATCCTTATTTCACTGCATTTACTAAAGTTTTTAAAGCTTTATTCGACGAGTTGAATAACATTGCGTACATGCAATATAAGTAAGCCTTTCAAGACTTAAAACTATGCAAGCATTGTGCATTGTTTAACAAGCGTTAACGAATACTTCCGCATTGCATTTCATGACCAATAGCAACCGAATTTTTGCATATGGTTGAAGAAGTTTAGTTTGTGTATATTTTTGGACTCTATACACAATTAAATAACTCCGAGTCCGAGTTGAAAAGATGCTGATTAAAACGTAACTACCGATACTGATAAACAGATGTTATCTCATTTTATTCAAAGGCTGTATTAGAAAGCAATAAGGCAATAAGAACAGGACAATAAGCGTAATGTGACATTGCTAGGGTCTAGTGCATTGAATCTATAGCACTCTAAGCATAAATTGGAGGAAATGGATAAGGAGGAACGAAAACTATAGACTAACAATGGCTGTTGAGAAATATAGGATAGGATAAAAGCCTTTTTGAAATGTTACAAGACTTGAAGAACTATGAGTCAATAAAAGGCTACGTTTAAGGTGTTGGGCGAGATGATCTTACATGTTATTTACGTCATCGGATCAAAAGTGAGGTAAAAAAATCCAAATGGCTCGTCTGTAGTTATCCTTAGGGGTAAAATTTTTATTTCAAATATAAGGTTCATTCAAATGATGCATTTCCACGAGTGTTAGGAGAAATATGCCAGTGTTATAGATGAGCAAAACTTCCTATTAAATGAGCACTTATACATGCGCTCGCGGATTGGTTTGCTCATCGAGTTCACTCGGGAGACATTTGGGGATCTTCTTTGGTGGAAAAGGAGGTGAAGGCCTAAGAGGAAATGAGGAGGATGTTTTTAGCATTTGAAAGAATAAAACATCCCTCAGAGTGAAAGAGGGAGAGGGCGGATGGGATAAAGTGTCAAGATTTTGCCACATAAGATGGAAAGTAGTCTACGTAGTCGCTGTAGGAAATATGTTGCCGAGAAAACTGGTCTTTTAAAGTGATGGAGCAGGTGCTGCCTTGTAAGGCGCATGCAAGGGTCGCGCAAGAGGCATGGTAGCTGCGAGCATTCCACTGGGAGGTGGTGGCTCTACCGTGAAAATCGACGCAAGTAATGTGCTGCCCTTTTTCCGACTGGAAAAAGTGAGTAGAAATAAATAGGGGGCCCTTTTATTCTCGTTCTCTCTCTTGGGGAAGTAAGACTTAGAAAAACTCTCGGCTGGGGGGCGCGGGACGTATGAAATATGAGCAATGATTTAAGCGGGCACTGTGTTGGAAAGGGTAGTGTCAGTGAAAATTATCGCGTGTTGCTTAAGAAATAAAATTACTGCTGAAAGTGAGCATGGAAAGCCATGGTGGGGTTGGGGGACCATATTAACGCAAATGTTCCTCTATTGATTACTGCACAAATTTCACAAAACGAAGAAAAAATGTTTATTTGGCATTCAGCTTTTTCAGTCAAGATGCAAGAGCCTTTACATTCGCTGCGATGATAACTTGCCTTATCGGCAATATAACGATCGGGTGATAAAGATAGGGATATTTTGATGATGATGACTTTTTTTAAATAAGGAAAGCATGGAAGAAGATAGAGTAGTACAGAAAGCTTAAAGATTTTTCTTGCAAGTATTAGCTAGATGAACGTTGAATTTGCTGATGGGCACAGAACCCTAATGCAGCGGTATGGTAGAAAAATTATAAAAATAAAAATGAGTGACATGACAGAGTTAAGAGAAGAAATGAAGTAGGAAGAAAATACTAAAATTAAAGAAACCCGATTTGGTGTCTGAGATTTTTCCATTGTGTCGAATAGAAATGTTTACGAGGGTTGGAGGTAGTAATTTCTAGAATCCGAGGGGAAGACAAAAGAGGAAATCCAAATTATTTTTTGAGCAGAACGCGCGGACTACCTGCAAGAGCTAAGCTACAGCCGAGTGTGATGAAGGGGCAGGAAACAAATTTTTGAACGCTTATGTGAAGGCTCAACGATTTATCTCCGGGTGTAATGCCTGGACGGGCGCTTTCTCACCCTCCAAACTCTCTTCTCCCTCAGTTTTTCCAAGCGTTTATCTCTCTCTCATACGTCCGTACCTTTTTTCTCATCTCTCCCTTTTATTTCTCAGTTTTCTTCTCCACATGCTTTTTCACTGGGGTCCTAATTTAAGGTTCTCCGTTTTGTTTTATATTTTGTTAATTATGACTTTCTCGTCTCTGGCGTATGTATTCCATCCTACTGCATTTGAACCACAGTCGTTGGTGTCTACCTGCACGATGTTACTCGCAATTTTATGACAGGAGCTTTTTCCTTATTTAAAATTTGTTTCTTGTAAAGCAAAGTTGAAGTAAAACAGCAAAAAATAGTCACAATTTCACAAATATTTAGAATTTAAACCGTCCGTATTCGGGTATCCTATTACGCTGCAATGCTCATGTTAGCGGTTCAAAGTAGATAGCGAAGTAAATGTTACCACGAAAAGTCATTGACTAAGGCTTATTGACAATCCATGGACATTCTGACCACGGTAGAAAATTTAGCGTTTCGAGAATGTGTAACGAGCTTAACTTTCTCCCAGAACGGTATGAATTTCGCGTCAAAATTAGAGATAAAGCGTGCAATATACCCCTTATTATTGCTGTGCATTATCACCTATCTCAAATTGGTCAATATTTATATGTATGCTGTCTTGCGAACCTTTTTGTATTCAGGCCACTATATTCATGATATGCGTTTGGCTCTGTGCTCGTTTTTCTCTTTCTCTTTTTCATGATGACTCTCGTCGACGCACCTTCACCTCGTCCTATCCCATTTTATATTAAATACAGCTCGTATCCATTTACTGGAGTCCTAGCCGAAGTAATCTCAGTATTTCCTCGGCTTGCTTCCGTTTTACCGCCTGTAATAGACATGTCTCCAGGGAAACTCCTTATCCCTTTCCAATCCATTCCATCTCAAACATCTATATTATGTCGTCGAAACAAGGGGTGTTATTTTACTCTCTTTGCAAAGAGAAATTGAGGAAAGGCATTTGTTGGAAGCAGTTCTATGTAAGAGTATTTCTCCCATTTATTTTATTCTTTCCGCCACGGATTCCACGGGTAAAATCCAATTATTTTAGATGCGTTTTCCCCTCTTCTAAATGTGCCTGTCATCAAGGAGGATACCAATTTTTTACCCACCCCTCTTTCTCTTCTTCTCTGAGGCTGACAGGATTTATTATTAATTTTTTCAGTTCCAGGCCATGTACGCAAAGCAGTTTCTATGTGTGCGTGGAAAAATGTGAGCAAGGGGTGAATGGGGATGATAAGAGAAATGAGTCGATGTGGAAGAGATAGGAACGCCGGAAATGAAATATTAAAATTCTGTCCGAATGCTAAATAAGATTTTTTCTCATTTTTCCGCTTCCAACCATTTGGAATCCAGGTATTCCGACCTCCATATTTTTCGAATCTCTGGCCCATACCTGTTTGAGTAACTGATTGTTGGAGAATTTCTTTCGCTTCAAGCTCTGGCTTCAAACCGAGAAACGCTGGACATCCGTGTGCTTCTTTAATTGATATTCCTTTTTTAAATTTTCTGCTATAATAAACCAAGTCATATAGCCATGTTATGTTTCAATTCAAAGCAAAAATATACTTGCATTATTGAAAATTGTTCTCTTTGGGATATATTTTTTGGGATAAGTAATATAAAATGTTGCCGCTAAATTTCTGTAGTATTCCGTATTCTGTAGTGCTTTTTAAAGTTGGCTTTTTCATAAACAGTGCACTAAATATTTGCAAATTTTAATTGATGTGCTCATATTATGTTATTCAAAGCAGTATTTTTAGATAATGAAACGCAGGAATAACTTCAGTTAGTGCATGTTATTCATAAGTATAAGGACTCACTTAGATATTGGATATCTGTAAATCCGTTACTAATAGCCTTTTATTTTTTTTAAACTTGTTTCTCAATATAATAGGTAAATATCGAAGTTTGACAAATCGTAAACTCGTGGCAGTTTTACACTCTTAATTACATTTATTGATATTACCCTCTGCATAAATCGTAATCATAAGGATAGTAATAAATGTGCCATATAAAAATTTTAATACTTGTAAACTGTCAGCAAACGTTCTTAAACGTTATTTTGTTGCATAATTCTGATAATTTAAGCATTTCATGATAAAACTTAAACTTATTTCAATAGCATATTTACATCTTACCAAACAGCATCTTGTTTACCGCTCTGTTTAGGATTAAGACCTTTTATGGATAAGTATCTTTAATTAGAAGAAATTGAAAGGCATCATTAATATCTAGGACTTCCATTTGTGATGAAATATACATTTTTAATATATCCTCGGATTACTTATTTGGTGCAATTATCGAGTTGTGATGAATGTGAGCTCCTAGTTACATGTAACAGTTGGTTAATGAAATTATGAAGCCCAAGTACGATACTAGACGAATGCAAAGAGGCTTATTCTCGAAATAACATTCTGGCAGAGATAGTCAAATCGTTTCCCTGTAAGGCCATTACTTCGTGAATTTTAGATGTTTATGCGAGGATTAGTAGTATAATTAGGTTTTAACATGCTCCTGCTGCTAATATTATCCTAATTAACTCCAAAGCTTAATCGTATGAGAAACGCGACAACCATGCTCGAGGCAGGATTCGAAATCACGACCCTCAGGTTGCCAGTCCAGAGAATTCCCGACTGGGATACTACTGCCTACGAGTTTATAATTACTTTATTTTTTGTATGTTAAGCTGAACCATCGATTTTAGTGATAGATCGTTGTCTCAAGGTAAAAAAAAAATCCCTTTTGCGTTTCTGGTTCATTGACGAGCAGCTTTCAATGATCGATTTCTTCATTCCGCTATTTTGTAACGCTGGATTAATAATCTCTTTTCCGTTTTTAGTTTCGTGATGCTCGATATGATATCTTTGCGGGCTATCCTGTGTAACTCAACCGTTCGTTAATATCGCTACCGTTTTGTAACCATTTCCCATCCCGTTGGATAATCTCAAATTATCGAAGAATTATTATCCAATAATTCATGGATCGAATCTCGTTTCTTTTACAAAGCGCGGGTTCTGTGGGTCGTTAATCAATATCCTTAATGACAATTCTTAATGACAATTCTTAATATTATTTTCAGTATTTTACTCTCTTCAGAGCCATCTATAGAAAGAGTTAAAGATGTTAAAACATTTTATATCCCCTATATCAGTTATTTTTCGTTGAATTGTCAGAGCTGTACAGTCCGTGCCGAATGAAATGGCCGATCATGCTTCATGAATCAGCTGCAATATCGCCTCTACTGAAACCTCTCGCCTCTCTAAATGGAAACCGCAGTTGCCTTGTGCTTAGAAAGGGCCTCAGATAATTCATTGGTGACGCAACACATTAGCATATGCAGAATACGCTTCATTCCATCTCAAGAGTGTACACAAGCAGTATATTAGGCATTGAATCATTGACATACACGGAGCCTTCAGGGTAAATGTTTCCACCATGTGAAATTTAAATCTGAGGATTTAGGCCAAAGATAATTTTCACAGATGTCGAAATTCAGCGTCTTATTCCAAAACCCACCTTCGGTAGGTGTGTTTTAAGAGCCCTTTTAAACTGCCTACCAACGGTTTTGCTGATGAAAAACTCGGAAATCTTTTACTATTAGCAATAATAGGCTTGCCTTAATGCATTACTTAATGGGATTACAATCTAATAGCTTTAGTGTCAACAAGAATTCAGAAATTCTGATAAGAGTTAGTATGGCATAATTTATTACTTTCGAGTTTGTAATCATTAGTACCTAATCATTAACATGAAATTTTTGCCATCGCTAGGTTAATGCTAAATTTACAGACAGTACGAATTTTCATAATACTTATATCAAACATGGATATGAACATTGATTATGAAATGACATATGTCCAATAAGTATCGTGCCATGAAAATACTTGATCGTGCATCATATACAAGGGAACATATTTCATTCACATGGTTTATTCACATAAATGTGATGGTTAAGCTATGGAGGAAAGAGTGCTTCTCCCATAGCTATGAAAGTGTGAATGTCTTGAGTGAAAGCTATGGAAAAAGAGATGGTAAGGATGGAAGAAAGAATTGAATGTTTTCTTCTAAAGCATTCAATTATCTGGCTACTTTCGATAAAGGAAAACTTTTTCGGCATGCTGCAAAATTAAAAATTATAGGCAGTGAATCTAACTGTTATTTAATTACCGATTCTCGGTATTACCAATCTTTTATTTGTCAATTTTTTTGATATTCAAAGTCAATATTACACTATATTTCACTTTGATTAAATTCATTCCTTATATTTCCATTCGTCAGAACTTAACTATTGTGATCTAACATTTATTCACAGCAACGTTTCCCAAATTGGGATCGTTTGCCATATCGTCTAAGCTTATGTATTGAAACATACACAGACAGCACTCAACAGCGCACGGAATTTTCAGCTCACTTTCGAGATTTCGGCGCTCGGTTACCCACCTGTGGGATGGTGGTGAGCCTCCCCCCGACAATCGAGAGGGACTCGAGCGCGGGCCGCAGCGCCACGAGGGAGTCGGGATCCAACCTCATGAGCGCCGATTGGGAAACGGTGAGCGATCTGACCGGTGGCGCCATCCCGGGGGGAGGGAAGGCGGATGCCGGCAGGGCCGTGATCCCGGCGTCCAGATCGTAGAGGGAGAGGGAGCGGACGACGGGTACGGCGGAGGGGGGCAGGGCCGGCGGAGAGACGAGGGAGAGGACGGCGCGGAGGGCGGAGGTGTCGGACACACCCGGGCACTCGAGGAGGATCCCTCCGCTGCCTCCTCCGCCCAAGCTCTCCTCCTCCAACCCCCCCACCACGTCCGACATCCCATCCCCCCCCGCCAAGTTGTAGCAGGGGCATAAGGAGTTGAGGGAGGGCGGGGGGCAGCGGTCGCTCCCATCCCTGGGGTATGAGTGCGAGAGGGAGGGGAGCTCGGGTTGGCGAGATTGGGTTGCGTTGGATGGGTGGAGGTGGGAGGTTAGGGGGACGGCCGCCGGGAGGTTCTCCCCGTCGGCCGCTTGCTGCTGTGGGTGGGAGCTGGAGGAAGCGGCGGCCGCGAGCAGGAGGAGGAGGAGAGAGATGAGCAGAGAGGATGAGGGGAAGGAGAGAGGAAGGAGGAGGCGAAGGAGAGGGATTGGGTACCCAGCCGGAGTCATCTCACCGCCATCTCCGGGGACACCTTTGGCCCAACGTGCGACACATGCGCACTTCCTCTCGTTCCTGTGAAAAGGGAAGAATTGAGACTTTATTAATTGACCTGAGTGAAAATATATTCCGGTTAAAATTATTTAATGATGAGGGGAATATTTCAGCCACCGTGCTATGCTTCAGGAAAATGGAATTAGGGTTTTATGTGCTTCCTTATAATTTTCAATTGTCATTTCATGACCTGGGAACGGCGAAAAATACTCAAAGTACAACTTTTATTGGCATTTTTTTCTTTCTCATTAGTCTACGGAAATGGAAATTCATTTATTTACAGTTATTGACTGTGCCTGTGAAATCACTCAAATTTCTTTCACTTGTCAGACCGTAGGTACTTGTGCACGAAGTTATTTATTTTAATTATTTTAAACCTTTATTATGTTTATAAATGCATTTTACTATTTGCACTCTACTTCAATGCTAGGACTCATCGGAAAGAATACTAGACACTAAACTTCTGTTTTAAAACCACAATTATAGATATATTTAGTGTTAGAGTGTGGGAAATAAAATGAAAAAATTCGATTATGAGGGAGTAGATTGGAGAGCTACGTTAGACCACTGCAAAGAGTGGAATAATGTTGAAGGATATTTATTTTTTGCCTAGAATTTTTAAAGTATTATAGAAATAGGCCAAGGGAGTGTATTGGGATGAATAGTACTTGTTATAAATAGTGTCAAAAACAACGCGTGAAAGTTATTGAGCATTTGCGCGCTTCTATTGAAAATATCATGGTTTTAAGAGTAAGTAATATTTTATATGAATCTTTGTAAAATAAATTAATTAAGTGCTTCAATCACGTGTGTACGGTGCACTTGTATACTACCTTAACTCTTACATAGACATTCAAACCGCTGTCAATGAATTTTTATTATAGCGTATTTGAAAGAGTACTATTGTTAATGCTAACTAGTTAAATTAACTCCTCCATTTTTTTCATCCTTCATTCAATTTAAATCTTGGTGGTTGTTATTCATTGCCTCCAGTGGCAAAGCGTCAATAGAAGCATTGGAAACACTGCTTCCCTTGATATTTAACGTGAAGTAACACGTAATTTTCTCACAATTAGTGTTATAAATGAATACTTTTATTGGCGAATAAGTTCATGATTGTATTTGCTTCCTTTGGTGTCCCTAGCACAAGACAAGAGAACCAAGACGTGATAGGACATTGGTTCTCTATGTTATATGCCTTCCTTTCACCGCGTTTTCCGCGTAAGGGCTCGCTAGTCACGCGTAAAAGCCCGCTGTTTTCGAGTGAAGGCTCGCTAACCTCTTGTAACCTGTGCTCGTGGTGAATCTCTTGTTTGAGAAAATATAGACCATCCTCAAGTACTCTTTACGGTGGACGTGCTTGCATGTGTATTTTTCATTGAATTTCGTTCGTGATTAGGCCTGCAGTGGGTGCAAGGGGTTTCGTCTGCATAGCTTTAGGAGTGCGACCGTTTAGTCGCTGAGGCTGATTTTGTTTTTATGATGAGCTACTTTTCCACTGAAAATATATCTAGGGGATGCGCCACTTTGTGTCCATCCCGCGCCAGGAGAAGCACGCATGCCGCGACGTTCCCCACACAAGCGGAAGGTGAACTAAGGTGATTGTATTTTTGGAAAACTGACTAGATGTTTTTTTAGTTCACTTTTTCATCAAGAAAAACGAAGTATTACCGAGAAAGATAACCCAAAAACGGCATTAATACATTTGGATGCAACAGCAGAAAGATGTAAAATCTGCAATCTTCATTTATATGAAAAACTTTGATTCCATGCCATTCCTCTCCGTGGGTGTAATAGTTAGGAATTATGTCCTGTTCGCCTCGCATTTTGTACTTTAAGGAGAAAAATTACTGGAGTAAAACTGGCTTTGAGGATTTCATCAATTTTTCTTAGGCACAAAAAAGACCTAATATATCACTAAGGCAAATTGTTTGCCTGAAATAGCGAAAGTAATTTCGGAAAATGAACACTGTATATAGCGAAACACAACGAGAAAGTAAAAAAAGAATACTTTTTAGTCACTCGATCAGGGCTGCGAATTTTTCAGGAAAGCAAGATCTTGCTTTACGAGGCCATGATGAGAGAAATAGTTATCAAATAGAGAAAATGAAATTAAGTCGCTTCAGGAACTTGGAGATTTCGACAGTTAAATGAAAAATCACTTCAACAATTTAACTGTTTTTTAGGAATGTCGAATGATATTGAAAGTTATCTTTTATCGTCCATTTCAGAGCTAACGATTGATTAAATAAAAAAAGTTTTTCTGGCACATTTCGCTGTAATAATTCTGGATGAAACGACAGATATTGCTACTAAATCTCAATTATCCACAATATTACGCTATTTTACGAATTGTGGGAACTTCGAAGAAAGATTTTCGTCTTTTAAAGTTGTGAGTAACAAACAATCTGTTAGTTTCTTGGCTCGGCATGTTTTTGATGTTTTACAGGAATTTAATTGTAAAAATATACTGTGCAGTTTATAATATGTAGTGTGACAAACACAGCTGCCTTCAGATGAGAGTATGAGAAAAATGCCCTCAAGAAATTTTTGTTCAATGTTTTGCTCATAGACTGAATTTGTATTATCACAATTCCTCAAAGTTATTAAGCCGTGTAAAATATTTTCATCACCCTCACCACATGTAGGAGTTTCTTTTCTAAATCAACTAAAATATCAGCAGCACTAGACGCAGAGCTACAGAAAACATTTATAAAATTAGCTCCAACAATATGGAATTACAGTAGTAGTCTGATTGAGACCGTGTATGAATACAGAAATGAAAAACGCAATTTATTATATTCAATTGCAGAAAATTCTGTCGGATTATGGGATTCAGAGGCAGTGTGAATCCCGCGAGGCCTATTGTCAACTGTAAAAGATTTCAATTGATAAGTTTTGCTGACTCTATTATTATGTACTTCCTCAGTCTGATTCATTGTTTTATATACTTTAAAAAAGAAAGGTAGAATTAGCAAGGTTTTCACGATAGAAAGATTTTCTGCTTTTCTGACAAACCTCAAAATAAGACTGATGATGCTTGGAGAAGGGTGAATTTAATTGCTTTTGACCAGAACGACTCGTCATTTGGACAAAGAATGGTGCTTGATACTATTTTGGGGGATAAATAAAGGTGATCAGATATCAGATAAAATAGTTTGTTTTACAATCATTGATGTCACTTAAACGACGAAACGAAGAATGCAATCTTTCTTGCTTCAATCAATGCTTTCGTGTGGCATTCTGTTGCTCCTAATTTCGTTTTATCATTTATTTTTCAGCTTCCCTCTCCTAAAGCATTGATATAATGACATTTCTGGTCACCGTTCACCATTGTTCCAAATTTGGACTAACAGATTTCTTCGTTTAATTTGTGGCCTGCCTCGTCCTCATTTTCTGTCGATAACTCCATCTTCTCGAACAATTCGTTGACCATTCTCAATGAACGTGCATACTTTGACCTTAAACTACTCCGTGTTTTAATATCCGTCTTGTTCCTTCTACACCAAGGGATACTGCATGGAAGAGAAGTAAATCCATCGCTTTGTTTTTACGAAGCGTTTACTCTCAGTATTACTCTACCTATTATTTGATTTTAGTTTCTTTTCCAACTTTCATAAAGTTCTACTTGTTATGTACCTACTCTGTTACATTCAGTTGAGATTTTCGGGTGTTCTCGATTTTCTCTTTAGGACGTGATGCCATTCGGGGAATGGAGTGGGCTTACCTCTATCCCAATTGACTTTTTTCTCACTTAGTTTTTTTCTTTTTTATCTCGTATTTTCAGTATTGTGATGAATACTTTGGGTAAAACAAGAATCCCCTGTAACATGAGCATTTTATTCCACTCCACACTGGAGAAGGCTTTATTTGAATCCTCGAACGCCGTATGGATGCTTGTTTCTGTGAATCAAATTTTTGAATGCTGTGTTTAAGATTATATCGGCGCATTGAGGGTATGTTTTCTCACGTTGCTCTCCCCTTTTTTTGTCCAATTTAGGCAACCAACCAGTTGAATATTACCTACTGCTTTTCGATCATTATCAATGTGAAAATATTATATGTGTACGACGACAGAGAAATCGCGATTTCCTTCTTTTTTCTCTAGCGTCATCTTAGTTGGTATTGCAACCATGACCTTTTTCGGTCATTGCTAAAGCAAATGTTTCACTTTCGTGGTCTTTTTTACCGATACCATAGCTTATTCACGATTGTGAAGATTGATTGAATTTATGTAGTAAGCATGCAAAGGTGATGTTTATTGCTGAAAAAATGCATACTGACTCCAGTTGGATGCAATATGAAATGATTTTATGATTACTTATTGGGACGAGTTACATATTGCTGCCTGATAGGATGTGCAGTTGTCTCTTATTGATTTGTGAATTAATGGAACGATCAATTGCGGTAAAGACCTCTTACAAAAATGGTTTTACGAATAAATTGATAATGGTGATGTATTGCAGTGTGATACGAACACTTTTTCTACTTCAATTTTTAATTTTCACCTCATTTAAAACCATTGAGCTCACAGAATTGAGTCACGGCGATGAAATTGATGCTAAGTGGACGAATAACTTATCGGAGCTACAAAGATGGTGTACGGCATGTGCAAATTTAGTCATATCTGTCAGTAGTGACATTCCCGATGGCATCCCATTGGTGCGAATGTAAATCTGGAAATTATTTTCAGCGTCCTTGTACTCGAGTGATCCCCTTTGCTTAGGTCTCCCCGCGCCTCCGCCGATAGCTGAGTTAGCACGGCGGACAAGAGTTTCGAATCCCATTGCGGAGAAATATAAACAAATGCCTCTTTTGGCCAACATTTTCGAGCACCACCTCCGTGGATTTGTGGGCTTGGAGGATTTGATTAACAGCTGGACACCATCAACGGATGTGGCCGCAACTCCGAGAGTGAGAAAAAGTACTGCAATAATAGTAGCTAAGGGAGATTAGTTTCGAGTGGATTGGGGATTGGAAGGGGTGGGGTTCTGGGTAGAATTTGGGGAGCCAGGGCCGTGTCATTTAGAGCTGGTCAAAGTGAAAGGGAGGAAAGGGGCAGCGGAATGGAAAGGGCGTTGAGGAACGGAAGGGTCGGTCGGACAAATGAACGAATTTTTCCCCTTCCCGAAATGCAAACGGGCCATGACGTGAACATTAGCATCACGCCAGAGTGCATATCTCCCTCCCGTTCAATCCCCTCCCCGTTCAGAGGAGGGGGGGGGGGGGCAACCACAGATGTCGACCGATTCACGTGAACGGAATTTGCTAAACTGTTACTGTGGTGGTGGGATAGGTGGCTTCGATGGAGGAGAGTCGTGGGATAGGGGAAAGAAGGGGGAGGTTGGTCGGTCGAGGGGATCTGAGGCTGGGGCGCTTCTGAAAAGCCTGGAGCCATAATGTGGGAGGTTGACCGTGGAGGGAGGATAAAGGGGTTTTGCGTCTATGAGTGTTTTCTGCGGGGCGGAATGGGTGTGTGACGGGGAAGGGGGCACGACGACGCTAAGGTTAATGTGGGCCTCGAGGAAAGAACGGGACAGGGGTGGAAGCAGCGAGCGGCAAGGGTGAGATCGTGTTGGGGGGATTGCGGACCCTATGCGGGTTTGTGGGTGCAATACGGATTGTGTGGATCGGGGGTGAGGGATACCGGCATGGAGCATAGTATCGGCGGTGAGGTGAGAAGGATTAGTACTGCGTGTCTGGTGCAGATATTCAGTTTAACGCACCCCCTTTCCCCCACCCCATGCCATCATCCATTTCTCTTCCCTCCTCCGATTCTCCTCGAACAGCAAATAGCAGTAGCCGCGCTCGTCACGGTCGACTGACGCGGAAATGCTGTGAGAATTAAGCTGTATTCATTGTTGGCCTCTCGTGCTTGCAAGTTGGCTTGCAAATCCGCGGGGAATAATCGGCGATTGCGGGCCTCGGTTTGCCTTTTCCCCCTTTTTTTCCTCTTTCCTCTCTCCCCACTCTTCCCTCGCCTCTTCAACTCCCCTCTCCCGCCTCCTTTTGCGGCGTGCCCACGTACCCCGAAAATATCCAGATCTCACTCTCGCCTCCATTTTCGTCCCTTGATGACTGCATTGTGGGGAATGATGCATTCGCAGGATATTACGTCGACGCGCTGTGAAACAATGATACGGCTCGGGTGAGAAAAGGGGTAGTGATACGTGGAAGGGAAGAGCTTGCCCTCGTTTTATTATTAACGCTGGTTAAATGAAAATACGATCGCTCCTCGCGGCTTGGTTATTTGGTGTTACTTCCATGAGATGCATTTTTTTAGTGTGAATAATTCAGCGCGCTTCACTAGTGAAGCCATTTGAATTGGGACACGAAAGGGTCCTTTTTTGTTGCTGGAGCCCATTTCAAATGGCTTCTGAGTGTTTTGTCCCCATACAACGCGATGTACTGTTGCGGTAGAGTGTTTTCCTGCCACTTAAACTATTTTAGCTGCTATAAATCCTGCCAAATTACGAATGTTTTTTGTGAGTGGCATATAGAAAATGAGTCTCGTTTTTTTAATAGCCACGCTTTATTTGTGCTTCTGGTATACTTTTTGGGAAAAACATTATTTCCATCCCATACCAGAATAGATTTATTTTCAACTGGTACTTTGTTGTACGGTACGTACTGAGTTTGGAACTCTTACATCAACGTAATCGCGAGGGTGTGTGACTGTGCCTCTCTTAGTGATGTGATGTTCCATATTACAGTGGTTTTGTCTCTTTGAATTTTTATGGATGTAATGAAGTTACCATTTTGGTAATAATAGTTTTTAGTCAAACAGAGGCACGTCATAAAGTAAGAGGGTTTAAAGTATTTTATCTTGTCAAGTACTACAGTTTCATTTTAAAATCTTTATATTTTTTCATTTAGATGTTAGCAAGAATTTGCTGGAAAAATTGAGACCGATTGGAATTTATTGGTAGAACAGTTTGAGCTATTATCCATTATTTACGCTTACCTTATGGCAACTTAAACATCGCCTGACTTTCGTATTATGCTCGTTTTATGCTTCCGGAAATAAAGCATCTTAATTTCTGAAGCATCTGAATACATTTGGTCACTCACTCGCCTTTGCTTTTAATTTCGCCTTGCTATGAATAGCAGGTAATATAGTTGATGCATCGTGAAGTTTAGAATTAATGTATTCAATGGAAATGATGATGAAATTTCTACGGCCGCGTTAAAACAATGCTTAGTCCTCAATGGAAGTTGGTTCCAGGAAAATGGTAAAATGTTTTACTTCCAGCAATTACATTTGGAACTTTAAGCGCACAATTTTTCGTAAATTGATACGCGTTAAACGCTAAAAAAGTGCTGTACCGTTGTCGTATTTTTTAAGTTTCAAGAATTTATCCCGAATATACCAGTGTAGTATTTTGCCTTTGTCCAAAATTTTGTTGAAAAGCCGTTATGCAATCAAACGACTCTGCCACATCAGTGTTCTACGCAGATTTTGCATTTATTCGTACGGCGTGGGTGGTGTCTGTTACATATTGTTTGTTTCGTAACTGAATTGCAGCTTCAAAAATTAGAGCTAAAATTCATCCAAATGGTATTCTTCCATTGCCAGTATCACTAAGTGCATTTATGCAATGCCTGATGAACAAAAAATGCACATTGATCTATGGAATAAATTATAACACAAATGTGTAAAGTAATTTATTTTGCGGAGTGTAGCAGGTGAACATTTCATTTGAATGTGGCCACAATAATAGAATGTGCTCTGGATGAAGAATACCCAGAGTTCATTTAATCATTGGCGTGTGTGAAGTGTATATTGGATAATGGAAAATATCCGATAAAGGAGTTTGGGAAGAGAGTGGTAGAAGCTTTTTTGGTCGATAGGAGAAGAAGTTAGGGATATTCGTTTCAATGAAAATTGTTTGATTCGACTTTGCTCGCAAAATATTTTCGGCACAATTTCCACAAGCGACTTTTCACTCCTGAGGAGGTAAACTCTTCTTCCGCCTCCTTCTCTTGAAGAACCTTATTTTGGGGACTGTGAGGAACTGTATTGGAAAGAAGACTAGGTACAAAACAAGATGTGAATATAGTTGTTGCGTTATTATTTTCGGTAAGAAGAAGGCAGTGTGCTCCACTTCAATATCAGTCTTACAGTGCGTACTTCTGCTCAAAGAACTAACAGATGAATATTATTTCATTTGACATAATTATTAAGAAATTATAAATAAAGAAAAATCTGAAGAAATTAAATAACAACTATGAAGTGATGTAGTATTAATCGCAAAAAAGTTTTAAAATGTATCAAAAATGTAAATATGGGAGGAACGTGATGTTGAGGATTGTGTAAGCGAGGAATAGTGCTGTTGTGTTTCTTGTACACTTGGAGAGAATTAATAATGAATTAACGCTTCAGAAAACCATGTAGAGTGTCACAAGCATACTTATATATAAACATGTAGTGGTGTCTGTCTGTCTGTCGGCCGGTTCTATGTTCGTTACGCATCTCCTCAAAAACTACTGAACCGATTGAGCTGAAATTTTGTAGGATTATAGTGTATACACTAGAAGGTGCTATAGGCTATATAAAAAAGGCTCAGAGCCCGGGTTCGATTCCTGGCGCCAATTATGTATTTACATTGGTTTAAACTGACGTTTTCAATTTTATGGTAGCACAAAAGTTTTTAGTTTCACTCAATAAAATAACTAAATACTAATTGATTTATTTCATTCTGCCTGTATTTAATGGGCAATATTTCAACTTTCTTATTCTTTTAATCGATTTCTTATTTGTCCTTGATGGTTCTGGGCAATGTGTGATTTACGTTGAAAAATACTCTTTCTTATGGTTCTTTTCCGAGCGTTGCTAAGGCCATTGCCATTGTCGTCACCGAAATCGTTGTTGGTTCAATAGGTCGTCAGAGAGGGAGGCCGTAAACGTCATTGTGCTTATCGCTAGGATATAGGCATTGTAGGCTATTCGTGAAGCAAGGTCAGCCATATTTTCCGCACAAAGATACATGCTCACTGCTAGCGCTACTCACAGATTTAGTAGGTTTGCACTCAGTTAAAATTAGATGTATTGAAATGAATGCTTGATATTTGAGATATTTTAACAAAAACCAAGGAATAAACTTCAAATCCCAATGGAGCATGTCTCATTACGTATCCGTGGAATGTTCATTGATGCCATTACAATGATGCTAAAAATGTTCGTCCAAAATAGATGCCGCAAACTGCATTTTTCTTGTCGTGACGATATTGAAAGTTAGTTATAAAAGTATCGCTGCTAATTCTTGAATCTATATCGGCCATTTCATTTGGAAAAATCGTATGGGCTTACTTTTCGCGCTACTTCCAGCTCAAATAGGTTTGCATTCGGTAAAAATAAAAGTATTTAAATAAAAGTGTCTGTGAGGTTCAAAACTTGAATATGTTATGGATTTATACCGTATTCCGAAGTGGTCCGCTTTCAAAACTGTTGTCTTTTAGACCCAAGAACGTGATAACAAACTGAAATGAAGCCTAATTAAAAATAAGAGTAGCAAGATGAAAAAAATTTAATATAGTTATACGTCAAATATACAGTAGAAGGTGTGAATATACGCAACCGAGCGACAAGTACCTGGTTTATGTATGCTAAATCTGTACTTTGTACTTATTTAAAAAAAAGAATTACCATGTAAATACCCAGGTATGAGTCCAGGCAGTAATTATATGTTTACATAGGTTTGAATGATATCTATGGTTCCTGTACTGACTTGGAGCCATAGCTAACTCCATAACACAAGTATTTATTGCTCCTTCATAAAAAATGTTTGAATTTCTTAATACAATTTGTATTAATTATATTTCTCCCGTTCTCCCCTCCCGTTAAATTTCAACGGCCACCTTCAGCTAGTAATAAATAAGAAGTTAAATATTAACGTTGGAAAATGGAAGGAATGTGAGGCAGTCCTTGTTCTCGAATTGCTTAGATGACAAGTTAGTGAATCCCTAATTGCGGCATGACAAATGTCGAGCAGCGGAGAGAGATATAAAGTGGTAGAGAAGGAGGGTTGAAGACAGAGAGAGGAAGATAAAGTGAAATATGAAGGGGAGGATGGGGTTGCTTTCTTCCAGCTAAATGGCAGAAGTGTTGCCGAGTCTGAAAGTAGATTTTGGTCGCCTTCCTTCGCCTCTACTCCCTCTCTTCCCACACAGGTCCCATTTGTGACGCTTCCCCTCTTCTGTGGTCATTCTGTACGCCACGAGAAAATTCCTCTCCTCCTCACTCACCACCTTCCTCTACTGAATCTTCCATTTCCTCGTTCTTCAAACTCCGCCCTTTCCTTCCCATTGCAACCCAATTTTCCTCCTCCTTCCAACTCCCGCGTTATCCCAAAGTTACCCAAGTTGTGAGAAGAAGAGGGAGAGAGTAAGTGCTTGCGTTTCCTTTCTACGTGCGGATACGTGTGTGTACGTGTGCGGATGGGTTCCAGACGGTGTGAAAAAGAAAGGTGAAAGTTGATGGTGAATGCAGAGAACTGGAGGTGACGTTAACGCTGGGGAAAAGGAACATAATAGAGAACCAACGCAAAGAGGAGGAAATGCGTAGTATATAAATTAGCAAAAAATAAAGAATGGCAGATCTGTTGAGATGACATTTCCGTAAATAAATTGGTATTTATGTATTCATGTGTGTATATTGTGTATTTATGTTGTAAACTCTATGTAATTAGAAGATCTGATAGCCTCTAAATTATAGACACCAATTGTGTTCCTAAGGGACACCTTGACCCGGAATAATAAATTTCATTTAATTTTCATTATAGATATATTTCATGGAAGCTGTCATTTAACTTGAGTTCTAGCATTGTGATTGCAGACTTTTTGCGATGAACTGTTTTACATATACGTTCCTAAAAAGTGAATACGTATCGTTTTTTTCATTTCAAGCTTTACTCGCATACTGAAATGAAGGCGTCTTTTAATTTCTGGAAAAGGAATAAAGTTTGTTTGGAGTATTGAACTGCAATAATGAAGTTCTTAAAAAGTCCCTTTTATTCGGGCTGATTTTTAATGTTTCCCAGCCATTAAGAGACATTTGGCGATCTGATCAATCTAATCATTTACCTCTCATTTTCGCAAATATGACTTATTGGATGTTGAAGATAAATAATATCATGATACTGTCGGCTAAAAGATTAGCAAATTGAATGATAATTGAATGGTTAGCTTGTGGAAGAGGTAGAAGTTCCTGATGGAGAGAAAACGATGAAAAGTTGAACGCCGAATCAAAGGATTAGTAAGCGGAAATGAAAACTGACACTAATAGTAATATTATAAGCGATTACCCTGAGAAGGTGAAGGAAGACCCTATCGCCGCAGCCGCAGCACTCGTTGGTAAAATTTGTCGAAGCGATCGAGAGAGACGCAAGAAAACAGGGATGTGGATGGGGAAAAGATGTCGGCTGACTCCCACGGGTACGAGAGAAGGAAGGGGGGTTGGGAGGCTCTCCAGGAAAGAGATGGGAGCGCGGAATTGGTCGGTTCCGTTAAAAAGGGTTTCGTTCTGTTGAGCAGGGGCCTTGATTAGAGAGGGCGAACAGCTAGAGGAATGGAATCAACCATGGATTGCACACTGGACGTTTGCCTTGCGGTAGCAAACGTCCAGTTAATAAAATTCCACTCTCAATTTCATTCAAGAAGAGTTTCTCTTTCTCCCTACTTCATTGAGTAGTCCATTGTTAGGGAAGCATGGATGATATGTCGTTGATGCTTTTTTGAACGGTCGAGTCAATTGAACGCTAGAATGGCTTGTGCCACCACATTGTAGGGAATGACTAATGCTCCTTCCTTAATTAAATTTATTTAATCAGTCAATTTTTTGACGTTACCTATTGCTTGAAACACCTTACTTGTGGATTTTATATCAATAGGTTTTTCTTGGTTATGCCCCACAATTTCGTCTCAAAATACTGGAGAAATGAGATTCATCATTGCATGAGGGAGATAAATTTCAGATGTGATGTATCTACGTGCCATCATCATTACCTATTTTTTAGACTCTCATTGGTTGGACAACAACCTTGTAGTCAGTTTCCGCTCACAGCATACCTGTTTCCTTGGGAATAATTGTTAGGAGAAATAAAGCGCTTGATAGCGGTCGTTTTTTCACTCTACTGTCAAGCAACTAGAGCTCTTAAACGTTAGAAGCAACATTGTAAATGATACCACCATCTATTAATAGCCTAAGTATCCTCATCTATTAAAAATAGCTAAAGTATACTCATCTGTTAAAAGTAGCTGACACAATTTTAGTTATGTTTTATTAGGTCCCATCTGTGTCTTCAGCTAAATTTGGGGATTGAATATTTTGGACTTACTATAATTACAATTTCTATATAGTCACGTTTTAAACTCGGAAATGTACAACTTGACAACTCTTGACAACTAAAAGGGATGACAACAATATGATATCACAAGGTTTAAATGTTTTTTCTATCTCGAAAAATAAGTTGATACAAAAACGATGAAACCATATGTAGTGCTCTATAATGCGGGATAGTTGTTATGGGGAAATCATTACCACTCTCGTTATGTCCCGTAAGGATTAAAAAAGAAAACAACTCATAGTAAGTATATTAAAATATTGTGGTAAATACGCTACATTGGGCCATAAAAATAAAAAGTATTATTCTTGAAGTCATGAATGTAATGTGCATAATTCATTATTAACATAATAAATAATTCGAATGGCGAAGCTTAAAATAGGCAGATTATGAATTAAGGAATAAATAACAGAGAATAGAAAACTCTGAATGAAAATTTTCGTTAATGTAAACTATGTATTGATCCTCGATCTTTGCACCTGATGTTAACCCGTAAAAATACTTTAGGTACAATTATTGTCATTGGTTCCCATTTTCGTAGTAAACGGATGGGGCATTTTGTAATTTTAGAGTCCGGATCGATTATTATGCACATTGCATAGAACTAAGGTGTCGTTAAATATTTTTGGCCTGCTTTAGAGAGTTGACGACTTACATTAACGAGGCTAGGAAATAGACGTGCTCTCAAAAGTCTTGGTTGCATCGGCAGTGGTCCTTGGGACTGTCTTGGTTATCTTGTCGCAAGAGAGGTTAAATAGATAGCGTCACTTGATGGGCTGGATTCCATCCTCTCTGGAATTTCGTGGGCCGTAAAAGGAGAGTTAGACTGTTCGGAAACCTTCCCTTGGGGAAGTCGGGGGAGGCTGAAGCAATGTGAGGGTAAAGGAGGGATTGGATGGACTGTAGGAGAAGGCGAAGCAGTTGTCTCGGGCACCAATGTGTATGCGTGTGGATTGGCGTGGGAAAGAGAGAGCTAGGGAGAGAATTGGAATGAGAATCCCGGAAGGGGAGTTTCGGAGCGGAGGGAAAATATGTGTGGGAGGAGGGCTAGGATTGAGGGAGTGCCTCTCCGGAAGAGGAATTTTCTCAGGCGCTTGGAAGGGGAGGAGCATTTAGAGCGGCCAGGAGAGAGGGCGCTGTAAAAGTTTTGTTCGGGTGAAAGACGGGGTATGAGAGTTGTGAGGTTTAAAAGAGGGTGTTGCACGTCAGGTACTGTGTTGACAGAAGAGCGAAAGAAAGATTGCTCCGCAAAAATAGCCGGTGAGAACGCAGACACTTTTCACAGTGCAAGCACGGATGAATTTCGCGTTTCCGGAGGAGGGGGTTTTTTTACGCTACTCGTGGCTCAATAATTTTTCATTCTACTGTGTGGTTTGCGTTCTCACCATTAAGGGAAACGGGATGGATGAAAGAATATTTTCTCAGGCCAGATGAAGAGTAGTGTTCGGCTCTTCGTAAACTTCTAAGTGACTCCAGCCCAAGGCCAAAGTGGTTGCAGTACATGCATGCTGGGATTTCAATCATATATATTGAATCACGAAAATAGGATGTTTTATTTATTAGGCGACATTGACTGAAAATAATCCTTGCGTGACGGGGATTTGTGTATGAATCCGCTGACATTGCATTCAGGATATCACATGCGGAAAAAAAATCTCAAAATCAATCTTTTAAGACCCTTATTTTTGAAAGTCCATTATCATCGTGACTATTTTTCAGTGCATAGCTTTTGTAAAATTTAATGTTTAGTGATAATAGCGCATATGTAATAACTTGATAACATTTGGGAAGATTTATATCATCACGAAAATCATTTTGTCTAATCATGATTTTGAGGAAATTCAAGTGTTTGTCGTATTTGGCATCAAAACTCTCATCATGTGTAGCTTGTGCTACGGCTGCAAGGGCTTTAGGCAAATTGACATAACGTTGTTTGATTTACTGGACTCGCTCAAAACAAAATTTACGAATACGTATGTTTGGAGGATTTCTAGTGCAAAATCGTGGGCATTCTTGTATTAATAATCATTTACATTTACGCATCTGTTTCGGGGAAATTCATTTGGGAATGTTCATTAAATTTGAATTTCATAGCACGCCTCAAAAGAAATACACACAATTATTCCGCCAAGGGCTGTTGACTGAATTGTACCTCCTGGGTATAGAATTGTTGCTCCGAGCCCATATGTATGTATTTTTAACATTTAATTTTACGTAGGCATGGCAAATAATCCATTCAAATCTTCAGGAAATATCATGCTTATTCTTTTACGACTACCGTAGCTGAGGTCAACCAAAACTAGAGCCCATCTCTGATGAATTTCATGAACTTACTGAAAATCGTTCCAATTTTAGTAAGTTTATAAAATCTTTATCGGTGATTTTTGTAGCAAACATGAACGCAAAGGATATGACTAGTATTACCTTGGACGTTTGAAAAAATTGCCAAAGATTTTCATAAGAGGAACTTTCTTTGATGTAAATTTTAAAAATATAATTAAAAATGTTGAAGTAATTATCATCTTAAATTTATGTAGCCGTATGAATACCATGCTTTGCCTTCGGAGAGAAATTTCCCTCTTTATGGGTCTCTATTTCTTTGCCTCTCTCTACCGAGCAGCAGAAATACATCCTTTCTCCTTATTGATTTTTCTCTTCCGCCTGTCATCTTAAGTCAGTCTCTTTCTTCCCACGCTTTCCTTTCCCTGCTCTTCCTTTCGATTAGTCTTTCTTCCGAATTCTACGATCGGGAACGATCTTGAGCTCCCCGAGGGTGGAGTTAATTAAACTGCACCGATCTCTAGACCGCTTGAAAGGGATGTTGTTGGCTGGGAAACATCTTCTACTACACTCCTTTCCTTGAGTGTCTGTTCCCTTCCCGTATCACTAGTTCTTTCTGCTCCTGTTTCCTCCGTTACCCTTCGTCACTCGTCCTACTCTCTTCCGGGCTGCTTAACTTGTACCTCTATATTTTCCATTTTATAATTACAAACCATCTCATCCTTGTTAGTCTAGCTACAATATATCAAATGCCAAATACTTTCGTCTACAATTGTCTAATTATCTGACATTCTCTTTCATTCGTCCTTGAGTATTTTGTCTTTAATTTCCTTTTCATCCAGATTGGTTCCATAAGTACTTTAGGCTTGGCTTATTTTTCGATATCTACAACAAAATTTTACTAAACCTGATTAAAATTTTCAAACTTTATCAACATCGGTGAAAATTTCCTGGCGTATTAAACGTCGTTTTTTGATTGGATTTCTCTGCTTACTTCCTGTTAGTATCTCTTTTTACTATGTTTCTGTCGACATTTTGTCTATATTCTAATTGATAAGTGACCCTATTACAGCAAATTCATTCTTAACTGTTAAAAATTCATTTCTCGGTATACTTGTAACTGAATTGATATATCCAAAGATTTTACTTTTAAAATCTGACCATTGAGGCCAAATGCCTATTTTAAATAATCGATAATTATTTAAGCATTTTTATATTGTCTAGCAATTATGTGGAGAAAATGTTGTAATTACTATTTAATTTCATATCAAGTCTTTTAGGTATCAATTAAAATTAAATATCAACATAAACTTCGGTGACATGGTTGTACTGTCTTTCAATATTTATGATTGTATATAACTGCACATTCCATCTTGGAGTAGGTTTCGGGATAATGCTCCCATTCCTTTTGTTGTCAGTCATTTAGCCAAGATCTGCTCGGTGGATTTTTATTAGCTGTAAATGTACCCGAAGCACATTTGCTTTTCTTGGATTATTATCACTTGCAACTCTTTACAAACACTCATCGTATTCACTTTTTCACTCACATCTCATCATCTTCACCTGCACGCTAAACTCTGATAATTAAATCGTCTCATTTTAAGAGATTCCGCCCGCAATTTTTCCTCTCGCCCCAAGATACCATTCCTCCATTTGCGTTTTCTTTGGCCAGTGATTCCCCCATTCCCAATGTTCCAATCTCAAAGGCTAAATCGAAGATTGGTTTTCGCTCCCTCTTCGCCATTTGTGTCGGCTATAATGTTAACCCGTGTGGAAGTGAAAGGATGGCATCGGTCTAGACCGGATCGTTTCATCCCCTAATACTCTTTCGCCTTCTTTCCTGCGTCTGCACACAAGCCACCATCCTCTTTCCATTTCAGCAGTCCTCCCTTGTACTTACCACTTCCAACTGTCGCAGCATTCGCTTACATTGGAATCAAAATCCCCCTTATCGACCGAATATCCTCGTGATTTCTTTATCCTTTCTGTTCGCCTTCTGTAACTTATCGTATTTCCAGACGAAAATGGAACATCTTGCAGACTTTCCGTAAATGACCTTCAACAGCGTGCTTAACCACTAATAGATATTTCCATCCTTTATCAATTCCGGTGTTACCATCTCATGCTCTCTTAAGGTAATGAAAATCAACATATACAGAGATTTCTTTTTCACGATTTACTAAATTTCAGATAGTGTATGCCCTCTTGTTTTACATATTCCCTTCGAGTTCTCATATTTTGTTTTGTTGTTATGGAGTTGTTGGTTGGGTCACAGCATCCAGCCTGGTAACGCGGCAGCCCCCCAAACCGAGGGTCATGCGAGTCCGTCCTTGACATGGATGCTGAGTTCGTTTCCATTATAAGATAATGTTAGACAATACGATATAACCTGAGCAGATAGAGACCCTAAAGACTGAGAATTTATCTGTTTATCAAGTTTTGATATTAATTGATAGAATCACACAGTATTATAATAATAATTTATGATTAAATATTTTTCAATCCTATTTAGGTATCATTGAATAAAGTGCGTACCATTGATCAGTTCTCATGATGATAAGTATTTAGTTATCACCTGGTATCAATTATTATGAGGTATCGTTTGCTGTGCCCTACAAGGACCTTTTATTACCATTGCGATTGCATGAAATGGTTCACACCTTGGCTAGAGGGTAACGGAGTATCTGAGTGAAGTCATTTTATTACCCTTATTTGGTGTTTCTCATATATTCAATACTGTACTATCGACGAGTTCCTATGCAGTAATTCATTGCCAATTGGTGCAGCATGATCATAGTCTATTCTCAAATTCATGGGAATCAAAAATTTGCATTCAATGATGACCGGTTTCAATGAGTCTAGATGCAGCCAACAATACACCGTACATATTCTACTATTAAAGACAGTTTAAAAAAAACAACTACGCACGTTTCAATGTAGTTGCCTCTTATCTTCTCTGGTTACTCCGAAATGTAGGCAATTTTAGTCCTAATTATTCTACGCGAGTTACATTTTTCAACTATTTTATATTTGTAGTTTTCACTCAACACTTAATTACTAGCCTTGTTAAAAGTTCATGCATTTCTATCAGCGATAGGGGTGAATTTTGCGATTCTTTCGCGATAAAAAAACTAATGAAGATAGTGAAGAATAGAAAAAGACGTCGAAAAAGACCAAGAAAAAGATCTCGAAACCTTTTTGGGAATTCACTATGAAACATACCAGCAAGTGGAGTTCATTATGAATCATTACAGCAAAATAGGACTCCAGTTTGTGAAAAAGATGCTATTTTTATTTTATTCGTGAAACACTCATTGTTACTCAACTCTTTAGTTTCAGGCACAAAGCCAAATGTGCTTCAGTTTAAAATTAGAGGGAAGCAGCGTATGTCCCTCCACACAAATTGGGCCAATTTAAAAGTTTCTATAAATGGTACAATCACCGTCCTTGCTAGTTGCGTAATAAGTTCTGAGTAAGAGCGCAAATTGGCTCTAGAGTCTGACTGCTGTTAAGAGGGATCTCTTACACTACGTAGATGAGCATGCTTTAAATGCTTCGAATTTATAAATTAGTGGTATGCAAAGAAATTCCGATTAAGCCGGTTACAAATTGCTAATATCGCTATTATTTACTGAAAAACTGCTCCTGTCCGCAATTTATAAATTTATCTTCTCCCATCTATAACTGAGCAAGTAAATGGGCGGCATGGATTTAATGCGCAGAAAAATAAATAAATAATCAGTAAGGATAGGACTTTTTACCAAAGATTAATTTCAATTAACCTGGCCCCTTTACATTTGAGACAGAAAAACTCGGAATAATTAATAGAAGCATCTTATCTGCAGAAAGACAACGTACCTGAATGAAAGCGCATACTCGGGTAGACGTTTGGTGACGAGATTAAAATGGCCCTTTGCAACCGAGAGGAGGAAATTTTATTTATCCTCGCTTGTGAGTGTTTGGCCTGTTAACAACATCAGTTATTCCATTACTACTCTTTCATACGTTTGCACACATCTTCTGCAGAAATGTTGTCCTAAAGTTTGGAAATGAATCTTTGAGACCAAACTTCGCCGAGGTAAAACAAAAGGGCCGTTTCGACAACAGCTGTACCCTTTTGGGAGGAAACGGAGAAGGAAAATTTCGGGAAAAGAAAGGGAACGAGTTTCGGAAAAAGACAGAGTGGTGGAGAGAGGAAGATGAACTTCGAAAAGGCTTGCGCACATGAAAATAGGTCTCTGAAATTGAAATGAGGAAACTTAAAAGTATGGGCACGCGCGCATGTCGATGTGACTGGAAGCCACACAACTGGACTTAGGGTACAGCATATAACTCATCTGCATGCCAGTGAAGAGCCGCTCACCGGTCTTCTCTTCTCGGAAAGTCTTTCAATATATAATATTCTTCGCCTAACCGATGGGTAGAGTGGAGTTCCATCACCTTCTGGCTTCCAACAGAGTAATTTTTCACTCTTCATTTTATTATATTTTCTCTTATATCTTGATTTAAATTCTAGAGGAGTTAGGTTTGTAACCATGAGGGAACAGGCGGTTCCCTTGCATGAGACGCTTCAAAGTATTATTCTACTGTTTGTACCATCTTTATTTCTCATCACTCATGAAATTTGCCACAGCTGGTGATCAAGTGTTTTATATGCGCGTCATATTTTGCTGTAAAGAATTTGATGATATGGATGCATATATAAACTATGAGAGTTATATAGCATTCATGTGGAGTTAGTTTTATTGATCCAATACACAATGAACTTTTGATATTATTAACAAGCCTCTCACAAATTAATGGAAGAGTGGAACTACAAAATCTATTTTTCACCATTAGAGAAATTTCTTGCTAAAAAAATAGAAACAACTCCTACGTTTCTGTGATTAAAGCATTATTCTTTAAGAAAATCTGTAATTACACTTTTTCTTTGTTTTTTTCATTCTAGTCTCATTCACATGCGGTAAATCCATGCGTTTTACTTGCATAATCTTGTTACTTGGCCGGTTATTTCAGAACCTCAGTATTTTTGGAAAGCACGAGCCATTTTTTCACCTCCATGTGCAGTAAAAAGGGATGACCCTTTTTATTGCGCCATTTTTTCGCCAAATACGGGAGGTTCATCCCTGATTTATGTTTTCTCGGATTGTGTTCTTCATGTATCTAATGGCTTGGGATTTGTGTCATCATCAGTAAGTTCTATGCCAGTTTTTCCGAATTATGTTCCTTAGTTAAGATTTCCGTGTAAGGTGTATCCCATATTTCATATAAGTTTGCTGGACTTCTTTTCCTACCTACAACTTTACGTTTGTCTTCCAGTTAATCTTTCATCAACGTTTTAATCTTCCTCGGCGTACGGTGTTTTTTCATCTTGCGCCATGTGACTGTCATTTACTTTTGCTGCACCTCTTGTAATTTTTTCTCTACCGCGAGCAGTTTCCTCCTTCGGTATTTGTTTGCGCATAATTTGCTGGAGTGTATTTTTCTTGATTTATTTTTAGCAATCGCCCAATCCCTCATCCACAGCGCTTTCCTCCCGAATGGGGAAGATGGAAAGGGAAGTTAGGGTGAGGGAAGCTCCGTGTTATGGTGGCGGTGAGAGAAGGTGGAGAAGTAGGAGGTGAGAGCCTTCCGATAAATCAATGGACGATTTCTTTTTTCCCTCCCCACCCACGTTCACCCCATCCGACTCTCTCGCACTCCCTCGATCGCACTCCCTCCGCCGCCGCTCCCTCCGTCCTTTCCCTCTTCTCCTAACCCCTTGCTAGAAGCTTACCCTGGGCGCCGCCCCAGACCCTGATACTGTCCCGCTTCTCCTCCTCCGTAGCCAAGACATCCACAAAATCTGGTCCTCCTCTTCTTCATTCCTTCCCGTGTTCCTCCGTTCTCTCCCCCAGTTTTTCGCATTGGAGGGCATTTAGGGAAAGAATAAGAATATTTCCTCCTTCCTTACGGCCGATACTCCCCACCGTCAAGACCCACCCCGCCACCCACCACTCACCTCATTCCCTCCACTTTTCCCTATCTCTTGAGCTCCTTACCTACCCTCCAGTCCTTTTATTATTTTAAATGTGAGAATCGAATTTCTTCGCTTATCGGTCGTCTGTTTGCATAATGGCAACACACTCAGGAACGTGTGTTTTTTATTTGGTTAGCATTATGACGAAAAAACCTTGTCCCCCCGTTGAATCCGGAAGCTTTATCGGTTTTATTTATTTATTCCTTTTCGCTGAGAGGGAAGGAATCGATGCAAAAATTTCGTGTCATCACTTCCCGAGGAATTTTGAGGGAAATTACGGATGTGTTTATTGAGAGGATTTGATTCAAGGCATCCGCGCAACTCTCGACCCCCATGCTTCATTTAATCATTCGCAGGTGTTGGCGCAACTTCTTAAACACAAAATATAAATAGGAATCCACGGAATTTATCATTTTTAAAGAAATGTGCTAACGAGGATTTCGATGGGTTGCGGCGAAAGCTGTAAATATCAGTGATAATATTATCTTAATGTTTTTCTACTTATTGTGATGGGAGCTTAAGGTACCCATTTACCTGAGCGGGTCATTGCGAAATAATGTTACCCAGCCATAGTATTATGAATTCATTGCGGCCTTTATTTGACTTTAAATAGTAGATATTGAAGCTATATACATATATAGGATATTTAAGATATTTAGCGACGATAATATCCGCGTCGCCCTATCTATCGACGCGGCATAACAATTTATAACAAAATGGTTTTTTTTAAAAAACGATTAGAAAATTGGGAAATGTGTGTACTAACCAAAAATTGAATCCATTTGGGACAATTGATACTGTGTAGTACAGTAGAGATATTTTCGTCACCTACATCACTGGTTCTGACGAACTTTTTTATGATAAAAATTCTTGAACGAAGTTTTAGATGATGTTAATTTAACAAGTAAAGTATTTATTTTCATTATTCGAAGTGTAATTTTTGACATATTTGACGTCATTAAATATTCGTAGATATTGACAGTTACTTTTAGGAAATGGCCAGAGGAGAAGGTGATCCGCAGTAGACTACTCTCAGTGAAAGCCTCTTAGGTTTCCCTTTTCCACATCCACTTCTATCCCTTGTGTATTGACTAAGTATAGGTAGGGAATCCGCCGGCATATATATACCACCACCGTATTTTAAACCCTCACCTTCGGCATAGTAAGCCAGTATGAACTCAGTCAACTATGCCAACCCGATTCATGTTAGTAATGTGCTTTTTTTTAGTAAATTGATGTGTTCGAGTCCTGCCGAATGCATAGTTTTATGCTCTATCTCTTGATTTTCGATTACCCTGGTATAATATTTACTTTACTATATACTTTTAGCGGTGAACTGTGGTTACTGCATTACTGAAAGATATTAGATCCTTCGTTGTTTACTCTCGGTGGGTGATGTTTTACGGTATCGGTTATTAGATGCATCATTATGTTTTTCAGTCATCGAGTATGGGTATCTAGTTATGATAATGGTAATGAATCAATGCTAAATCATGAATGACACATGCTTTAGACTCTCACTTTCATTGAAAATACTTGGAACTAGTCATCACCAACTTATTGCTTTGATTGCTTGAGAAATAATGTTTTATTTATCGTATTTACCATGAATGATAAATTACTAGAGAAATGTTTAGTTCTAATTCTCGAATGTGACTGTATAGTGAAAGAGACATTGATGATTTATAATCTATGAAATGAATCAATGTTGACAATCATTTTAATTATTCGAATTATTAGGTAATGATGTAAAAATGTTTCTTATGAAATATATCTTTATGGAAAATGCTTTGTTATTGCCTGGAGAAAAGTGTTAATTCGTTGAAGTCTTAGGACTCATATAACTTTTTTATTAAATCTTGATTTAATATTACTCACCCATTACAAAAATATCTGTGTTAAGGTTCAAGAAAATATTTTTTTTTAACAGAACTCATCTTGCATTGATGGTTTGAATAATGATAGAGCCGAACATTTATTTCATCTTTTAATTAATCTGGGGGGAACATTTCTTCTGCGTGAGAAGCGGTAATTTTACTTTTACCAGACCGCATTCGTATTACGTGCATAGAATTTAGAATGCTCAAATACACATACCGCAAGTGAATTTCCTCCATTCGTTTAAAAATATATCGCTTTCTCGTAAGGTGTTTCATGTGCTTCTCGCATATTTGCCTTTTGTAGAAATCCGAAATCAATTCAAAGCGTTGAATTCATCGGTCCTCTACGGGAAAACAGGAAGGGTTGGGTTAAGTTGTGAGTGGGACGGTGGTGCTAGTCGAAGGGAGCTGCTTCCCACAGGAAACGAGCGCAGCTGTGTTGGGAGAGAGGAGGGTCGTAGCTGGGCGTGGGTACCAAGAGTGTACCAGACTGAGGAGAGCGAGATAGAGGGACAGGAATTGTATGTGGATTGTTTTTGGGGATGCAATCAAGATGGGGTGGACGGGGGATACGCGAGAAAGTTGGGGCGGAGGGCTGAGAGGATTTCCCTGGGCGACGGAGAGAGGAAGGCATTGGCCGTAACATGCACACGAGGACGAGGCGTTTCCTGTCCTCTCCCTCTCTTGATTCCCTGGAGCCTCCCCTCTCCCTCATTTGTCCACTTACAGACACACAACTCCTTAGTGCACCCACATGGCCCACTTAAGCTCCTCTCTCCAACCCCCTTCCGAATATCAAGCCCGCCACTCTGGAGTCCTCTAACCAGGTTAACAGGGCTGACTTCCTGCATCTCCATCTACCAGCCTCACACATTAGGCCTCTTTTATTCCCTTTCCACCTCCACTCTGTAGTCTCTTCGTGCTTGGTGCGGGAATATTTGGGTAGAAATTTTCGACGACCGGTACTATGCATATGCGATTGTGTACCGTGCATTGTGCAGGCTATATTTTTAGAAACACACTTTAAGTCTATATTATAAATGGTAAGTACTGGTCAATGACATCCGGACATGCGATATTTACTCTTGCTTCCTTGAACCTGTACGCGAGACTATGTGAAAATAATTGCTGGCATGTGCATTCAAGCGTGTGTCCTGTCCTGCTTTTACTATTATGACGGCTCAAATTCTCATAGGAAAGTGAAGACAGGTGGATGAGAGGTGTAGGGTGGAGGTGGGAGGAGAAGACTGGGTGAAGGGAGTTAGTAGTAGAGATAAAGGGCTGGGTGATGAGGCAAAGGGGAGGAGTGAGACGAGTGAAAGAAGCCCCATTCCCTTCACCCTCAATGCCTACAGGAAGGACGGAGTCGGGAATGACGTGGCATGGTGTGTATCCGGGTCGGGGTAAAGGAAGGTCGATGTAGTGAGCTAGTAATTACACTAATGCAATTTCCAATGTAGGGCGTCCTGCCGGTGAGTGGTAGCTTAATTACTTCCTAACGTATTTTTTAAATGTTTACCCAGCGTCCCTATGTGGCAATGCATATGCAACGAGGGAATGAGAGACATTGGCTGTTTAATCTGTTTTTTCTATGAGCTACCTGGAGCTCTCCGTGGTACTTACCTACTTGCATATCTGGGCCACCATTTCATCCCTATTTATTTTCCCGTCGTCTTAGTATTAATGGCAATAAAACTGCTTTATAAGTGAAGGCCTAGTCCACATATGGGATAGTAGTTGGGACTTAAAGGTAATGAACTCAGGACTTTGTTAATACTCTCCCCTTAGGTCCTGCGAAAGAATTTTTCTGCTCTGCACGGAGCTGGACACAGTTTCCTCCGGACGCTTAGGGACACAATAAAATTGTAATTACTTTTCAACCTCATACACCGCATATCGCCTTTAGCATCCCACTCATGTGAAGACACACACTTAGAGCCACCTTATCATAGGTGACCTATTTCTTTTTATTGCATCATCTTTGAGGAGAAAGTTCAAAATGAATAGCATGTAAAACGATTCTTTCTACACAACAATGTTGAGAATTTACCTGAAAAGGTATTTTTCTGGAAGATGGGTATTAGTTTAGCACCATTACCTTTCACTACCAATACCATTCACTTAATATTATGTTCTCTCGTTTAGCATTCGTGTAGATGTCGTGACACTCTTCCAGCTACTTGTTTAATGTTGATGGTTAGCTAGCTTATTGGTCAGATAGGGAAGTGAAGTACGAGTGCAACTTGAGCCTTGAGAGCTAGAGAGACCTAGAGTGCAACTAAGTAGTCCCGAAGACACATAAAAAAAAAGTTAAAACTAATTTTTACGAGGAAATTTTCGTATAGAATGTAAGGGGCATACAGAAAAAGCGCCCAGCAGATCTAATTTTTAAAGGGGTATTTTCTGCAATAATATGTACTCAGCTCTGAGTTCCAACTTCAAGCTCTAATATCTGTAAAAGTTAGAGAAACTTGATTCCAAACGGCTTTAAGTGAAATAATCAGGGAAGATATTCTATTCTCATATCTATACAAGCCTAGATTTAATATCCATCGTAATATACTACTTTGGAGGGCAGAAGTAAATAAATGCACTCGTAACTTTACTTGCATACATATGGACGAAATACGCGAAGTTTACTAAGAACGAAAACGTAGTGTAATAAATGGAGAAGTACTTATTTCTGTGGAAAAATAATATTGCATGTATATCGCCCAGGCATTCGAGTCTGAGATTGAGAGCCAAAATTCGTCATCGAATGCGGTTTTTGCCTCCGAATCTCTAGTATCCATCGATGTAAAGGACTTCGTTTTCCTTCGCACGAACAAATTGGTGAAGATATCTTTCAATGCTACTGTGAATAATAAAATACATTAATGCAACGCGAGGGTTATTTTCGAAGTAAATAATTTTACTGAATGAACAAAAACAAATTGCCTTGGACTTGTTGTTAACGGTATAATGCATCTTAGGTATGGAGTAATGAAATGAAATTACGACCGTAGTAGCCAGATCGGTAACGCTTCACCCTTACGTCCCTACGTCCTTACGCCGCGAGTTCGAATCTCATCTCGGATATGGATGTTGCGTTTGTCATCGGATTAAAATCACTATTAACATATTGTTAGATAAGAGGTTGCTCTGTATACTTGTAGGAGAAATTGACAATCTAATTCTACTGCTACTTAATACAAGGTAATGATGTACATCTCCGTAAATATATATTAAAACATGTTCTATTGTTCTTTACACCATGCAAATTCACCAAGTATATGAACAATTTTTTCAATCTGATTCCTTCACTGTAAAAAGTATATCTGATTTTAAGGTACAAAAGTGATCTGAATTTCAGATTCAACAATTTTAACCCTTTAACGCCTGAATTAATATTTTTTTCTGATTTGCTTTATAATAAATATTTTGTCTCGTTACCTTCTTCTAATTCATAATTTAAATTATCATAGCAATATTTGTTCTAATTTATGACATATAGGGTGTACCATATATGGTACGCTAGGCGCTTGTAGAGTGTCTGTTGTAATGCAGAGTTATCTTCTCCTTTACACATCCATGCAGTTTATTTCAAAATAAAATTACTGTTCAAGTTATTTTAAACGTATTATGCAAATGAAGGGCAAAGACAGTGATTATGCATATATATTTTTCATCCTGAAAATGGATACACAGGAAATGGATAAGACATATTCTCAGAAACATAACTCTTTACGAATAGGATAATACTTATTCCGTTCAAATAATGTGAATTACATTTTTCTAACCATTACTGTTCATATCTTTAAAATTTAATTATTTATGGAATTATGTATGATTTAAAATCTTTATGATATACGGAAATTGATAAAACATTCAATACAGCAACCCACATTGCACTTTACGCACTCATATCTTGATTTAGTTCCACACAGTCCACACCTTCTTCTCTTCTTTTCAGCAATACTTGCTACGAAATGATTGTAGCCATCTTTGCGGATAGTGTCACTAACATATTTATGCCACTTTGCCACATTGGTGGTCTTCCTGGGTCTCTTGGGAGAGACCCGTAACGAGTAAGATAGGTCAATACAATCTGCTTCCCAAATTCTAATTGGGGTATAGATTTCCCTGCTTTTCTCATTAGAATCCACGCATTATGAATCGCTGTATCGATCAACCAGTTAAACAATGGCCACCACCATTTCTTACTCCGGAAGCCGATGTGGTAGTTTCCTACATTTTCATGCACACGATCAGTGCTCCCCATGTACTTATTATACTGGCTAATCGCATATGGCCGGGGAATAGCTACTCGTTTCTTTTTCGATCGACAGTACCGTCCTACCGTTGAGACTGGATTTAATCCAAGTAGTTGATGCCACTGTGACAAATGAATTATCTATCCAAGAAATCAAGTATATACCATCACATGTTTCTTTACTTTCCATACTTTCTTGGGACATTTTTTTTAAATGGACAGTGAGATGGCTATTTTTCGGAATCCTATTCTCGCGAACTGTTCCTGTGCCACCCACTTCTCTTTGTTTTAGATGCTGAAGAAGGTTGATTCCCGTAAATAGATAGTCAAAATAGAACTGATACGATAAGTCTTTAATCGATGGAGGAAAATTGTCAAGCATTTTGATCATAGGAGTGGTCGTTTTACTAAATTTAGCCTTATAGTCTGTGTTAGGCTCAAAAGATTATCCCTGGTAATAGTCAAAAGAGATCAAATCGCCATCTGGTGTATTCAAGCACCATATTTTGCGGCCAAATCGAATGGGCTTACCCTTGATGAATTGCTTACAGCTATGGCGGCCGTAAAAGGGAACCATACACTCATCATAGTCGATGTGTCTCTCCGGCCGAAATTTTATCATGTACTTATTTTGAAGCATGTTAGAGAAAGGTCTCAGTTTCCACATCTTATCATTACTACCCATGTGGTATTTATCTGCACTGTGTATAAATCGGCATATTTGAAGGAAACAATCCCTTCGAATGGCTGAGATGAGGATTTAGGATGAGATCATTTCGTAGATCTTTTTCGTTCTTCCAGTAACTTCGCTTACTTGGCACTACACTATGCCCTGTGAGTACCTGAATTGCTTTAAAAACTTGCATTTCATCATGTGAAACATTAGGATCTGAACAGTTTTGAAAAGTGCATATTTAGAAGTTTCTTTACAAAGGAAATCAATGATATCAACATCAAAAATGCTTTCATAAATATCTACCGAGGACATATCTCGCTCTATGATGGAGTTGGGCTCAGGAAACACACCAAATTCCCGCTGCTCAAAATTCCCATCAGGCCATACCTAGGCTGCCTTCGACTTGGCCCCTGGATTAAATTTTCCTAAGGAGAGATGCTTAGTTTCTTGCCGAGCCAGATTAGTGTCCGAACATGCAGACGAGCCAGATGACGATGAAGGCTGGAAATGGCATCTGTAACGAAAATCAGTGTCACTGCCAGTGCCCAGACGAAGATCGTCGTAAAGTACTACTTCAGCTGGACTGAGTAACTGCCTCCCGGACAAATTGTCTATTAGAATGCCACTATCTTCGTCAGCTGAATCCTCGTCTGAATTGAAATTTGGCTCTGGAGGTTCAACAAATATCTCTATAACATCTAACAACTCTTCTTTCTCCAATACTATAAGAACTTCTTCAAGTGTTAGGGTCCTAAAACCATGAAAATATTGGGAATAGCTATAAGAATCAAATCTCCGTCAAAAATAAATTAAACAATATAAAGCATTAAATTCGGTTCAAAGACATGCGACCCTGGCATTTATTATCAGAGAGCGATATCACGAGCAAAGATATTTTTTGCAGTTTCGTTTTGGAGTTTCGAAAAAATCTCATTCTAAAGCTAAACTACGTGCTTTCTTTCCATTAACAAGTAGTATATCGGCATTGTGGGTTGGGCTGTAATCTTTTCTTTGCTTGGCACGGTATTTATTAGACTGATCACAAATTAGGTGACTCTGAATGACAAATACACAATGAAAATTCAAATTTCTCACCTGTACACGATGGACTAGATTAATATTCAACAATGAGTTATGCAATTTCGAATATTCACATTATTTAAAATAAATACACAAATGTGTACACATTAACCTAACATTCTAGGTGATAACTTTTAAAAAGTAATATCAATAAACAACATAACGCATATTACATTCCGGTACTCATTTGTTTTCCTCCACCCCCCTTCCTGCAATTGCCGAATTGGACAAAATTGCGGAGCCAATCAAGGCGTGCTTATTTTCAGCCCGGGTGATCTGAATTTCAGATCACAACCATCTTTTTTTCAACATGCAGTTGTTAAGTTCTTAAAATAAGATGGAGGTGTGTCTGATTTTCACGCATGTTGAGTCTTAAATTTAGACCACTACCGTAAAATCGGACAGCGTTTAAATTCAGATCGCACTGAAAATAAGATAAACTTTTTACAGTGTTCAAAAGGTATTTTATTATAAAGTGGACATTCCTGGACACCATTCTGGGCGTTATCGTCATAAAATTTCAATATTATGCCATTTCTGCTGAGTGCGGAATGTATTTTTTAACCGAATGTGCTGAAGCAAATTTTTTTGTGGAAAAAATGTGTAGAATCACCTTAGTTTTGGGCACACCTATACTCTTTTACTCTCAATTTACGGGGAACTCTTACAGAGTTTATTCTCAGAAAAATATTTTTCAAATCGTCCACTTTTTGCTTGGCTCACAGAGCCCAACTCTTTACACGCTCCTCTTTCTATCCTTCACGACTCTCGATTTTGACTTGCAGTTTAACGTCTCAGCGGTGAATTCCATTTTGTCCCTCAAAATTTAACCAGTTCGAAAAAAAATCGCGAACTCTTCACGCTCACTTGTTTTATTCTTACCATTTTCTTTCGCCCTGTAACGCGGAATGAGGGAAAAAGCATTAAGACCTTTCGTTCTTTAAGGGGTTTCGATGGTCGTGAGGAGATGGTGTTTCCCTACTATTTTCTCCCTCCCTCCCTATCATACCCCTACTTACCCTGCAGCCTTCATTATTCCCGATCTTCTTCAGACTCTCCCTCTCTCTTACTTTCAAAACCCGAAAGTCCATGCGTATGGCGTACATTCCTTAGCATAGGATGAAGCTTTCCTTTCTCCTTTTCCACTCTTCTCTTAGTAACCCCTTTTATCCCTGCGCCTAACGCCGGAATATCTCTCTCATTCTCTTTCCTCGTTCCGCTCACTCGCCTTGCCTCATTAAATCGTTCCTCCATTGTTTTCCACTGTTGTCTCCCACGCCTACTCGTTTGCCCACTCGCTTGCTCTCTGTATAACCTCCATTCGCTCGAGCCCATGTTATTTTCGAGTTAAACGCCCAGTCGAAAGGATTCAGGTGGGATTACTGGCATTGAATGGCTTCATGGATTTTAATGAAGCGAACTGTCATTTTTGCTCTCGTCAAGGGCCAATTCCCTAGGCAGAAAATGGTGCGGCATTTCATTGCTCAAGTCTTGTCTTCCCTTTTTCGTTACTGCGCATTCTCTTTGCCATGAGTGGGAAATGAGAGGACGCGAATTTAGGGAATAAACGCAGTAGCATGACCTATAAATGCTTGGGCATTTTTATGACACCGTTAAGCCTCAGATGTTGAATAATTTTCGTGTTAGCAAGCTCTTAAAAAAATATACCTTAGGTCATTTCTTTTTGCTACTTCACCGTTACCCTTTCCTCTCTAAACCTTAGCGGTAGCAGCGTGTACATCGAGTTCCTTTTCACCACCGTTTTACCCATTTATCATTATAAATTTGCTGCTCTCAATTAAAACGCTTTTAACGTGAGCTCAAAAACATCATTGTACTTTTTCACGATCCTTATTTGCTTCCGAGCTGGAAAAAATTTACAACAACAACCCTCGTAATATGGTATTTTATAAAGAAGTCATACATTTATCCGGCAGCCCTTTGTTTTCTGTTTATTCTGTTCCCTGGAAATGTCTCTGTGAAGTATATTTCAATGTGCGTAATTACTGCCAACGGAGTAATTTCTGATCGTGACACATATTTATTGTTCTTCCTCCTCACAATTTTGCAGTCGTTGTTCCTGCAACGGCACTTTTTAAACAAGAAACAAGTTGAGTATTTTTATATTGGTACCTACTCTACCACCGCTTGCAACTTGTATTTTATTTTGAATCATTTAGAATGAAAAACAGGAATAGAGACATGCCATAGGGGTAAACTTTGGTTCCATGCCATCGCTGGAGCAACCAGTATTTCGGTATCGTGCAGAAACGAGACGGAATGTGTTCATTGTAAGAGTACCCGGCAGGAAAAGTATTAAGCGAACAGTGACAAATTTATGTTTCCCCGATGCCTCAGGACTTCTGATCTGTTCGTCTTAAAAAGGATCGATCTCATGCATAAAATACCAAGATGCCCCCGGTATCCTTGGTTTTCTTCCACCGTATTCTTTCTCACACCTTCCGTCTCCCGCACCATTCTTTTCTTTCACCCTCCTTCCTCTCCTCCGAGCAGCCACTTTTAATTTCCATCCCAATCTCTCTCACCCATTCATCCTGCTCAAGACTCCGGATACCAATCCCTCAGCATCACCCAAGACAATCCATTCTATCTCCTCCAACCTCTCTCCTATCTCTCCACTCCTACCTTTTCGGTGTTGGCTATCCTTTGTTGTCTTCTTTCCTTGTCCTACCTCATAGATTATTTCCGTAACCAGGAAGATCCAGTCTCCTCTATACACTGTGGCGTCTAATTTAAACCTAGCCCTCCTTCCTGTTTCGGTTAAACGAAATACTTGTGTTTTGAGTGACTTTTTCTCACACCTGGCTGGTATTAGGAATGCCTCCATTTTCTTGCGGATCCAGTTAGATTTCGAGAGTCAGAGACGGTACACCACGGAATTTATTTGTTGGCAATCATTGTGGTTGGAAGAGATAATTCAGCAACCGGTGCTAACTTTTAATAGGCATTTACACTACATGGCGTGGATATACTGAAGAGTTCCATGTTTTGAAAAAGTGAGACACTGCTTTTCAATCAGCTACAACATTATCATTAACGCACGGCAATGGATAATAAGCAGTTCGTAGATGAAATGCTTGCATGGAATATCTTTCTTTATAATATCGTGACACTAGCACTAGCCGTAAATTTCCTCTGGATTTCTTGCTCGGAAATTATGGTCAAGTTTTCATGCGTACGAAAGGGTTAATTTTTTGCTAATGCACAAAGACTCAGTCGTAAGTGGTAAGTAATCGGAGCCCGAATTGCTTAATACTTCGCTATAGTATTTAAATGTCTAATGCTTAGTATTTAATACAAAACGTATGATGCAGCTATGCATTGTCATTACCGTTGATATGCTTCAGTAGAGAGCCGTGGATCTTAAAAAGCAGGACTACGTGTTCATGTGCGCGTCACAATTTGAAACAGCTGCAATGTGTTCCTCTTCATTGTTCAAATATAATATATGCCATAAATATTTTTGTTTCGTGTAAATAACTTATGATTTTTAATGAAATTCTGTAATTCCAACTATGTCACATTCTCAAGTATCGCATTCATACTCAAATTAAATCCTTGGTTCGTTTACCGTGCATGAGTTTGCCTCTGATATTTTTTCTTGAAGTCTATAGGATGATTATCTATTCTTTTAACAATGTCTTTTGAAGATGCTACATTTCAAACCTAACTTATCTCTCATAACTACTATTTTATTAAATTTATTAACCGTGTTTTAAGTTTTCACTCCCGCTCTCTTGCTTACTGATCTGATTTTCCCACACACATTTCTAAAATATTCTGTCTCACAAATTTTCCCTTATGTGTAACAAAATGTTGTAAATCGACTCCCCTATCTCCTGTTTGCATTCCCCTTCACCGTTCATAAACGTGAGTTTGTATGTGGAGCTCCTCCTTCAGCGTGTCGATAGTTTTACGAGAGCATTCGTCATTCAATCCCCCATGTTCCTCTATTTCGAAACCCCTTCTGACCGAATCTTTGGAAGTTCCTGGAGCCATCTCGGCCCGTGGTTTATCTTCGTTTCCCGTCTCCTCCACCCCCATTCCCACAGCGTCTTCTATTCTTTCTCATGGCCGCCCCCGGATTGCACTTTCGACCGGGACACAGCCTCTCTTTTACGCCCCCGCTAGCGAAAAAGGGTTCGAGGTTAAGACGAAGAAATAGGGATTTGTGGACGAGTTGGACGGGGGGAGAGGGCAGGTTGGTCCGTGAGAGAGGAAATGAGTCGGAGAGGGCATACGATTCAGGGAGCGAAAGGGAATGTTGGAGGACTAGGCGGAAGATATGAGGGAGCGAAATGCGGTGCGTGAGATACGACCAACGGAGATGAAAAGCGGAATACGAGCTGGAGGTGGTGGGGAGGCAATGCTTTGGGGGTGGAAGAGGCCACGTGCAGCCAGGCAGACGAAGTACAGTGTGGGAAATACTGCCATATGGGGATGGTGGCCTCGGTGAACAGACCCACCAAATAGCCACGCAGGGGGGATGCAGTTGGAATAAGAGGTGCGATAGATAATACTGCATAAAAAATGAGAGCAGATGGAAAAAATAAAGCAACAATCAAGAAAATAGAAGATAACGAAAAAAATCTGAGGCGATCGGAAATTTATGTCTTACGCGGTCCGTCATAGGGATTTTAATGAATCAAGGAATAAAACTGACTTTATGAACACTTAGAGCTCATGAAATTGCTATGAGGGCACTCTTCCTGGATTTAAAATACATACGTTGTATTAGCGTGTGGGTTACTTAACATTGTAGCTATAGATGCCATAAATAATTTTAGTGTGAGCTCACATACGCAAAAGTTCATGTACAAGCTACGTAAGAAATAAATAAGTAGGTATTCTTCTTCCATTGCGCCTGCATACAACTGCATTTTGTTTTCCATTGCTCAGAAGCGAGATTTGAGGAAAATTAATGTACATTTAAGGTTGATTTTTTTACATTACTCTTCCAATCTTAGTAAGCCATTAGGATAGATAAAGCCATTAATTGTAAGAAAAACTGAGGAACATTAATACCAATGAATAACACCAAAATGAAACTTTGTAATTCCACATATATAAAAGACTTTGATGCGACCTAGGTTTCAATGCGGTGCAGCATCATCAGTCATAATGTAATGTGTGAGTTTTATTTAGTTGTTATCCATCATAAAATAATATCATAAATTTACGCTTGAAATGATTAACAAAATTAGTACCCCCAAAAATACTGCATTTTGCCGGAGAAATTCAAAACTGTGGTGGAAATATTCCAGTAATAGTCATATACTTTGTGCTTAGAAACGTAAATGAACGATGTTGACAATGAATTGTTTGAAGCCGGTCTTTTGGTAAACTACATCTTTGCTTTGCGGCTCATGAAAAATGACAAAATCAAGAAATGCATTTCTGATATTTTTTGCGTTTTTGATTTTTTTCTGCGCAAGTGACTGCTAAGTTGATTCATTCATGTATGGAGGCGGAAACCGTGGAGGAAACATATCTGTACCTATTTGTCTCCTTTGACTGCACTTCCTTCGCGCAAGACTTTTTAACTGTGGAGTAATTAATCCGCCTGTCCTCATCCGCCTCGTAATGCTTGAGACGAGCAAAAGAGTTGAGGTAGGAGGAGAATTTTCTCAGGGTAAACAAAAGGAGACGTGGATAGATGAGTCGCAAATCCTCCGCGAAACCCTCACGGCTGCGGTCCGTTGGGGGAATTCCCCTTTAAAATAATCCATACAGCGTGCCTGTCGGTGGTGCTTTGCTCCCGGGCGAGGGGAAGGGCGCTAGGAGAGGGAAATTGATAGCCGTGAGACGAGTAGACGGGTAGAGCGAAGCAGGGGGGATAGGGCGTGCGGAGGGAGAGGGAATTGAGACAAATGTACGCGCGTGAAGACGGGACGAGCATAAGAAACGACGGCGGGGAGGCAGAGATAGAGAGGTGAATAGATGATGCGGTATTCGGCGCGACCGCATTAGATCGATTGCAACGGATAGGCCGAGAGAATGGAACGAAGCGAGGCGCACACGCCAAAGCCCATGAACTCATTTCGGTGGTGCGGGATTTGAAGGGGGAGTAGTTTCGCGCTCTCGCATTAACTAAGCGGAACGGTGTGGAGGGAAGCTGTCGAAGAGGGTAGTGGCGGAGTGACGTCGTGTCTGGAGCAGCAGGGATGGGGAAAGATGGGTGGGGGAGGGTCCGCCTGATGACCAATGCGTGGTTTGGAGGGGGTTGGTCCGCATATGCTCAGGAGAGTCGTGTATCCACGTGAGGGCATCAGTTTCACTCTGCCGGACGAATTCGAATATTAACGTAAATGATGATGTGAATGACTATTTCTTTGTGCAGCGTTTGACGGTAAATTATCTCCAGATGGCATTTTATTTACGTGACATAATATGCACTCGGGTGCTCTTAATTTGGAGCACTTGTTTTGTCTAATGAGTGCAATGCATTGGAGATGGGTAAATTTAGCTAAATCCTATTAACAGAAGAATTCACGTAGGTATGTTTTCCATTGCAGAAGTTGCTATTGGTAATCTGAGAGATCTGAATAGCTTTTTGGCATCTATTTTGGAAGTCAATGCAGCCTTAGCAAAAGTAATGGCAGTTAATAAACGAGATTTATCATAATTCTTCATACTCTTTCAGTATTTATGCCGTGGTTGTTATGTTCCTGAGAGAAATGAATATTCTTATGTTAATACCATATTGTAACGAGTTTTTACCGTATTCCTTAATTTTACCTCCTACATTCTTTTCGTTAAAGTCATGTGTAGTGTGTTTGTTATTGAACTTCGCAAGTTTGTTGTGAGGATCGAGACTGTATTGATTGGTTTTACATGCAGTAACTTAACTACCTGAGATTAATGATAGCGATTCATTGTGTTATCGTTTTTTTTTGTAGACCCTGTTTCATAATGATAAATTTTAATATACTTTCAAAGAACTTTATCTACCTTATCTGTCTTTATTTTCTCCTATCTAAAATTTCTAGAAAAACGATATTTACCTCACTCCTCCAATTTTTATCCAATCCAGTTTATCCAATATTCAATACTATGTCATATGTCGTCGAAATTTGGCACCTCTTAATGTCTTGCGTTTTCATTTTTTTCCCTACTACCTACTGCCCGCTTAGATCTATCTTTACTGTACTAAACTCCTTATTTCCTCTTCTCTGTCTTCTCCTCTTTTCTGACAAATAAAGATGATTCCGAATAATCTTTTGTTGAATTACCCTTATTTATAATTTTATTATTAATAGCACATGATATCACGCATCTACATTCTTTCGGCCCACCTTGTTTTTCAAACTTATTTCCTAATCGTGATGGTTTTCTACATTGTATCATGTTGAAACTTGCGTCTCCAATATCACAATAACGTCTTTACTTAAGTGATAATTGTGGTTAAGGTATTTCACCCTGAGAGGTAAGATTCGAATCCCAGCAGTAGCACAGGTAATTCATTGAAATTTTTAGTTTCAATTAACCCCCAACTTGAGTGTTGTATGGAGAGTACTTCGAGCGCAGTACTCCGTTCGTGGGATGGGATGTCAAAGCTAGGAGCCTGTCTTTAATGGCAGGTTAATACCGACGCTGGGTTTCACTCCATCATTCTTCTATTCTCGAAAAAAATTTTCCCTACCCAACTACCCACTAACATATAATTTGCACGAATAAACTTTGATGTCGGTCGCCTCCACTGAATAACTACTATTAATACTTTACTAATTTTTTAAATTGTGAATCGAATTACACCAAGTTTTTTCAGGCAGACATTCTCATAGTCACTACTAAAACGTTAAATACTCGTAAATTGTGTTCATGAATCTGCAAGCGGCCAAGAGGATGTGGGAATGAGAGGCAAGGAAATCAAAATGAAATACATTCCTTTAAACCTGTTAATATTTTTACTTGTTATTCCCACGCATATTGATAATTCGGTAGGTCTCGGTTTTTGCACCATATTTGCATAAAATTGGAAAAATATCTCAGTGCTAACATGATTGTTTTGTGGCCATTGCAATCATTAGTAGGAAATTATATTTTCAATTCTACCAACACAGTTTCCATGGCGGTGTATCCGACGATCCGTCGTTAAAATGTTTGCAAATGAAGCCTAGATGTAGTAGAGTTATTTTGCTAAAAGTATACTGAAATCGTTTTCCGAACAAAATCTCAGCAGTGACGTGATGTCTAAAATTGAATAGTCTATTTGCTCAAAACCAGATTGAATTACCTCTAGTATTACTAAACCCTCCATTTTTATGCACATATCACTCAATCCTATGGGAAATCAATGAATCATGTTTGTAATTGAAGATCACTTAATAGCTTTCAGATAGAGAACGATCGAGCATTAAAATAAATTATTTTTGAATTAGATATTTCATGTATCTCCGAAATCTCTTTTGATTATATACGTATAGATTATATTGTAGTGAACTTTATTTACATTAATTTTTTACTAAGAAAACCTAAGAAAATCACTATCAAGCGTTTTATATCATTTATAGAGGTGGATGATTTTTCATTCTGGAAAAGAAAGTCTGATAAAGGTTCTCTATAAGTAAAAGCTCTTTGGCGAGGAATTTCAATGGTTTCCTCTCGGAGTTCCTCAGATATCTTTCCTGACAAACGTAAAGTCGTAATATAAATTCCTCACGCAAGCTCAGTAATTGCATTATATTCTACTACGCACGAAGTACCGGGGTAGCACAAAGGATAAAATCGCTCTGCGTCTTGATGGATAAAATATCTCTTCATTTAGAAACTTAAATTACATATTTTCATGGCGCTTCCAAGTCATAATTGCGTTTCCATTTTCGCAAAATGATGGGAAAATGGAAATTTGGTGAAATTTAATGATAGTCGACGCCTTTTTGACTTTGGCCGCCGCGACATTAGTCGAAGGGGCTAATGGGTGTGTCCAAGGCAATGGCAACTTATGAAGCCTTACGGTAATCACGGGAAATTTTGTAGGTGACTGTGTATGTGGTATCTGATGAATAATACTTTCAAATAACGTTAGCCAATCTTAAAAGGCACACTTTTCTCTTTCCCAGTCATGAATATCACATCCACAACGTCATTCTACTCTGTGAGATTTCCAAAGAGCATCTCCGCACATCATATTTTAGCGCAGGTTCATGATGTATTTGCTGCAATATACTTATCTCCCAATGAGCTCTCTCCACGCATCAGACTAACGCTCAGTAGTCGACGCGTCCCAAACGTTCTTTCATCTCCGAATGGCCGACGAAATAGACCAAATCAATTGCCCCGACACGATGTTTCTTTTTTTCATCTCTTCACTGGCCTCTGTTTCTTTTTCTGGCCATCTCTAGCCCTCCGTACCACCCACGCTCACCGGTTCAGGCAACCCCTCTTGTCTCGCCTTGGTGACCCCAGGCTCATTCTCCGTCGCCGGGTTCTTTCCCCCGACCCGTCGGATCTCCACACCCTCCACCTTATTATTCTCTTGCAACACAAACAATTCCTTTCGCCGTCTCTGTCACTTCCACCCTCTATCGCTTCCATCCACCCTATCCCCACCACAAGCAATCTATCTCCCTACTTGTGTTAATTACCTCCATTAGTTGCTAACAATTCCTTGCCTTGTCTGCTTAGACTTTATTGCATCATCCTCTATCTCTGCTCTCTTACTATTAATTTTTATCTTTAATTTATCTCTAAGCTTTTTCACTTAGACTTTTCTTTTTCATTATTTTGCCGAAGGCACATTGTGACCGTCATAAGTGGTATTATGAAGCATTGGGAGAACCATTGAAAATGATTACAATGAATAGCCTATGGTAACATGTTTTATATTTAGAAATATTTAAGTATTTTTACATGCCATGTTTTAAAAATAAATATAACATGTGTGGAGGTAAAGGATTAATTATTTCGTCGATTCCGACGGGATAAAGATCCGTAGCGCGATCAACCTGCTTACGCCATTTGTCACTCCCCCGAGGATAATCATCACTCACCACAATTCTAAATGCCGAAAACTCAATAATTAGCTGTCAAATGCTGGCGTTACCTTATTGTTTTAATTATTAGTGACGTACCACCAGCAGGTGTTGAATTATTCATTTTATATTCGGATTCCATGATGAAAGTCGTAAGAAACATAGCTGCGGTTGCTGCTATTAGGGAGAAAGAGTGGTGGTCGAAGTAATTTGCTGCCAGTAAGAATTGATAAAAAGAGGAATTTTAAACAGTGGAGGAAGGGTGAAGAAAAATGGCGTCGGCATTTGTCTGCTCTTAATGGAGGGCACCAAAGGTTCCACTACTTTACGACCCATTCGACGGACGGAGCGATACGCTTGAAGTTCTCTCTCCACATCAATCATGTCGGATGCGAAAGATATGAACCATCCGGGTTCATTCCAAAGGCCTAGTTCAAAATCAGGCCAACGGAATGGGAAGCCAGTACTGCCTGCCACTGATCCAAAATTATACTAATAGAATTCAGTGAGCACATTAGAGGAACCAGCGTAGTATTTATGTTATGCACTTGAGAGTGAATCCTCTAATAATGAATCTCCTCATCGGTGGAATTAAATGTGAAGTCATCCTCTGAGCGATTAGAATACCCTAATTATTCTCTCTCATGAATGAAGGTTTTAATATCAGGCTTTTGCTGGATTCTATGATATAAATGTGGAAAAATAGGGAAGGAAAATTTAATTTGTACTTTAAATGCGCATTTTGAACTAAAAATATGAATGAATACTGCTGTTTAGAGAATGATAGAAACTGTACAGTTTTCGGATGAAGATAAATTACCATTTCATGTAGCCCTGTAGAGAAGGGGGAGGTTTCCTTCTCCGAGTTGATGTTTGTATAATCATCACAGTCTGTAGCATATTCCTTTCTGTCGCATACTTAAGAGACTTATACGTGAGCCAGAAGGAAAATAGCGCGAATTCTTGAAATAACTACTAACAGGATTAGTTTTATGATATTATTATATTTTTCAAGGTTTTATCCCATGTCACTCAGCTTAAGGATACTGGTCGAAAAAATGATACACGTAAACCAACCGTTGTATGTGACATTCGCGGACTTGGAAAAGGCCTGTCACAACGTCGAAGGGAACAAGATGTTCAAGATACTGGAAGCAATTGGAATGGACTACAAAGATAGAAGAAGAATCCAAAGCCTCTACAAAAACCAGGTCACCACAATGCGAATGAAAGGCGGAAGGAAGATAGAAGCCAAAATAAATGAAGGAATCAGACAAGGATACAACCTCTCCCCAGCGTTATTCAATATATACCTGGAAGAAGCAATAAGAGACGCAGAGGAAATTGGTATCAAGGGCATTAAGGTGAACGGCGAAGAAATAAACATGCTCCGGTTTGCTGATGACATCCCAGTTGTAGCAGAAAGTCGACACATCCCTGGTATTCCTAACCACAATGGACCGAGTACTTCAATAATACAATATGAGCATCAACAAGAAGAAAACTAAAATCCTAGTGAGCGGAAGAGAGAAACTTAGGGCAAATATCAAAATTCCAGGAGTGAAATTGGAACAAGTGGAGAACTTCATCTACCTCAGCAGCACTATAACTTGAGATGGAAGAAGCACGACGGACATCAAGTGAAGAATAGCACAAGCTAAGGAGGCGTTCATGAAGAAGAGACAACTACTGTGCTCAAAGAACCTACGGCTGCAAACAAGGAAGCAGTTCATCAAAACATTCGTATCGAGCGTGGCACTTATGGATCTGAGACATGGAACATCGGGATAGCAGACCAATCAAGAATTGAAGCTTTCGGAACATGGTGCTGGAGGAGAATGTTGAAGATTAAATGGGCAGATAAAGTGAGGAACGAAGAGGTGTTCAGAAGAGCAGATGAAGAAAGGATAATATGGAAAACCCTAAGGCAGAGAAGAGCCAGATGGATTGGACATACCTTGAGGCACAATAAATTAGTAAGAAATACTCGTATAATAGAAGGGAAGATTGAAGGGAAAGTCCCGCGAGGAAGACCGAGGGACAAATATAAAGGACAAATAAAGAAAGACATGAAAGAGAAAACATACCAGGGCGTGAGGAAATTAACACTGAATAGGGCAGAATGGAGGGCTGCAGTAAACCAATCCTGGGTTTGAATTACTTATTATGATGATATCTCATGTCATTTAAAATCGCTTCCTTTCGTGCTCAAAATTCTGTACACCTATCTAAGAACTGGATATTTTCATATGTCTTTTGTAACAATTATAGTACTGGAAGAGCATTAGCATTACCTTGCATACAGCATTATCTTGGTATTTCCCACGTGCTCTCGCTGAAGTCTTCATTATAGAAGAGAGTGAAAAAATTACAAAAGTAAATATTATTTGGAGATAAGGATGAACTAGGCGATTTTTGTGTGATATGATGATTGGATCTCATGGTCTTAAAAAGGCTGCTGTATCCTAATTCACAAATTAGCGGTTTTATATTTCGAACTACACTTTTAGTCAAAACAGTAGTCTAACCCTCTAGCAGAAGGTTTAAACTGCATTATCTTTGGAAAAAAATTCAACGATGGAAAGTTCGTAGAAATTTCGTTATCCTTTACCAAACAGAGACGGACTCATCCTGCGTTTAAGGTACGCATGCTTTTCCAAAATGTGTAAGGATATTAGGATGGTGAGATTCAAAATGTAATGGGCCATGTCAGATGGGTTTCCAAAGAAAAAAAAATTTAAAGGGGATCTACGGAGTGGAAATGCCGCGTCTAAAATTCAGCGCCCCGGGAAAGAGAATGGATTATGAAAACGTATGGCACTGCGAGGAAAGGTGGTGCGAATTAGAGAGGAAAAGGATTCTGAGAGGAAATGGTGACGATATTTATATGTATATATATATACTTGAGGAAGGAAGCGGAGTGAAACGGGGAAAACACTTGGAAAATTAGGTGAATGAAGTAAGGGATATCTAATCTTAAGTTCATCTGTTTGCCTTCTACACTTTATTTATATAAAATTATGCAATTCACAGTACATATAGTTAATGTACAAATAATAGAACAGGTAAATGAAAGAGAATAAAAAAGTGGCTAAATTTCAATTCGCCAAAAAAAAGCAATAAAAATGCATTGGTCCCATACGTTGAAAGGCCTATTTGTGGGGGCCTGGTGGGTAGAGCTGGGATACTGGCCGGAGGGACCCGGCTTCAAATCCGAGGGACCCGGGCAAAAACCTTTCTGGACACCCCCATGTAAAGTCCTCCCGATTCAATTTTCTGTATGCCAGAACTTACAGGAAATCGTAAGTTGCCCATGGAAAAAATAACTGGTCCCTCGACCCTGAATGTGTGAATTTCATACGCGAATGTCTTAGTACGGGCTAGCTCTACCCTTACATATCAAAAGCAAACCTTCGGGTTGAACGCTAATTTTACACTCTGCAAATAAAGGATAAAAACAGGAATAAAAATTATTCAAAAGCGGAGGAGTGAATCCGAAAGAAAGTCAGTTAAGTGACTGCAATTTATAAAGTCTGTTTGTATTTTGAAGTGTGTTCGATTTGCGATGAAAGCTAATGGGCAGAATGGAATACTGACGAAATTGGCAGGTTATATTTCATGAAAAATTTCATAAAGGCAATGTAAACGTTAACTGTTAATTTGATGTCAATATATTTACCGTAGATATATATAAATATATACGGTAAACATACGAATATATATAGTAATACTCGTGTTATCTCGAAAAATGGTAAAAATTGCATGGTAACAAGACGAAGTAGGTGACGAGCCAAGCGAAATTTTATTCTTGTCGAATGATCCAAAACATGTGTGAAAGAATAAATTGTTTTCCATAAAAAAACTCAACCATGTCTGAGTATGAGATAAAAGACCAATGAGACTGTTTTATGAAATATTTCGTTAATTCTAGAAGCATGCCGTGCATTCCACCCTTGAGTATTCTGTTTCTGCGCTGGAGCAAAATTCATAATTATTGAAAAATAAAATTGAATAGGGGAAAATATTCCGTGGAGGAGACAATTCTAATGGGAAAAATCATGGAAGACCGGGTGTACTGAACTGGAGAGGAGGAGGAAGTAGGGGTGACATATGTTGGCGTTTTTTGTCAACATGGCGTGACCAACAAAAATATCTATACATAACGAAAGAAAATATGTTATCACTCTTCTTATATGGAATATTATTCATTAAAATTTACTGATTGAGCTCGATGTAAACATTCAAATGTTCATACATTTCCGTTGGTAACTGTTGTAAATTATGGTAAATATATTATTTGTAATCTGAATGGGAGTGTGAAGGTGGGCGTTCGCCTTTCATACTTTGTGAATAAAACTTTCACAAATATTTTTCTGTCGGAATGTGGGAATTTGTAAAGGATTTGTCTAAAAAAATAACTTTGATGTGCTAGATGACGCATCTTGATACGCAGTTCACTGGCCGGCATGGGAGTAGGGAATAAGTTGGCGGATGCAGCTCATGCTCTCAGTGCAAGGCTTCAAAGCTGCGAAAAGGGTTTGAGGTTTGGACGATTGAATTAGTTTTTGCGCCTCGTTTTCCCATTGGCGGTACAATGTTTTGCTTTTCAGTCAAGGGACGACAGTAGATGGTGAATAGCTGGCGGTGGATGGAAGTCCCTTGAGGGTGTGAGTTGGTCGTCTACGCGTGCGTGCGTATGTGCGCGCCGATGTATCGACTCTGGTCGAACGACCGTGAAATCCACCCACCCGTAAGCCGACCCTTTCAATTCCTCACGCCAGTGCACCGAATGACTTTTCCTTCCCTCTCTTTCTCTCTCTCAATTCCTTCGCTCCCTCGTGATCTTTCCATCCCTTCCCTCCTCCCTCCCTCATCCCCCATTAATCTGAATTCCCCCCATTTCTACCCTTTAACCGATAGACGTGAATATGTGCTTCCCTCGCAAACACGCGATGCGCATACCTGACCTTCAGGCTTCTGTATGTGCGTGGGAGCGATATTGCCAATAGTTGAGCAGTTTACTTAGGATTTCAACTTGCCTCGTGGAACGCGGAGGTATTGCTGGATGCTGTAACGTCGTTCGATGGAATGTTCATGCGAGTAAAAGATTGCTGCATTCGATCGGCTATCATTTGTTTTGAAGGGATGGCGAAGGCAAGTGGGAGTGAGTAGGAGTGGATTATGATGCCAGAACGTCGCGAGGAAAATTCGTCGGCAGTGCCAAAACCGTAAAAATGGGAGAGAGTGCTTCAGGCATGCGCACTGAAAGGTAAATGACTGGGAAGGGGCTAATGATCGAACAAAACGATGTGTCGCGTTGGGTGGATTGTTGAAAAGGTCGATTGGGCACCAGACGTTGGTGATGGCGTAGCAAAGAAAAATGCTGTTCTTTCAAAATAGTCACCGACACTAATGCGTACATGCCCATTCAAAATTCCCTGATGATTAAATTTGGCTTTAAATGCCGAAAACTACGCTTTGGACACAAGATAGATGGACCAAGAGCGGGGAAATAGTGGTACTGAAAACTATTGATCGGATAGAAAAGGTTGGGCCTCGTTGCATTGCGTTAGCATTTCAGGTTGTAATTAATGTAACCATATGGCTTTTGTGTGTAGGAGAAACGAATCGTTGATGGTTACTGACATGACAGTGCCAGGTGTGCACTTATTTCCTCTCCAACTGTTCCGCAATCACTGAAATACGGAGGGAAAACCTGGTTCAATCATCACCGAAGTCGTCCTCCGTGGTGACGATATCTTCTGGCGAATGTCCGAGGTTTCTCACCGCACCATTCGCTGCGTTGGGAATTGACGATGGCTCGCGGTGGCGAATTGTTCCGTGACAGTGGACCTCATCATACTTGTGGCACTTGTTTGCTGTCACTATTTGGATCAATCCAATGTCACATAGCTCATTAACTGCTCGCTAACGCTCAATCCCTGCTCGCAGATAAAACTTCCTCTTTCCTCCTTTTGCAGCTGAGCAATAATACAATTAAATATTAATAATTTTTCAATTTTAGTGAAAATTCTGCGAAACTTTTTTTTCAGATCGTTAAAGTAATATACTTACCATCGTGTTTTTTATGTCTTTGCCAATGATCTTATTTGCTCTGTTCACATCAACCGCGATATATGACTCTTATCTTGTGCTGAATCGGTGGGAAGTACTGGCATTCCATAAGTAGCAGGTAAATGCTATGTTCTTATACGACCATCCAGAATTTTAACTGAAAGAAATTTGCTATATTTATAATTTAAAAATAGATGAATCCGCCCAGAAGTTTGCCAGTTAAGGACAAATAATGTCAGCGAAATTTGGAATCGCCTATTTTCCGAATGTATATAATGAAGTATTTTAGTGATATTAACGAAATTAAAAATGAATACTGGTGGGTAAATGATGCTGGCATAAATGTCCTACTAATCATAACTTTGTTGACGGTAAGATGCGAATATAACTGTTGTAGATGAAAGTAGATGGTGAAATAAATTATCTCTACCATAAATGGAAAATAAGTAAGTAAGTAAAATAAGTAACTGCTATTGATATAAATGTTACCGAATAATAAAATGATATAGTAAAATATGAAAATATAAAACAAAAATATGGCGCTCGTACATATATTTGTTTCGAAAAACCTTTCTGGAGGAGGTAGGCTGGGAAGCAAACTATGGATGCAAAGGGATGTAGTGGTAAGCGAATCGATGATAGAGGAAAGGAGGTAGAATCAAGTAAAGTAGACTAATTGAGCGAATGAGCTTTGAGATTATGTGGATTATTTCGATCTCGGCCATTACATCGCCAATTGAATGACGTCGATGTTCGACCTTCCGAAACGGTTTGACTGTCAAAAGTCTGGAAGGGGTGTAGCGTAGCCATCCACGCTCATCGACTCCCATCACTGCCCGCTCATCTCTCCCGTCCTTTTATGTGTGAGCTGTGGGCACGACACTCCTCGTTTATCATTGCCAATCCTTCCCCTAAAACGTGCCAAAATTGGGCCTTTGGCTAAAGCGGTGAATCGATCACTGCGCCGCCAGCATAACAAGGCTAAAAAATATTTTTTTTTGTTGTTTGACCTTTTAGAGTCTCCTTTGCTCTCCTGTTAACAACTAACTGGACCACCTTTATTCCTCATTTACGGGGGGATATGTTTGAACTCTTTAGACATATAATATAGATTTAATATCTTAGCGAAATTCCAAGATACTATTTTCATTATTGACGTTAAAATAATTTTGCATACTCCGACGTAGTATGGTAGACAAAACCATGGAGAAAATATTAAGGATATTGTCTGCCGAACGGACAGATTTAAAACGTTCTTCTTTCGTCGCGCAATTTAGGGGTATTATGAATAGTAGTGAATATATTCAATAGTATTTATACAACTCTATCTATCAATGGATAGCATAGGAAATTGCGTGTTGGCATGTGGACTTTAAGCTTTCCTATTTAAGCTTAGCATGCCATTGGTTGCCTGTTTTGCTGTTTAAATAGTTTGTTTTTAAAATTTTTATGTTTCAAATGAAACATAGCTAATAATTCTTTTTAAGTAAGATCTGTAATGCATGTTTGTTGTGAATTCACCCCCTCCCACACACCTCTATAGTGGCTTGTAAAGTATTATGTAAATGTATTCCCTCGCACCAGTAATAAAGCTCTTATTTTAGAATTTTTTAATTTATGGAGTTAAGTCTTAAGTTCCATTATTAATTTGATATCATCACTATTTCTGATACGTCATTATTATTATCCAAGGTTTTACTCAATTAAAAATTACAAAAGGCTACAGTTTGGGAATATCGTGTTCTCTGGTGCATAAACATTGACTTATAATACTCAAAATGTATTTGAGGTGTTCTTTCTTGCATTGATGTTAGCGATGTAGTCCTGACCTTCTTACAGTATTTCTCGGCAAAAACTACGAAAATGCTCAAAAGGGTTTCAAAAGCTTCTCTAGCGAATCTAATCTTACCTACGAGATATTGTTACCTTGAGAAATATACTGTACTCCAGAGTTTGTTTTACCGTCCACGTTGTAAAATGTTCCATTTTAAGTCGTTTAAAGTGGTATTCAGTTTTTGATTAACGCCAATTTTTAGGATTTGGCGTTGAAACTTCAAGGCTGGCATGAAATTGAATTAATTCCATAAAAGTTTTTGTAGCTCACAAGGAGATAGTTAATTGCGAGACTATCCTGTGAAGCTCTAATATGCATGAGTATGATATAAGTAGAAGTGCAAATTAAATCTCAAAATCTCATATCGAAATATCTCAAACCACGTTATGCAAGTTATGTTCTTAGAGGAACTATTCCTGGTAGCCAACATTTCTGTGATTTCCTTATCTTTGTCCTGTGAATCGATTTGAAAACCTCTTTGTGTTAGCTATGTTTTGCTATATCCTATTTTGAGTGCATTTAAGAACTTTGAATTTTCATGGTTTTAACTTTCAAGCATTCCCTATTCTTGATCCTAGGATGTAAATGAACTTTTTAATCACGTGCGTAGTTTTTTATGACAGAGGTAATACGTAAATGGATGGGATATTACGTTTTTGTATTGCTATTAAATATATATTTCTGTAATTACTAGATGAACATCATTGATTAATAGTGGTTATTTCAATTGATATTGTGTAGAAGTGAGGCTCCTTGTAGGAGAGTGTTGCCCACTGTGCGCGTGATATGCGCGTTGAATAGACAAACCGGAAACATCAATGTTAGGTGTTTGAAGTGAGGCTCACGTACGAATACCGTTAGATTTAACCGTATCATCGGGCACCGTATATTACTCTATTTATTTATTATTTCATTACTATATTTATTTATTTGCTATTTATCTTATTTCCCCATATTATGTACTAAGCATCAGTATTTATTTATCTATATTATTTATTTACGGATGACTGAGAAAAATGTCTAAGAAATTCAGATATTGAATGAAATAGCGAGGTATCGTGAAATCAGGAGCAGTGTCTGATTTAACATTGTGACAGTGAAAACAATGCAATATCTTGTTCATGATGCCGTTTAAATTTGTTCGCTTAACATTTTCATTTTGCTCTATACTATTTCTTTTGTCACTTTACGTTACTGATACGAGCATTAGAGTATCTTCAACTCTCTAAGCCTTTGCGGTGTTTGTAAATACTGCATACGATTCCTTTCTTTTTTTCTTTTGATGAATGACTGCGAGGACTGAGCCAAAAGAGGGGTGAGTGGAACAGACAAGATGAGTGGCAATTCTGTACAACAGCTCATACAATCTGCTCCAGCAAGCAACGATGACGAAGCAGGAAATTCGCATGTGGACAGCCCGCTCATGAAATTGAATTCGATTTAATAGAAGATGGATTAACTCCAACGAGAAAGGGAATCGTGATGAACTTGCACTGATTATGTGATTTTTCGATATTAAGGCTGCTCGCATGAGGATATGAAGATGGACGAGGGTGGCTCATGACAGGGTATCCGAATCAAATCAACCTGTTACGCCGCACCGCATCCTTTTTGACGATGATAAATTCGTGGAGCGCACGTGAGGAAAGAAATGTATTCTCTCTTGCAGTCCTTTCGGACTTACAGTCCGAAGATATTTCATTTGACATAGCCCCATGCACCAATTGGTTGTTGGGCGCATGTGCTTTCCTCTCTATCTAATGTTCTCCCTTTTTTATTGCACTTAACATGACGCCTTCTCGTCAGGTCCAAGGCCTTGATAAGGTTTGGGATACAGAAATAATTCCATGAAAAATCGAGACTGGGGACATACCTATGCATTGCCAATGGATCAAAGAAAATATGTGAAAGTATAGGTGCAGGTAGAGGAAGGACTGATAAAAGTGAAAAGGGACTGCAAGCGTGGAATTTATGAGGTTGAACGGCGGATATATCGTGAAGTACGTTCCATCGCAGAAACATGAAAAATGGGAGTTAGTCTCTCGGTGACTGAGGAAAAAATTCATATTTCGATTTATAAACATCTCAAGCAGTAGAATCTTGAGCCTCGAATAATCTCACGGTCAGTTTTTTTTGGATAAATCCCAGTGAAGTGAGGCTTTTGTTAGGCTCTGTTTTTTTATCTCTCGGATAGACAGATTCCGAATGAGTTTTCACGGCCTTGGTCAAAGCTTGGAATGTTTAAAAGAGCATTTCCTCATCTCAACGCCACTTTTATTATTTGATACTAATGCTTGTCCTGATTATTTACATATTTTCTCTTAGTTCAACTTTCTCTGATTGAAAACCTTCAAAAGTCTTGTGTGTGCTTGTATTATTTTGTAGAAAAGAGCGATTTTTATGCTTTTTGACTTCTATAACTTTATAACCAGATAAATAATATTACGGATAGAACTTACCAGGTAGTAGGTAAGCTAACCAGAACTCACCTTATGACCATATATTTACTATTATGGATAGAACTAACCTGGTAATATATAGACTCTCCAGATAATTAATATTACTGATAGATTCTGTCATAATACCACTCAAGAGTTAAGAATGAAATTTAATAATGCATGTACGTTAATTCTAGCTATTATTAGATACCACGCCTATCAAGGTAATTTCAATAGAATTTTCATTAGGAACTTCTGTAGTTTGAGAACCTAGTTAGGTTTTTTGCAATTTAGGCATTGGAGCTCAAAGACACTTGCTAGTTATTTATGCAATTTTGAAGAAAATATCAGCTCATGGCATATTATTTGAGTATCATGCTACGAGAACCGGTCTTATGTGGCAGTTGTTTTGTACGTAGTGGAAAAAAATTATTCCTTCCTTTTATTGTCCGCTGAAAAACCTTTTTATTTACGTCTAACATGGAATTTGGCGATTTAGAGATCTAAATCATATAAAATTTCCTCTTTTTCCTCGTTTGCTCTCCCTTAGCTCTTGTAAGGTTTGTAGACTTTGCCAAGGTTTGTACTCTGTGAAAACTAGACCGAATTGATGGTTCTTGGAGCATCAGAAATATACAGGGATTCCTCTTTCGAAGAATTGCTCCAAGCTTTAGAGAAGTAAATTCAAATGTCGACGAACAAGAGATTTATATTGAATGAAACTGAGAACACATGGATGCCTATCTGATTTCAAAGAACAGCGGAGTCTCAGGCAATAATAGTGTTGTGCTCAATTGAAGGAGGGAATAGGTATAAAACAAGAGTATAGATAACGATTAATCAAAGAAAATGGTATGAAATACGAGTTATGTAAAATTACCTATGGTTTAGAAAATAAAAACGCATACTCATACGTTGATGGTTAGCGTGGATAGCTGTAAAAATACATAACCCTTTAAGTATAATGATCCTCCTTTTGTTAATTATAACCATATGGTAGGTATACTGGGTAGGATAGTGTCATTTATGGAACAAGCTTTTTTTACTTCGTATTAACATAACTTTAAACGGAATCTACTTAATGCATATTTTGTGACGATTCACCCCTGCCATACACCGTCAGAACGGCCATAAGTGTCACCCATACTTAATCGATGGAAATGAATGCAGCGATGAACATTTTAGGAATATTAGGGATTCGAGAAAAGTTATATTTTAACGCAATCTACGTGATGCATATTTTCTGACGATTCACCTCTGTCATACACTGTCAGAACGGCCAAAAGGGTCCTTCATAATTAATCGATGAAGATGAAAGTAGCGATGAAATGTCCATGAATATTAGGAACTAAAGGAAATTTGTAGTAGTACATGTACCTTGGGGCCATTCGAGTTTCAATCAAAGTTGAGTTATATTTCATTCCGCTGAGGAAGTACTTCTCATTCGCAAGAAGAATTCCTTTCATTCGCATGCTGTGACTTGGAGATGAAAAATGGGGAAGAACTGATGTTCGTCGTCTAATATTTTTCATTTGAAGAAGTGGAAACAAGTATCATTGCTTATCTATAAGAAAACCTAAATTTTCAATATGCATATCCTCTATGAAAATAATTTACGATTTTTGACGGACATGAATGGTAGGGTCACCGCTTTGTGTTCTATAGCTATGTTCTGTAGCAATAGCTTTGCATTCTATGGCTAGCATGTTCCATATTTATGTAATGCCTTTTTTGACGACGCTTACTAATGAATGATAATATATTACGGATAATGTGCATGAATCACAGGAGGCTATAATTATGCATTTTATTTAAACGTATAAGTAATATATGATCCAGTGATAAATATATGCATTTTCTAGCGCTTTCAATGGTCTATGTCGTAGGAAACCTTCCTACGATGAAGGATTTCCACAGCGTTAAGCCTGAAACTATTAACTAAGTCTATATCGTCTTGCTTCTAATAAATTACCGGCCTCTAACATTCCATTTATGAAATCTATCACGATTAGCGCTTGAAGATAAAAGAGATTTTAAAAGATTCTCCAACAATTTCTAATCCACGTGTTCATTTACGGTGTCAGTTGATAACGCTGCAGGCTGAGTGCTTGCATGCTCCGAGAAAGTATCCCATTTTCACGGAGAAACATTATGTGAGTGGGAGGGATATTCCTGGGTTATTATGTGGAGGGGCATTATGTGAGTGGGAGGGACGGATGAAGCAGCGGAAGAAACGGACGAGTGTTCTTTAAAATGGAATGAACCTGAGGAGAATCTTTTCCTGACGGAATAGCGGCAGGTGGTGAGCGTTTTGTGATGCCTGGCGTTCAGTATGCGTCGACAAGCTCTCCCCTCTCCCACGCCGTTTGCCGTCAATGCACTTTCGATCACCCTCGAAGACTCTCCTATCCCCCATTTTCTGCCCTTGTATTACAGCGCTCGTGTTGTAGACACGGTCGGGAGGATTGCAAAAAAATTGGGGGAGAGGAGACGTATCCGAGCCGGTTGATGGGATATGCATAAAAAAGGATATTGTGAGGCGAGTCACGTCTGAGCACCGTGCGTGTAAGAGGCACGAAAGGGGTCCTCTTGCTCTTCACCCCTCTCTTCCTCCACCCCCCTCGTCCCTCCCCCTTCTCACTATCCATCTATGGTCGCACGCATGAGTGGAGAGGAAGGGTTGGAGAACAGTGTTAACTCACTCGCTCACTCACTGACTTGCCCACTCCTCCCCCTTCCGGGTCTCCATCCTCTCCCCCCTTCCCTTTATCTCCATCCTCTCCCTCCCTTTTCCTTTATGCGTGCTTCCCTCAGCTGCGATGGTCCCCGCCACCTTTGGCACTCGCGCTGGTCAATGATGAGAGAGTGAAAGGGAAAAGGTTGTTTTTCGGAAGGGTCTGCGGGTATGAAATAAAAAAAAACTTGTTCAAGTTCAAGCGTTTCGTTTTACAAGTGGGAGGGAGGTGCCTGAAGCTTACGAGGAAAATTTTTATTTATTCAGGTTTCAACATGAAATATAACTCGTGTATTTCGTTCGGGGCCTTAATGACTTCCACCATTGCCGGAACCTTGATGATATGAGTGACTCGGTAAGCTGAGGCCAAAAACAGGTGCCTATGCTAAATGCATCACAATAAAAAGCTTTTATTTGTCAAATTCACCTGAAGGATATACGTTACAATTTTTAAACGAATGATTTCAATGTTATGATTTGCGTGAAGTATGAATAACCAGTGTTTTGTAAATGTTTTTTTCATGGAAATCACTGATGGCAATACTAAATATGGATGTTTTGTGTGCCCCGGTAATAGGGCTTATACATATTATTATCTACTGATTTTAGATGCGCATCTACATCTACATAATAACCTGCATTCTACCACAATGGCGTGTGGCAGGGGGTGACCCATCGCCAGTCGTGCCATATATATCAGAGAGATCCTTTACAAACATGAAATAAATACTATTACGTTGTGCACTACTTACCTGAAACCAAGGGGAGCAACGCTACCAACCCGAGGAAAATACTTAGCATGCAGGTACAAGGCATATGAAAGACACTAAATTGTTGGTTTACACAAAGTAAGGTAATAGTTTCGATTAGATTAGATCTATGAAATAAATTAAATTATCAACTTGTATTTTCTTGAACAGGCATGAGTAAATAGTGTCAAAATATGTACACGTGTAGAAAATCCCTTCATTCTAATTTCTCTATCAAATTCTAGAATGCATTTTGTGCACAGTGTCATTAAAATGTTCTTTCGTTGCAATCTACTACTTTCCCTAATTGGTGCAAAAACACTTCATGAATACCTAAGATTTATTATCCGCTACTTGTCGCACTTTTTGGCTTTTTTTACACGTAAATACGAGAGTACTCGGAAATTCTACTATCCAACCTACGAAGTGTTGCGTTGCCTAGCATGTTATTATTTTCTTCAAGGTTTGTAATTCGTTCAGTACGTCATTCCTTTTTAGTTTTTTTCAAATTTGTAGAAAAAAACCAATATGATTCTTTTCGTGAAATTATTTTCGTTCTGCTTTCAGCGGAACTCTTCTTTTTATTTTTAATCTTACTTTGATATCTCATTCCGTCATTTGTATCTCCTTTGGGGAAGCTGTTTGTTTTTGTTATAATGAAGTATTCTTATCGACCACTTTATTTATGTAGTAGTAATGGTTTGTTTTTGTGGTTGAAGGCAATTTGTAATCCTATATTTCTCTTCATTCTTCCAAACATTTCCTGTTACCATCCGTGACCAAATAATTCTTCAGTTTGTTTGATTTGTGTAATTTGCCTGCTGTACTCACTTATTATTACTTTAGTCATTTTTATCGATTAATCTGAGTCAGTGTTACATTACTATTGCTCACGAACCTAGTGAAAATTCCGCATGTCACATTTAAGGTATTACCATGGTGAATTTAAAGCTAAATAAAAATTTCAATGCTGCCAAGGAAGCCGTTTTGTTCATGAGTCAGATTCTTGTCAATCAGCTACCTTTAAAAATTGGTCTGTGGTCTTTTATTGCACCCCTTTTATTGCACCTTGCACTTTTAGCTGACGCCCTTATATATTCGTGTTTTTTCTCTTTAGCTTCACAACCCAGCCATTGTTCCATCGTCGAAAACTGTTTCCAACAAAAAAAGCTCGGTCATCCGACGAAGTATCGACCAAGAGGAGAATGTATTTTTTTAGCCGCTTGTTTGTCGGAGTAGAAGGGCAAAATACCGGGGAAGGGATGGGTGATAGGTGAGACGAGTTTAAATACCGGGAGTAAGGGTTTGATGGGGTGGGGATAGTGTGAAGAAAAAGCACCGCACACCTGCCAAAACATTGCCGGGCATGTGCAGCGATTGAATTCACAGATAAATAATGACTCCATCCCCTCCATTTCCTAGTCTGTATCTTCTACTCTCCCTATCGCCAGCTCATATCCACTTTCTCGCCACCTCCGTTGACATAATATGGCTGCTTTCTCTCTATTTTTAGATTTTTCCCATCCCCTCTTGTCTCACGTAATTCCCACTGTCTCACCGCGGCCTTTACCTCCTTTCCCCACGTCTATTGATTTACGAGCATTTAACTCTCACAGGCTTGGTTGTGATACATTGGCTACATTGCAATTTAAAATGTAATTATGCTGATATTTATTTATCTTCTGTGCCACAGGGTCATTAAGAAACTCACGTTCTGAATTATATTTTACTAGCGAAAATAAGGGTGAATTTGGCTATCACTTTAAATGAGTACTACCAACCTTATAATATCTTCCTTTCATGAATAATATGCTTCCGATATTCATCGATCCTGTTATTTGTTGCTAAAAAGTGAGTTCTCTTAGTTTCAAACACACACTTCGTCATCGTAAGTCAGGAATCGTTCAATTTTTCACCCAGCTCTCCGCTCTTTTCTCCTGCGCTAACCTCATCAGATTCGCATAATTCTTCTCTTCCACATCCTTCAATACTAGTTCCATGCTAGGTCTTCCTATTCCAATCTTCCCATTTTACTTTCGCTGGATAACTGTCTTTGGCAGCATGTGTCAAGACCTGGCAGATTACTTTCTCCCTTCTTTTTTTTTAAGTTTTCAGCAGACTTCTCTTTTATGCCACTTTTCTGATGACTTATTCACTTTTTATTATTCTTCTATAGCTTAACAAAAGCTACCGTTAGCCGATAGAAGTCAGCGGAGAGCTGCGTCAAACCAATCCCAGGATTGCTGACTAATAATGATGAAGCTTAATATTTCGTATACTTCCAGCTTTGACTTTTCTGGTGCTAGTTAATACTCTAAATATTTTATAAAAGCTTTTTCGCGATATGAGTACATCTAAAACCGATGTTATGTCTAAGAGACTCGGGCTCTTTTTAAGAGACTAGGACTGTATGAGGTGTTTTAAGGCACTCCAAGTATTTTAATGCGTAATATTATCCAGTATTATTAGAATATATTGGTGATCTTATTCTTGGTGATGCAGTTAAGTAATAAAATACAATCCAGTTATGAATATAAAATCCAATACTAAAATATAGAGGTGAGCTCCTACATTTCACAGTAGTGGTGTTCGATCCCTCAGACTATGGACGCCATGAAAAACATTCACATAAATTCATATTGGGTGGGTTAAGGAGAGAATTGTGTCAATAGAAACTAGACCGCAACGGCCTCCACCATATTTCCAAAAGCGTCAAGGGGTTGATTTTGCTGTCCACAGAATGGGTCGGTTGCTTGTTGGTTCCCTGCACAGCATAAAACTCTGTTCCGATGAAAATTTCCCCTCCTGTGGAAGACTAGATTTCCCCCCGGGTTTGTATCTCGAGTTCTCGAGGCAGGCAGTCAAGGCTTGTACTAGCTGTCCTCACTGTTTAAAATTAATATAAAGAATATCTGATATAGCATCTGTTAGGGAAAGGACGTGGGGGGCGGGCGAAATTTCCACCCGACCTCGGACGGCTTTGCCGCCGCTCTTTGCGCGACTCCGCCTTTCTCTTCTCATCTCGCCCTCCCTCTCTTCCGTCCGCCTCGCCACCCTCGTCTCCAGGGGGGAGGGGGTTGTCTAGTGGGGTCGGGCCCTATGCGGCGGCGGAGGTTGGGTGGGGACGAAAAAATGAGGCCGGGGAGGGAGATAGTGGGCCGATCGTGCGACGAGAGGCATTTTGAAGGGACGTAGGGGGGTGGGCCTGCTACAATATTCGCTCGTAACACACTCGCCGTCTGTTGGATGGGTTGCTGGGGCGTGAGGTTTTGGGTCGGGCGAAATTTGAGCGGGAGATCGGAGGGGTTGGATCGGGGTGGGAGAGACGGTCGGGGTGGCTGGTGGTGCGGCGTGGACGTCACATTCTCTGCCATGGCGATCTCTCCCCAGCAGCACCAGGCGTGGAGTCCGACGGCGGACTTCCCTCCCTTCCCCCTCTCCACCCACGCATCCCTTCTTCCCCCGCACACCCCCAGGATCCTCCCCAGTACTTCTCCACGGACGCTCTCCTCTCCTTGATTTTTCCTCACTCCAACTCTCGGTAGTCTTCACATCTATACGGCTCTAGCAACCCACTCCTTTCCCTGTGGCCGTATTAATTTTTTTCCTCTCCCTCTCTCTTGACATCGATTCAGCTCTTTTCTATGCCCCTGCAGCTCCGGCTTCATTTCTGCGAGCAAAATTTTATGAGGCATCAAAACTGAAGGGTGGAGCTCTTTCCACCAACTCAACTCTTGTTGCTCTTGGGAGCATCGGCGTGAGATGTTAGATCTGCCATAGTAATCGCATCTTAACCCCTGCATAATAAACCACAAATACGATGCTGAATTTCCGGATTTATCCTGCACGTAATCGGCAGCGTATATAATTTTGTTACTGTATTACGTGGATATAAATGATGTTTCAAATATTTCTTACATTCACTTAATTGCATTATGAATTCGCAGTAGTAGCATCTTAGATTTCAGCATTCGTTGGGGTGCAGGTTGGGGTTCTATGCTTCGTGTGAACTCTTGCATTTGCGTCTGATCGCGTCGCAGTAACTGTCGGTGACATTGCGTTAGAATTGCATATAGTTTTTTGCTCTCTCCCTGAGCTGATTATTGATTTTATCTTTTTATTCCTTTTTAATTGCTCCTATCGCGTTTTAAGGAGTATTTATCATCGACTTCTCGTATTTCCTAAATATAGACAGTGGTTTCAATCAATTTTTATAAGCTACGAGGCTGGCATTTTTATTCAAAAAACATACTCTTTTTTATAACAAAATAACTTTTCAAGCCGAACCAAAACTTTTTCAATTTTTCGTCAACTATATAAAGACATTATTTAAATTCTTTATCTTTAAGGCCTTCGAACTAATTTATTAGTATTACTTATATTTTCATCATCTTCATCAATCCTAGGATTGGTTTGACGCAGCCCTGCCCTCAATTCTTCTATCGTCTTATCTTTTAAATAAGTATGGGTTTAATTTTTGATTATTATTTCTAGAGATATATTTAATGGAGAAAATGTAATTAATTCCAGTGATCATTTGACAGTTTTCTTCAATTGCGAAAATTGGGATAATTTGGTATCATATAACAGGACTTATGTCGAGAAAAATGGGATTTTCCACTCTTGCAGTTTGTTATCTTTAGCTCGGCTCATGATTCAAGTTTCAAAAAGCAGGCCAAGGCCAACCAATAAAAATCAAGGTCAACGTGTCTTTAGAGATATTCAAGCATTGTAAGAATGTTAGTGTATTATTGGGGAACGAGTTTTCTAATTTCACTTGACGACGCCAGAGGGCATGGAGGCTTTCAATTATAAGGTCAAGTTTTACTAATTATCCCATCGTGTAAAGCGTATACATAGAATTGTATTTCATACATTGCATGGAAATGTAATTATTTAGTTCCTCGTGAGCAATCGGTTACTTTTTGAAACCTCAGAGATTAAAAAACATGATTGATTTTCGAACAAAAACTGTTGGTTATGTGTCACAAATGCAACGTAACTTTTTGCCGGACAATTATCGAATTGAGTTTTGAGTGTGAAGGAATAATAACCATCGTACTCAAGTAATGACACTTTTTATTAATATAACGGAAGCCATAATATGTACATTTTTTTGCTGATAACTTAATGCTATTTTCTACATCCTTCCTACCATTCCTCTCTCCTCCCTCTCATGTCAATAAATACTCTCATAATCTCTTCCTTTTCTTATCCTTCTTTTATAATCTAATAGTTTGTCTTCACTCACCTTGAGTGCTCGTTCCGCTTTTTGCTGGTTTTATATCCCGCTGCTATTTTTTTAGCGTTTTATTCGCGCAATATTGCCTTCCGACCATCTATCTCTAAACACTTCATGGGCAAGCAGCGTGACTCTTGTGCTCGAAGTCCTCTCCCATTGGACCGAACACACCGCTCCGCTGCTTACGGGATTTTATCGTGTCTCCCTGGGATCGGATCTCGCAGTGGCCAGCTGTAAATTCGACGGCACCAGCTAATCAGGGCGGTAAGCGCGGGTTACGTGTGCAGAGAGACAGGCGAACAGTATGCGGAGTCAGGCACCGAGCTCAGGGAGCGGATGTGAAGGGGAGGGGTGTGTGTAGCGCCAGCCGGACAGCAGGGTCATAGCGGTGGGTGGAGTGAAGGAAGGTTCCGCGCCACGGACGTCCGCTGGCCAACGCAGAGGGGTAAGAGAGGGACGGCTTCAAATGGGAATGGGGTGGGGACCAGTATCTAGGATATTTCCTCCTTTTGCCGACTGGAGGCTGGTTTAAGTGACGACAGTAAATTCGAAGGAATTTACTACCGCGCCCTGATGTTGGAATGGGAGTTTCAGATTTTATTTCTCCTCTTGTGCGACCATTGCATTCGTTTTGCCCTCATGTGACCTCGTTCCCCGTCGTCTGCCCCTCCTTCTCGACTTTCGACGGTCGCCGAAGGTGGGAAGGACGTATAAAAAAGGAAAGAGGAGGAAATTGTTTTTCTTTCTCTCTCTCGACGAAGCGCCGCGTGCTGGCGAAGACTGGTGCAGGGAAGGAGGGGGACCGGAAATGGGTGAGTCTTGCTAGGACAATGTGAGGAGTGCCGATTGGGTTGGCTTACGAGGAGGGCTCGAGGATGGCCCGTGGAGTCTCGGATGGGGAGAGTGACCACCCCGTAGCTGAGCTCATCGAGGATAGAATGCCCTGCTGAAGGCTCGGGACTAATTAAAACGATTTGGGTACCGTAGTTAGTAGTAAGCTTAGACTTTTTGCAGACGATGCTGTAGTGTATAGGGGTATATCAAAAGAAGAAGACAGAACATCGCTTAGCAAGGATTTAGGTGCAATTCAAGAGTGGTGCGACAAATGGCAGTTCGAACTTAACCTTAAAAGTAGTGTAGCTATCAATTTTTGGAGGAGGAATAATTCGATAGAGCGATCCTATAAAATTTAAAACACGAAGATCGAAAGCGTTGAAACCATAAGGTATTTAGGTGTAACAATCACTAAAGATTTATCGTGGAGAAGACATATCAGGGAAATATGCGGCCGAGCGAAGAGAAAGCTAGGATTTATAAAAAGAGTTTTTGGGAAATGTGATGAGAAAACAAAAGGGCGATGTTACTTTTCACTAGTTAGGCCCCACCTTGAGTGTGCAACCAGTGTATGGGATCCGAATGAATTACGTTTGATCAGAGTAATAGACAGTGTGCATCGTAGAGCAACTAGGTTCGATAAAAGGTGTTACGATAGGTTGAGTAGCGTTTCAGCATTAATAAAAGAATTAGGGCGAGAGTCATTATCAGAGCGTAGGTTAAGGTACAGATTAAATCTATTAGAGCAATTTCAATCGGATAGCTTTACTGAAGATGTTAGGCACATATTAAAAACACCAGCGTATTATGCTAGATTCGACCAGATAAACAAGATTAGAGAGATAGATTGTCGTACTGATAGATTCAAAATGGCATTATTCCCCCGTTCTATAAGACAACAGAATAGGCACCATAGCAAAGGGATAGGTTGGGGAAATATTTTATAGTAGTCTGTATGATGCATGTATTAATCTCTTAAATACTATAGATACTAACAATGTAGTTGCATGAAACTCTATAGTTGCTTGTTTGCATGTCGGTAGTGCATGCTTGGTGATCTTCACCCCCTGCCACACACCCTCGTTGTGGCTTGCAGGGTATCGTGTAGATCTAGATTATGCGATCGTAAAATCTGGGCTGCAAAAACTTGTAAGGTCAATCGTCATGGATTGATCAAAGAAAGGGACCGAAACGGAAACCTGTGTGTGTTATGTTATGTTATTCAGGGGGTGCGACCGACAGCTGAGGTCATTTGCGCCATTTAGGATAGGTGGGTAATTGGGTAATGGTAGTTTTAAGGGAAAGGAGGAGAGGTGGAGAGAAACCCGGCGTCGGCATTAGCCTACTCTTAACGAAAGGCGCCAAGGGGACCACGGCTTAACGTCCCATCCGACGGTGGGAATACTGAACCTGATATGCCCTCCACTAGGCACTCAAGTAGAGATCGCATTGCCACTGAAAAATCCGCCACTGCCGGGAATCGAACCCGGGCCCTCTGGTTTGGAGGCCAGTACTCTAGCCACCACTCCTACCCGATCCCCAGAAACGGAATCCTCATCAAAGACAAGAATCCATTAGGAAAAATATTTTGAATAAATGAATAAATGTATCTTTGAAAGGAGAGTGTAAATTCTGCTTTTATGAATATTATTGACTAACTCCGTTGTAGTTTTCCGCGACTTGTTCGATATCCCTAAATTTGAGCTTAGGTTCAGAAGTTGCTTTGATTTGCTGTATGAGAAAAATATTGATTATTTCCCATTTAAAGAATTATCTTGGTAACGCTTAAAATAGTGAGCAATTGAACTGAATTTTTTTAAAAGTTACCACTTTGTAGCAGGTAGGAGAAGTGTTGTCATATCCCCATTTCCCTGCCAAACTTAGTAGTTCTTGAGGGATTAAAAGCTAAGTTTGACCCCAGCCTTTGAACCCATCATTTGGATTGTATCTTATCCATCCATTTCATTACTCAAAACAAATAAGCCCACTGGTCCGAGTGAAACTACCTAGGTTTCAGTGTAGCGTAAGCAAAGCTCAAGATCAGTCCTGAGCTAGTGGTTAGATCACTGTAGCATATTTGAATGGTTTGTGCGCTCTGCGTTCATCAATCAAGCAGCAGTGGATTTTGAGATTCCACAAAAATAAAGCCTATTTGTTGCTAAATTAATCCTAAAGGATAGAATTTTTGAACAAATGTCTTCCATATCCGCACAATGTCACCGTATTCTTTACCTTCTTTCTAGCTCTCTGTTGCCTGTGTTGCATGGCCGTCCAACCTACAAAAAATTGCTGAAGATATCACGTAGATCCCATGCACACGTAAACTATATTAGATATCCCTTTAAGCTTTAGTATCATTAACTCTTCTTTGCAATGGATGCCTATAACTAAATTTGCGTCAACAATTGAGTATCCGGGCGCACGTTATACTAGAACCTCCCAAGCCAATCTCAATCTTCGAAAGCTAATAATGATAGCTATTACTTATAATCATTTCCTTTTAATGATAATTCTACTGATAGAAACGACATCATTATTACCTCCCTGTTCACAGAAGAGTGACTTCTGTGGAATATGCTTTAGGTCTTACGGCTGAGGATGATAAATGTAAGATTAATCAAAATTAACCTATCGCTTTGAAATTTCCATTTGAAATTTTGTAGTTTACATCAGAGGGAAAAGAAAAATCAAATGTACGATTACAATAATTTTGCCTATTATATATAATAGTCTACGAGAATGACGTTTACTTCAGAGATCCCCTGGTATTTTACCCACTGATAATTACTGCCATCTATTAGTTTGCAATACCTGAATATGACTGAAAAAAGTGTCAGTTTGCAAAAATGTCGATTCACTGCCGTTGTTTGATCGGTCGGATGCTCATCTGCTGAGAATATGACCACATTCTATCAAAAAGGTCACGAGGTGGCCTCCCCCCTACTAATCTAGCATGCTGAGTTAACTTTGATGGTACGGTCCTGATCATGATATGATGACTGTTAGCCTGGATAATCGGAATCCAAATCCGACAGACGGTTACAAGCGGGCCTGTCCTCGCTGTTGAGTGGTGAACGATATAAACCTTTGTGGACTTCGACCCCGATTAATATTTCCCCGGTTATAAGGGTTCTATTGGATGAACTCTTGTGTGGTAGGTAATGCCGCGATGGAGCTGAAGTATATAATTCAAAGACAATCCAAGCCTCTATCCGGGGGAAAGGAATATTACCGTGCCATTTGAATTTTCTAGCCAAGTAGGTATGTACAAAGCTAGCTACCAAATTCGGAGCATATCCCATTTAATTCTGGTGTATTATTCGTTGAGAGATTATTATTAAAAAAAACTGAGCTCCATGTTGTTCTGTTTTCTCGAAAAAACTATTTTTTGCTTTAAAAAAATACGTGCACATTATTCAGTTTGTGATATTAATATAAATACCGTTTTCTGAGAAATAAATTTGCTCTTAGACTCAAATTCATGCAATAGAATGGCATCAGTTCGCAATTAAGAATTATTCTTCCCAAGTATTTTCCAACCTTTAGACATAATTCATGATAGGTGCAACTGTCACGAATACGGTTTTCGGGGTCATCATCATCAGGTTACTTTATTGTTATTCCTACACAGATTCTAATATTTCATGATTTTTCTATCTTAAATATTTATTTTACGACAATAATCAGATTACTTTAGGTATTTCAGTTGGCATTTGATTTTTAAGGATAAGGTTGATGATACAGTTTTGCTCTTTTTCTATTTAACAAATAAATATGTGTAGTAAAATCTTATTGGGCTACCATTACTGATTTCTCTCTACAATAACAGTCAATGTGTCAATTCAATTTTACATCGGAATCCAAGATGTAATATGTGTGGGAGCAAATATATTTCATTCGTCATCAAATCTGTACTGTACATTCTGATAATTTGGAAACCATAATATTTGTCATACTTTGAAGAATGTTGCCTTGTTTGAAACCTTATCAATTTTTCCATGTCGCATCCCTCATCTTCCATGGACGTCAATGGTTAATACTTTGCTTTAATCATTTAATGTAATATTTTGTTGGTGTATCTACACTTATGAAAATCGAGGTGCATTAGTATAACTAGATGAAAAATATACAATTAACAGTTTTAGGATCCTGACTGAAATTATTACATTCACTACAGTCAAATTTCAGCCACAGCTCTTTTTTCACCATGCTACTCAGAGACGTAAGTTGTGCTCACCCCGAAGGTTGGTGAGGTTTTTGGCGCACCAAGCACTAAGGCCAATGGCGCGTGGAATTTACGTGTTAGGGTGGGTGGCCTTTCTCTGAGCCACCTGTGGTTACCCTAGAAGATTTAATAACCATTTAAAGTCCAGCTTGGATTTGGCTGGACATATCTAAAAGTCTTTCATTGGATCCGAACCCGGAGCATTCTATCAGCTACCCAACACTACCCACTGGGCTACCAAACTTGGTATTCACGTATTGTATGGAATAACATCATCAAAGTGGTGGACACTTAGATAAACCGTATAATCTCTGATAGTTAATTATTTCAGTTTATCCGTAGCTAACTGCAACTCTAAATTCCAGCTCCACGTATTCAGATGTTTCTCCCTATAGACCTTCCTCGCTTGTTCCGATATTATTACTCCAGCTGTGTGTTGATTCGTAGTATTTTAGTAGACAGTCTATAGTGTATGGGTAATATTTGATTATCCCCATCTCGTTATGTGGAATACTTTCTTTGCTTTCCCGCGACTTCAATACATCTATATTTTTAAGCTTGAGGTATCAGCCCACTTCGCCAGGCATAGAAATGCTTCCCAGTCTATCTTTACATATGTAGTTAATATATGTAGGTATCGTCTATAATGTCCAAAGTTTTTCGTTTTGAATTAAGTGCCCAATGAATTCCTCTAAAAAAAGGCCTGCCCAGGATGGGCATATTTTTTCTAGTTTATTGCCGATTGTCTATTACTCCCGTACAATTTTCCGACACCTAAGCCATGACTTCAATCTTATCCTTCACAGGAAACAACGTTAGGCTGCTCACTGATATTATTTTTCATTGAATTTTTTTTGTTTTAGGTAAGCCATTCTTGAAGGAATATTTACGTGGTTTTACGAATTATTTTAGTAGAAAATTGGTCTTCAATGGCCAGAAGAGTTTACTTATGCTGTTCTGATTCTGAATGATATTTTAATTTCGGATTCAACCGAGTAGGTACGAATGAATTACGGGGACGCCATAAAACTCCATTATAATCTATTTGCTAATTAACTTTCGCGTTTTATCTCTCAAATGCATTGGGGATGTCAGCAGAATGACGATATTTTTCAACTCACATTTTTATGGAGGAGTAAATGGCCCTTAATTACCCCAGAGACAAATTGGGCGAGAGTTTTTGAGTGCACTGGACAAAATTGATGCCGAGAATCATCTACGAAGTGTGCTTTACTAAATTTTAGGTGACGCGTTAAACTGCTTCGAGAGATTGTGTGTTTGCCGTGCCATAAAGTACATACGAAATATTATATGTGGAACCGCAACGGCCTCAGGTCATCAACAGAGGCTTTAATTTGCTTCATCTCGTCGTATATGAGCCTAACATCCTTTTGGCGATGATGCGTTATCCCGTGTCCATCCAGCTCCCACTTTCCCATTCCACGTTGAGAAATATTGCTGTTCTGATGCTTTGGAGTCACTACATTCCTCCGTTGCCCGTATTTTTCCCTCGTTAAGCGCAAGTAGCAGTGGCATAATACAATATGACCTACGATCTAAAAATCTTCAGCACGTATGGAAAGTGTTCTTTGTAAACACGTGATTATTGTCGTTGGAATATTTTGCACCTCTCCTGAAGATTGGGGCACCAGTCGAGCTCTTGGGTACACTTTCCATTTGTTGAGCCAACTTAGATCGTCGTAACAAGCCTTGACTACTTCGTCAATCATGAACACGCTTAAGAGAAATGTCTGAGACGAAACTCGAAAATGAAGCTTTTGAAATGAAATCGGTGCTTGTAATTGTTGGTTCCCCTAAATGGTGGTTCGGCACTGCTTAGTTAAAATTGAATGAAAAAAATTTCAGAGTAAGAGGAAATTGTGTCTAATTTTTTGTCACAACTGTCGAATCTTATTGATACAAACAATTATTGAAAATTAAGGAAAACATTAGGGGAATGAGGAAAGAGGAAGTAAAGGAGTTCTGCTATTTAGGTAGTATATTACAAAAAGATAACAGCTGCTCCTCAGAGATCAAGAGAAGAATAATTTTAGCTTTGAAAGCCTTCCAAACAAAGAAAAGTCTCTTGGTTAATAACAATATTAATATTGAGACTAAGAAGAAATTTTTGAAAATTTTGTATGGACTACAAACATATGGATGTGAGACATGGACACTAAGATAGAGTGAAACCACCAAGATTGAAGCTGCAGAAATGTGAATTTGGAGGACAGTATCGATCTAGGTGGACAGATAGAAAAACAAATGAGCTACATCAAGCTCATATGGAAAGAGAACTGATGAAAACTATAAAGGCAAGGAATATTAAGCTCATCGGACACCTACGACAGCTTTACAGCTTCATACAAAATATATTTGAAGGCAAAATTCTTGGGAAAAAATTGGGAGGGTGACCAAGAACTTCGCATTTCAAAGTTATGGCGACGGAAATGAGATGCAGCGTGTATGCTGAAATGAAGGGAATGGCTGAAGACAGAGACGGTTGGAGGTCGTGGCTGAGGCGGACAAGTCTCTATGGCTTTAAATTAAAAAATAATTGAAGCTCCTATTTTCACGTGATGCTTGGAATGCTGAAAAGCATTGGAGGAGAGAGGAATTGTTTTAAAACCAATCATTTAAATATTTATTTCGCTACAGTTAATTCTTGCCTCAAATTACATTTTATGATTAGAAATATTATCAAATTCCTTAGCTGGCTAACTAAATCAGTGCTCGCAACGCAGCTACTTCCAAGGATATTCGATGACGCGTTGTCTAAGACTTAAACGACGGACAGTAACTTCATTGATTCCTGGGAGTGATGACTTTATTATTTCGAAAGATGGTAACGGATGCCTGAGTTAGTCATTTGTTTGAGAGTTTAATATTGTTTGTAATATTGAATAAGTTGCCACTAAAAGATCACTAAGTAGTTCATTTGGAAAATGATGTCTCACATTATAATCTAAACGAGTGTTGAAACACGTTTTTGATAGGAGAATTTGAACCAAAATTTAATTTGTAGCTAAGATTTGGAGGGAAAAAAATTGAGAGGGATATCCAGCGATTGATCAAAAATTCTAGTGATGAATGGAATTTCTGATAGAGAAAGTATTCTAATTGTGACTAGTCTATCGTCCAACTCACAGTACGTTATGTGCATCGTATCAGTCTCTGGGGAGTTGATGAATAACCATGTTTTGCCCGAGGATTATTACATTTCGCGGCTCCTTGTAGGAGTTTACCGATTGATAGCTCATCAACAAGGAGCGTGGTAGCCTAATGGGTAAAGCACTTAGCTACTGATCGAAGGGTCCCGGGTTCAAATCCGGATGAAGCCTTTGGACGCCTCCGAACGTGAAATCCTTGGAGTGCGAGGTGGCCCAGGGAAAGGAACTGGCCCCCCTTACCCTGAATGTGTGAAATTCACACGCCTGTGGCTGAGTCCGGGGTGAGCCTATCAAAACCAACCTTCGGGTTGAATCACTTAGTGACTGAGTGAGCTCTTCTACATGAAGTACTGTCGTTTACTTCATTAATCTATCTTTTAAATTGATATTTTCGCAGATTGATAACGAAAATCCCTAACATTCTGCAAAGCAAAATGGCGGTAAATATACTTTTAATTCACCGTAGGTAAAGTACCAACTGTTGTAAAGAATTTTTGTGACAGCGCAGAAGCATATCTTTTTGGGGATACATCCACCCACGCAATACATTTTAGATGACTTTATTACTTAGCTGTCTGTATCGTTTCGTTCAAGCCTCTATAATTTTCAAACCGCTCTCTCCTCTTCTATCTCGACTCTCTCCATCTTACTTTGGTTCCCATCTCTTTCTTAACTTCCTCCTTTCTCTCCCTCTCTCTTTGAGATAACAAGCCCTAGGGGAAGTTTCTTCTGTGAAGTTTGGCCCAAAGTTTTCCAATGTGGTATTCAAAACACGAATCTATTGAAGTGCTAGTCGAAGCCTGGAATATCTTCCCCTGCTACATTCGCTCAGAGCACGTACTTGCGTAGCAGTATCGACGGTCAACGGTGCTTCTAGGCCACAAGGACGACCTCTTGAAAATCAGATATAATTAACTAATCACACACACACACATACACACACACCCTCGCGGTGGCTCGCGGAGTGGGTATTACGTAGATGTGGACGAATCATTGGTTTTCTAGTACCCTTTAATTGCTATGCATTTTAGCCACAAGAGAGACATCGGTGTATTATGCGTGGCTTTAATATAATTATACAAGTATTTCTATCATTACAATTAAGAAAATGAATTCTAAATATATGTAGGTATCAAAATTTGTAGAGTGCTTTATTAAGTATGTTTCTGTGCAATTCTCAATGCCCTCTTTGGTTTAAAATTCCTGTGACATTTTTGCGGGTCAGGACCAAAACTTTTGAATATGGACACGTAATGTATTATTTTACTTCTAATTAAGTATGATTACACCTTATTTTGTATCTCCATTGTTCCATCACTAACAAGATCCTCACTGTTGAGAGCAATTTTTATGTTGTATTTGAATCTAGTAGAGGGTTTTATATTTGATAGAAACTCCTTCTTCTAGGGCTCATTCCCTGCCGCAAGCTCTTGCGGTAGCCCGTGGGCATTAGGTATATAGACGCAGGGTGTGCGGACTAAATGAAAATTATGTACTGCCATAATATGAGATTTTTTTAGTCGGGTACAGTATGGATATTCAATTATTCAATTTTCGAACTCCTTCCGAGAGGACGTGATGGGAGATAGGAAGAGATGGTGGATATTAGGAGGGCGGGTCGCGCTTTTGCCGAGGAATGAATCGTAGAGGGGATGGCAGTGGTTAAGGCATGATCACTCTGCACCCTCCTCGGCCAATTCCCTAAGTTGTCCCAACCCAGCAGGGAGAAGGGATCAAGAAGTAATCGAAGCGAAGGTTACGGCGGGGGAGGGATGAGGAGGGTAGATTGAAGGGGCAGCGCCTGTGGGTGTGAGGCGGATGGGGGACCGAAGTCAGGGGGAGTGTGGGGATGACGCTGGATGTTCGTGTGGTGGGGTGGGGCTACTGGAGGCTAAGGCTGTGGAAAGTGAGAGGGGCTGGAGGAAGAGGGTGGGGGATCGTAGACCAATGGCGTGAGGGTCTGGGAGGGAAAATAGGGGGTGTCAGGCGAGGGATGTTTGGGGAGGAGGGCTGAACTGCGTGGAAGGGAGTGAGATGGTGAGGGAAATGGGGTGGTAGAGGGGTTTTTGGATGGGTACGACGGGTGAGTAGGGAAGATGGCCTGGTTATTGGATCAGGGGAAGCCAGGGCGTCAGCATCAGCGTCCATCATGAGCATCATCATCGGGGTGGGGAACTTTCCCTCTGCTTTATCCTATCCCTCCCTGACCCACCCCCAAGTCTTCGTCAACACTCTCTCCTCTCGTTTCCCCCCTTCTCTCACTCTCGCCTTCCTTCGGTCAAACGCCATAAAACGCTGCTCCGCGAATGAGTGCGCGGAGTGGGGGAGCTCCCTTCTTCCTCGTACCGGTAACAAAAAGCTCTCTTTGCTTTTACTCTCTAGCCTGCTTTCCATTTGTCCTACATCCTCCGTTTCTCGCGCCCGGTCAGCTCTGAAAATTCGCTCCTTTTGTCTCGCTTCACTTTTACTCACTGCATCAGTTATCATCAGTGCTCCGGTCCCGCATACCTCGCTTTCATGGACTCACATCCTCCGCATCCCTCTTTGCGTGCTTTCTCGGCGCTCCTTTCTCATCATCCTCTTCCCCTGTACCGCACCCTTCCCAGCAGCCTCTTTGCATGCATTCTCATATCTCATTCTCTATCTCTCTCGCTTCCCTCCCTCTTGACCTTTCTCTTTGGATCCCGAAATTCCGGCCAAGCCCTTCTGCACCACCCACGTTCGCAGCAGCAGCCCTCTACTTTTCCTTTTATTTATTGCTCGAATTTTACATGAATTTCCTCTCTTTATTTTCCGTCATTCCTTCCCTACTCCCCTTTCTTTCGTTTGCATACGACTCTATGTAAACATTTTTATAATATTACTATTTTATTTCGCCGGCGTTCCTTATATGCCAATTCTGCATTTTCTTTCTTTGTTTAACGTTGGGTGCATTAGGTTTTCACTTCATATCTTCCACTCTGCACGTGTGACTTATGCATCTAGTGTATGCTCATCGCTTGGTGTACGCTTCTTAGTTTCTATTTCCAGCTCGTATGCTGTTGCATGTGAGTTATTGTAGTATTTTATTCTAAAATTGCCACTTTACAGTACCTTTCAACAAACAAGGGAGAAAGATCTCGAAGAAGCATCTCATTAAATTCAATTATTCGTCGGTCCTGCGGAAAGAAAATATTCTAATATCAATAGCTCTTTGAATCTGAAAGCATGACTTTCCAACGGTAGTTATTAGAAACAAGTCACACACAGTATGAAATATAACTTCTTAGGGTTTTCTGCTCCGCAGAAAGAAATACTTTCGTCCCTTCTCTTAAAATGTCTAACTTATTTAGTGGAATGCGATAAAGTAAGAGTTAGTTGTTGGAGGTATTTATCGCCGTTAACTTTGAGTTACCTATTAAGTAACATTCATTCACGCATTCATTAACCTTTAATTTTACATTGTCTTGTCTTTTTTTCTTTCCCCTTTCTTAACATTCTTCCCCGTTTTTTCTTTTATGAATCTTACATTCCGCTCTGCTTCTCTCTGAACACATTTACGGTCCTTTTTTTTCGTCTGCTTTTCTTTCTTGCCGATGTAATTGTTTTTCTTCTTTTTATATTCCTAACTTCTCTTCCTCCCTGGCTATCTCTGGTCCCTTCCGCCTCGCTTTCAATATTCATGGTGCCTCCTCCCTTCTATCTTCTTTTCCCTACACCAAAAGGTGCTCTCCTCCCATTCACGGTCTTCCCACCCCACCATTTCCCTCGCATGTCCCCCCTCTCCGGATTCTTCCTCTCTTCTCTCCCCAACCCCACTCCCAACACCCGCACTCCTTTCCCCACCCACCGTCCCAGGGATGGCTGTTTTCTCTCTCTCTCTCTCCCCCCTCTCTCTCTCCCTCCTCCCCTCTCTCTCTCTCCCCCGTGGCCTCTCCCCAGAGGCCTCTCACTCGAAGGCGGCCCGCGAGCTGACCGCACAAATGATGAGTGAAAGTTAAGGAGTGAAAATGGCCAGCGAAGGAGGAAATCGAGACGGAGGATGAGTGGTAAGTGAGGAAGAATTTAGGGGGAAGAGTAGATCGTGATGAAAGAAGTAGTGGGGAGGGATAGAGTGGTGACAGGGCGGGATCTATGAGGTGGCTGTATCAAAATCAACGATTTCCGTCCTCTCAGAGTACGTCACAGAACTACTACTGGAGCCGGTTAACCTCGAGGCATATTCGCAGGAAAAGTAGGAAACATTTTCATCGAGGACGAAATATATAATAATTAAGAATACATTATTTTTTATTTGCCAAAGGGCTTGTAAATTCCGATACAGTATAAATATCGCTCATTGCAAATTGGTAAATATGTGTGCCTATATAATTGTTTCTTATGACTAAATGTTGCAATGCGCACTGTTCATTATTAAACGGAAGCTATCGGCTCTCGCGGCCATTTTTGTACTAATCATTAAGTTTTCAATATGATTATAAAAGGTGTTTTTACCCTGCTGAAAAATTCCGTAGAAGTTCCTTAAAAGATTTCCTTAGGCCATTCTACAGAAATTCCTTAAAGTATTGAAACACTTTTTTAAGGAATTCCGTAGAACGTTCTACAGAATTCCCTAGCTTTCTGTACATTTTCCTTACAGCGTTCCGTAGAGATACCCTAGCGTTCCGTACAGATTCCTTACAGCGTTCCTTAGACATTCCCTAGCGTTCTGTACAGATTCCTTAAGGCGTTCCGTAGATATTCCCTAGCGTTCTGTACAGATTCCTTAAGGCGTTCCGTAGACATTCCCTAGCGTTCTGTACAGATTCCTTAAGGCGTTCCGTAGATATTCCCTAGCTTTCTGCACAGATTCCTTAGAGCAATCTATAGATATTCTACAACGTATTTTATGCATTCCTAAAAGTACATTGGCAATTGTTTACACTATTTTGCTCAGCATTCTAAATAACTCATTCCTAGCATAATTCCGGATCATATTTGTGCTGATAGTACATAAGTTATATAAAAAGAATAGAATCAATAAATTAAACACTCATCTATTTACCTCTGTATTTATTATCTGTCATTAATTTTACATTTCCTTGGGGAATTGCACTGTATATATTAATTGTAAATAAGTTCTTCAGCCATATTCTCCGTAGCTCATCCACAGAAAGGCCTGAAAGAAGAACAATCAAAATACTTTAATTTTGTCATTACAACATGTCATCTTTCAATCAATTATTATTTAAAGCTGGACCAGTTCACTTCAATTAATTTTCAGTAACGCCTTTACATTATATTTCAACGGCCTTCTGTCAGTAAGTGGCACACTATCATAACTATGTATAAATATAAAAAGCGCTCAAATTAAAGTTTACAGAAAAAATAAACTCACCATGTCTCCAGCGCTGTATGTCCAGAGATAACATAACCTATTGGTCGTAGTCCCAGAACCTCGCGAGAAGGAATGATGACAATGGTCTCATCTACGAAGAAAGCGGAACCATTAAGAACACATACCCTAACATAAATGACATTTTCAACGATGTCATGAGTGGACATTTTCTCCTTAATGATAATAGATAGTATTAGATTTCAGTTCAAAACTTACCTCCTGGAATGATGATTTTCAAATCACAAAATGTATCTGTTCCTTTCGCGTCGTCGTGACTTAGCGAAAGCCAAAAAACTGGATCAATCCTCACTTTTGTTTTCGAGGTATTCGGTATCCTTACCGTGGCCGCAGCCCACTTGCCTATTGACGTATTTTAACCAATAATTTCTTTTCACTCTTTCACGGTTTTTCACTCAACACGCATTAACAAACAAAACTCCTCGAATTGGTTCACGTCGAAAAGTAAATACATAAACGACGTACACACGCCAAGGAGAGTCTTCTTGACACAGATTACAAAACTAAGATGGACGCTTCATGCCAACATCCGGTGTTATCCAGAGTCAAATTAAAATCGCTATTCAAATTATATTCTCGTGTATTTAATAAATCTTTTTTTAAACTATGTAGTAATTCCTATTTTAAAATATTTCGGTACTTGTTTTTTGTTTTATATCCATATTTTACAAGGCTTAGTCTTTCAAGAAGGGGTATCAAGTACTTTTGGGCAGGTGGGGGGAGTCATGAAGATCTCATTCCAAACAATTTTAAGTTCCAACAAATAAGACAAATTGAAAACATTAATGTTATAATTATTAGCAATGTGGTCATTTTACCGATATACTATAGATGATTAATTGAAACTAAAAAGATTATAAGAAACTAAATGATATTTTTAGTACGTTTGTAGCAATACCCTAAGAAAAAAATACTATAGAACTATATATAGTGATTATAGGAATTCTATAATCACTATAGAAATTTCTATAATCACTATAGAAATTTCTATAATCACTATAGGGTATAGTTCTATAGTCCTATAATCACTATGGGGTATAGTTCTATAGTCCTATAATCACTATAGAAATTTCTATAATCACTATAGAAATTTCTATAATCACTATAGGGTATAGTTCTATAGTCCTATAATCACTATGGGGTATAGTTCTATAGTCCTATAATCACTATGGGGTATAGTTCTATAGTCCTATAATCACTATAGGGTATATTCCTATAATCACTATAGGATACAGTTTATGCATACATAACTTACCCACACAGCACACAGAAAATTTATGCCGTATAAAATATGCATAAATGGATTGGTATAAATAGTAAACAATATTCCGTCAATTATTAGCATTAATTTGAATAATATGCGCGCACTTCAAATCGATTTCTTGCAAACAAGATCGACTTGAACCATCTCGAAAATCAAAATGGCAGTCCTGTTGATAAGCCGGTAACGTGAGAAAAAAATAGCTCCTCCAATATTTACGTGTTCTGGCAATTTGTGATCGTAGAAGCTTAATTTTAATTCTAATGGACAGTTAAGTTACGGTGAGTACCTAAATGATTGTTATGACCAGTGATTGCGTTGATTATTTACGAATTCGTCATTGTTTACATCAGCCTTCCATGTTGATTTTTTTAATTGCTGCCAATTGACTCTATTTATCATGTTTCAGGCACATACAGTCTTTAACAAATTGGGACATTAGGAATGATCCAGCGATAATTCAAATCATCATTCAACTATTTGATAAACGTGAAAAGTTTTGCGTGTGTTATGATAGTGCAGTGACTTTCGGTGATATTTGAACGAACCAACTGTTGAAAAAATATAGTTTCAATTTTTAGAAGAGCGTTGTTTTTTTAAAAGACAGCAGGTTTTTGTGTACCCAGATAAAACATTTGGTAGATGTGAGCTTAAGTGTATCGAACTTCAAACACTTGTCCCGCCAAAACGGTGTTCACATGCAATGTAGTTTGATATTGGTGATCTTGGTGATTGTCGCACTGGCTGTTCTTGAGGTCATGCCTTATGTATTGGAATATTATGTGTTACAATGTCTAGTGAATGCAATGATTGAAAATGGAAATAGTGTCAATAAATGTAATTAATTTTATTAAGAAACAGACGTTTTCGTTTGTAATCGTCTTAACTCGTATAAATGTGTTATTGAAATTGTGAATTCTCTATGTGATATCAAGAAACGGCAGACGTGCACAAATTTTGCACGGTATAAGTCTGTGTATAGTTAACGTGTGCCAAATCATGCCGTATCAAATTACGTGATCTGCCTTATCCAATCCGAGATCGTGCCAGTTCAACTTTTTCAGTGCCTATTCTGCAAAGAAGTATGTCCTTAGTTTTCTGTAAATTGTTTGACATGGATCCATGGTCTAACTAGATATATAATGGACCTAATAAAATGTGCAATAGATTAAATAATATGCGATTACAGTACTATGCACGCGATATATAATATTAAATAATATGGACAAAATATTGAAGTATTATGAAACGTACTATTTCAGTCACCGTCTAGATTCAGCATATTATGCACATAAAAGTGGTCGCTATGCGGACATTAGCCCATCTATATAGACAGTTCATGTAAATTTTATGCACACATTATACCACTGCCATGGTATATTTGGTGCATGATATTTGAACATAATGTGCGTATTATTCCCTTTGTGCTGTGTGGGTACATAGACCTCTCATATACAGACATATTCTCCTGGACCATGCTGTCTATAGGAGAAGGTTTCAAATTATGTATCTTAAAAGTAAAACATTCTGAACATTTTATTTTTTATTCATCTCATATGGATTCAAATGTCACATTCATCTTATATCCATTCAAATGGATATCCATGATTGTATGATTTTCCTCAGTCCCTCGTAGACGGTATCGGACTTAGAGAAAAATCTGGTGCGCTCGCCGGAAAACAGGTTCTCAGCATTATGGAGGAAACTCTTATTTATCTCTCCTAGAGTTCAAAGAATATCAGAGACGTATATTTATAATGGTCATGCTTAATTTTAGCCACAAAATGGTTATTAGGGAAATGCTTTAACGGTGCAAATTATCCGTCTCAATCTTAGAGTAAAGTTAATAATCACAAACGACTTAATGCCAGCCAGCAGCAGTATATATATGGCCTCCCTGTCTCATAACCATAATTGGAAAATGTGTCAGGCCGTATGTCAAAGGTTGATAGGATACAAAGTAGTTAAGTGTAGCTCGTAGGGAAGGGGTATAAGTAGTATGTGAGATAAAGATATTAATCAATCAGTAAGTGAGAATCACCATCTTTCATTTTCCTTTTTTTTCAATTTTGTTCCTTTGGGGAACAGTTGGCAAAACGGATACGAATAATGGTTGGCCAACCGCTGCACCTAGTATAATAATAATATAGGAATCCTCATGACCAAACGTTGGCCCAGCCGTCTGTGCTACATGGGTATGTTCCAAATACCTTAGCCATAGTGATTATAGAAAACTATATATAATCACTATATATAATCACTATATATAATCACTATATATAGTCCTATAATCACTATGTTCCAAATAACTATAGGACTATAGCCATAGTGATTATAGAAAACTATATATAATCACTATATATAGTTCCATAGTATTTTTTTCTAAGGGTAGAAATGTGTTTATATTGAGTTGTTTGGCCATTTTTTTTATAAACACCAATTTGTGTCAATGTTTCGCCTCTTTATTTCGGCTTCTTCAGGGCTATTTAGTACACATTGTAAGTTTTTAAATTTCAGTTACTTTTGAACAGACTTAGAATAGAACAGAAAGAAAAAAAAGTGTACAGAAAAATATTGATATCTTTTTACAAACCTTTATATAAACACATTACTATGACTACATAAATAAAGTGGTCAATGAGAATACTTCTATATAAGTTTTGTGCTGAAAATATACTTCTATATAAGAAGTATATTTTCAGCACAATTTGTGAATATGCTAGCTAGCTTTAATTATAATTGCAGCTAGGGGTTAGCAACAGGATGTATGAAGTCTTAGAAAGTTTGAGAGATATGCTGCACATGCCAATCAGTTTTTCTGGTCATCATCAGCTACTGAACCCAAATTCAATTTGATAGAGCTCAGGTACTTCATAGCAATGGATATACCCACTACTACTGAGTAGTGTGTGTCATGTATACGAAACAGTTTTTGCTGATACTGCATTCTGGACATAATCTCTTTTTCCCCCTCAAAACTGGTTCTCCCCAAATAACACATTGGAGAATCAAAATCTTATTTGTATTTCGCTCAATGTACCCTAACATGAATGAGCCTGTAAAATAATTAGGGTTTTCATTGGCCATGAGTTAACTTGGAATGAACTTAACATTGGTGTCTGTACAAAGCTGCCTAAATCATTGCAGCTTGTGAGGAAAATTAAGCTACTGAGACCAAATAATTACTTATATGATGCATACCATGCATATTATCATTCTCACATATTGTATGGCATTGATCTATGAGGCAACTCAAGAGGTTTTAAAAAATATTTTACTCTACAAAAAAGGCTGTGGTATTAATAACAGGTGCTACTGTTTAAGATCACTGTCAACCACTTTTTATCATAAGTGGTATTATGAAAATATATGGTGAAAATGTATTTCAAGTGTTGATCAAGATCCACATGAAGGATATCCTAAACTTAATTATAAGGTCTGATGTGCACCAGTTTGGTACAATAAATAGATTTAAAATGGACATAAGTTTTCATAGGCTTCCTTAATCTCAAAATAATATTTAAAATAATAAGTTACATGAGACAGCCCAATATATGGACATGCCTAAGTTAAAAAATACCAGTCATTATGGATTTATTCCGTACAAGAATACTTTGATGGTGCATAAATGATCTTAGATGTAAAAGCACCCTAAATCCAAAACCTGATGTGTGGAATTCTTAGGAAAGCAGGGCTAAGAAGTCACCAATTAAGCTATAGAAAATAATCTTTACATTTCTTTCTTGAAATCTTAAGGAATAATAGGTATACCCATTTCAAGAATGTGGCTTATCGCCAGGAGTTGCAAGCTTAACAAAGTTGCAAATAATTTGCTACAGGAAATGAAAAAATGAATTGCCTCCTGCTTTTCATTATGCAAACCTCAGAATTTCTTAAAAATACTAGCTAAGAATTTAAGTTTCCATCTTCCATGTGAAATATAATTCTTTCATTATTTTAATGACCAGATCCTATCATCCTCTTGTATGTTTTGTGCTGGAAATGGACTTCAATGTTATGCTATAATCATAAGCAGTGGTCTGTCTCATGTAACTCTAGTTTCATGGCCCCTGTGTAGCCTCATAACCATTTATAACTGCTGTTGCTGATTGTAAAGAGTGTTACAGAAGAGGTCAAGCTCAGGGTTACCCTAACTGTTTACCTGCCACTAATCAGAGCTGATGTTTCACCTGTTACAGCTATGAAAAGCTAAAATTCTGAAATATGGATGAAAATGACTACAACTAACATTGTTGAGGTTGATGGAAAATGTATTTTTGATGAAGCACCAGCTCAATTTTAAAATGTATACCTAATGGCTAAGACAGCCACCTTGTCAACTTTATGATAATGACTTGCATATAGTAATATACTACACCTAGGTACTTCAAAACAATGAAATGTGGAAATTCAATTCAAACATAGATTTTGATGCATTATAATATATAAAGGGAGTAATTCGATGCATGATGCAACACACAAATTTCCTGCTAATGTGGTCATAAACATGCTTCTCAGTGAATAATGTGTATAACATGCATGTAAAAATCCTCCCAGTATTTAACTAATATCTACAGGTTGATGAGATCAGTCACTATAGAAGTGAAAAAAGGAATAAGGTCTGGATGAAGGTAACTGCAGTTAATCCATTGAGTGCTGCCATAGGTATGCATATAGGGAGTGCAAGAAATCATGGAAGGAAAAAACTACACTGCACATTCTTTTGAAGCTCCTATAAGAATACTCCTCTGAGGTGTTCCAAAGGAATATAGCTTTTCCTTAAGTTAAAAAATATCAAGGCTGCTCATCACACTGCATTTTAACTCATTCACGTAGTATCGATACTACGTGAATGAGTGATACTACGTGAATGATCATCACACACATTTGCCAAGTATTATTTCCATTTTCTATCTTACCTACTTAATTGTCCTTAACCACTGAGCCATACATCTAGATGTATGTAATCTACAACACGATTGATGTATACATATATAGCTGACTGGGTTTTGTATACATGAAAAGATTATGAACATAACCTATAATTATAAATATTTTCATTGTAAGGGTAGTCAAAAATGCCATTCTTCTGAAGATAATAGGCTTAAAGTGAATGAAATTGACATAAGTATCATTGCACCAGGATGCACTATAACATGACACAAATCCCTCTCATAGTCATAGCAATATTAAACTTAGGATCCAGAGATGCAGAAAAACATGATCAGTTTCATATAATTAAGCCCACTCTTCTAGATGTCCCAGTATTAAAGTCATCAATGTTATGTATCATTTTAAAGCATCAAAGCTTCATTTTCAATCATAACTTTTGTAGAGTCATGTCTATTGAAAAAGCGAAGATGCCAACAGTATTTTACATGAACTTATTTTGATATGTCGTTATGAAGAATAGAATTTAAATAATAATATGTTTCAGCAAAGAGAAATTTAACAAGTAATACAACAAAGGAGGCAAAACATAAGAATGCAATTGTATTTTGCACAAATGAACAATTAATTGAATCAATATGATTGATTTTGATCTCTTTGCTCATCTTCATATTTTGTAAACATATCTATAGATATCTATAAAATGCTATAACAGAAATTGCTTAAGTAAACGCTACATTCTATTGGATTGAATAAATTTGACAAATAGGTACATTTACACGTTAAAATTCTAATGAATTATCGCCATCCTACATCAATTTATATTGTTTACGCTGCGCTCATGAAAACATTCAAAGACAAAGTCAGCGGTCGTAAAAGGATATCTCTCTGTAATGAAGTCATACAGTTTATATTCCGCGTAAATGTAAGAAAAAGGTGATTACAGAAAAACGGTAGATATATTTAACAAAATATTTTAATTTGATACCCGTTACCATATCGTGTCACAAAATTGGTTTTCATGAAAATGATGATTATTGGTCATTTTAACGCCGTTAATACTTCAACTTTAAAGTTACGTTCTATTTCATAATTGATTTTATTATTTTTAGTTAGGTCTAAAATGCGGTTTCATATATCTATTTTATCATATCATGGGCGTAAATGTCCCGGAACTTAACGTCTCTGATCTCCATATCGTACTTTTCTGAAATGTCTGCTTATTCCTTAAGGATATGGCCGAAAGGGATGCCGGGATGATATTCTGTAGAGGCATCCCGGGCTTCCTACGGAATTCTCGGGCAGTGTACGGAACTTTGAACTTGCCTCGAAAAATTTTCCGTAGAATTCCGTAGACCCAGTGCGAACTCACAACTTTCTACAGAAGTCCCTCTGTTCCGTAGAATTTGTTCTGTAGAACTCCGTAGAAATGGAAAGGTTTCTACAGAAACTCTGTAGAATTCCTTACGTTCCGTAGAAAATGTGTAGGGAATTTTTCAGCAGGGTAATTAACTGAACACAAGAAATGTGGATATGGGTATAATATACTTTGTATTTAAAATAACTAGAAGAATACAATATTTTCCAGATTCCCCTATCCCCTGTGGATATTTTATCAGATACATTGAACAAACTTTGAAGTCGTATGTTTTTACTATTTTTTTCTAAAGAAAGCTAGCACGAGAAAAATTATTGGACGAGGTTTAGAGGAATATTTTTAAATTTCCAAAGGCTTATGATAAACATATAATGGAGGAAGGGTCCTCGGGTTTCTCCCCGGGTCCAGTAAATACGGCGGGAAAACCTGAGATCCTATAACTTGTAAAATGCTTCATTTATCTCAAGAATGCGTATGGTGTATCCATAAACATTATTTTATTATGCTTCTTGAAATAGAGAATGACATTTCTCCCACATGTTGCTTTATGCATTGCTGCCCCTTAGTTGTTTATATTTGTAGTGCATGTATATATTTGTCTTTTCATGGTCCAAAAAGACAGATGCCTCCTGGGTCAACTTACTATAGGATTAACAAAAGTGCCTTCTCATCTTCCTAAAAAGTAGGAAACCAGTAGCATTTTTTGCAATTGAATGATAGCGTTTATAAATCGTAATTTATGGGGTGAAATTAGGTCATACATGAGAGAGATAGAGTAACTAATTTTAAAACTAATTGCATATATCTCACTCAGTGCTGGCAGTTATAAACTTCATTAAATTTGCATCATTAATGTGACGTATTTCGAGAAGTAGATCACAGTGACATTGAACAGACAATTTCAAATTAATGAGGTGTCAAAATATATTTTCCTGTGAATTAGGGAAAATGAAAGTTGTTTCTTACTATTAGTATGAATTAAGTGAAAATATATCTCATGCTTAATTATACAGTTGATTGATGTTCTCTCACAAGTTTCTGTATCGAATAATCAACTCATTCAAAATTTCAATGTTTCATTTTTTTACTATGTACTTATCAAACTTATATTTTTGCAGTATTTATCATAATGCCTTCATTATTTAATCACGCATTACATTCGTTGTCGCCAGCCTTTCTTTTTTTCTTAGCTAATTTTCTTACTATAGTATCAAAGTTATGCCAATATATAATCTAGGTCACTGAAAAGTATTTAGCCTGTGTAAATACTTCTGTAAACAGTCTTCGTTTTGGAGTTAGTGTTTATATCAAGGCTTCTACGGAGATATTATAATGAAATAATTTTTGTTGGAAAATGTTCAAGAGAACAAAAGTGAACGTTATCCAAAAAAACAAAATATTAAGAGTTGTTGCTCATATTAAAGAATTACTTAATGCCTGAAATTATCCTCATTTGTCAATGATGCATCAAAGTGCGTAAACATAATTTCAAAACTTGTGCATGAGTTCTAATTTCAATGGCGTACTAACTTGCACAACGATGAGCGTGAGGCTTGGTCTCACGTGTGATTACAGAGCTTACTGCGTACTAACACCAATTTTCGAATTCGTAAGCTGGAATCCCCATCTGAGTAAATTAAAGGCATGTGAAATCCACACATGAACGTTGGGGAGGGCATCTTCTTCCCCTGTGCCACCTGCGCTTTTCCACGAAGTTCTGATATCCAGAAAATCGCTCCATTTAGAGGGAGATATTCAGATAGGATTCCTCCAAATTCAAAACCTGAGGTCTCTTTGTCCTATGCCAGGCGCATTAACCAGTGAATTATCACCGGATCGAAATATTTGGACACACGTTTTAGCTCTTGATAAAGTACTAAAGGTATTTAAGCGTAGTGATTAAGTCTGCTGTAATGGAGTGCGTGAGGGAAATAAATTTGATGCTGCGTTAGATTTTCCGAAGGCATGATAAATTTATGACAAAATTTGATTGCACGGTTGGTAGTGCAAGTGGGAGAATGCCCGGATTCCAAGTGGAAGCGACTACACGTGCGTGTGATTATTAATGTTAATATATAATTGCAGTATGACTCTTGAAATAATCCTCTATTAGTAATAAGATTAAAATGTGTTGTTTGGAATTTCCGCGAGGATTGACGCATTGCGGAGCATCGAGTATAACAGCGCACAAAGGGAATACGAGGGCGCTAATTCCGATTAGTTTAAACTGCTAATGCTCGCCAACCTACACGATGGAATTATCTACCGATGATGAGAACAATGATTCTGATATATAGGCGTTTGTTTGAGCATTAACTGAAACAGTTAATACCAAAGCAAAGGAATGACATAGAACTGTGTCTTTGCTATTTTCCTTGCTACAGCGACTTTCTACAAAATTCATCTACATCTACATAACCCCTGCAAGCCACCATAAAGGTGTGTGGCAGGGGATGAACTCTCACCAAACATACACTACATATCATGCATAAAAAGGATCAGTACTTTTATAGGTACTGTTCAAAACTACGCTATTTAAAAAAAGATAAAAATAGCAAAACATACATGCAAAAACATGCCGTTAGTTGGGTTAGCTATAAGTCTTTATACCAACATGCAGCTACCAATGTTATCCATTGCTACACTCGTACTGGATATATTTACCGTTATTCATATCCCTAATAGTGCGAGGAAAAAAGGACATTTTGAATCTGTCAGTTCGGCAATCTATTTCCCTAATTTTATGATTATGGTCCAGTCTACCATAGTAAGTTGGGGTACGCAAAATATTTTTAGCATCATCACTGAAAATATGGTCTTGGAATTTGTTTAAGAGATTAAGTCTAAATTTCAACCTGCGATCTGACAATGATTCCCAATTTAATTCATTTAATAGACTGGTTACGCTAGTAAGGTTATCATACCGTCCCTTTACAAATCTTGCCGATCTTCGCTGCACACGTTCAAGTTCGTTATTTAGACCGATTTCGTAGGGATCCCATACACTGGCAGCATATTCCAAATGAGGTCTTACAAGGGAAAAGTAGCTGATTTCTCGTACATGATCGTCACATTTACCCAGTACTCTTTTGACGAATCCCAGTTTACGATTCGCTTGACCCATTATTTCACGAATGTGTTTACCCCAGGAAAGATCATTTGTCAGTCTTATTCCAAGATATTTAATGGATTCCACGGTTGTTAATTCATTATTACTTATTTTGTAAGTGGTAGGAGGAGAGCTATTCTTTTTCCAAAAGTTCATTACAAGACATTTTTTAAAGTTTAATTCTAACTGCCATGTATCACACCAAGTTTCAATTTCTTGTAGGTAGATGTGGGTCGAATCCACTTTTTCCTCGAATCCGAATCCCAAATCGAATCCAACAAAGATTTGAATCCAATCCCGAATCTACCTTTCCGTTTATGAACATTGTGCTGACAGGCATGTGTCCTTTTCAAATAGTTATCATGCAAAGTAAAAGTGAATGCATGTGCAGTAAGTGTTTGTTATATCTGCAGTTTAATAAACAACATAACACTACAAAAAAATCTAAATCGAATCTGACCATATTATTAATATTTATTTCTGAAAAACCAAAACAAATTAACTCATTTAGGATACACTAATGTGTTTCCGACAAAATTATGCATTTTTCATTTTGTTCCAATTTACACATAGAACAAAAGAAATTTCACATGATCACTCAGTAGTTGAAGACTACATTTAAAAAAAATATTTTTTTCTTTAAGATAGTATACATTATTTACGTTTGACCTTCTTTAGCGGTAAAAAAAATTCTATATTATTTTAAAATATCGATGTATGTTGGTAAATCCCGTATTAACACTAACGACTGCATTGTGCTTGCCATCTTACGGCAAATGGAGGGTTATCTCCGCCTACGAGTTCACGAGCGAAATTCCTCATGCATTTATCTACATCTAAATCACATTTTTATGATGAAAATTGCATCTTACGCTTTGATGCAGTAAAAATTGACGTGTTTAAGGGAGACAGTGAAAACGATGAATTATGTGGTTATGGCAATGAAGGTTACAGTAATATTCTTAAGAAAGCTCTAAAAAAGGTTTGATAAAATAAAATTGCTCTTTGGAATTCAAACTGGATTCGATCGAATCCAGCCAAAAATTTTGAACCCTCGAATCCAGTAAGATTCGGTGGATTCGGGGGGTTAGGTGGATTCGAGAACCCATCTCTACTTGTAGGTCAATATTTAAATATTCTTTATCATTTGGGCATAGAATTTCCCTGTACACTACTGCGTCATCGGCAAATAGGCGAAGCTTACTTTTTACAACCTTATGGATATCATTTATGTACAAAAGAAATAGGAGTGGACCTATCACACTACCTTGTGGGACACCCGAAGTGACTTTAATTGCCGGTGAGGAAACATCGTCTAAAACAACCCTTTGAACCCGATTATGCAGTAAATCATTAATCCGTGATATAATGTTACTGTCTAATCCATAAGATTTTAATTTCAAAATTAGTTTGCTATGAGAAACCTTGTCAAATGCTTTCTTGGAGTCTAGAAATATAGCATCCACTGGAATATTATTTTCGCCAGAAACTAAAATATCGTGGGAAAAGAGAGCAAGTTGAGTTTCGCATGATCTCCTCTTTCGGAATCCATGCTGAACATTGGACAATTAAGAGGTTGTTAGGCACTGACAAGGGAAGGTTCCCAACTGTAACCTGCGGATCGAGATCAATCGTACCGATACTAACGTCGTGGTAAATGTTCTGACGAGTGGTGAATACAGGTATTGCCGCACACAAAGCATTAGCTTGTGTATGAGACTCATAATGACCCATCCACTCCATCGCTTGAACATTACCCGAGGAAGGAGAAGGGGCTGCGTAAGTGTATTGCGGGTTGCGCCGCGCTTAATTTGAGGCGTTTTTAAAGATTTTCAAATGCAAATATCTCGAAAACTAAGGCCTATTGGACGCTTTTCCGAAGACACGTATCTAATTAATTTTCGTTTTCTACCACCCTACGAAGTTTGATCGCGATCCGCAGGTTACAGTTGGGAACCTTCCCTTGTGAGATTCATAGAGGTTTTTAGGCACTGCAAGTTTTGGGAATATGCTCTTTTCCCTACAACTTTGACAGTGCTACTATAACTGAAATTTAAAACGTCAAATGTTGAAAACATGATTCGTATAGGAATAAAAAGTACTTTTCGGGCATATTGTCTGATGAAGGCGAACGTCGAAGGAATACGTGAATGTGAAGAGTGGCAAAGAAAGGCATATATTAAATATTTAGAGCAAGAAGTGAATGATTCCATAGCGAATAATTATGTAAATATGAAGAGGTAAGATGATAGGAGATGCGAGAAGAGAAACCTATCCAAGTATTGTTGACTGATGATGGTGATGAGAACCTGTGTGAAAATACAGAGTGGAGAAGCTGTAGTCAAATATGTTGAAGAGGGTGAAGGAAAGTAAACATTGTTGGTTTTTTCACTCATGGCAGCAGAAATTAAAATATCTTAGCTTTCGTTAAAGGTTTACTGCTGGTTCATGTAAGCAAAAGCATTTGTATTACTCATTTCTCAAAAGACTGTGCACATTAAGAGGTCAAAAGTAATTGAAGAATTTTTTTATGTAAACTGGAAAATATCAGCAAGCTCCTTAAAGTCGCATGGATTGGTAGCTCATGGTTGCATGTAAATGGTACATGTTTGGAGATATTCACACCCTGCTGAAAATCCTCGCGGTGGCGGGTATTACGTCGATGTAGATGTAAGTGTAACGAACGGTTACCATACTTGTGCCCACCGTGGGAATTCGGCCACAGTCGTGCTGATAGTGGTGCAGTCGGCCCCTGACTAGCTAGTCAATCATTACGCGTTCCTAAATTCACTATCACTATTATGTACCAATGTAGTGGAAACCGAAAAGTGTCAAACTGCCACTGACCTACCAATTTGTAATGTTTGATAACTTTAATGATGATGCTGATATTGATGATGATGGGCTGCAGCTATAATGTCACTGCTTTTGGGCTCTGTTGTATGATTTTCATGGTGACTGTTTTCCGTTCACCGTAATTAAGTAATTTTTTTGTGAGAAAAACTGATAGTATAGACTATTCCCGTAGTAAATGTATTTTTTTACCGTGTTGCTTTTCAATTAATGTGACATTGCAAGTTGACGAGAATATAAAAGAAGTTACTTATTTCCCCGGGTAAGTGGTAACAATTTATGTGATGGAAGTGAACGGGAGGTAACTAAACAAAGGAGAGTGCAATACAGTCTTATTTGACAAGCAAGGATTTTGACATTTTCTCGCATATTGTACTGATTAATTTACAGTATTATTGTACTAATTAATTTAACTTGACGTCACCTCTCAGCACGGATTAATATCCTCTCAGTAACGCGTCTATGCACAGCCGTCTGGCATGAAAGAATAAGATTCCTTATTTTATGTGAAGCTGATTATATGCCAAGTTGTTTAACTTAGTATGGATACTAACAAGAAGAAACAGCAACAAAAGTTCAATATAGTCACTTTTTTTGTAATTTATTATTAGCAATATGATTGTGCACACCTGTTATGTGGAGTTAACTTCATACACTATAGGTAAAGATTACGATGTAAATGTAGGCGTAGGTAAACACCAGTTTTTTTACCACATTGTGTGTGTCCTAGTCGTGGATATTAGAAAGTGGATTATGATGAGAGTGATATAACCTTCTATGGATGCCATTTGTAACGGAAAGGGTTCAAAATATTTATGGAGGAATGGCGTTTAGGTGTGTACAAAAAGCTGTTTTTTGTACCGTTCATGGTAGAGGCATGATTTGTACCCCTTTCCGAGAGAACTCTCCGAAAAATCACCGTCTGTGGTCGTGGCCTGTATGTGGAGCCTTTGGTTAATGTGGGGTTAGCACGCCACTGGCAATGAAGTGGTAAGAAGGTCGGGAGGGAGAGGGTGAGGTAGGAAAGGCGGGGAAATTCCAAAAAAAAATCACTTTGGTTGTAAGTTTCAGAGGAAGTGAGTTGATCAGTCCACTGCTCTCCTCTTGGGAATAATTAATGTTTCATGCTTACATATGGTTGGATTCCCAACGCTTCTGTACTTTTTTTCGTTCTGAACCTCCCATGAGGATATGACAGCGGAAAGGGGAGGATGGAGAGGAAAAGGTCGGGAAATGTGGAGAGTCAGAGATAGGAGAAGGCCGAGAGATGATTTGGAGATGAAAGAACAGAAATATTAGGATGGAGGATGGGAGAGTGGTAGAGGAACACGGGCTTTTTATGAAGATAGAGCTTACTCAGCGGTTATTGACAGTCTCATTAGCAAAAAATGCTAATTTCATGAAAAAACGGCACATCTTACTTCTTTTCCATTATTCATGCTCTTCTTTCCGATCCTGGCGGTGGATAAAAATGTTGCCGAGTTAGTAGGTAGGAAAATAGGTATTTTTAATCGGATACAAGTTCATCGCTGTCAGCAGTGATTGTTTAAGCTTTCTTGTTTTTCTCCGTGATAAATCTCTCACTGAACATGTTCCCGCTATACTTTCCCCTCGCCAAAGTTCTTGATTGATGTCATTGAGTGAATATAATAATCGCCTTTTTCACGATATATTGAATAGTATGATTAAGCTATCAGCTGATTTTTATATAATTTTGTAGATATTTATTGCTTTATTTATTTAGAATTATTGTTCATTCACCTTTTGTAATTAAAGATGTGATATTATGTTGAGTTCCGCTCATTATTATGAAAGGTAATCTCTTCCATTTCTTAATTGTCAATTAGCGATAATCTGATTTACTTAGCTTGTTTGAATATTTTATAAGAAAATAAGCGAAACGTAAATAAAATCAACAGCAGATGTGCTCTAACTTGGAAATAATACTCAATTTTCTAATACTATAAATATATATATATTCTAATTTTAGAGCATGCTATCACTCGGAAACTACCTCTTTTATTTAAAAAATATCTATGGCACTCGAGAAAAATATTATCTCCAGCCTATCCTTAATGCAAGTACAAAGAGTATGTTTGCCATCAGATCAGATCTTAGCTGGAAATGCCCTCTTGAAGGCAAACGTGAGAAATAGTTTACTATTTGAAATTAACCAATCATAGAAATCGACCACGTGTCTCTACTTTTTCCAAGAGATTGAGTATGACCCAACCAATTAGAGTGCTCTAGAAAGTATTCCTTTATTTTTATTCCTTTCCTTTTATTTACAATTTACATTCTCTCTTGTAGTATATAGTGGTGCGGAGTGTGGAGGTAATAAAGTGGAGCTGTGTGGCGAGGTAGATACGATGGAGGTACCAATCTGGAACGAAGTGAGGGGAATGCGCGAGTGGGTGAGACAAGGGTGCGATAGAATGAGAGAGAGAGATAGGAAAGCGAGTGTGAATCCGAGGAGGGATTTTAGGGGAGGGAAGCTACCACCGTAGTAGTGGAGTCTGAGGGGAAATGGCGAGAGGGGTGACAAAGGAATGGGATGGATGCTTCTTCTCCTTCTTTAAGAGGGCCCGAATTTTTGTCTCTTGGACCCAATCTCGCCAGAGGGTCATAATTCTTCCTCCTAAGGGCATCCGAAAATACTTGCTCTCGGGAGTGAGTGAGCGAGAGAGAGGCAGAGGGATAGCTTCCGAGAAAATGGGCAGGATGAGCAAAAAGTGACCATGAGGAGCAGTTGTGGTGAAGGAAGTAAAGAAGAGATGGACGGAGGGGTACGAGAACTGAGAGAATAGAAAGTAGACTGAGGTAATTTATTAAGTATTGTGTGTGAAGCTAGGAGAAAAGAAAGAACGAATGTCGATGAATAGATTAGGTGCGGAGGTTTCGAAAATTGGAGAAAAAGATCATTTGTCGTACTCTCATGGTTCTCGAAAATTTATTCTCTCAGAGAACTCTCCCTTCTCCGATAAGGAATCATGGTAAAAATAACTTATCCCCAAATTTAACATTGGCAGTCATCTTTTGGTGTCAATAAACATTTTTCCATCCTCGTACCTTTCTATTTTTTGTGACATCACCTGAGATTCTTATTTGAGTGGCTTAAAGAGAATCTACATACGCCATGAAAACTCTCGAGACGGTATTAATTTGGCGTTGAAGAGGTAATGAAAGTTGGAAATCAAGAGTGCTACAGCACGTAGCAGAAGCCATGATGAAGTAAGATGTAAGTCGTATTGTAATCGATTAGTCGTTGGAACGAATTTTGTGTGAGAAACTTTGTCCGGAATGAAAAGAAAACTAACTGAAGAGCTGGAGGAATCATAGAAGCTGGGTATGTTACCCTTGTTTGAATTTGAAAGGTTTCATGATTCATTTCCATGATTTACCTAATTGCGGTGGGGAGGATGCAATGGAACTCTTATTATTCGATGACATTTCCTTTTGGCTGCTATATGGAGTTCAGATAAATGCGATGAAGAGTTTTAAGGCCACCCTCCTGTTTGTTGAAGAAACCTTTAAATTTAGGCTATGCACCATGCGTCATTTGGATTGTAGCCATAGCGGCCAGCCGAGCCGTTGCAAAATCGCACTTGTGTTCTTACACCATCGATTAAGCGCTCTGCGTGTGTTTCTGCGGTATCATGAAAGGATTACGTGAGAGGAAGAACTTTGTTGACCGAAATGTATATTCAGTCTGCATTAATTTTTCGCCAGGAGCCATTAAAGTACCAAGACTGTTTCGCGTGACAAATTGCGACTAGACTTTCACATTCCGCGATCGTTTTCTTTCGGTAGTGTAAATGATCAGAAGTGAGATATCACGTACTATACACGTGAAGTAGATACCATAAGAAAAATTTGAACGAACATTCATTTAAATAAAACCAAATTTATTAAAACTATACTCTTCGTGGTTGCTTTTCATATTTTGTCCATAATTACTTAGCGTGCAGCCAGATTATTGCTTGAGGTGCGTACCATTTTTAGGAAAACAAAGAAAGAACAGATAATAGACTCGGAATATTACCCACCAGCAAGTAAATTTATTGTAAGCGCCGAGGGTTTCTACCATGTTCATGTATTCAAAGAGATTTTACCATAATTTCAATTCTTTATTAACAACATCTTCTGATGCATACAGGGTACAATTCTAAGCTTTAATGTTTAATGTACATACTTTCATTAAATCAGCTGACAAAATTGAATTCAGGTTATTATTTCATACAGCATTGCGAATAATATACTTATTTAAAAGCAGCATTTATACAGGAATATAATAATAATGGACCATAATTAAATAATATATTTTTATTGAAATTGAAAATTGAAAGTTAAATGAATGACAAATTGTGAAGCATGCATTTTTAGCATGAGTTAAAGTGCATAAATTAAATTATTATTTTAAAGCATGCTTAAATATTCTGTTAATTCTGTCTAAAGTTAAATTAATCGTTAAAATAACTATTAAATCTGTTGTATATTAGCTATTGTGTTCATGTAACTTTTTATCTTCTTTGCTAGCGCGAGCATTAAACGGAATGAGCCAGCTTTGAACCCACAGCCAAAGACAATTTGAACGACATAATCTATGTGGACCTTTTGTATAATATCCCCTTGAAATACAAAGATACTGTGGGGCTTTCATGCCCCGCATTATTTTTATATTTCAAGGTATTTTGAGTTCCTTCCTTAACGGAAGCTTCCTTAACCAGGTAGCTCCAACCTATTTGTATAATATATTCCCTCTTCTCATGCTTCAAAATTTGTGGGTCCAGCTCTTTCCATAATGGGTTGAGATGAATAAACATCTTCTGGAGGGTATTTTCTGATTTATTATGTATGAAGCAAAATATTTACGTACCAGTCGTTTAGTGTGCTGCTGATGGAAATAGAAAGGCATGTTGAATTACGTTTATAAATATTTCATCAGCGGCGTGAATTGGCGGAAATTATGCTATTCAATCCTTTTTACGCGATATCATTCCTCACACACTTCTTTTATCACGTTAGTTCAGAAATCTAACATTAGAGACGTTAGTGAGAACCGACAAGCGGCGCCTAGAATTCAGCTGAAAACGAATGAGGAGACGCTTAGGATGAAGTGGAAAGAATAGGAAGCGAAAACGAGAGAACGTACAGTGAATTGAGATAAAAAGACGTTGGGATGAAGCAAGGGGGGAGAGGGCCCCGAGCGGGGAAAGTGGTAAAAACCAGGGGATATGTGGTGCGATGGAAAATGCCGGGGAGGACGGGAAAAGACAAAGAGTGGATGTCGCATATGCGTGCGTGCAAAAATCCAGCCTTCGTAGGGTACGAAGGATTATACGCTCTCGTTTCCCACTTTTTTGTTTTCGTCTCCCCTCGAACCCTTTCCTCCCATCCTCGCCACCAACACCGCACCATCTCTTTTGTCTCTGTTCCCCTGCCTCTCCCTCTCTGCAGTTGCGAAGCCATATGAGATGCTTCCATTCGAACAGCACGTATAACAAGGGCCGATAGACGACGGAGTGGCGCATGTGATGCGCAGGAATGGGTTTTGTTCGGCCTAATATCGTCCGAGTGCCCAGGGAGGCGGGCCAGAGGGAGGGATGGAACTGAGAGAGGAGAATGAAAGGAGAGGAGGAGAGGGAGAGAGAGAGAGAGAGGAGGAGGAGGGAATATTTGGTAAGGGGATAGGAAAACAAATGCTTGCACATGCACGGCGAAGTAGGTCGGCATTGTTATCCCTTCTGACGGAGTGGGGAGTAACGAAGGAGATGTTGATCCCTGAGCACAATTTCGCTCGTGATCAAAATAAATATATAAATGTATATTTATTCGTGTATACATTTCGCGTGAGCATACAAAGGTTTCATATACCCGCGACACCCGTATGATATAATTTCTGAAAATTCGTTTCCTGTTTGGAGGAGGAATTTGTAGAAAAACTAATATTGAAAATCTCGGACCAAGCAGATGTTGTTCATGGGTTCATATGCCCGCTTCCGAAAATTCATGTCGTCGTTATGCTGCAACTATAAAAAAATCATGCCTGCCTATGATATTCTCATTTTTTGTGAAAAAAGTGATGGGGTTTTCGTCATGAAATGTCGTGATGCCCTAAACCTTCTTGAACTCATTTTTCGTCCAGCAAATGAATTCGTAAATATTTTGTGGAAAAATAAATATTCTGTTTCATACAGCATTTTTAATAATAATTTTAAAATAAAAATGTCTATTTCAGTCTGGTGCCAACCATTTAAGAGCGTGTTAGTGGTGCTGGATCAATTATTGGATGACTGGGAGTACATGTCGTACCAATCTTCTACCAACCAAACTCTTCAACACGTCTTCCTGTCAAATATAATTTAAAAGTTAATGAAACATGTATGGAATTACTTACCATGCAGAAAAATACTGCTGAAGGCGTGGAGAGTCCAAGGGCATGGTGCCTGATTTATCAGTTCACTTAAGGATAACGATAAAGGGGGAAGGGGTCGGACCAAATGTTTCGATGCCCGATTTAGGGGTAAGTCTTTCGCTACCAAAATCGGGAGAAAAATAACGCTAGAAATTACCTTCTTTTATACTCTTTCTTCAAATATTAACTATGTCACACATAATAATGAGGGAATAAACATTATAAATGAGGTATAAATAAAGTATTCTTGAAAAATGTTTTAAATAAAAGGTTCAGCATTAATGAGCATATAATTCAGGGGGTTCTTATAGAACGTTACGGAGCGTTATTGGGAGGAAGGAGTATGGCAGCAAAGTGGCTTTTCAGCGTGATATAAACTGATGACTTCTTTGTTGTTTACTATAAGGAATGTGTTTATTAGTTAGGTAAATTAGTCTTTGACTGGGAGATTGACATTTGTGATTAAACAAATCTTAAGCTAATTCTCACATGAGCTAACACCTGAGTGATCATTTTTATTTCTGCCTCAATTTAGAAGAGCCGCAGCAAAATAAGATCTTATGATGTGTTCATTTTTGCCCTCTTTGTGCTATTGATGAACGTGATTTGGCATATGACGCCAGAAGCTCCATTTATAATTAGGACTTCTAAATTTTCCTCGATGGGTGGTCGTGTGGTCAATGCGTAATTTATTTTGAAAAGAAAGAAAGTAGCGTACACATTTTAATCATAATGCAATAGAAGAAACAGAATTTAATTTATATGAGAATGAACTCGCAGTTCAGTGTAATAAGCTACTTGAGATAAAATCGGATAATTCGGCATGTTCATCTTCTGTCCAAGGTAATCGAAGGGAAGAGGCTGACATTGCCCGGCTGCGGATAGGCCATTGCGCATTGACACACTCTTTCTTATTCACTGAAAATAGGATACCTCCCCACTGTTATACCTGTGATAAGTCTAACTATTAATCACATCTTGTCGGAGTGTATCAAGTACCAAGATGCTCGGAATCGTTTTGAACTGAGAGGTAATCTTTAATACGATCTGGGAGATTACGCTGACCGACTCAACCGGGTAATATCATTTCTATAATACAAAAATATCATCGCCTCTGTATAATATTTTTTTGCATGGAAGTTAAAGCATCGCATACAAGATAACTGACAATCGTACTGTTATTTTAGGGCTGAAACATCCCATAACCATGACAATATTTCAATGATAGATCGTGGTGCGAAATTACCTCTGCCGTAGACGCACCCTTGTTATTAAATCCTATCCTATCCGTGGTTAACTGGATACCGTTCTGAATATTTGACTACGTCGTTCTGCGTTTGCCTTACTTTATTGACCTTAGAGGGCCCTAAGTTAATGAGATGAAATGACATTTTGACTTTATGAAAGAAAATATGATGTCAATTTTGGAATTACTTATTCCCATAATATTTATGACGAATGTATAGGAGTTAATAAATACCAGGACCAAAGTATATACCAGTATCTATGCGAAATCATTAATATTAATGGCACACTTGCACCACTAAGATGATTGATTAAATAGTTTCTACAAATATGTTTGGAAAAGACTGCATCGTTAAAGTAGAAACTCCAATTAACTGTGAATTGCTTAATTCTCTCCGTATTAAACTTTAGAAGGATCCTTGCGGGAAAAGATATTGCTTTTCAGGACCTCTAAACTGGAATGACCGAGTTACTGAGAACCCGCTACCCCGCTAATCCTAGTTAGCTATCATAATTACAGATCTGGATAAGCCAGAACTTTTACCGGAGCTGGTACGTTCTTAATGTGCAAGTGAGCTAGTGGGAGGAAATAGGTTTATGAAATTCAATACGTTGTAACTATTTTTCGATTTTCCTGGAATGAATTTTTGTTAAAATTCTGGTAGCACCTTGTCTTGTGCACTATAGTACGTAAAAAATATTATAAATGGCTGTATTACCATTAGTAAAAAAGCCATGTGGTATAAGTGCTCTTAAGTAAAGAGTTAAGAAAGGTACTTACTTATTTTTTCACTACTCAGTCTGAGGTTTTTATTAACAGAATATTAATCACCTTTACATTATTTGCTCGACTATGAGTACCTACTGTAAGGCTTCCGAAATATGTGAGGGTAACATTACATCTTTGTTTCTCTGCTGGGATTAAATATTTTATTCACTAAAAAGTCTTGAAGTTAAACTTTTACAGAAAAAGCCTAATGTTTCTAGTGTATAGTAAACATATTTCCTATCCACAAAGATAATTGGAAAAGATAGCTCAGATTTTCTCAGCAGACAACTCTTATTCTGATGTGTATGTTGAGTATGAAAAACCATTTTCTAGGGTTTAATGAGCTCTTACATACTTTCAACCCTCTTAAGTGACATACTTTTCATTTTTGAATTCCGTGTTATTTCAGAAATTTTATATGATGTACCGAAAAGTGTTCTTAGTCTTCTCTAAACACTACACCGGGGGTTGAGAGCATGCGGTCTTCTGTGGTCCCCAGTGTGGTCTTACAAACTATTGACACGCATTACGCGTGAGAGAAAAGACTTTTCGAGCCCAAGTGGCAGTGACATCGTCATTTGTGTGTGGTCTCTTTTTCGTTGGTCTTGTTTTGAAGATTTGAGAATGCATATTAGCTGCAAAAACAAACCTAAAAAATTCACTAAATGATACCAGGTTTAAGTCTTTATGCATATGATCCTCGGTTGGAAATGCTGCCAGGTGAATTCTTTTTAGAAATAATTTTGTCCTCTAGATAGGAGCGATTCCCCGTCCCATATGATAATTATACTAGGCAAATTAGCATTGATAAGGAGAAAGTGTTTCAGTCATACAAGGGCCTCAGAAAGCCTCAAAATTGTTCGTGGGATATAGACGAGGCAGATGGTACAAACAAAGTTTGCATTTAGTTGTGCTATCAAAATTTCAATTCTCACCTTATCCTTTTCATTCTTTTGCTACCCTACATTTCACTGTAAAAAGTTGATCTGATTTTCAGTGCGATCTGAATTTAAGCGCTGTCTGGTTGTAAGGCAGGAACACGGATTTAAGGTACGGAAGAGGCAGGAACATGGATGGTTGGTACAGGAGCAGTTGAGCAGGAAGCAGAGGAAGCAGGATTCTGGATGGTCTGATTTTCAGCCGTTCACCTGCCTTATTTTTAGACAAGATATTACTGCTGAAATTCAACATACCCTGTCTTAAAATTGTTGCATCTGAAATTCAGATCGCTTTTGTACCTTAAAATCAGATCTACTTTTTACAGTGTTATGCCATTCGTATTATTTATTAACATCCCCGCTTTTCCTTTCCATTGCATAACCAAATTCTCTTTTTGCTTTCTCTTCCTGCATTCATTTTTCCATTCGCGTGAGGCTTTCAATTCGGGAAACCTTGGAAATGGATCAATGGATCTTTGTCTCGCCCAGGCATCTGGACCGCGCGGCACGTGAGGCATAAATTCAAGAGTGCCGGGCGAGCTCCAAACAAATCCTCTGTTCTTCACGGACGCGATCGAGTCTGCCGCGCGCCTCCACGCCTCCTCCTCTCCTTCAACCACTTCACCACCACGCCACCTTCCCGAAACTTGTCTCTCCATCTTCTTGACTCTCCGCTTCCCCCTCTTTCTTTTCGCCACTACAGCATGCCTGACTTAACCCTTCCGCCGCAGTCTCCCCCTCACCCGTCATTCTTTTCCTCCGCTGGTTTCAATCCCTTCTCCGTTCACGTGTTTTCTTCTAGCGCGTCTTCCGTAACCCGAGACCCCCTTCCATATCTCTCACTGTCTCACTTCTCGGCTACGAAATATAAGAACACTTGCAATTACTTTCCCGCATTCACTCCACCATACGATGGTAAATCAGGAACGTGTGTTTTCGTTACTTGTCTTCTACGTGACGTGCATTATTTTTTCCACTGAACAAGAGTGAGTCCGAATTATTCGTTAATCATCAATAAAGACTTCTTTAATGCGGGCAAAAAAGATTCACTCCATTACTGAGCGAAATAATAAGTTTTTACGAACGAAATTTAGGTTGACACCGCAGTCAACAATGAAACATATCACGTGTTTGATATTAAGTTCACTTACAAAATAAGATAATCAAATAAATAAATAAATAATTTAGTTGCTTGCACATTCATTTTAAATCTCTCATCTATATCTACGTAATACCCTGGGAGCCACCGAATGGCTGTGTGGCAGGGGGTGAATATCACCAAACATGCACTGCTTACACGACCTAGTATACGACTAATGGGTCACGTCTGCACATATCCGTCATTCTTGGGAAAATACCCGACGGAAAGTAACATGCTGATTACGACCATCACAGAGAAAATTAAAGACAGCTTAGCATTCACTCGCACCTTACACTCACCTTAGAAGACGGCGTTTGCTGAAATTATAAGATGGGGAAAGTGATTTCATTGTGTCATACCTTTATAGCTGATTGTGACGAGAATGTAATCAGCTGTAATTTCTCAGGGTATAGGTGAGTATCGCAATCGTTCATTAAAAAGTTTTAGTAATATATTCTCCACTTGCCCTTTAGCGCCTATTTCATGATAAAATAGTGACAGATAAGGTACAGAGTATACAGGATTATTAGCATATACATTATATTAGGGTATATGCATAATTTATTATTTTTGCATTTAAGTTCGTTGTTTCTCACGGCCTTTGAGAGAACAGATTCAAGTCTTAGATCATTTATTGTGAGCCTCAGAGAAAATAAATGCGATATCATATAATTCTTGATGCTACTTGCATACATGGAAATGCGTTAAATCTCTAGCACCTAGATTTACAAAGGTCATGTATAAGCGGAAGGTGAGAAATTATTTCAACGGAGTTTCTCTGGAATTGAAATTCTCTGCGTAGGTAACTAGTATGATTCATTATTTGTTATTCCTCGCATTTGCAGGTATTGATTGATAGGATATATATTTATATTGCTCGAGTGGATTTTATGTATCTAGACTCGATAATCGTGAGTTTTATTGTAGCATTGCTTGTATTCTTGGCTTCCAGTGTGATCGTGTTTATTAGTCCTGCTAACTTTGAATTCGTCAAGACTCTCAAACCGGAGAGCAATCTTGTATATGTGTGTATAGTACAGTCCCCCTATCTCCGTTTCTTCTCCTGGACGAATGACTTTCCTCCAAGCTACTGCATTATTTTCCCTTTCCTTCCTCTTCGACTGTCTTCTAATTCCCTTCTTATTCCATCTAAGACCCTTTCCCTGGGCCTTCTGGGCGCTTGCCCTCTCGTTCTCTCCGCGCGTCTCCGTCATCCGGCCGCATTATTCTAGCTCTTTTTCATCCCTATCCTCTCAGTTCCGCTCCCATTGAGAGAAGGAACGTCGGAGGATAATGCTTGAGAGGAGGAGAGCGGAAGTTGCATGAGTGTTGATTGAGTACGCGTGTGAGAGCGTAGCTTGGGGTAGAGAGAGAGAGAGCGCGTGAGGGGCAGAGGAGAGAAGGGCAGGAGTGAAAGGGATGTCCGACGGCGGAAGTAGGTGGGTTGGGGTCCAACTCACGTACTCGCGGTCGACAGGGGTATTCCCATATGTAGCGGCCGTGAGTCCCCGGATCAGTGCTGAGTGGTTTAGCATTCCAAGGAACCCTCATGACGTATGGGGAGCTAAGCGTCTCCTCGTGACTTGGGATTTAAGAGCAGGGGTGGGCAAGTTTACGCATGTGGCTCTGCTTGGCTGAGGCTTGAGATCCTGGAGGTCGCTCACAAGGCGAGGGAGAGGGACGGGTTATCCGGGAAGGATCAGAGAAGGGGGGAGAAGACCTCTGTGACCCCTTAGTTTCACCTGCGCCCCACAAAATTAACTCTTGTGCTAACCTTTACCTATATCAGCGTATCATTTTCGAGCGTATTGTTCCCACGTAGGGAATTTACAGTTCGTAAATTCATCGCCAGACACTTCTAATCATCACTCGCATTGATGATTTTTTTTTGGGAATTGTGTCCAAAATACTCATTACTGGAAAAACGATAGAATTATAGAAAAACTCACGTTAACATTTAATCTACATAACTACTGGAGCTTACCAGGTATGGTTTCAGATGATAGTGGTTGGGTGTGAAATCATTTCAAAGTTTCAATCGTCGCTTATCTCAATTTCTGGTATTACGATGTTTGATAATAAAACTCGTTCCATATGGGTATCTACATACATGTACACTAAGTTTTCTGCAACATATAAAAATACCGTCACAAAATCTGCGAAGCATTTATAATTTGGACTCACTACCTATATTTGTTCATTAATTTAGTAGGTACTAAAGGTCCATTTAAATAATTGAAGATGGCCTGTCTTACCTTTATTCCAACTGCATCATTCATGTGTGCAAGCATAAAAAGAAACATCTCGCTGTAAGAAACTCGGCGGATATTGCATGCTTGTTACGAGATGGATGTAGGAGAATCTGCCTTAACTTTCATCCATGCACAAGAACTTTGTTTGAAAAATCAATGCAATGTATAATATTTATTTTTCATTTTTATAAATCTCTTCCGCAGACTGATCCCAGGCATTTTTTGTAAACACTAACATAAACTCAAAAATGAAGGGATCGTAATTGAAAAGCGATTTCTATCTTTCTTTACATATAAACTGTTTATTATTGTAAAATAATCAATGTATTGTTTCATCATATTTTTAAAGCTCTTACTGGATATATGAAATTGTGGGCTATCCCTACGCCTCGTACAGAAGACTAGACGACACTTTAGCTTGTTTACGAATTTTGGGGAGTAGGACAAGGGTGAAGGGGATGAGGAGAATAAACATGGCTGTGTAGGAAGCTGGGGGTTGGATATATGTAAGTGCGGGATTGAGAGGGGTTTGGAGGGTGGAGCTGGCGACCATGAAACTGGCGCAAAAGGGACAAGGGATGAAAGGACGGGAGGGGTAGGGTAGGAGGCTCGTAGGTTACCGACGCGGGGTGGTGGGTTTCTGGTCGGGCTGGGGTTGATATACGTCCCCAGGTTGGATACAGAGGGGCAAAGGGGTGAGAGATGCGGGACCGAAACGCCGGGGAATGCAGAGGGGGAGAGGGTAGCGAAGGGTACTGGAGAGGGCGAGTGAGAGAGAGAGAGAGATGAGAAGGGGGATGAGGGAATTTTTGGGGCGGAGGAACGTAAAGGATGATTTCGTCCTAGCCTTTATTTTTTGCCACACTCGCCATTTTTTATTATATTCCCGGCACGGAACGAGGGAGCAAAATGTGTGCATGTATTTGTGCGCGTTTGTGACCGCCGTGTGAAGGCGTATGAAGGACGGGGGTTTTGAGGGGGAGGCGAAGCGAGGAGAACCCTGGGAGAAGATGGGTTTCGGGCGTGTTTGTGCGGTGTACGCAGGGGTGGGATGAGATGGTGGCCGGGTGTAAGGAAGGGGTCCGCCATGGAAATAGGATGGGGGGGATTGTTGCAGTGAGATGGCGGGGGGCAAGTGAAAGGGTGCAGAGTGAGTCGGTGGGGATGGTGCTAAAAAGAGAGGGGGAACATGGAAGGGAGGATCGTTGGGGGAGGGAAGGATGTATGTGTTTCCGAGTGATGCAAGCGTTTGCACGGATGGGCGGCGGGGATGCCAGTTGGAGTTCGGGCCCAGAGGAGTGGGCATGCGTGTGCCGGGCGGTGGGTTTTAAGCGAATGTTGGGGCGTGGAGGAGAAACCCTGTAAGAGCAGCGGGCAACGAGTAGTGGAGAGAATTTCTGGGAATGAAGGGAGCAGAGACGGAGAATGAGAGATGAGGAGAAAAATGAAAATATTCGGGGTAGGCTGAGGGGGTTGGAGGAAGCGGGGGCGAGCAGAAGAAAATAAATCGAAGGGGAGATGAGTTGTGAGAGGGGTGGAAATAGTTGTTGGACTGCGATCACGAGGCAGGCAGTGGAAAGGTGTGTATGACGCCTGGGGCGCGCGTAATATGGGAAAGGGGAGGGCCTGCTCCTTCGCTGAAGCGAGGCGAACTGAAGACAGGCCGGGGCAGAGAGAATGGGACGATTGAACGATTCCTGCTTATCCTCCGGGTACAAACCTCTTCGGCCAGTTTAATCGAGCTGTGCGCTGGTCAAAAGGGAAGGGGAGGAGTGATTGAGGGCGGGAGTGGCGCCGACGCTGACAAAGGGGGGATGAAAGAGGTTAAGGGGTTATGCGGGTCTTTCGGGGGTAAGTTATCGTGGATGGACTGGAGGAGGAGGGGGATTACTCCAATCGGAAAAGGATACTCTCCGATAGTGGCTCAGTATAAGTGTGAAGTACAAACGGGGATAGTTAATTTCGTTCCCCAGGCACGAATCGGGCAAAAGGGACGCGGTTATCAGTATTCCACATTTGAAAAAAAATGGATGTATGGAATAATTTGAAAACATTTTTAAAGATTCAGGTGGAAACGAAAGGATTGGTTGAGAAAAGGGTGAAATTGTGCCCGTCCTCATTATAGCGATTTACTGTATGACTATGGATATCCCTTTGAAATTTATGTTTTAATTAGTAATCTACCAATCCCAAGAATATCTCATTTAGAATGAAGAAAGAGTCAGATTTATTTGAAGGATAAGTTCCCAATCCGAGCTGCTCTAAAATTCTTCCGTCATGTGGTTATGTAGAAGTATATCAGTCATTCTCTATCCAAGACGGATAATCAAACCTTGCGCTTACTTTCAAGTAATATACATTGGCTCTTTCTGTCCCTGATCCTTTAATTATTTCTGTATGCTACTTGTTCATCAATTATATCATTACACTCTGTGCATTGATTATCACCATTTTCTTTTGGACATTGTTGCTATTTAATAATATTACCAGATCCTTGGAAAAATTCAACTCAGTTAAATGAAATCGTAACAAATATCGGATTTATGTCTAAAAATGGATATTTAATCGACTAAAATAATTCTAGGAGAGACTACCATTAGCATCTCAAAATACCTTTTGGATGCCGGTAAATTGTGTATAGATTTCGAGGAAAACAGAGCGCGTCCTCTTAATGGAAAAGCTATCGTGACTCTGTTAATGTATGGAATGGAATGGTTATTTATGATGTGGTCATATTGCTCTGCAAGCAAACACGATCTAGTCTGCTATTCCAGCATTTGTTGCTTTTAATGTCTATGCACATACAGCATGTTCCATTTATACTTGTGGAATTCAGGGTCACATATCGATAAAGTTGACTTGAGCTACTACATTAGTATTAGGAAATAGAATTTTACTAGTGAAATAGAAATAGATTTTATTCTTGTTCAATTTTACAGAGTAGATTAAAAAATGGATTTGTTGTTATTACGTGCCATTGGCATTTTAACACCGAGACCTCGGAGTTCCAATGTGCTTTCCGAATCGGCTTATGGCAGTCTCAGGCAAGTGTTCCACATCTGACTCGCCTCCACGGGGTATTACTTCATCGTCTCCCCTTTTGATACCTTCTTTTTCTTTATGGTATAGATAGTGGTGAGGTGTTGGGGCTCAGTCCTAGATGATTTCGTTTCGTGTATCCTCGTTGGTTTTTACGCATGTTCCTGCATGGAAATCGTGTTTATGGACGCCATTCCAACTTTCCCTTCCTGCATCACTTGCTTCCATTCTTTCCATATTCTTCCCAGCTCACCCTCAGAAAACTTCATCTTGGCGTCTAATGCTCTCATATCGTTTGCATCGTACATAATAAGCCCATATCTTTGTCATGGTAAGCATTAATTATACAGTATGTTTATTAAACTGTTGTTCACTTAATGTTGAATGGTTAATATTATTATTGACGATAACATACCTGCTTGAAAAAACACTTGATTTACTCGACGCTAAATAATCTACCTATATCTAGATACATATATATCTAGAAGTTCAATTCCCCGTTGAGATATAAATTATTGAGATTCTTTCATTGAGGATACTGAACAATCTAATTTTATTTTCTGCCGATTAGCATTGATCGTGGAGGTGAATAGTGAAAAGTAAAATGGAATTTTATGTTGCAATTTTAGTAGCCTGTGACTATTACTGTACTGCAGAAAGTGCTGTGAACCTGAAGCTTATTACTTGTATAATTTTTGTAGGCTATTAAAGGATCGGTAAGGTTAATAGTGTTTTTCTAAAGGTTTCGAATGATCTTGGAATTGTGATTTCGGGAAAATTAGGGAATTTCGGGAAAATCTATGTGGCACCGCAACGAGGAGCATAGGCACTTTTTCTTCCGGAAACTTCTATACATTTTCGTGTCTTTTACGCCCTGAACATGCAAGACTTTCCTTCGCCTATTTTAAACGCGAGGCACGACTGACTCTCCCTCCATTTGGATTTTATTCCTTCTTTCCGAGCTCTCATCCTATTTTTTCTCCTTACACCCGCCATTGGTTTCCTCTTTTCTTTTACACCCTGGACAACATTGGAGAAAAAAGGTTTGGTGGTGAGTAGGGAACTAGCTTTCTCTACGCTGAGTTTAGACATGAATCGCAGTAGTGGCAGATTATTTTCAGTGAAATTAAACTCTTTTTTATTATTTTTGGATAGCGGTGGAAAACTCGTGTACCTGGCGTTGGATAGGACGCTACTTTGTTGGCGCCTTTCGTTAGGAAATTTGCTTTACGATGAAGCAGTAGTTCACAGAGAAATTCTAAGCCAATCTGTAGCAAATATTTAAATGATGGCCTAGAAGCAATTAAATACTATTGTGATGCATGGCAGTTGGAATTAAATATGAAAAAACGTGTAGTTATTAATTTTTGGGAAAAAATAGTTCTTCTCCGAAAACACTATATTGAGAACAATAAATTAAGAAACGTTGAATATATTAAATATCTTTTTAGAAGACTCACAGATGATATTTCTTGAGGTGAACACATAGGCACGTGAAATAATCGGCCAGGCTAATCGAAGGCTGGGATTTATCATAAGAGTACTGGTTAAATGTAACGATCATGTTCAAGAAATTAGGTATTTTTCCCTAGTTAAGTCTCATTTGGAATATGCTGCCAGTATACGGGATCCTTACGAAATAGGCTTCAATAACGAACTGGAAGGTGTGCCGCAGATTAAGATTAGTTTGGGGACGCTATGATAATTATATTAGCGTTACTAGAGTATTGAATGAAATAAAATGGGAAACTTTATTAGACCATTGGCTGAAATGTAGACTTAATCTTTTGTCTAAATCCCAAGAAAAATTTTTCTTTGATGACGTTAAAAATATTGCGAACTCCGACTTACTCTGGTAGACTGGATCATTAACATAAAATTAGGTGAATTGATTGCCGAACCGACAGATTTAAAAAGTCCTTTCCTCGCACAACATTCAATATGTAATGAAACATGTCATCATCAACTTAGGAAAGGCCAATCATCAAAGGCACTGTATAGGTTATAACGATGCAATTAAGACAATCCTATGTATTGAAATTATCCCTTTTGAATTCTGTCACCCTGAGAAAGGTAAACAGCCAATGAGTGACAAGATACGTGATACTCACTACGGTATTTCTAATTGGCTTATAATACTTCTCGAAATAATGTTGTGCTTTAATGAGAGAGCATTGTAATATCCTCACTTTTACAGTACGTGGAGTGCTAATGGAACTACCTTTCCTCCCTTGCGAGAAGGTTGAATTTAACTAAGTGTTCTGGCTCAATCCGAGCGCCACATAATGCTCGACCATTCAGAAACCTAATGTCGCCACGGTGGCGAGACAGCGGAAGAAAACGATACTACAGTTGAGCGTACGCCCGTGTCAAGTACATGCGTCACCTTGTCGGCACGAAAAGTTTGATTCACGGACTGAATTCAATTCTCTGGGAAGATATCCCGAGCTCTCAGTGGAGGGGGGAAGGGGGAAGTCAATAATAACGTGTATGCCGCTTGTCAGAAGTGATTGGTGGGAGGCGCGGAAGGACGTGAGAGGGATGGCTTAAGCCCTCTGGATGAAAGGAGGAACTGAGAGGTAGGCCAAATATATATATTGATGTGCATTTTTTTTGTGAACGACTCCGATCAGGAAAAAGGGTAGTCATTGAGAGAGGAGGGGGTAGGGGAGGAGTTGAGAAGGATGCTCCTTGAGAGGAAGTGTATCAGGGATGGGAGCGGGGACTTTTTGGAAAGGTTGGACAAGGAGAGGGAACCGAGGGCGAAAGTTCTCGACCACTTTCCGAGCGTGGATTCTGAGAGGTCAAGGGAAAAAAGAAGAGAACGGAAGAGGTCGGAGGGAGAAGAAGAGAGGCCGCCGAGGGAGTAGAAGGGAGGAAAAGTGACGAGGCTCGCTGCTGACGGGAAGTTAGGGGAGGACAGGATAAGTGGGAGAGAATCATGGAGGATATCGTAGGGAGGGAAGGAAAGAGAAGGATAGAGGAAAGAAGACGGATGGTGGACGAGGTAAGAGGGAGAAAGAAGGTAGGGTGAGGGGGAGCGCGATGGGGGTAGGGAGAGAGAACGATGACCTCTTTCTACCCTAGCAGCCACTACCTCTTGATCCTCTTTCCCTTCTTCCTTCCTTCCTCTCTCTTCTCTCTCTCTCTCTCTCTTTCTCTCTCTCTCTCTCTCTTTCTCTCTCTCTCTCTCTACGGGCGTCATGGACAAGGGCCTTTGGGACCTCACCCTCTTTGGCCAATTTCCCCCTTACGAATAGCCAGAGAAACTGGGATCCTTGGAGAGAGGGGGAGATGGAAAGGGGAGAAATAGAGATGGCGTGTGGAGAAAAGATGAGGAAATGTAAGGAGACAGGATGAAGATGGAAGGATAATAGTTTTTTTTTAAAGAAAGTGATTGGTAGACGATGACAATGCCGCGACAGAAGTGGACACGGAAACGTACTCCGGAAATTATACCAGTTGGACAAAAATGGCTACCAAAATGTATTTCTATGTTAGGTACGAATTGCGAAATGGAATTTAAAAGTCTCTGTTCACCAATAATTGCTTTTCAAGTTGGTGATGATTTTGAGACAATGTCAGACGTAAATTATTGACTAAGCTTATACTCTGTGTCTGTGGTCTTCGAGTCTTCTATTGCGTCAAGGGTTCTGTTTTGGTCGAAATTAGTGTTCTGGTAGGGCACCAACTGTATGGTATAGAAGCGACTTTCTCCCATATGTATCACGAGTGCCCTGAAAGCCACATCAACTATATTTGGCTTGTGTTAAATGATTATAAGCATTCACTTGGGACTTACAATATGCTCTCATCTGCCCGTGGCTCAATGAAGGATCCTAATAACGTTCCTGCTTGGGGCGTAGTAATTTTATCATGACGCTTAGGGTGACAAAATCGGGATCGGTACTCTCCTATTTTTGATTGAAATTTTAAGCCAGTAAATTTATTCGCAGTGCGTATCGTGTTGGTTGGTACCGTAAAAAGAGTTCTTCTAGAAGATTATTCGTTATAGATAACGATAGAGACCACGTGACAAAAAGGATAAGTGACTCCACCCCTTAGGACGACGTCCAATCCAATAATCGGAGTATTGATCAGAATGGGACTTAATCTATATCAATCAACAGCCGCACTGTACACCACAAGCCACCAAAAGGGTGTGCGGAAAGGGGTGCCACACCAGGCATACACAGCCTTCACGCACACAATTTTGCTGCTATTAACTAATTTACTTTTTTTGATCTTAAGTTAAATTGATTGACCTAAGAAATAAAGGACCGTCATATGCAATACAGATCCTCATTTCAAACTATTATCATGCGAGAAAAAAAAAATGTATTTCATTCGAAAGTATTATTTAATTAGTTACTATAACGTAACTTCCTCATCCAGGTGACCAGCTAGCATCAAGTTTCGTTGCCGTCATAATTGCCGGAGACTCGAGAGGGGTCGTGCCTAAGGGTAATCACGTCCGCCACCGTCGGATAGGTAGCTACCCAGCATTAGGGTCACGCGCACGAAGCAGGTGGAGAAACCCAGAAAGGACAGCCTTCTGCATTGCACTAGCAAGTGCATCCGCTAGGGCCCTGCACACTAGGATGGACTTGGGCGTTTCAACCATTGAGCTCTTGACACTACCAAGCACGCCCACGATGAGGACTACAAATTTCACAGAGTAGCCCGCGTACATTTGCCGGAGTTCGGATGAAGACTACGATAGATGGTCATCATTTTCCTCTTTCCCCTGTCGAGGTTTTGCAGCTCGTTGACATTCCATTTGATGCAACCGAAGGTGTAGAGTAGTGTTGGAACCGCGAAGGTGTTGGTTGCAAGAACCTTGTTCTTGCCTGACAGGTCAGAGCTCCAGATTCACCTGAGAGTCTGCCTGTATTTGGCTGTAAGGCTTTCCTTCACTGCTCTCACCCCCTGCATCCGGCGCTGGGGGACGCCGAGATATTCATACGCTTCGTCATCATTATGACGAAAAGTGTTTCCGTCAACGAGTTGCACGTCTTCCTGGTCTTCCGAAATCTTTCCTTTCGCCAGATGGATGGTAGCACACTTGTCCAATCCGAATTCCATCCCTATGTCCTCACTGAATCTGCGTACGGTGTCCGACGCCAAGGGCAGGTCTTTCGCGCTTGAAGCATAAAGCTTCAGATCATCCATATAAAAAAGATGGGTGACCTTATGCTCCCTTTTTGACGGGACACCGCACATACATCCCCTACCTCGTCCCAACTGAACGGACAGTGGGAGGAGAGACAAACAGAACAGGAGGGGACTAAGGCTATCGCCTGGAAAAACGCCACGGTGGTATGTTACCAAATCCGTGTAGACGACCTTCTTGCCAGATGGTATGGCGAAGCGCGTCTTCCACAGTGGTAACAGGCGTTCGATGCAGGACACATCCTCTGGATAGACTTTCATATACCTCAGCATGGCTGTAATCAGCTCATGAGAGGTGATATCAAAAGCCGGTTGGACGTGGCGGAGGATAAGGTCGTTCAAGATGGAAGTGAACGCCTTGTATACAGTGCTGAGCCAGGTTATAGGGCGGTGCTTCTTCGGATCGGACAAGTCTTCCTTTTTCGGTATTAAAACCGTTCGCCCCTCCGTCAGCCAGAGCGGAATTATTATTATTACATTTCAAAATTAATACATTAAGAACCAAGAAACATTTCTGAAACTAATGCGTTGAGAATTGAATATTTCGTACAAAATTCGGTCCTGCCAAACCTCATTAGGTTTGTCGGCACGTGCCGTTGAATCATCTTTATACAATTAATGGTAAAAAACATTAGTGCATCTATACAGCTTATATACAAATAAAAATTATTACTGTCATATTGCGGAATTTCGAAATGAAGGAGCATGAATACTGATATGTGTTACATAATATATGTTCGAATAACCATATGAAAATACGATGAAGATACAATTTGTAACGTAACAATTGAGCCGCCAAGATCAATAATGCATTATGCAAAAATGGAAGTAATTAAGGAAACAATAGGAGAGAAGGAGAATCGGGGAGTTGTGTGTTAAGCCGAGTTTACACGATACATTTACACGCGCGGGTAGATGCGTGAACACATTCACCATCAAAATTGCACTGTGTAAACACTCAAAATTACGTGAATGCGTGGACAGAAAATAGCCCCTGTTCTATTTTGGTGAATGTGTGCGAGCAATTTGTAGTCGTCCACGTATCTGTCCAGCAACGTACTTGCGCGGGTAAATGCATCGTGTAAACTCGGCTTTAGACGCGGTGGTGTAGAGATGCAAAAGTGACGCGTGATTAAGAAAGGGCATTATTTGTGAGCTAGTTGGTGTCTGTGTGGGTGAATAAGTATTTGTGAGGGAAGAGAGGTTATTGGTGTTGTTGTGTTGTGTCTGATTTGATTTAAGAAGTGGCTCGAAAGAAAAGAAAGTGTAAAAGTGTATGGCCTGTTAAGTGCGAGCCTGAAGAGAAGTGTATTTTGTTTGTTTGAATTTGGTTAATTTTTAAGTGCATTTTGTGAGGGCAATTTCTTGCGTTGTAGATGTTTTGTGTAACAAATGAGTGAGATATAATACATAACGGAACATATTACAAATTAATATTATTAAAATACTATTCAAACATGTTTGGAATTTAAAATAATTGTACGTATTTGCAATTCCTTTACAATCTCCTTCCGAGATTCGAAAGCCTAAAAACTACATTACCTATCCTAAACTATCTCCCACATAAATTATATCACAGTCATCATTGGAGAGATGGACATTTTAAAAAGGTACTCCTTACAGTCTATTTCAAAATGTTTTCTCTGTGAGGAAAATTGCCATGTGCGGTTTAAGTTTTCTACTTGTTGTTTTACATGCATATAATGAACACTATTCCGATTTACATTCCTGCAATATATTCTGCCTATATTTCTATCTGAAAACTATTTTATGACATTTAAATGACGGAAATTCTGGTGAAGGGTATTTCTACTATACCAATCGCGGAAACGGTATATTACATTTATATCTAAGCAATACTCTGCCAACCATCACAAGGGTATGTGGCAGAAGGTGAAGATCACCAGGCATCCTACATGCAACGAAAAGCTACAATGCTTTTACTTCACGGAAACTTGATAGGTGTAAAAGTCATGTGCATCAATGTGGCTAGTGTCTACATAGTATTGAAGTGATTGCTGGTTATAAAGGCATTTCTCTAAATGTTTTCCCCTGTATTTCCCTAGCATGAATGGGTTAGCAATGCTAAAACATACTAACATACTGCATACACTACAAACTACTCTAACAATATTTCACCTACCATCACTTCTAGTTTTTCATCGATGGCTGAGGTGAACCTTTCTCTTACTTCTTTTTCCTCCAGTGTCTTTGTTTTCTATCTTGGTTCCTTCGTAATTCTCTTCAACTTCTTGAATCGCAGGCAGCTCTCCATGATCACCAGGTTATGGTCACTATTTATATCTGCTCCGGGGTAGCTCTTGCACTGCTTAACTTGCTTTTTTTATCTCGTTCTGACAAGGATGTAGTCTATCTGGTATCTTCCTCTGTCTCCCGGCATCTTCCATGTATATTTCCTCGCCGATGTTGCTCGAAGAGGCTGTTTGCTATTACCATGTTCTTTTCTTTACAGAACTCTACCAGCCTTTCTCCCGTGGCATTTCTTTTTCCCAAACCGAACTCACCCACGCTACTTCCTTCTTGGCCCTCTCCGACCACTGCATTCTAATCTCCCATGACTATTAGGTTCTCTTTTCCTTTTACTGTGTCTAGGACCTCTTCCAGTTGCTCAATTTCTTCCATTTCCTCTTCAAAGTGGCTCGACGCCGGCATGTACACCTGCACTATCACTGTACTCGTATGTTCTCCTTCTAACTTGATCATCAGAATCCTTTCGTTATATTGCCAGTAGGACTTCAATATTCTTGACCAGTCTTTTTTCAGTATGAATCTGAATCCCACTCCTGCTATTTTCTGGTCATCTCCTGAGTTAATCACCCTGTAATCGTCGCTCTAGAAGTAGTCGGCCCCAGCCCACTTAATTTCGCTCATTCCCATGATGTCTATTCCCTGTCTATCCATCTCTATCTTAACGTTCTCCAACTTTCCACACACTCCTTGTGATCTTACGTCACAATTCTGCATTTGTCTCTCTTGACTGATGTTCCCCTCCCAGTAGTCCCCACCCGGATATCCGATTGAGGAACTATTCACCTACCTATCCCTCTAATATGATTTGTATTATGTCCACTAACGGTACGCGGGAAAAATAAAATTTTAAATCTACCATTACGGCAATCTGTTTAATATTCTTTACCACATCAAATCTTGCGCAGATGCGCAGGAGTTCGTAATATATTTCGAACTTCATCTGCGAATATATCGATTTCAAATTTAAATAAAAAGTTTATCCTAAATTTTACCCTGCCTAAAAGGTAGGAGATGCATATTGACATCCTCAGAGGATAAAAAACCTTTGGGGTTGACCATAATAGGAATTATTATCCTAGAACAGAGGTCGAGGGCGCAATAATATCGCCAAGAAGTCAATGTCCGAAAGGAATGCAAACCAGTGCCTCCTTGGTGCTTTAATTAGTGAGATGAGGTCAAATTAGCTTTATTACATGTATCTGCTGGCCTTTCAATTGCAACATACTATAAGTTTACTAATAAATATTTTAGAGAATTATGAAAAAAGATCCTTAAAAAAAACCATGATGAGCCTTGTTCCTCGTATAAATCGTGAACCGTCTTGAATCGTGAATCCGAAGGGGTTAATTGTGGAGTGCCAACAAATGAATTATGCTAAAATGGAAAGTAATTTAAAGAGGTGTTGAGTATGGAACAGGGTGAGTATTTGTAGCACACAGTCTAAAATAATATTAATTTTTTCAGTAAATACCTTTTATATTATTCTTTGAAGTAGAACGGATATTGAGAGAAGTAAAAGAACGAGAAAAGGATAACGGGTGGAGTCTATATAGAGAGGCAGGAAAGAAATTGCCCGAAAAGAGGCTGAGGAGAAAAGCTTTAGAGGTTGTGAGGAAGGCAATAAAAAATGAAACGCCTCCATTGGGAGTCCGCACTGACTCTATCGGTGTCTTAAAAGCCTTCTCCTGCATTTCTTTACTTTAGACTTCAATTGGTCATCGCTTACAGAATTCGCATGAGAAAGATTTGTAATGTTTTGCGATTTTTTAGTCCAGATGTTAGTCCACTACGCTAGACAGAAAAAAAGCAAATTTGGTGGTGAATCTTGAAAAAGTGTAAATGGATTTCAGTTTCTATTTCTGAAATGCATTCATTTCTCTAAGCCCTTTATGAATTTGAGGCAAATACGATTGTTTTAAATGTTATTTATTCATTCGAAATAAGTATTTATTATTTAAATCAGTACTTGCATTACTCTCCCATGTAAGATCCGTGTGTCGCCTAATTGAAGCTCATTTTCAATCACGTTTGCAATGCTCGTTATGATTATGAACCCCTGGGCGAAAATTTGATTTTTTAGGTTGTTGTAATTTTCCCCGAGATTATCATGTAATTTATTAAAAGTAAATTTCTGGCTTATTTGTCTCTTTTGAGCTTATTATACGCCTAAGATGCAGCTGGCGAAAGAAAAACAGAAGCAAGTAGTATTCTGAGAGGAGAAAATGTTTGATATGAATTATGCAGCTAATGGATCTGCTATTTCTCGGCAGTGATTACTGATTTTTACTCCCTTTTGTTTTTTTTCTTTTGATTTTCAGTTGTTTTTTAAAATATTACTTCGTTTCATTGGAATACAATTAAAACTGGTCATCCAACTTTTTTTTCTGGTTTTCGGCTTATTACTATACACCTGCATGAATCAAGTACTTGCTTGATTTTTTGGTATTCCATCGCCTTCTCATGTTGGCATTGGTACGTCTATTATCGTGAGATACGTTAACCAAATATGCTTATCGTTAATTAGAAAAAAATAATATTATTGGGTATAAACGTGTTAATGATTTTAATTTAGCCAATGATCTTTCAAGAAGTTTAAAAGTTTCAATTTTGTTGGAACAAGAATTTCTTCTGAGCCTATTCTGAACTATTTACCGCCAAAGTAGCATTACTAATTATTGCCTTTACGTCGAAGCCAATTTTAGGTTGCCCTAATACTCTGAACATATTGTTTTAGCCTCTGGTATTTTTGTTTAGAGCGTGCTGAGTAAATAGACTTTACCCTAGCTACTTGAAAATTGGAGGGGTGGGCGGGGGCCTTCTGGAGACCCAATGGCACTTAGACTTATGTTAGATCCATTGTGCCAACCCACATTTAACCTGCCCGCCACTTGCAGACAGGGCAGACTAGAGCACCACGATTGAGGTATGGAGGGGGCTACCCATCCATACCTCCGTCCGGGCCCAACGTTGCTTAACTTCAGTGATCTGACGGGAACCGGTGTATCAACGTGGCTAGGCCCTTGCCCCCCTAGCTACTTAGCCATGGGTGAAGAAACTCGCTGGAAGAGGAATTAATCATTCTATTAAACCCAATTAAATATAGTTACACAGCATAGAGTGCATCTCGGGAAAGAGCGTTTTTCTAGTTGCCTTTGGCGGAAAAGATAAGAAATGCGAATGCACTGGGTTTTGCGGATCAGAGGAGTGATGTCGGCGACCATGATGGATATCAAGTGTCATGGAGATTCACTGCCATTATGGAGCGTTTTGATATCGGGCCGGGGGGCGAGGTTGGTATCCCAAAGATTGCAATTTTTAATTCCATCACGGATTAATTGTAGGCTAAAGTAGTACCTATGCCCCAGGCGGGATTCGTACCCAGGAACCATTAGAGGCGCCAAACTGGCAAGTTACCAACCGAACTACCACGGCTGGTATATGAAGTTCTTCCCTGCTACTCACTTAAGTAGATGTAGTTTAAAAGCAAAAAAATAGTTATTGATGTGGTAGGACAACTAAGTGGCGTATTCACTGTTGCATACATAATGAAGCATTTTACAGTGCGATATCAATAAAATACTTGATCGGAAATACATTGATTAAAGACAAATCACTTATAATTTTGGTCTAAGCGCTCTAGAAAATGTAGCTATGCTAAGGCACCTAAAAGTTCGGCGCTCCTCCTGGAAGTCCCTTGTCTATATGTTTCCAAACTTCTTTTACATCGAAATGTTTGCAAAAACTGATGAAATGTTTTATTAACTCTCAACCCGTAGTTAGTAGGAACTTTTCATATTTTTCTCTAATTAACCTGACTTGGGGTTTCTGAGTTTTTCTCCAGACTACATAGGTAGTTTCTTTGCAGCATATACTTAGGTAGTTTCTTTGTTACATATACTTCGAATTAATTTTCTTTCATCATTTTTAATTGAATCTTGAATCATTTTTTTCTGTGAATTAAAAAAAAAAGAGATGCCATGACAAAATTACAGATTGGAACAAGTTGAATTTATTATGCAGCTATTTTTTTAACAGTTACCCTTCTCCTCCCGTTTTGGTATGACATTTTGATTACATTAAGAACAAATACGGATGACGATGGATAAGAAAGTCGAATGAAATTATTCCTGCACGAGCATGCGAAAATCTCATTTGGCCCATGAAATAAACTCGTTAGCAAAATAACTCACTCTGAAGGACAGTAGATTGTCTCTCATAATAACTTATGCAAAAACTGCATTTCATGAATGAAAAGGGCCAGGAATAATTCAGGCATTCAATCGATTAAAATGAGTTACCTAAGGGAAATAAAATATTGTGAACGAATTCACTAGAGCAAAGGGTTCATGTTTGACCCACTTGGATATAATATCCTGCTAGCATTCTCCACCAGCGCGTGCTCTTTCCACATTTTCTCAAGTATGCGTGCTTAAAACTTGTAACGAATTCCTTGGTTTACCCTTCGTCTCACGTTCAGATAGGGCAACAAATGTAAACTTACATTGAGAGTAGTATGCTTTGTTTTTCACTGTAATTACTGCATTATTGTGCATATCATAATCCTAGAGTGATACCGTTTGGTATTAAGAGAACCCTGTCCACGAATTCCTCTTTGATTCCAGATACTCTATGGCTCCTGTAACATTTATGTTAGGGTTGACAAAGCTGAAGTTATAGCAGTATTTCTCGACATTTACATGGTTAAATTTCGGGAGATGATGCACCAGACCCGTTCCTGGGGTAGTATTAGCTGTGTCTTACGTATTTTTAATACACTCGGTCGCAGCAAATGTATTTCATAGCATATGTCATGAAGGGTAAAACTTGTTTATTATACCATATTTAAATATTCTTTAAATGAAATATTATAGTAGGTGTTAAGTACTTATGCTGCTCCCGTATCGTTCGTTCATGCACTTAATGGGTTCATTGTACTTACTGGGAGCTCCTATAATGAGAGTATTCTTCTCGTACGTAATGAGGATAGTGGACTCCAACTCACCTAAAAAATAAAAATAAACATTTAATCAGGTTAAAATCATATCACATGAAACACTGAACACACTGAAAACATTGAAATTTCTTAATATTTGAATAAGTTCAATTATAAATTAAGTGTAAGTGATCGAGGTCATTTTTGGAGAAAAATGTTATCTTATCATCTACATGCATATTGTATAAATGGAATCGAAGGTTTTTGTGGATAGCTGGCTCGTGAATTTCTTTTTAATGGCATGCACATACATTCTTGTAGATCTTTTTTTTCGACTGGCCCCAATCTATCTCTACATTGGTGACTAATGTTTTGATATTTTAATAGTCTGTAACAGCGGTATACTATTACGGACAAAATAAATTGATTTGTGCCACTCTCAATGAAGAATGGTACCAATTATAGCCTAAAATAATGCAAAAATATCGCAATGATAAAAATAATACGGTATGTGAATACAAGAGTTACTTTCATGGCTTTGATATATTATTTTGATGAGTAGATCCTTGAATCTCGCTTGCTCATGGTCATGTTTTGAAGATAAATTTTACCCCATTTTTATCTTGCAAAGCAAGGCATGAAACACTCTCTGCTGTAACCTATTATATTCGCGATATTTTATCTATTTTTATACCTTTAGGCAGACTCTTAAAGAGTTAATATTTTTTTAATGCCTCCTTTTGATAATTATTTTCCTTCACAACTGCCAATTAATATGTGCGATATATAAAAAATATATCACTGAAGTTGACCGTTCTTAATGCCTCCGGATACTTTCATAATTGTTTGTGGGGAACACACAAGGTGCTTCCCAAATGAAGTCGGTATATTCTTGGAGCCCTAAATGACACTCAGCAGATTATAGTTTTAAATTGACACTATGCGCCCGCGGTGGTAATAAGTTATTAACAGGAACTCAAACTTAAGGGAAAACTTTGTAGACATGTGTTCGGCAGTGCTATACGGTGGGTGGTGGTCATTTTATCGATGAGAGAATTTTTATTCCTGCGAAGGTTGAAGAGAAACCGAAAACGTGCCCCAAGGGTATGAGAAGCGGCGATCGTTACGAAACCAGTGTCAGATTTATAGTGTCCCCTTAACCATATTTAATCTGCTTGTCAGAATGCAAAAACTCCACCCCGAAAAGTTTATCCCCCTTCATGTTTGTCCAACTACTTTCGTCCTCACCCTTCCACGCGGACGCAACTAAAACTGGTTATCACATCTCGGTGGGGGTGCGTGGGGAAGGTAGAACACGACGGCCGGTTGAAACGGATCGATAAATCGATGAATGAATTAAATGCATGAGGTTTTTCGGGTGGAATGCACGAACGAAACTTTCTGATTTGAGGGGAGCTGTATCACAGCGTTGGGGGGGAGGGAGAGGGACGGGAGGGAATCGGAATTGAAGAGTTTGAGGGGAGGAGGAATTGGGAGGTACGGCGAACAACTTATAGGAACCGAGCCGGCTGCTTGAGAAACAGCGCGCATTGATTCATTTTGATCGCTTCCCCCGATCTATTTTCTCTTCCATACCCTCTTTTTTTGCCATTTAAGGCAACGGATGGGAGACAAGTTCTCCCGGAACGCACGGAATCGCATATTCCGCCCCGTGAGAAAAGTCGATACTATAGGGGGTCGTGAGACGTGCGGGAAGAAGGAGGAGAAGAGGGCTGAGGGGAAATAAGGGGGGTCAGAGGCTGTTTTAAAGGGAGGAGGTGGGCATGGTAGAATATATATGTATATACTCGGGGGTCAGGAACGGAGAGTGGTGAAGGGAAGGGGGAATGGATAAGAGCTGGTGTTTGCAGAATGGAGGGAAGAATCTGTGGGGGTGAAGAGGGGGATGAGAGGGGGAAATCGAGAGGGAGTGAAAAACCCGTGGCCACCATTCAGTCGATTCTCTTATCGAGAATTCTCCAAGGTTTACGATACTCGCCGCACATAATTTAGTGGCGCCACGCCGCCACCGACGAGCCGCTACGTATTTCATCTTGTGTATCCGAGCGTGCGCTTGCGTTACTTACTGCCTTACTAACCGGATCCGTTTTTATTAGAAGTAAGGTGGAATTTAAAATGACGGCTGGGAAAAATTATCATCCGTTGGAGTGGACGCAATCGGAGTGAGGAAAAAAATGGAATGTTTGCCGGTATGAGGCGTAAATCTTCTCGCTATGGCGATCATTTATCGGTATCTTGGTTGCCGAGATTCATTTATGAAGATACAATACCGATTTTGCCCTGGAACGGGGTCTCTCGCACAGCTGCCTCTGTGTTGGTCGCTCACGTTTTCGTGTTTTGTTCAGGCGTCATTTTCTTTCCTCTTTATTTTCGCTGCTGGGGTGCAATCATCTTCAACGAAAGGCTGAGCCATTTCGTGAAGAATGTATCGGGTAGCAAAGAGACATGTGTCAAAACGTTCTTTTTTCCTCAAAAACTAGGCAAAGCTCACGAGAAAGGCACCTTAAATTCTTCTCACTAAGCCTGCATGTTTGGGAATTGGTTGGAAGTTAGAAATGCGAAAATATGCTGAAAAAAGTCACTAAGACGCTAATAAATGAAAGTTGATTTGCCGTTGAACGATTAATTTAGCTTACACGTTTTTTCAAAATGAATAGGATACCGCAGTTTTTCGTTTATGCTGTCATTTCTCAAGATAACATCATCAGAGATAGAAAGCTCTATAAAATGCTAAGATATTCCTAAACGCTTCCAATCAAATATAACTTTCAAAATTATAAACTAAGTTTTTCTTTTTATAACAATTTAAGGTAAGTTCATTTTGTGGAGTATCGATATTCTTTCAAATAAAATATTCTCGGTTGTATTCCACGCGTTATTATTATTGATACACTATGGATTTCGACTCCTTAAGGGCAGTAACGAGAGCATCATATTGTTCTCGTTAATGACCTGAAGAGGTTGAAACCGGTCAAGCGGTTAATTATAATAATTTTGTGGGATACAACCAAGTTTATTTTATTTGCAATTACTTAATGTTTATTGATTCCTATGCATTGTTTCATTATATTTAATTATTATGTTGTCACTGATATATTAACTACTGGTTTGTGCGTTTCTTATTTTTAAAATACCCGCTGATTAACCATATAAACAAGATCGGTAGGTGTGGGAATATCATCTCTGTCAGTTCGTCTTCAATGCATATGAACCTCAAGATTTCATGTGGCCAAGATCATTTCTTAGTTATAATTGCTCTTTTACCTCAATTCTTCTTCAACAATTGTAAGTGGAATATTTTCAGCGCAAACTATCCTTTTTTATGCCATCAAGTCCCTGCGTATCGCATTTCACAGATTAATAACGAGGAATCCCGTGGAAAATACCGAATTGGCCTCATTGACATTTTTCATCGATTTCGCAGTCTTATTGCGTTCTGCTACCGCCAGGTCACGCCAACTGGAGTTCTGACCCACGCGAGAACAGATAAAGACACTGGAGTTACAAAATATCATTCTTTTGCTTACCCCTCTCAGCTGCCGCGCCTCTGTCTTTGGTGCTTTATTTGATTCCCGATTGACCTCGCACGACCGTCGATTGCCATTTTAAGTTCTCTCTTCTTAAAATATCTCTTACGTCACGGTCTTTAATTATAAATAAATCATCCCCTCTGACCGCAGCCTGCCAGAGGCCAGTGTTGCGTTGCTTACGTTGCTTGCATGTTTTGGGACTTGACGAATGCATTTGGCATTCTGGCATGACACTCTAGTATTCTCGTAAGGCAATCCAAGAAGCAATTGTTATCTCATCTTCACAGGGAAACACACACAGACACCCTCGGCAATGCATTATAGAGTATGTAGGTAACTATCTGGTAATAATCAGGTTGTCTGAATCTCGGGGCCATTTTGCAAAGAGTCATCCAAGTCCACACTAACACTATACATCCAAGCTGTATGGTGTTAACTTTTTCGTTCCATCACAGATTTACTTCTTTAAATTTCTGCATACGGATATTTCTGTTCATTTACACATACCATGATGTGATATAATCAATTCCTGCATCTACCTTCGGGTTTGAAGTGAAAGAATTCATGTGATGTTGACTCTAAAATGCATGAGGAGGAAATAGTATTTTTAATAATAGACCCATTCTCTATTTTTACCTGAAATGGTGCAAAAATGTGGCTTAGCGATTAGTAGATGGTACGAAGATGTAATGATTTATGAAATTATTTGTATTTATTGAAGTACACTTCTTCATAGCGTTTTCATACTCAATTATTTTGGTAGTCTTTGACTTGTGCCAACTGTATATGAGATAAACAGATTAAGTATTATTCAAGGAAACGTTGAAAGTTTGCGATGATAAAAGGTTAAAAGGGAAATTACTTTAAATCACATTTGCACAAATTGAAAGTTATGAGAAAGATGAAAAGTGACAAATGCGCTGTAGCATCAAATACTGGCTCCTTTTAAGGAGATTTCCATCTGTGTTTCAATTAGTTTTCTGTGGTCCAATTGTTGATAATCTATTATGAGAAATTCAGTTACTGTATCAATGAAGTCATTTGCTAATGGTGTAATGTTGCGTCATGTGTGTGAACTACACTGTCATATTTTCAGTATTTCATGGGAATTAGCCATAAATGACTGAAGGAAATTAAAATAAATGAAGGAATTTACTTCTATTATTGTAACCAGCATTCCCTATCGTAGTTAATAACCGCATGGATAGCAGATTGCTGAGTAGTTTCTTCTTCCGCCTTTCGTATCTATCTGCATCTATTGCCGTATTTGGAAAGACAGTTATTGTAGCAGTACTTTCCAAGGTAGCATCTTCATTGCTATTTAATTTACGCATTAAGAGTGTGTGAATTAAGTAAGCACAATAAAAAACTGTAAACGTTATCTTAACTATTCCATCGCTGTCAAGTGACACTGATCCATTCAAAAATAAAATTACCTGTCTGTAACAAAAGCTATGAGGGAAAGTAGTAGTGTGATAATATTTAAGCTTATTTCAAAAAACTTGTTTTGTTCTTTGCCGGGGCTTTAGTCTTCAGTTTTTGATATATTGTTCCACATGAGACCTGATTGAACGTTTCTGAATGAATGGTATGGAATAAGTGAAAGCATATGCTACCAATGCATTTGAATGCCTTGAGATATGGAAGATTGGAAGAGGTATGAAATAGCGTTGAACATTGCCAGAATACATAAAAGAAAAAAATATTTTCGGAATTAAACCAGGTGCCTTTGGCATGCCTGGCTGATGAGTTGACTACCATGCTTCGGAGGATTTCTGATCCAAACGGCAGTTGAGGAGAATCTTTTGGATATCATTATTCTTTAATGTTTTCAAAAACACAACCGAGTAGCCAGAAGTAACTGATTTCTGGTGGACTTAATTTCAGTTGGCAACAGTGTATCTCAGTGAAATTGAAAAAAATCCTCGCTGTAATTACGCATTGAAAAGTCGTACTGTATGATACATTTGGCATTTTGATTAAAAACATTCAGTTTTTACCTCGCACAGAAACCCCAAACTTTCATGAGATAGAACTTTTAACATAGCAGTTTCAGGAAAGAAAACGACATACTTCTGCTTTTTCTAGTCTTTGGATCACACCCGCAAGCCCAATTCGTCTCCATAGTGTATTCTTTTAAGGAATCCCCTGGAAAGACAAATAGTCGAGAGCTCCTTGGACCATCCGCTCTCCCCTTTTCTTAGCCTAACTTCCAATACTCCCCCATAAATTCTCTTGCTTTTTCTCTTCTCCCCACTTTTTTATCTCCGGGAATTGTTGGATATTCTCTTGGGTAAGAATATAGTCCAGGGAGGACTTTATCCATAGTTTCCTAAATTTTATTCTTTGCACCAGCGTTTTATTGGATCCCCAAAAAAGTGCATCGGCTTCTTGAATGCTGGTACGTGTATAAATCTTAGGGCCGAGAGAGTATTTGAAGAGAAGTTTTGATGTCTTTTGTGAGAAAATGCCGAGTTCACGTCGCACGAAGAGGAGAGATGAGGTGGGTTTGCAGAGGGAATGACGAAAAAAAACATTGTTTTGAGAGGTTGGTTGGGAAAAGTGTACAAGAGGACTGAAGGCGCGAAAAAGAGAGCAGGGGTGTGAGATGGCCGGCTTGGAAACTTGAGAGGTAGTTGGAATGGGGTGGGAAGCGTATCACACCTCCCCATCCTTCTTCCCTTCCCCTCCTGGTCTATGTACAGACTCCGGCAACGACCCTCTTCTGAATATTTCATGCGGGACGTAAAGTGCCAAAGAGGGTTTGACGGATAAGGAAGGCTTGTTCGACTGAGAGGCATCTTGGCGAGCAAAGAAGAAGGAAATAAAGTGGAGAAGAACCCTGGAAGTGGAGACAATGAAGAGTCGCTTTATTTGACTTCCAAGCTGGCTGTGAGAATGCCCTCCGTGTGGGCATGTGGGGGATTGGGACGTTATTCAGTGTCATTTCAGCTCTCGCCCTTTGTGTCTATCCTTCGCGTGGAATGTCCGAACTCGAGAAACGCGACGGAAAAAAGGCATTTGAAAAAGCACGGTGTCTTCATACGCGATCTCCATGGCGTAAACTTTGACCTTGCCGCATTGTGTAAAAACATGTTTCTCTTTTATTGCAGATTTTACGCGCCGCTGTACTCTGAATTTTATAATGGCTATGACTAGGATGGCTTCCAGCTCATCACCAATGGAGAAAAAATGTCTATTTGCTGAGGGAATGAAGCGAAAAATCTGTTTTCACCAGGTTAGTTAGTTTTGTCTCTGTCTCAATTCTCTCTAAAGCAGAACAACATATTTTCTTCATATTGACAAAAAACGTGAGATTGTAAATATTTCCATTCCATCTCCTATTAAAACTCGTGAGACTTTCATTAATTTGAAAATTGTTTAATGTGGTTGGCTGCATTGCAGCTGCAAAGGAGGGCAACCTTGGGGACTCGGTGACCGTAAGGGTCATTTTTTGCCGATTTTCTGGTCGAATTGACGTGAAATTACTCGTGTGTGTTTTGAATGTAATTGACGTTGTGATTACTAATTTTAGAGGACGTGCATTGTTACATTTTCTGCGCCAAAGTAACCCCTGTCCTTTTCGAATTAGCGATATGGAAAAGTAAAACCTAATAGCTGATTATACTCATTTCTCGTAAAAAAGACGATGAACCAGTCATTTGTCACCAATATGATTAAGAATATAATTAGTCCTCTCCGCACAGCCGTTTACCCTTTGATAATCTACATATAGATATGTAGTATAGTAGGAAAATATGTGAAACTCCTGATTTTGATTTCCAAACTCCCAGCCTGGTAGGAAACTATCAATCAAAAGTAGATGTTGAAATGCTTAGAATACATATGTCGTAGTATATTATTTATGCTTAAATCAAATTATATTAGTCAGGTCGTGTATTCTAGGCAGCTTGAAATGATTTGTCGTACCTACTATTCATAAAGTGATGACAATAACTCCATAGAAACATCCTATGCTTCTGTTTCCATGAAGAGAAGATTTCAGTTGTTTGAAAGTTATTTCTGTTTTCATTCTATTTAATATAATAGAGTGATTAATATTTTTAACCTTTGTACCACCGAGAAATTTCGGTTGTAGTAAATTTATTTCATTTTATTGTTTAAGTACAAAACATTGGCAATATGTCATTTAATTAACATATACTTAATCTTATTGTCACTCTCCAGTGAAAAAAGTTGGTGTTATTGTATTGTTTCTCTAATACTAGTGGAAATATTTCCTTTATTTCTCAATTACATCAAGTTTAGATTTATTTATGCATTTTATTTTAGGAAGTGACTTGCAAAGGTATAAATATCTCCTCTTTTTAGACAGAGTCAATGTTTTTTATTTGGCTTTCGACGATTTCATAACTCAAGCTGGAGATACATGCACAATTAAACCTGCATGTGTTATTCAAATGACCTTTCCTAGGCTCTATCTATCCACGCAGCATCTAACATCCTCTCATTTTTCAACCGCGACTTCTGTTATCGTTTTTTTGCTCCGGAAAACATTTATCCTTGCCTTTAGAACCGAACGATCAAGAGAGATTCACGGTCGGCTCCATATTTCCTCCCTGCTAACGATTCTCGAAAGCACGAATTCTTGTTTGATGCCCGTCTTACCTTACTCCGCCCTTATCGCTCAACTCCGGAGCTCAATGCGGCTTCCTGAGCCGAGTCCCGCCCTTTTGATGGGATACAATCGAGAGTGAGTGAGATGAAAGGGGCAGGAGGGATGGATTAGGTGGACAGGCTATCTGGCGAAGGGAACTCGGGGACGGGAACGCGATCACGCACACACACGCCGGGACACCGTGTCCCACTATCCCATTCTCGCCTTGATCTCCTCGGGAACGGGGAGGGGAGTGGGAGAGATAGAGTGGGGTGGAAGAGGAGGTGGGAGATCTCTTTATTCGCCACCGTCAATCTGCCCGTCCGCCACCGTCGACACTGTGGTGACGGCACTCATTCATTGCTCCCGATAAAAATAAAAAAAATAAAAGGGGCTGATTCGGAAAAAAATATCCGTGACGTCACGCCTCGCAATCGGGTGGGCATAGGGAAAAGTGCGAGGTCGTTAGGGCGAGGGAAGGAGGGATTTTTTGGTCGGGGTGTTAGAGTGTGGGGAAAGGATGTCGGCGATGAAAAGTAGCGGAGGAAAAGTGGAGGACTGCCAAGGGCTAGTGAGTAGTGGAGGAGGAAGAGTGACGCCCAAGGAAGGGAGGGCGGTGAATGGGAGTTGAGCTCTAGGCAGGAAGGAGTAACGCAGGAAAATATATCAGTGAGTGATTGATCCCTGCTCTGCTTCTGCTGGCTCTACATTTATTAAGAAGTGTTCTTTATCTCAATGTTCCGGCGTGTTTGAATATGGAGTTAAAATGTGTTCAGAGAAGCTCAGCGACATTGGTAAAGATTCGTTTAGATATTTGTCTTGTGTCTCAAGACTGTCAGATGAACATGCGTGGCAATAGCTCGAAGACTGCATGCTGCAAATTGCTGGGGGTTAAATCTGTCAATCAAATCCTAATGCGTATAAATTTTTTATGATATTAAAAATGTTGAGAAATGCATTTTGCGATTGATTTACTAAAAAAGAAAGAAGGTGAGTTAGACTAACCTGTTAACGAATTGCCTTTCAGATTTGTCTTTTAATTATAGTATTGTAAATCAAGATAGTACTTTGTTTTTCTTTTTGGCACTTAGAAACTCAGTGAATATAAGTAAACATAGAACCTTCGCCTTGCCTCAATTGTTTAATATATTTCAATGTCATAAATGCCAGAAAGGAACAATAAATTACCGTCATTCGGACATTATTCTCATTTCTGCCAGTGTAAAATATAAATTATTGGGAGTCGCAAATCAACAAAAGTCTGAGATGCACCTTGAAACCAAAATTGCTATTTTTGTGAAAGTTGTGAATGGTGATTCAAAATATATCAGCAGTCAAGCGAGTGGCCTCGTATCTAGCCAATAGGATGCCTATTCTTTTTGGTTAGTTCCGACAGATGCTGCTTTTATCACGAAACGATACAATACAACCTAGTCGACAACCGGGAAGCAGTTACCGTTGCATCATGAGTACCAGTACACTTGTCCGGAATGAGGACAAAAATAAAGATCACTGTCTCATATCCAGTAAATAAATTTAACTTTCTCAGGGAATGAGGGATAAATAGAGATTTATTTCATTTTTATACTAACGATGTAAACACGGTTTCCAGTCCATACTCATTAATATTACGACGAAGGGACGAGTGTATCTTTGCGTGTGAGGATGAGCCGGAGAAGCAAACGACTACTGGCGATCGGCATGGAAATGAGATGTGAAATTAAGGGCAGATGCGATCTTAAGATATGTGTGGGCTCAGAAAGGTGAGGGATAGCGGTTGGCGTGGCCTTGGGAGCGGATGACTTTTTCGCGCAGGACCGGAGGCGATGCGAGTTGAATAGAAGTGACCTACTCGTGGAGATTTCCCCTCGCTTCTCCCCGCCGCGAAGGGTTCGGACGCTGAAAAAGGGGTTTTCTGCGCCGCGAAAATACGGAGCTGTTTGCGTCGCTTGGTGTATGCAAACCCAGACGACGGTGAAGGAGCTTTAGAAGGAGATTTACATAGGAGCCAAGATGGAGAGTAGTTTTTCTTCTACGGGGATAAAACACCATGGCTTTTTACTATTGAAAAGTTATTTCTCCCCTGGCTGCTTGTGTAGGCCATATCCGCATTTGGACCAAAGCATCATTGTGTACCTCGCGCGGTCAGGAGTGAAAAAAATAATACAAGGCAGCGATCATATGCATGACATTGCGGATGCACTTGCATCTGCTGCATCCCTTGAGAGTACTTTCCTTTCTGAGTTTTATTTTGGCAATTAGATACCGTATGATTCACAATAATCCTTTCGAAACGTTGGCTCTCGTAACTCATATTGGTGCGTTTATTATTTAAGCTTTTATGCTCGCTAAGGAGCAGAAAACATTTCCTTTTATCTGATTTCTTAATTTAAAGGATTCATAACTCCCCCTCTAGAAAATTTGCCATTTCGTATTTGCGTATTCGGCAATAATGTGGAAATGAATATTGAGTCCGAGAAATTTTTATCTTATTGGATAGGAGAACACTAGCCACCAAATCCTCAAATCCGTGTTGTGATGCGTAAGGGATTTGACGATTTTGAATTTTGGCGGGATTTGATCGGGAAGGGTGACGATTTTGAATTTTGTGAGATAGAACGCCAACTTGGTTTCCATTAATTTACAGTTTGTTAGCGTTCATTTAACAAGTAAGTTGTTTTTATCACTACAGCATTTCCCGATTTATATGACAGCTGCTGGACTGTTTGTTTATCATGTATGAAAATCTAATGCCGAGCGTGAATACTAATCGACTTAATAAGAATTTATCAAAGGGTGCGATTTTCTAGAAAAATAATCAAATTATTTGAAGATCATTATATTTAAAATCAGTTTATGAACATTCTCGAGACGAGGATTAGGTAAACTGAGAATTCATTAATGGTAATTTAGGAGTTGCGCAGCCTAAAAGTAGATAGCATAATGTCCCTTATCAGTTTTTAAGTCAACTGGTTGTCAGCCAAATCACACCACATTAAATCGCATTCCAAAGTACTCATGCAATTATATTCCTCTGATTATACTCATTCTTTGTAATCCATCATGAAATTGATCTCTTATCGGATGGGTCTTGTTGCTAAACAGTCAAGTAATGCGAGATTCTTCCTCGTGCTAAAATCATGATCGGGAGGGCGACCGCGTTTGCTGCACGACAGATTCAAATTAAATATTTTAGACTTTCCCTTTTCTCCTTTCAGCCGTCTCTATTAGTCCAGGAATTGATGTTTGTTTGAATGCGAACCCTTAGAATTCATTTTAATTAAAAATATCGATCGCCCCGACTCTCATTTTTCCAGTCCCCCGGTTCCATTCCGTCTTTTTACCCGTTCCTCGAAAAAAAACAGCTTTGTCGAATTTGCCTGCGGCGGAGGGCGGTTCTCTGCTCTTTCTAAAGTCATGTGACGTTCAGCTCTTACTCTACCCGCGACCTCTGACGGCTCTTCCTTATTCCCTTTCTCTCCTTGCTGGAGCCAGAAAGGCATTCACTGTTGCATATTTCCTCACCTCTTTTCCCAGCCGATCTTTTCCAAATTCTATTGCGTATCAGGTTTCTATTTCGTTGCTAGTAGGTTTCCAGCTATTGACAGAAAATAGACAGAGATATGGCTTCATTAGTGTAAGTTTGTTCATTGAAGTTTTATTGAATATAGGGCGTATTTCGTCATTTTTCGATACACGAATATACTTCCTTAGGTTGTGCCTTCTTCATCATTAAAAAAATGGTTCCCCTCATTCATCTAAAAATCCTTGCATGATCCTGACATTATTAAATTTTAAAATATGCTCAAGTGTAATAATTGACTCAAAAAGCTCACAAAGCTCAAAAGTGTTTTACAAGTAGACTCTCCAAAATAAAAAAATATACTATTTCCTTTCTCAATTTTTTTCTTTAACCATGAATAAAAGTACAGAAATAGAGCATGCGCGTAAAAATAAGGCTTGTTACATGGAAGAGGACGGATTAAAAAAATAATATCGTAAAACATAATGTTTGTAATGCTTATTGTAATGTAGGATGTTAATTAATCAAATTTAAAAGATCATTGAGGCAAGCTTCAGAAAAATCGATGCTGAGTTTCTATCGGAAGAGTAAGAAAAAATTGCGTGGCGACAAAAATTTTTGCATTACATATATTTCAGTTGTCGAAGAGCTAAAGTGCATCTCAGAGGAATTTTTTCTCTGAAATGCCAATTTTTGTTAGGCGTTCTTTCTGCGGGTAAGTTTATCATTCTTTCAAACTTGATTAATACGATTAGTGGTGCAGTGCACTCTGTGTGTATCAGAATAACTTAGGCGCTAATTACTAATATGCTATCTTTAACGTCAGATAACTTTTTATGAAAACCTCCACTTATTTCTCTATCAAAGAATTGAGTAAATGGAGGAACATTCGGATATTAGTGTATTTCATTCTGAGACACAGATCCTAAGATACATTACCGTGCAGGAGTCTTATTCATCTACTCCGTTCAGCATTCTCATTTTTATTATCATTTTTCTACGTATTTGTTTTTACAGGTTCTCATTATTTATCCTCTTTTCGTCAACTTTTACCCTTATGTTTTCTTATTTTTTCCCAGATTGTTTTCTTATACATATCAATACATATTTATATTCTGATATAGAGACTTGATATTGTTGTCGTATATTCATCTCTTGTCTGATATTTCTCTCTTTCACCCATCGTCTCTCTCAACCTTTCTCGTCCTCCCTTTCTCCATGCTCGTCAAGGAAGTCAAGAGCCTTATTCTGCCCTTCTCTATGCTTTTTTCCTTTCCATTTCTCCTTCTATCTCTCTTTCTCTCCCTCTCACGGAGGGGAATGTAGTGGTTTCGCTGGGCCTTCCGGCGCTGCGGATCCAAAATAGGATCTGAAGAGAGGAAGCTATAAGAAGTCGGGTTTGGGCGAAGGATGGGAGGAGGGGATGTGCATAGAAAATCTCCGGAAGTTATGTTAGGTGGGGGATGTATGAAAACGGGTTGAGGTTGGTGAGATGGTGAGGGGCACCATGATGGCATTGAGATATGCAGCTATTTCATGGAATAAATGAAAAATGAATTAACTACTCTCGCTCAAAATGCTCACTAAAAGTTTAATACTGCTATCAATGACATTTGGTCACCTTTCTAATTTGTAAATTTGGATGATCTGGTCATAATTTCTTTTTAACCTTACTACTTTTTCTTTCGTGATCATAAGCTATCCGTAGATATCTTGGAATTTTTCAGGTGTTCTTCATTCAGGGTAATGAACATCGAGGTTAAAGTTGTATTGAAAATTTATGTTGAAAGCAAACATTAATCAATTACTTTTCCTGGGTTCAACATTATATTACGCATGGCTAACTGACAAAGAAGCTTTCTATGCAGAGGTCTATATATTGAATATTTCCTCAGGAAGGTTATGTATGCTAATCAGAAGGTAATCGGATGAAGAAAAACCTTTATATTTGCATCGTTATTATACGCCCAGAACAAGACTCGCTAAAGTAGACAATTTTGATCCCCTGTAGGAGTAGTTCATCTTCATTCTTCGAGCCATTTTGGCAATGACGCGATATCACATAGAAAGTTCTAAAGACGTAGTAACAGTATATTAATTACAGCTGTAAAAATCTTAATATTATCTATAACGATGATGGCATGACTATTACAGCCTCAGATAGTCTTGAGCATTTGTATCCAAAGTTAATGTATTAAGTACGTCATATTTTTCTCTCTTAGTGTAATGCAACTAATATGAGGGTGTAAATTCGGCTACAAAAGTGTTCAAATGTTATAAACGAGGAGTTATAAATTCAGGAGATCTTTTCTTACATTCTGTTCTAATTTAACCGATACTGATAGTCTGCGCCTTTTGTTCACCAACAATATAATACTTTTTTAGTTCAGGCATATAATATAATATTTTTGGGATTAGTGACTGAAAAGTCGTAAATTTTGCGTACTAAGTGTATCCTCGACTGTAAGGTTTCATGAACTGACGGAGTTATGAACTTTCTTATTGGCAACCATATTTACGAAAAGCGTCACCATGTGGTAATAGGTTCATAAATTATTTACATGGAATCGAGAGAGTTGTTTCCTCATTCTATCATGTCATTTTTGAGTTTGGAGACAAGACCAAGATTTCCAGCATCGCAGTTTGTATGTTAATTCAAATGTCTGTCAGTTATTTTGCAGGCGAGGAAAATATTTATGCGCAAGAAAGGGCGAGCCACACATTGTTTCGCGAACACATAAAATCCCGCCGGGCAGGCTGAGTCAAGCGTGCCCTTGTCCATTCTCATATGGAGTGAAAAGCTCGACCCAGACGAGGCCGTGCGCTCTCGGTTCTGGAGGTTCTGGCCCGGGGATTTAAGAGGCAGCGGCGGCGGCTCCGCTGAGCACCGCCCGCGGCGCGGCGGGCGGCGGCTGGGGAACACTCCTTCCTTCAGAACGAGTCGTCGGGCGTTTGAAACTACTCGTGATCCTCCGAGAGGGAGAAAGGAGAGTACTGCTCTTTTTATTTTATCCTCGTCGCGGTTTTCTCCTCGCGTTGAAGCACATTGGTCTATGAGAGAGTGAGAGAAAGAGTGGAGAGAAGTATCAAATGCCCTCGTCCCCTCAAAGTGAGGCGTAAGGACACCGCCCGCTGAGTAATGAAGGTGACTACAGCAGTGCACGTTATGCCCTCTACTTTTATTTCACTCACCCTCCGCTTTCTCTTATTCATTCTCCGCCAAAGGCACGCGGAATTTATCGGCAGGACGGAACTCCTGAGGGCGTGTGTGGGTCAGCATAAATTAAATCCGTCGAGGATTGTAAGAGAAGAATTAAAAGGCTAGTGGGGATTTGGGTTGGGAATGAGCGGGAGAGATAAAAGTGCAATCCTCACACTCCTCTGTAAGCCTGTTTAATTCCCCTTCTCTCCCTCCGCAAACATATCCAAAGCTTATTCGAACTACTTTCTCCTCAATCCCTTTATTCCCATTTTCCCCCCATCACTTTCAAACAAATTCAAATCACATCACTTATTATTCATATCCCTCTGCACCTTAAATCATGAAAGGAACCGGAGAAATAATTCAATACATGGGATAGTGAGAGAGTGCATACCGATTCGGCAAATCCACTTGGTCACGATCTCTATGTGATTTTCGGGTGCATGATGTACTCATTGATACACTGATCTGATACACTTTGCGATGTCACCGATTGTTCCCAAATTTCCCTAGGTAGACCTGTGAATCCAAAATGTAGCAGTTTTTGAATCGGCGCACACCCAAATGTTAATCCCATAACGTCCTGGTTTGGATTTACCACGAAATGTTGCTGGCTGTTCGTCTATTGTTATGTGCACATTTGGAGAAAGATTTTTCACACAAGCTGACGTGAACATATAAAATACAGCCCTAATAGCCTCCAACTCGTCGCGTGAATTTTTCTCATTTTTTTGTATTCCAGTGAATTTATCGTCAAAGCGTATGTTCTAAGAATGCTCTTCACCTTTTCTCTTGATATTAAAGCCCTAAAGAAAGGAGTTTGAAAAGCTGATCGCTCGTTGTCTCGTGGGTTGTGTCTTTGCACCTTCTAGGTTAGTATTTGGTTAATGTTTTATTGTCATCTACTTTTCCTGTTTCTGAACGTTAAAACTGCATGTGAGAAATGTGTTAGACTCACCTAAGCGATATTTTAAGCATGCGTAAGTGCTTTTGGACAGCAGGATAGAGGCCCTTGCTGGTGGGGTTTGTTTTCAGTGTGCGATGTGATGGCCTGCCTATTTCAAACACACAATGTAAGACATATGTATGCATATTATCATAGTTTTGTACATAGGTTAGCTCGATTTATGAACTCATTGGTTTATACACAGATTTCGGTTCCGCTCTTCTTTCGATTGCACTTATCTTTATTATTCCGCGACTTGCCGACTACGTTCCCCGGCATGTCCTCTGTATCATGTATGCATGCTGTAGTTATTATGAAGTCATGTATAGTCAAACAAAGATTTCTTTGACCGGTTGCTCCAGTCTCGCGTCTTGACTTCTCTTGCCTGCTGCTACTGCTGTGCGGAAAGCAAACAAGGGGTTCGGCTCGAGGAAAGCCGGCCGTTGTCAATACTCTTTCGCCCTATCGATGTGTCAATACTATCTTGTACTAGCCACGCTGTCGCAAAGTACTGATGTGTCCCGAGATTATTTTCTTTCTGCATCTGTGATGTGGTCTATTTTCATTCTAGTTGAGTAAATAGTATGTGAAACATACCTTTACGTCTCCCTCTAGGACACATGATGGTGCCGAAGTATCATGACCAACATGTCAAAACGGCAAAGCCCAAGAGTTGCATCATACTGAAGCTAAATCCATATCAACTGGTTCTCACCAAAGGGCCCCCTTTACTATCAACTACGTCCACGGACTCCGGGGCAAGCTTGTTAGCAGTCGTGATTACAGTCTACCCCATTGTTCCAGTATTGCAGATAGCAGGCCAGCGCTTATAGGGTGGCACAGATGCTTTAGGCCCCTATTTTCGCGATTCAGTGTCAGAAGATTGCTGAGTCGCTGCGAGTTTTACGAATTGTTACAATGAAACGGCAAATGAAAAACGTTTAGGAGTTGTAAATGTCAGTCCAATTCTTTTCAGAGAAAAAACAGCAAGTTGTGTTTCATCATCTGGAGACATTTTTTTAGCAAAGCTACTGCAGAGATTTCCTAAACTAATCCTTTCAGCCATAGACCACGCTCTTTTCCCTGTAAAGAAATTTCTCATCCCTTCTAGTGATGGGCCTAATGTGAACTAGGTTGTGTTTAGAATAGTCAATGAGCGACTGAAAGAAGAGCACGGCCAGGATCTTTTAAACGTAGGCTTTTGTAATCTACATATTCCTAACTCTTTCTTTCAAGTCGGTCTTGGTCAATTTGGCTCTGAGGTATCAGACGTTATTTTGGTCCATGATTTTCTAGACTATCCGAGCTGATTTGAGGTCTATGAACAATCTCAGGAGGAGAAGAAATTTCCTAAGCGTGGGTTTTTGAAGCATGTGTCTTTAAGGTGGGTCACGTTGGGGTCAGCAGCCGAGAGACTATTGAAACAGTGGCCAGCACTTGCCCACTATTTTTTAAAAGTTTTACCAAATGGCAAAATCTCTGAGAAGATCTTGCTATCTAAGTATTACCAAACATTCGCTAGTGCGCTGTGAAGCCGGACATTCCCCACACAAATTGCGTTAGTAGTGTACAGTGCTCAACTGTTTGAGCGGTTTTCAAAAATTTTTCAAGTGGAACGGCCAATGATCCATGTTTTGTATGATGAAGTGTCAAATCTTTTCATTCTGTTGCTAACAATAAGTAGATATTGTAAATATGAGTTAATCAAAAACGGAAAATACTGTTTGAACATTTGTTTTATCAACGATACCATAAACTTTTTTGAAACCGATAAAGCTGACATTTGAGAGAATGCTGTCAGTCTTTTGGAAAAGAGCAGACACAGTGACAGAGATATTCTGGTGTTCTGCGCTAATGCTCACAAACATTATCAGTCCGCGGCATGCAATGTTAGAAAAATCCATTTTTTTAAGGTATCAGATGCTTAACATCTATAATACCTCCAGCCACAGAAAATAAAAGAAAGCAAAAGTTAATGCAGTATTATAGTGGTGTACAAAATGGTACAGCTTGATCTTGGTATCGAAGATGTCGCGCTCCGAGATAAATGTAAAGTTTTAAGGATGGAAAAATATACCGCCGTTCGATTCTAGCATGAGAATTGACAAAAATTGGAGCCGAGTATTTGACTTGAAGAACGTCTGTAATCTACCCAAATATCCACACGTAACCAAAGATGTTAAGGCCACCCTCGCAAGCTCATGGAAGTGCAGATGTTGAACGGCATTTATCATTTTCAAGAAGTCAACTTCCAGCAGAGTGTTCTGCCATGGAGGAGCGGACTATGAATGCTCAAATGAATGTAAAAGATGGCTTAAGCTACTATGGAGGCAAACCAGAATTCGTGCCCATTACCACGGATCTTTTAACAGTGGCTCAGACCGCGCATGGCAACAACCCATGTTCAAATAGAAGCCAAATGCGACCAGCTGAAAGATTAATTGGTCAGAAAGGATTTAGAAGAAAATGAATGTGTCAAGAAAGAGGAAAAAGACACAAATTAGAGATGGGATATGAAGAAATTAGGTAAGCTGTAGGAAGAACTAAGGGCTGCAAAAGCAGACGTGGAAAGTGAACACCAAATGGCTGACAAATTAACTCGCATAGCCGATCAAAAATTAAAGGATGCTCTTAAGAAAAAGGATATTTAAGGAGCCGGAGTTGCCAAAGGTGTATTAGGGGGTGCCATGGCTGGGGGGGCATGTGCACGAGATATGCATCTAAATACAGCTTGTCACTATTTACTTATTTTTTCCATTAAAATATCATTTTTTGCTCACTTTTCTTGGAGAATAACTGACTTTTCTCACTTTATTTTGGACTCTACTAGCTGGCAGCCCTGTGTATTGACTGTAGGGTTTCTACTAAAGTGAAAGAAATGTATTCTTTATGCAATGATTTGCAAAAATGTATTTACTTGTTGTTATGCGGGTATCATATAATGGCAATAATTTTTTGACATCCAAATCGATCACTTTTCGTGATGAGTGTTTGGAAACTGTTTTTATTTTGAGCTGAAATGGCTGCCGAAATATTTTTTATTATGTTTCCAATCGAATTTAAGTTGAAAGGATTGCAATCCTATTTCCGTGATGAATAGATTTTATCGTATTGAATATTTATCTCCTAACTATAGAAAAATTACTATTTTATAAAGCTTCTTCAGCAGTTCAGTCATGGCTTTCACATTTTAGTCATATATATCTGGTTGCAGCTGAAAACTGTCACCTCTTTGTCAATTCGTCTCATTTATAAAAGATTCCATTATGTGAGTTTCATGGAACACGTAGGCGTCAAAAGGATCCCTATGTGTTCAAATCTTGATTCCCTTTTCCACTACGAATTTTCTCCTTTGGGCTTGCTAACATTCCCATGACAATATATAAAAATATTATCCGTTTCCATGGTATGGGGTTTCATAATAACTACAACTTGCAAATTCTTCTTCGGCTATGTCCGTATAGACCGTTCTTTCCCCAATTCACGAATTCTCTACATATTTTTATTTTTTTCCCAGAGATCACTCCTTTCTCTGATTATTTACATTCCCTTTGGTATTTTCGTTCAATTTTGGATACATCTCGTCTCTTTTCATCCAACTGTACGATCTGAGGACAAATATTCTGAATATTTTGACGCTCTGTGCACCACATCAAAGCAGATATGGCATCACCATTTATGCCGGTAAAGAATTTACCAGTATGCGTTTCTTTTACCGCTTGTAGCTGAGGAAGTCTTCCTTATTATATTAGTTATCTGTTCGAGCTCCGCGCTATTATTAATATTAGTGCTGGAATGCATGTAATTTTATTATAGAGACGTCAAAGGTAATACACCAGTCTCTGCAATAGCGATTTTTGCATGACTTTAGAAAGAGGCATAGTATCTGGAGTGAGTACAATTTAGTTACCCGAATAGTGTATCTGGCAGGAAGATATTTTTCATTGGTACATGTGTTTTGGGGAGAACATTCGAGTACACAACTCCATCTGTTTGGATGGGACATTTAGCCGTGATCCCTTTGGCGCCTTTCCGTTGAGAGCAGGCTGATGTCGACGCCGAGTTTCTTTCCTGTCTTCCTCTTTTCCATTCCATTCCCATCTTTATATTTTTCCTCCCGGTCTGCGGCACCGATTTGTGCGGATATAGACTTGAAAACAGATGAGAAAGGAAAGGAGATGATATTACACGTTTGAGTTGTTGGTGAGGCTGAGAAGAAGAATAAGGAGGGATGCTGGATATAAAGGAAGGCAAATTAATGAGTACCAAGCATAAAGGGAAAGGATAGAAAGTAGTTTTATACATTTATGTGGTGGCAGAGTGAGTGGAGTGAGCGGTTGATACAGGGAGATGGTACTTATGAGGCCGTGAATGCGGTATGTTAGGTTAGCAGCTAATTTGGAAGAGGTGAATGGGCTGTTTGGATGGATTGTGGAGGAACTAATAGTATCACCTGAAAGATACCAATCTACATAGGAATGTTTCACATTGCCTCAAGTACATGTAATCCTACTTCAATCGTGAGATCGCGATTTACAAAAATGGCATGAGGGCAGGATAATCTTAGCTATGTTCATCTCCGTGAAGATACATTCACTTATTTCCTCGGAAAACCCGAATAAAAACGGAAGGGAAGCGTTACAATTTGCAGTACGCCATTCACTTAAATATTACAGCCTAATGAGCCTTTTAATTTTTACAACTGGACTCCTAACCCCTGCTTTATGTATCCCAAGTCCATACAACTTTTGCTCCATTTTACTTTCTGAATAGCATTTAATGTGTTCATTTAAAAAAAATCACGCGGATATGATGGCAATCTATGAAACGAATTATATTGAACGTTAGAATTTGATGAATAAGTTAATATTTATTTGCATTGAGTGCTCAATGCATCCATTCACTTATGGGCATTTAAACATGTTCGGTTCTATCAATTTTTCTAATGTATTGTCAGTTTTTTTAACTACCTGCCCTCCGGAAAGAACGGATTGAACATATATTTAATTGAAATTGACAACTTCTCAATCACCTCTTTTTTGGACTACCCTTTGAATATATTTATTGCTGCACTACGATGTCGGAACTGGTATTGAGGACCCTCTTTCACCATGAGCCGCATTGCGTCGTTTCACTCCTTGAACCAGAAACCTAAGGCATGCAAAAACTCTGCTTCGGACATTATCCCGCCATAGCGTAAGAGGCAGGTCTTAAAAGTCAGGCCATTATTCTTCTGAGCGAATCTTCCCAGATTTCCAATGGCTCCCCAAGCTGCCGCGGGGAAATCAAGTCTTCCCTTCATGGCGTTTAAGTCGGGAATTGCCCCCTTATTTCCTATCAGCTTCTTTCACTCTGCTGCCATTCCCGTCTTTTCCAGCCGGACGTTAGCTTCTATTATGCCCACGTACGTTGTGCACACCCAACCATTCAATGGGGTCAGTACGTTAAGGGATGACCGCGGCCTGTCCCTTCCCATTCTCTCCCATTTCTGCCACCCTCGGCGTCACCGCAGCTCTCCGAGACCCACGTGTAATCACACCGCCTCCTCCTCACCAGCGTGTTCGCAAACTCTTCACCCTTTCTTTAACCCTTCCCACCTCTCCGCATCTCACACAGCCGTGTAAGGGGCACACGCAAGCCGGCTCAAATACAAGCTCCCTGACACCCGCCGCCGTAATTTTCCCCTCTTCTCTCCCCATACGCACACAACCCTGAGCTCGTACGCATAGTGAGGGGAAAGAGACACCACTTTGCTCTCCTCCACCCTTCCCACCCCCCCCCCCCTCCGCCTACACACACACGGACACGGTACTCAATCCGGTCCCTCGCCCTACGCCCCTGCCTCTTGGCGAAGGAGAATCCACCGCAGAAGATGAATGTTGACATCCTTTTCCATGGGGTACCTTTAGCAGGGGTACGGACAACGGAGCCGGCGTAAGGGAGCTGGAGGCTGGATATTAAGCGGAAAGGGAACGATGTGGCCGGGCTTTAGGAGGGGTTTGAGAGGAAGAGGAGTGGCATTAGAGGAGGTTTTGGATATGTGTGGGGAGGGGGAGGGGTATAGGGTGGAGAGACTGGGCAGAGGGGATGGAAAAGAGAGAAGGGTGAAGGAGGAGGTGTTGAGCAAGCAGGGCTTTTAGTTTCCTCAGTCGGACGGATCAAGAGGGGGAAAGAAAGAGACTGGGACGGGCAAGACCCACAAAACACCAGACTTCAATCAGATGAGAACGCTTGCCAGTGAAGGGAGGCAATACCTGGCTGGCTATCATGCTGAAAGAGAGGTATGATGGTCAGGATGGTCACATAAGTTTCACGCAAGTAGCCATTTGGAGACTCTTCGATACTTAACTCCTGAAGAGGTGCTGAAATCTGTGGATAAATATTTGCTATCCTTAACTCATTTCACACGCAAATACGTTAGTAACTCCTTAGGTTTCAAGGTGGCAGCGAAAAATAATAGCGATCGATTTCTACCTGAGTACATGTAACAATATGTTTCGCTACTAAAAACCATACAAAGTGGTGACTAGTTGTATTGGGCTAAATGTACAAGTATACTATCAAATTATGTGATTGAAATGACTGTTTTATACAGCATATTTTGGAAGTACACACCTTGTACAGAAACCTCAAAGTAGTATATATTTTAGCTTGCTCTAATTAACACTTTATTTTCATTTGGAGTGATGTTTAGCTCTTGTAAAAGTGACTGATACTCATTTTTGGCAGGGCTTGAGAAAGGGTGACATGAAAAATGAATTCAGTCAGGAATAAATTCGTAAGCGTAGAAAATTGGGAGTTATATTTAAGCTGCAGGAATAAGAGAAGCAAATTCAAATTTCAAACTGCTACATATCTTAAAATGTCCGTTAGGAAGGAGCTTTCGAAGTCATAATTTATCTACTTCAGTAGATCTCAATGATTATATGTGACTTTTAAACATCCGTAGCTCTTAACCTCGTTGATATTTTTAATTGAACGTATGAATGTGACCCAAATTTTCAGTAAAAAATAGTGGTGACGGTGAGAAAGAAGTGTTGGCAGCAATAAAGATATTTCCAAGAAGTAACAGAGTCGCGTAACACGAGAGATGGGGTAGAAGATGGCAGATTTTTTTCTCATGATTTAGGAAAGGAAGATAGAAGCTGAAGTTGAGGTACTGTAAGACTTGTGGAATTTAAAAAAAACTTGCCATTAAAAAAGTCACATCGCTCAAAGAATTCTCGTTTTTCTCGCTTCTCTTGCGATATTTGGAGCTAAATAAACTCGCGAGGGAATTGCCTGTGGGAGCCGGTCCAAAAAAAAGAGTCGAAAGTTGAATAGAAGCAGAACCGCTATAAAAATTTTATTCTGAAGCTCTGGGTACCCGAAGTTGCAAAGATTGGAGGGCAAAGAGAAGGTCGGGAAATTTAAAGGAAATACTCATGCGAGAAAATGCGGGTTTAACGAGGGCGTTTTAAATTAGTCTGGAAAGGATGAGGGTGATTTCCAAAATTTTGGCCAAAATGGAAAGAGGCCTTAAGCTTTACATAATAGAAGTTGGTGAGCTAAAGAAAGGATACCTTACCAACTAGAGTGATAATATGCATCCAAATGTAGATGAATGGCGTCAGCTACAGACGGAGCCATGAGATCCTGTATGTAAGAATGTTAAAGCATAGAAATGGATTGGAGGATAAAATGGAGAATAAAATAATGTCGCGACAAACGCAAATGGTTACCTTCGTGAGGCAAAGATATTCCTCGAAGGAAGGAGAAAAACGTTAATTGGGATATTGACTGAAAGGGCTTTTCCGTAGATAAATGTTTTTTCAGCATTGCAACATTCCATGATCTTATTGACTCAAAATACATTTGTAGGCTATTATGGTGTGTATTAATAAATGATTTGTTTCATTTATAAATTTGATTGAAATTTAGAGAGAGATGAACACTTACTTTGGAAAGAGATTTCTTTGTCAGTGTTTACGTCAATATTTCATTGTAACATGTGATAATAAAAAAATGGATACTTAACCTGCACTGGGTGATTAGTGATAACTTCTCAAACAAAGTAAATTAGATACAAGTTGATGCTTGAGTAATGACGGAAAGAATTCATATTACTTTGTCGAAATAAACCAGCTGGAAAACATACATATTTTAAAAGAATTCTTCAATCGAAACCTCGTGAAAACTGTTGGCCACCATAAAAATTAAACCATTTGCCCTTTTTACACAGGAGAGTGTCACCATGTCATTATTTATGACATGAATCGCACACAAAGGAATGCTTATATGTTTGCTTATATGAATGCTTATATGTTTGGAACGCATTTTTCTGCAGCTTCTTTGATCCACAAAAATACACACTTTGACATTATGATACTCTAAACTAATGAATAAGAGGGGACTCTGCATATTCTCTTTTTAATTTGAATACTCCCATTCCATGAATAATTGATTGCGGTAGAAGCCTCAACTCTAAGAAATGCGTTCACTGAATGGTAAATTCTAGTTAAATTCTGTCATTCTTGGTAATTACTCTGTAGTAGTTGACATAGCCAGCAAATGTATTACATTTTTCTCAGTCAGTCCTCGTTCTTTGCGCAGATGATTCTTTATAACTCTTCAAATTGTGCAAATTGTAACATATGCATGGCGATACGTCGTGAAAACATCGTTAAATCAATCCAGTCTATTTGGTCGTCCAATGAAAACGACTCTCATCCCATTTCTGTGCGAGCTTGCGAATAATATCCAAAGGCTTGCGATATAATGGGCTATGCGTCAAGTTCCATTAAGACCACAGATGGGAACAAAATTTTGGGGCGCAGTTTTACCCGTGTTAGTCACATCACATCCGCTCCGACTCGACTCAATCCTTCTCTCCAGAGGATCGATTCTGATGGTTCAATTCACCGAATGAATTGATTTTGAGAGCTCAACGATTCGTATGATTAGATATTGATTCTTTTGTTGGGGTTCGTGCATAATACATGGTCTAATGCGTTCAACAGAATTACGAGGTGAGAGAGAAAATTTACATGCGATGCATAGCGCAGAGAAATATATGGAGTTACCTTGCTGATAAATTCTTAAGAAAAAGATTAATGTACATGAAAAGGACTTGTTATTCAGGTGCATAATCAAGAAATGAATTCACTTTACGACAAAGAGAAATGGAGAGAAATACTAGTTTTGAGATCAGTTAGAGACTACGAACTGACGTATTGTATATGAAGGATTTGTACTCGTAATTGAAAATTGGTACCTATATGATGAAACATGTGCTTTCAGGGCTGTAAATAGATGAATAAGTATTCTTTCAGTGATAGAGAAAACATAATGGTTTATGATTCTAGCATGAAAGACCTTGAAGAACGAAAGAAAAGAATACCTTGAAACGCTCGATTAAGGAATAAAAATAAGAGCTACTCGTAGTTAAGAATGGACACACTTATCGATGCCTTTTTGGCATTGCAGTGAAGTTAAGTTCTTATGTCTTGGATGAAAACAATTAGTCTTCAATCTAATCATTTAAGATAATTAGAGGTATTATATCATTTCCTTCACGATACGTGGTATCTTGAAAAATATTTCTTATATTTATTAAATTGTTTCGGACGCTGGGTTGGAAAATCACATGTTTGCTGGGTTTATTTCTATAATATTATTAAAAAGTAAATTCGTTGATTCATCAATTTCATTAGCATATGAAATTTTGATGATGAATTATCGGCCACGAGTCTAAAACTCGAAAACCAATGCTGTAAGTCAATTTTGTAATTACAACATGGTTCGATTTTGTTTTCGCATTTATTGTTGATTACCGAATTCTGAATTCCGTGAAAAATCATTTCTTTATTCAAGTTGACACTAATTTAATTCACTCATTTTGCATGGTAAAATGGGTCTTTTGAAAAATCTGATATGCTAAAGATTGATTATCATTGTATTTATTTTACATCAACTCTTCAGTCCACCGTTGGCGAGGAATTTACTTTTTGGCTCAAAAGAGCTGTGTCGACGAAATGTTTAGGTACACTAGGGATGACAACTCGATGTGCGGTATTTTTATGTGTGGCGGAGTTACTATTGAAAAACTTGGGATTCAATAACTGAATTCGCGTCAATCAGCGACGCATGCTATATTTCTTTTGCGAGTTCAGCATCCCGAAATATCGAGTATCTCTTTCTTCTCACATCACGAGGGATTCACTGGCGAGCAAAACATGAACTCGGGACGGAGAATATTTTCTGTGATTTTCCCTCACGCCGTGAAACGACTGCTTCTAAAGCGTGAGGTCTCTTTCATTCTCTCCAACCTTCTCTCTTTCTCACACAGTACCTATCCTTCTCAAACTCTCTTCCTTGCATCCCTTTGGAAGACGTGATTGCGCATTCGACGGCGAAATCATCACATTTAATCTGCATAATTTGACATTTTTCCCTCAGCCGCCCATCAGCAAAATATTCTTCGACCCATAAACGAAGGAAAAACCCCATTTCGAAAAAATCCGCTCAAATACGACGTGAGCGGCATTTTCATCTCCTTCAACCCTTTTCCTCCCTCCCTCTCGCAAGAGTATCCTTTCCCACGGTTGTTACTCCCATGCCTCCACCCTTTACTACCACGGCCGTACAAACACAACGGCGCACACACACTCTCGCTCATTTCTCTTTACACTCTCCACCCTCTGTTTCTCATACGTGATAGCGCCACCGGAAGTTGGGATACGGGGTGGACCGAGGAGGATTGGTGGAGAGAAGAGGGAGAGAGAAAGGGAAAGAAGAGGCAGAGTGGTTTAGGTAGGGGAACGGAACGGATGGATTGGTTTGGTTGTCCTGGGTTACTGGGGGTGAAGGAACGGGCGCAGACGGGTTGCCACGCGAGGGGGGAGATGTGGAAACCGCCGCAGAGAATGCTTGATTTAGAATCACGGGCGGAGGTGACGCATAAGAATAAGGGATGAGCCGGATACACGCGTGACTATCGGTGGGGAGAACGAGAGGGGCTCGGAGGGCTTTGAAACCCAGTCAACTCATCCAGAATGGAGGGGAAAAGGCGGGAAAATGGATCTTTTGATGGAAGAGAAAGGTTAAAGGGCAGGAGGTATTGGGGGCTGGGGAGTGAAACGCGGAGATGGAAAAATGAACTGGAGGTGTGTACTGACGGAATCGAAAAAGGGGGTGGAGCGAGGTGGACGCAGTGGAAAAGTTGTCCTAGAAGCTGAAGGATCTAGGCGGAAAACGAGCCGTTTTCAGATAAAAAACTTTTGAACAGGTACAAGGAACAATATCCAAAACTGCCTTATACGGTACTTGCAAAGGAGCGCGAGTGGAATGTTGGTGAGAGCTATCCAGTAATGTCTTATCGATAACCGCAATTGGGTAGATCACTAGGTTAAGTATGCAAGATTTCTGTAATCAGTGGTTTTCGGGGTTAGACTAGCTGTGTAATTCAGATGTAACGAGATCTACGCAATAATATCACACAATCAGAAGAGTGGGGTCAGGAAGTGGTCACATCGTAATAGGAATAACTGGGGCCATCTTCACATTTTCGGAAAGAGTCGTGATGTTACCCGGCATGAGGAGTGCGCCGAACGAATAGCAGGGTAACGGTTTATGACGCTGGGAACTATTGGACCTAAATCTGAAAAAAGGAAAGGCTTGGGAGGGAGGAAAAGTAGGAATAAGGTGAAATTTGCGGTGTGATCAATTTTTCAACATGGTTCATGAAATGCTAAATTGGAGGCAAACTTTTTCCAACGCTATGGAATCATATTTCGTAACATATTGTGTGCCCTGACGGTCTTCAGACGGTTCCACCGCAAAAGGGATGGGAGTAAGATCAAAAAGGAAAAGTTCGCGCGAATCAGGTGCGGGACGAAGTGCGGAAAGGTGGAGAAAAAGGGAAAGGGCGGAGGAGGAGAGATTCCAGGGCAAAGGGCAAGGGACGCCGTAGGGAGTGGCACATGATGAGAACAGGAAGAGACAGGGATGGCTGGCTACCAGAGCATGAAGGTATGAGGTGACGGAGAGTATATGGTAAGAGGCGATGACAACAGAGCTGGGCCAAGAGGGCCCAGAGAGGGTTAAACGAAGAGGTGCTGGAGAGGGGGGGAGAGAGGAAAGGTTGGTGGCGGGGAGTGGGAAAGGGTGTGGGGAAACGCCGCGTGGGGGTCGAGGGGATTAGAGTGTGCGGGGGTTGGTAGCCCTCTCCCCTTTTTGGTGAAGGAAAGCGGATGAAGGCACAGAGGCGGGGGATGTGCATATGTATGTATTTCATGCGTGCACCCGGTTATGTGCTTCGCAAAAGCTTTTCGCAGGCTGAGGATGCAATGGCTGATGAGGGAGTGTACGAGGTTGAAGAGACGCGTGACGTGTTGTGAGTGTGAGACGGGTGTGGGGTGGAGCAAAGCGGGGAAGTAAAGGGGGGTGGGGTCATTGAGGTGAGTCGGAGGTGGAGGAGGAGAAGAAATGGAGGCGATGGGCTGTTGGCTTCGTGCGGGATCAAGGGGGCTGTTTGGCACATGGCAAGGACGTGAAATGCTTTCGAGATGCGGGAAGAGAGATAAAGATGAATTTGAATTGGAATGGGGGTAGAATATCTCAGAGAGAGTATATTTCACAAAAGGAAGAAAAATAATAAAGCTTAAGATTCTGGACTGAAAATGATATAGATTAGTGTAGCTGGCTGAAAACAGTGAAGTAAGTGAAATACTAATCTTTAGTGGATGTACCAGAGTGAAGTAGAGCTCATACAGAGAGAAATGATGGAATTGGGTTGTAAAATATTAATTTTCTTTCATGTTGGTGGAAAAAAGCAGGGTGTTTGTATCCTTTTTCCCAACAAGATAGTATTTGAGGGGATAGAAACATCAATCTTGTCATATTACGCAACAGTGATTCTGGACTGCTGCCAAAATTATCCTGCCGAAATCGTTTTTATTGTGTGCATAAAGAGGACTAAACTTGTATTTAGGTTGTCGAGGAACTGTATGAAGTTTAATTTTATTTGTACGTTTGCCATTACGTCCTTTTTGTTTTGATAGATATTTGCTCTCTATGCTGTTTAATCCTTTTTTGTGAAAGTAGAATTTGACTCGATTGGCCTTGTTACACTAAATTTCCAATTTAAAAAAACTGAATTAATTGATTGATACATTTTGAACACCGAAAGCCAACATACATTTTTGGTTTCGAAAATTTGGTAGCCATCTGATGACTTAAATGGCAGCGAAATTTTCCCTGTATGCCGAAGTAGATATAAAGAATATAATATTTAGAGTAGGCCAGTGTTCTTTGCCAAACGATATTGAAGTGAAGAATCAAGGAAGGAAAGGTGGTAGAAATGAAATAATCTGACTTCTTACCACTTCAGCTGATCAGACATTAACCGCATTCATTCACTGTTAAGAAGCGATGTTTTCAAACATTTTTACCAGCCCCGCAATATTCCTGAACTCATTACTAACAGAAATAATATAATTCTCAAATCCTATTTCTGATTAGAGTGTTAAACTGGTCATATTTTTGTTATTATACCATTCCTCATCCGCTCCCATGATTGTGTATTATGGGAGCGGATCATGGTACACTATCATGGGAGGTATAGGTCATTAATAACATTGAGATTAGTTAACGGTCGGTATAATAATATGAGCTTTGCAATTTTAAGGTGAAGAAACCCATGGTGATGGACTATATGGTATGAAATTGTTGATCCGTATATATAGGGCACTTACATGCCTTAATACATTAATATGTGTAGACACTAACTGCCAGTGCTGAGAATAAATACTCGGTCGCCCCCAGAGCCTGAGACAACTATTCCAGAAGCACCGCATATTAAGAAACTCTTTCTTTGCCCACGTCCTCTTTTTCGTATCATTTCGTATTTATGTGGAGCAGAATTTCTCGTTTGCGTGCCGCAGAAGAAGCGCACTCTCAAGCAACTCCATAGCGCAGCAGGGCGATTCACGACACCGGCGCGGCGACGCCTTCGGAAGGAAGGGGGGGAGTTGCGCGTGGAGTCAGAGGAGAATGGGGGGAGACGAGATACGCAGGGTGACGGCGGTGGGACGTATTAAGGATCGAGCTCGAGGGGTAGAGCCACGGATGAGCGAGCGAAATGGTAGGGAGGGGGAGTGGGGAGTTAGGGAAAAGAGAGGCGCAGCATAGACGGGGGGATGAGGAGGGAACTAAATGAGGGAGACGGGCAGGGGGTGGAATGTGCGCTTGGGGAGCGTGGAGACCAGGGGCGGGTGAGGGCAGGGGGCTGGGTACGAAATGAATGTCCTTAATGCTATAAAGAGGCGAGGGTGGGGTGGTTGGGAGATGCGAAAGGGGTTAAAGGGAAGTTGCGCACGCCAGTTGAGGTCTGGGAACGATGAGAACGAGGTAAGAAAGGAGTGGAAGAGGAGAAATAAGAGAATGCGAGTGTGGGAGTATTGGTGCCTGTGAACGTGCGGGGGAGAGAGAAAGGGAGTGTAAGAAGTACATTGGGGAGTAGATCTTGGTGACACTTAAACCGCTCGGAGGGAAAATTCCGGGAGATGTCTTGGGAGGGTCCGTCGGACGGGCGGAAAAGTGGAGAGGCTGGAGGAGAGGGCGGAGTGTATTTGACCGTCCCCCAGAGGACGTGGCGCGGAGGGATCCTTAAAGCTTGTGCGCGTGAAGAGGAGATGGGGGAGTTGGGGTGTGGGCTAATTTTTCCCCCCTGGCAGTGTAGAGGGTGGACGGAGGTGAGAAGGGTTGCGGCAGGAGGGCGGAGGGAAAGGAGCTTTAGTTTGAGGTTTTGTGAGAACGTGAGAACCCTGTCGGTTGGGAGCTCTCCTCAGGGTTGGGGTTTTTATGGGCGTTCCATTTCTTTGTGATGCGAGGCTGGAGTCTTGATGGCAAGAAAGTCATGACCTGCTACGAAGGGAATGAACGCAATCGATATGAGGACATTCTTTTGGGATAACGCCTTGCATAAAACCTTAGGGGTGGAGCAAGACTTAGATAACGCTCAGATTTATTTCATCAATTGGTCCTGTAAAATAGCGACCATCTTGTCCATTTTTAAGATCTGATTTGGGAAAAGACATTTAACTGTGAAGATCAATGATTTTGAAGCTCATAGATTTTTCTACTGCTGGTACTTTAACCTGTCAGGTATTTAGACCCATATTTTTTCTACCATTAATGTAGATATTCACTGAAAAAAACTTCAGTTTGTACTTTTGATGTAAGTATTTCAATATGTCGAAGCATTAGAATGCATATCGTGAGAACAATTGAGGCTGTCGCAAGAAAGAAGGACGTCCCAAGAGATCTCGAGATCCTTGTTTTTGGTCTCCGTCCTAGCGTGTATGAGTGGGGAATTCATTTAAATAGAAAGTACCTTCAAAGGGAGGCTGCATTGAAATGAAAGATTATTGTTTGCTTTGTTCATGAGAGTACGGAATTCATATGACCTCACCTTGTGGCCTTAGGCAACAAAATAAAAAACGGGACCGTGGAAATGGAGGAAAAGTAAAACTGTATCCTAAACGGATTAGTTATTCCTTTCGTTTGGATTTTTCAAATATGTAAATACAATAAAATAGCAAAAATAGCCCAAAAGAAGATTTGGCATATAGCAAATATTGAAGATAAAAGTGAAGAGAAGGAAATTAAATACGAAGCGCTTTTTTTAACTTCGAATTATTAAAGCTAACAAATTTCCTATAAGGCCCTAAAATTTCAGCTGAGATATTAAGATCACAGTATCAGGCGCCACGTAGTGGAATTTATACATATTGGATGAGTAAAAAACTTCAGCAATTTTCCACAATGTATTTTAAAATAATAAAATTACACAACACGTGTTTCGGCTTACTAAGCCATCATCAGGTGTACACTTAAGTGTACTAAGTGTACACCTGATGATGGCTTAGTAAGCCGAAACACGTGTTGTGTAATTTTATTATTTTAAAATACATTGTGGAAAATTGCTAAAGTTTTTTACTCATCCAATGAGATATTAAGGCTCACTAATTCTTTTTAGGTTGCGCGATTGTGGAACTTAACAGAGGTGGTTGCGATGGGAATTTTCTTTCCCTGTCTGAGTTATTTATTCGTGTATAGTAGCTTTCCAAAACAACAGCCACAATTGAATTTTTCTCCTTATCCTGCTCTGTCCTCGTTTTTCTTTCCCTATCCTTCTGGACATAGGAATTAGGATTTATTGCAGTATTTCGACCAATTTAAGTGAAGTCGTTTAGAACTCATAATAAATAATACAATTTTAATATAAAACCTTATCATAAGCTATGGGAAAAATCTGAACCAAACGGATGTTGAATATATACTTGAAAGCCTACTACTTCCATCCCCTAAGACACATTTAGGTCGCAGTAAAGTATCTCGACCCAAAGGTCGATGGAGATATTATTAGGAAACTTTATAAATACCCGAGGAACTGCATGTTTATTCTCTTTGGTCGTGGACTTTTTTCTCGGTGGTCCCGGCTTCCAGTTCGCCGTAGTCCTAAACTACGAAATATACGGAGTACGGGAATATTTTCATGTCATTCCTTTCTGTTTATAATATTTGAAGTGAATGTCTAAAGGGTATTCTCTAGAGTCTTAAATAGTCAACTCTTCAGTGTTTGTTGTTGCTGGACTTTATCTTTGATACCGAGATAGAGTATTTTGTGCACTTAACACTCGTCGAATTTTAATGAACGTTCCCTAGACTTACTCGTACTGTAATGTGTTAAGCTGGTACTTGGAGTTGATGAGCCCTTTAATTCATTTTTTGTTGCTCTCGTATATTTTCCTTTTTCCGTTACTCTGTTTGGTACCAAAGAATTTGTATCATTAAAACTACATATCTGTAAATACCCTAAGGAAATAGTATCTTCTGAAGTATTGATATATGTTAAATGTGAGCATGCTTGATGAATATTTACGGACTGGTCAAGCCATTAAATGCTAAAGGTAAATCTCTTAGCGCCAGTAAAGAAGAGGAAACTGTGATTAAATATTTCTTGGTGTGGTATAATGTACTTTCTGTGCATTGTCTTCAAGCTTTCCTGATCTCTTTCCCGTCTTGTAAGGTATTAAGGTCCTTGAGACATTGACTGTAATAAAATCCCAATGGGTTGGCGGGTTTCCATATGGTATCAAGTGGGAAATAATATTGCTGACGCCTCCTTATAGATTGTTATACAGTTGATCAGCACTTTTATTTCACTTTTATCAACTCCCTTTTAAACTTCGGATGCAGCAATTGAAAATGGAGTAATGGGTGGAACTCGGCATGAAAACAGTGTGAAGGAATGTTTGATCCTGATTAGTAGCTCTTATTCGTGCATAAGTAGCAGATTTCGGCTGCGATGGTTAACTCAAGAAGAAAAACAAGCCGCTCTAAATATGTACATTATCTTGAAATGTATTGCATAGTATAGTATCTGATAAAAGTAGGAAGATAATCTGACGAGTATTCGAAATTTGGAATCCCTTGCTATAAGTCCTCGGTAAGTAACTCTTTGGCTCGAGGAGAAAAATTTACTAGTAACCCTTTTATTAGTGAAATCTGTCAATTTCTGTGCAATTGCATTACAATATCTTCATTTGACTTTGATTTTACGCCCGTATCTATTCTCAGATTTCTCATCCAGAACAGTTGCCGTATCAGCAGCTTTACCTCATATTGGAGAAATTGAGCGGTATGTTTACAAACTGTTATCTGACGACGTCGGCAGCAAGTATAAAAGTTCCGATTACGGTTCTTAATGTTAGATACAATGTATAAGACTTCATTTAGGTTGAAATATCTGTTCAAGTTTCATTTTTGATGGTATCGTATTTCATAGGCTAGGTTATCGTGGATTGATCCTCATTTTCTCCAATGCCGTTTTCAAGTGAAATATTTAGAACTTTCATCTTAACTGTGACGCGAAGGGTGAATATCACAATTGCCCGTGAGCGACGTGACGCGTGGAATAAAATCAACTATTACCTTCTAATTATCACATTATGTCTTTCGCTTGGTTTACTTCTTGACGGTCGTTAGAAGGGATGAACTGTAATTCCTCACTTTGTCTCTTCATTCAACCTTCCCAAGTCCCTTTTACCTGCTCACAGAAATCCTGAATCTGGAGAGGAGAAAAATACGCATTTAACACAAATCTAGTATCTTCAATAAAAAGTTTCTAGCTAATCAAATAGCCACGCAAATTTTATAAAGGACTGTTGCTGTTCTCCTCCAATACTTCCAGCTAAAGTGCTTTCCTGCATGCGAAAAATCTCTGCCAACGTATCAAAGGATATTTATTTCGGTAAACAAGAATCTTGATAGGGGCAATTTAATTAAGGAAGAGTGTCAAGAATGGGAATGGAAGGGAAGACAGGAACGGAGGAAAGCGATAATGGGAAAAGGGACGTGAAGCCCTTTGCGTATCGCACAAGCATTTTAATCCTGCTGGAATCTGTTTTTCGACCCGGAAAATTTGCTCTCTTGAAATTCCGTATATGCCAAAAGAACCTCGTTTATCTTTATAAACGCTAAGTCGGAGGACCTAATACTTGTCTTTTTTCCCTGTTCCTCCATTTGTTTGTCCCTTCATCTATCAGTTATCTTGGGTTAGCACAAGATCAAGATGCTTTTTCCTCTGCTTTTCATTTGGTGTGGGCGTCGTTGAGGAAGTCTTACGCTTAAAATTGCGACTTTTTTCACCATTTTTTCTTTCTATCTTTATTTTTTATCTCCAAGAAATGGGGGCAAGGTCACATTATATATGACCAATATGTATGAATGAGGAAAACTCACCCATAATATAAGGATAGAATTATTTATGCTACGGAATTAAAATTGTCGCACTTGTGCTACAATTTTAATTCCGTAGCAATACAGTATAATAATACAAATGTGCAAGAGAACCGTGATACATGTTTTATCTTTGAATTACTTGAACTTGAATCCTTAGGTACCACCACCGTTTTAAGTTAGGCTAATATTAAATAAATCAAATGTTTAACATATTCGTGGTAATGAAGGTTAGAGATACCAAGGAGGAAATTTAGTGCCCGTGTTATGTAAGAATGAATAAGGTTTCAACCGTTTTTGTGTGCTAATGTGATGAGAGAGGGGCAAAAAACTGATGGTCCCAGCGTAGGAAGTTCCACAATTTCAGAATTTGGGGCTGGGTTCTGAGTGGCGCAGTTTTATGAGAGGCTTGGAAAACAAGAGACTTAGTTTCATGAATGCGTAAAGAGGAAATCAGGGAGCTGAGGAGAAAAATGAAATAGGAGGTTGAAGGATCGTTACCGCAATTGGTTCTGAAGAACTAGCAAGCGGCTTGGAAAATGAACTATTCAAACTCCTTAGAAGTTCTAATATTTTCACAACTTCCTGCTCTTAAAGTAAATCGGACTTCAGTTCCACTTACAAGTTAAGGAAAATCTCGTTGACCTCGTTTTTAGCAATTTAGTTTACGTAAACTTTCTGAACACCATTTCCCGGAGGACAGAATTTGTTGGATGTTTTAAAATAGCTATTGCAGTGGTATGTGTACCCAATAAAAAGCTCTATAAACATGGAAATTTGGTCATATATCTTAATACTATTACATAATTGAAGGTACTGAATACATTTTAGGTAATAAAAGGCCTCGAAAAAACTCTCTCTCTCTTGATTACACTAGTTAATTATTACAGTTTTCTCGGTTATCCATGGTTAATAAAAGTGAAGAATAGGAGATGGCGGTAAATATTTAATGTTGCGAGTTCACTAGAATCGATTGCCGGGAAAATACGTCATAATGAAAAGATACACTGATGCTCGTGCCCTTAAATTGAAAATAATAAACCTTTAGAAATTTAAATTCTAAATTTAACAGTGTTTAATGAGAAACATTTTTGAATGGTTTTGACTTAGAAATAAGCTTTCAAGCAGGTCTAAAACCCCTAATATACTCTGAAATATGTTAAAATTTTTTGGAGTGAAGTAAGTTAGGACACAGTCTTTTTGTTACAGACTGCATCTTTGCATTAAAACGTTTGACCCGCAGACAAATACCGATGAGCCTCAAAAATATCCTGATTCCTCTCCTTTAGCGGAATTTTGATTCCTCTGCTGGTGAATTTATACGTTCAGAATATACGTATATATATATAAGTTCAGAATAATGCGATTATCGCGTTGTATATTCTTGAGTTGTGCCTTATTTTAGAAAGCTTTTTGAAAAAACTTTTTTCTCCTCTAATAATTCCTCTAAGAGTGGTGTTGTTGATGTGATTCACCAGGGAGAAACGTGGATCCAGACCAGATGTCCCTTCTCAGACCCTGAAGAGCTGACGGGGGAGAAACATTTAGTAATTCTACACCTGGATGTTTACCAGCTCACCAAAAATCACATCCCTCGGAGTTAAGCTTAATGAGAAGAGCTGAAATCTCTCTTCAAGCAAGCTAAGCTTCGTTGATAATTCGCCGAACTGGAGAGACCTAGCAGTCACGGGTTCGAATACTCTCTGGGGGGTGAATGTCGGGATTGTCTTAGTTAGATTAGACTGTGGGAATGAGCCTGGTAGCGTAATCGCCTGAAAAATTAATTACACAGTTCAGAATTTATTTATCTCCACAAACCTTTCCGTCCTTCAAAAACGGAGAACGTAGGGAGGAAAGGTAAGACTGGCCTGAAATGCCAAGTCCATAATATTCGTATGGTACGACAATGGCAGTTTTAGTTTTTAGTTGGAGAGAGATATAGAGTGAAGGAAAGGGGGAGAGGGAAAGAAATGCTGAGAAGATAACACGGTTGGAAACACTGTGAGGCAAATGGCGGAGATAAAGAGAATGGGTGAAGGTTTGGAGGTGGTGTGTAAATGATGACTGCGGAGTAGAATAACCTTGTGAGGAGGAGAGGTGAAGACGAAGGGGTTGATAGGGACAAGGGAAAGAGGAGGCGCAGCAAGTATAGATTAGCGGGGGGCGAAGCAGGGAAGTTGGCCAGGGGAGGTGCAAAGGGGTGCCGGGGTGGGTGGATTGACAAATGAGTTTATCAGCAGGGATTAGACCGTGCAAGCCTCTTATCCCAGTCGGAGACCAAGATGAAGTGGAGCGAGGAAAAGGCTTTACCTCGCGATGACAAATGGCTAGGAATAAGTCAGGTAATGGGAATTCGGAGATTAAGCCGGTGAAAAATTGTCAAGTATAGTATGTGCAGGTTGTCTAAAAATAAGTGCCAAAAGAGACTTATGCTAAAAGCCAAACTGAAACAGATGGCGCCACATAATTGCGTATGGCGCCTTAAAAAATGAAAATCTTTAGGATTAATAGAGGGATGCAGCAAGCTGGTATTTACGCTAAAAAAAGCTTATCAGCTTTCGACGCGATGAAATAATTAGAGGCCCTGGACACATGTTGCTTTAACCTTTTTTCATCGTTATACTAACGATTTAATCTGTTCATGAGATTAATTAGATTTTCGAACCTGTTAACTCAATTCTTTCGGAGTTTCTCCCCCGTAGTTACATAGATAATGACTCTAACTTTCCTTTACGGGAGTATATTGGCATATGATACTTAATTAAAAACAGATAAAAATTATTAAAGTTATAAAGTTTATTATTTCAAACGCCAGCTTGCGTCTCTAGCATATGTATGAATAAAAGAAATAGACTGAGTTTTGCTCCGCTTTGGAGTCTGTCTCCCGAGTACAAAGTGTTCAAACTCTTGTTAGGAATATGGAAGAAGGTGACAGATGAATTTTTATTAATAGGTGAATTCTCTAAATCAATTGAACTAATTTTATTATTTATTAAAAATTGTAAGCAACTCCGGCTGATTTGACATAGGGAGCTGAATACGGACCATGATTCCCTTTCATGGATTCTTAAATCATAAGGCAACTCTTTCTTGGCCGTTATATCATACTAAGCGAATTAGTGACATTATTAAAATATACTGAAGTGTAATTAAATTTTCACGCATATTTAATTAAAAGATATTTACTTGAAACCTAACGTCGAAATTCGTCGTTATCTTCTGCATGCCTCTATTAGCCATCTATGCTATCATACAATGTATGAGATATGCCTGTCATCTAGAAAGAATTTGTCTCTGCGATGGGATAAAACTGATTATTCCCTATGAATTGGACACGAATAACGGTCGGTTTGTGAATTTTATTACGTTAATATGATTGCTGGAGCTGGAAATTCTGTCTGCCTGAGGGCAGGCCTGATTATTTAATCTACATGTATTAAATTGATTGTTCATCACAAACCTTGTTTTCTCTTAAAATATCCCTGTGCTGCTGACCACCTTAAAATTCTTTTCCTGCCGTGGAAAAAAATATAATTCCGGGGTAAGGGACTGTCCACGATGTAATATATATTGCTTTTATGCGGAGAATATAATTGCGAGCACGAGAAGGGAAATCACATAGCAGTTATGGGCTTTTATGATGCGAATTAATTGACCCGAGATCACCAGAGGCTCCAATATCCAGTGCCATTCAACTGAACCACTTGTGTCCAAAAGAAAAGAAAATTAATTTAAATATCTGCACGCAGCAGTGATAACTGAGTAATTCCCCTTATAAGTAAAAATGATGTAATATTTTGTTGCGTATGTCGATATGAGAATTCTAATGAAAGTTAATTAAGTTTATGAATTATCTGTTCATTTTGAGTTTTTATGTTGTCTCAGCTAGCAACATCATTATTTATTCTAACTTCTATTTGTATCATTTACGATAAAATTATTATTTATCATTGAAAAATAATGGTGAAGCGAGCCAAAGGAGAGTGGGGTTCGGCCGGCATGGCTGGCCGGTTGGGCAGGGACGCAGAGCCCTTAGTGTAAGGTGACCAGACGTCCCGCTTTTAGCGGGACAGTCCCGATTTTTAACAAGTTATCCCGCGTCCCGCGGGGTTTTAAGAAAGTCCCGCTTTTTAGAAAGAATACACAACAAGCTAGGGAACGGCAGGAGAACGGGAAGGGAATATGGGGTTTTTGGCTTCCATGTAGCTATTTCACCAGGATATGAGTTTTATATTATTTTTGTAAATTTTATAATGCTAAACATTAATTATAAAAATAATTATTGAGAACTGATTATCAGGAACTGCTTATCACAGTTAACGCCTTGATCAGTTGCTAGAATTCGATCACCATTGTATGGACTTAATGAACAGTAGCATTTTTGGGTATTGGCAGCGACGAAAATATTTTTTGGCGATTGGCACATTCACGGGCACATTATTGAGGAAACTCTTGTTTATCTCTCCTGTAGTTGAAAGAATATGCATAGTCATAATGGTCATGCTTATTTTTAGCCACAGAATGGTAATTGGGGAAATGTTTTCATTGTGCGAAATACCGGTGTCCATATGTTGTAAAGTTAATTATCACTAACGAATTAATGCAAGCCAGCAGCTGTATACATAAGGCCTCCCATCAGGCTGTTGTTAGCGAAGAAACGCTGGATAGCCGTCGTCGAAAGTAGTTCGACAGGTCGATTAGATACAGGTTATACACACGGTTTAACACGTAGGGCAAGCTTATATGTGCGCCATGAATGCTTCAGAATTGTAACTAGTGTATTTATAAATGCAGGTAAATCCATTATAATCATTTTCTTTTTCAATTTTGATACTATAGGTGCACCCATGAAAGTAATGATTTTATTGTGATATCTAATTAGTTTCGATAACTAATGTTTTTGTGTGTGGTTCATGAACGCTTATCATGGGTCGCAGACCGCACGACTTGTGATATTTCCATCTCAACCTAAGACGACGAGACAAATTTAAGCAGTGCCAAACAAATGGAAGTTGAACGTTAGCGAGATAACAAATCCTTCGTTAGAACGCCCTTCCTTTGCGGACGTCATGCTGCGTGTATCAGGTTCCGCGAAGATGTTTTTATATTCGAGATTAGCCTCGATTATTTTAACGCTCCCTCAATTTGTAAGATCCCTGACATTTTGATCCTTCGCCAGATTTTTCTGTAAATTTAATTTCGTAAATTAAACAAGGTTGCTACTATACGAGGATATTTTTTCTAAACTTGTTACATTTTTAAGTTCGGAAAAATGTTGGGGAGATAATGAATCATCATATCCGTCTCTTTCCGCACTAATTGGCGCTTCAGATCGGGAGGAAAGGTAGGTACTAAGATGGGAAAAGAGGAGGGTGGAGAGAAACCCGACGTCGTCATTATCCTACTCTTAACGACAAGGCGCCAAAGGGACCCACGGCCTAACGTCCCATTCAACGGACGGAGTACTGTACACACTTGAATGTTGTCCACACAGCACTCAAGTAGGGGCCGTATTACCTATGGAAAATATCTTGCGCTTCCGAGATTTGAACCCGGGCGTGGTGAGAAGCCAGTACTCTAAACACTACTCTAACCCATACTTGTGTTAACGGCTATGAAACGTGTTGGTGTTTGTCATAATTTATTTAATTTTAAATTATGTAGGTACTTAAAATTGGAATATTCTAGGTGGACGAGTGGTTCTTCAGTACCTGTACTGATTATTATTGTACCTGATCAACTGGTTATTATTTTATTTCAAGGCTTATAATGAGTATGTCGATTTCAGTAATACGTAGTGTCATCAACGTCAACTGGCAGCTTATTTCCATACGTGAGCCAAATTATGTTTTGATTGAACATCGTCCTCTACCGGTTTGGGTAGATTTTGATGGCGTTCTGCTACTCAACTTGACATATTATCCATGCATCCACTCAGCCTTCCAGCTTTTGCCAGCAATCAACTTTTCTCCCAAGCCTTGTTCAGCAACTCTTCATTCGTCCGCGTTTCCGCCCATCGCATTTTAGTCGATGGCATAAGAGATACACACCCTTCCTGATTAGTTCTCGGGAAAGCTATGGCCACCAAGTAAGGGTATCATGAACGCCGAAACCCTAAAACGTTTCTACAGACTGTATTCCATTTCTCGATCGATATTTGAATCCTGGTTTGCATTGTGCGATGACTTCGTGCTGAGAAGAGAGATTAATGTTACTCGTGATCAACTGTCGCTTTCGCGGCGATAATGGGGACTTTTAATCGGAACCGAAATCGTTAGATGGAAACGAAAAATGAATTTTAGTGAAATAATTAATCGTCTAATCAAAGATATTCACTCATAAATCAAAAATTTAAATAATCAAAAGGGGACGCCCATCGAAGAAGCTGCTTTGAGACCATTTACGCCATCCAACTCCCGTCCTTGACTGCTTTTAGAGAAGGGAGTGGAGTCGGAAGGTCTGGTCGCACAAATCCTGTCGCAACCGCTTCCGTTGGCAGAGTCAGCTGTGTGTCCCCCATTGAGATTAGGTGGAGTAGCTTCGCGGGTTCAGTTGTGATTGGACGAAGTGGATGACGTAAGAGGTCGCATGCACACCTGAATCGAACATCGAACTGATGTTTTTAACCCTTTTCCGAAAGGGTTAAAAACATAAGTTTTTCGCCGCTTATAACTCGAGAACTAAGTGACGGGTCTAAAAACGGAAAAATACGGGTCTTTTTATTTTACAAACTCGATCAGATTCGGCAATAAAAATAATATGGTAAACGACCCCATTGTGATGCAGATTTTTTAAAGCAAGGAATATATTTAAGGTGACCATACGTACCGGTTTGGCCGGGACAGTACCGGTTTTCGGGTGCTTGTCCCGGTGTCCCGAAAGACTAAACAAAAATACTAATTTGTACCGGTCTTTGGTCTAAAGTGCGTGATTTTGGTATGTTATTTAACGCAGTGTTTTTTTAACCTTTGTTGTTGTCATTGTTACTGTAAAAAAGATACTTTATCAGCTGCACTGTTTTTAATGTAATCCAGTGGTCTTGGAGGCCATATGGCTCCCGTCGAGAACCGCTTACTTGACGAGTGGCGGAACTGCGTGTGTGGGGGAATAACTTGTAAAAGATTCTCATTCGCTCCTTCTCGATGAATGCTGATTGGAGTGGTAATTTATAGTGTGGTGGAACTGTACTCATGAAGAAATTATTTGTGAAAGAAGGCAATTTGGAATTGTTTCGTGCTGGCAAATTGCGTTGGAGCAGTAAAGAATCACGTACTTCAGCAGTGCACTGAAATGTCAGTACCTGTTCTGTAACTATTTATAAGATTTCATTATTATTCATTTTAATTTGCCATTTTATTTTTGTTCTGTTTATTCTGCAGTATTCCAGGATGTTTAACTTGCTCATCTAGGATATGAAGACGTATATAATTTTAATTGGTTCCACGAGGTAAGATATTTTTAACAACTAATTAAAATGAAGTTGAAATTATTTCCTTTAAACTGCAGTATGCATTATGACTTTCTCAATTAAGAGGGTTTTTTGAACATCATCTCGTATACAATGAAACATTGCATTGTACTTCATTGTGTAAATAACATGTTCTATTCCTTTAGGTCTGATTTCATGGTGTGAAACGTCCACAGGAAAAGTATGGTCTTTTTCTTTATTTAGATTTTAAATAAGAGGAAAATACCCCTATAATATCATGGCACCTTGTAGGAAATGTAAATTCAATGATAATTTACAGAAAGAGTTGGAATTTATTAAAAAAGTAAAACCTGAAGATGAACATGAAGTGTGATGTACAGTTTGTAAAACAAACTTTTCAGTTGCCCATGGTGGTCGTACTGATTTTTACTGATCACATATCATCAAAAAAGCATGAAAGAGCTCTGAATGTAGTAAGTTCAAGCCAAACACATCTGCCTTTTTTTAAAAGGAAGGAAATGAGAGAATCTGATTTTGTTTTAGTGGCAAAAGAAGCTACATTTTTCTATCACTCAGTAATGCATGGCCACAGCTTCAGGTCTATGGACTGTGCATCTCAACTTATTAAAGCCATGTATGAAAAAGGATTTAGCTGTGCCCGTACAAAAGCTGAGGCAATATTTTTAATTGTACTTTATCCATTTATGGAAGAGGAAGTTAAAGCTGATCTGAATGAATGTAACTTTATGTCGTTATCCGCAGATACTTTAAACCATCATGATTTAAAATTGGTTCCAGTAATGGTGAAATACTTTATGCCATACGAATTATGGCTACACTCTTTAGTGATTCAATTTAAACTATTTAATGACACTGTTCTTAGAATTGAAAATATGAATATATCTTTAATGGAAATATCTGTTATCCTGACCGATTTGAGAAACCAGTTGGTAGAAAAACAAGAGGCCAAGTCTGTTGGGACAAAAGTGTCATAGATGGCTGAATCACTTGAAGGTGAATCGGTATCTGAGACATTCTATAAAACAGTTAATACTTTTTTGGATGGAATGTGGAGTGGAAACTTAAGTGGATGCAATAAAAGTAATAATGAAAATTAGAGTAAATTCTAAAGATGAAAGTTGTAAGTCATTTTTGATAGAGTCCTGAAGAATAAAATTTTGCTTAAAAAAGTTCTTACATCTGAAAAATATTAAAAAATAAAGTAATTTTTGTGAATAAAAATCTATTTGAAAAGTATAATAAAATATAATTTTATGAGCATTAAAATGAATTAAAAATCTTTTTCCTTAATATTTGATTTCTTTTATTGTTATTATGAATTAAAAATGCTTAATAAGTAGACATTCCTATATTTATAATATACTTAACCCATACATATGTAGCAGCAGGAAGTTGCACCAATTCGGTTGCTGGAAAAGCGAGTTGTGTAGGACTCAGAGTGACCACTTTTCTAACACTTCACTTGACCAAAGAAACATGCATAATTACACACATGTTAATTTGCCTATGCTTCAGGAGAAGTGAGTTTGTCCCGGTTTAGCAGATCAGAAATCTGGTCACCTTACCTTAGTGGGAATGTAAAATAATGCGTTAGCCAGTTATATTCCTCAGCAGAAAATATGGAAGACGATGAAGATTGGTGGTGAAATTATTTTTTCATTTAAGGTGAAAGAATTGTATTTTATCTCAGAATAAAAGATCAAAATCCAAAACAGTTTTCCATCAATTGTGCAGGAAGCTAAAAAAAGTCTCACATGGAACCTTAATGGAACGCTCTTACATTTTAATCCACTTCTACTGCATTAATTATTTCAAACCAAGTTGTAGGCAATAGTCATAAATAATTCTATGCTTATTTTCTTTACGTGTCTTAAGATTTTTTAGACTTCTGAATGCTGGTTGGTCTAACGAAGTTCTATCTCTATTAGTTCACCAATAGGCTGACAGGGTGGAGCGCCTGCTCTCCTTCAATTTTCTCTACTGGAGAGCACCATTTTTATTATGCTATCCCCCTTTATGAGCGTTCATTCAGATATGTATCTACTCGATATTATTTTCAACAGGCCAATTTGTTGTGTACAAGCTGATAAATTCGATCATTATGGTGGAGCTGCTTACGTATGTTTATGTTACCACGAGATTATGTGAAACTTGTATCAGGCGAACCTTTGTGGAATTCCATTATCCGGAGTATAAAAGATTCAACGCTGCAATGACACGTCATTTAGACACGTTATTAGACACGTCAATGATTTCGTAGCAGGGCTACATTAGGGATTGGAAATTATCCAGGATCGATTTTTGATTTTTGTTTTTAAAATCGATTTTCTAAAAATTCGATTTTTTGCCCAAAATAATCGAAAAATCGAAATCGATATTTTTAGTAGTAAATTAATTATCTGCTGAAAAACGGATGTGCTGCCGTAGAAAAATGCTAGGGATAAGAACTGAATACGGTAAAATTTATTAATCTTATAAATAAAAATGGATTGCGCATTTTGTTGAGTAAGCGGTTAACTTGGATAATGGCTGGACCGATTTCGCTGAAATCTTCACAATATGTTCATTCCCGTTCCGGGACGTTGAACGGGTTATTATATATAGTGTAGGAATAATACATGAATTTTAAATTACATTTACAATTTTTCCCATAAGATTACACGGAGTTTTACATTTTTCATGGTGCAGTGCATTCATATTTCGTTCATTAAAATACTTCAATTTGTACCGATAGCTTTTATTTTTCCTTCATCGGAATGTCGAAACTCTGAACTATCTTATTCTTTCGATGTTTTTATGATAAATAATCCAGTTAACGATTAATAACGCAATTTAAACGATTTTTGTAGCTCTTTAAATGGGTCTTTCATTGTTGTCTCCGATCCATTTCTGATGTAAACAAACACCGCATTTCGTGCAAGAGGGCTATAAATAATAATTCTTTTATTATTGTTGAAGCAACCAAGAATTTGGAGATTCCAAAAAGTGCACGGGACCCTTAATCGCATTGAAATGCCCCAAAAAGAACAAAGATTTATAGTCGCAGACATCGCAATGGTATAATAGGAACAAGGCATTTATTTTCTTTGATTATACTTAAACATCGATCTTGCAATCGAAATCGAAATTCACATATAACACCTTGAGATTCGTGTGATTTCAAATTTAATGGGAAAAAATAAATCATTTGGTTGACATTAAATTCTGACTTTTTTATACTTATTTAACATATCAAAAACGAGTGATTTCCCTTTTCTTTATTTCCATTTAATCAGACTGTGCCACCGAAACGCGTGGACAGGTAAGGCTATTAAAAATATATATCAATTTGCCATGGGAAGTTTAAAAATAGGGCATTGACAATGAAGAAAAACTTCAATTTAAACATTTACCCATGATAAATAACTATGCATAACTGTTATTATTATGCTTATTGAGTAACTATGCACATCAAGTGTATATATTTTGAAATGACCTCGAGCGAAGCTGGGGGCATTTCAAGTACAGTACACCGTCTGTCGGATGAGACGTTAAACTGTGGACCCCTTGGCGCCGTTCGCAAGAGTAGGCTAATGCCGACGCCAGGTGTCCCTCCATCCTTCTCTGCACAGTTTCCGTTGGCGCAAATGACCTTAATTGTCGGTCGCCGGCTTTAAAATACTACTACTACTAGCGAAGCCTGGCATTTTCGTTAGAATTATATAGAATCCACCCACGTCGCGTCGGAAGAGAATGTTGAGTGATTTAGAAAGTCATGTATACGAAGTCCTAAGATGTCCATTTCTCGACGAAGTTTGGAACTTGGAATTGCTAAAATAACTATTCAAAATTATATATGAAGTCTTAAATTGCATGCTTACAATATTTAACTGAGGCATGAAATCAAACCAACGGATAGGCCTACATTTGTTGAATTTTCTGTAAAGATGCTGGCTGACATGCTGAAGTGACTTCAACATCAACACGGACATCAAATCTCGGACAGGTGCTGCTCAATCACGCATTCATTTCATATTGATACCTCGATAATAATTATTTCTGGAGTAATTGACAAATGAAATCACGAACTACGTTTTCGATGACTCTGTATAAAGATGAAATAAATATACACTGGCAGGACAAAGTCTGCCGGGTTCAGATAGTACAATATATTATTGTAAAGATATTAATAAGGTATGCAGGAAAGTAATGATCCATACCAGACACTTGTATGCATATAGGTAATATAACAATCAAATTACACATGATTTAGTAGCGATAAGAATTGTATATTGAGAAGTGGGCAAGCCACAAAAAGAAAAACAGAATTTTATTAATATCTTGTTTGCAAATCCGTGGAACCAGTGTTCCTCAGGGATCGACCTTAAAAAAACTAACATATTTAATTGTTTTCCGAATAATCGACTTCGGACCTTAGTTGCAATTAATCAGGCTTGCTAAAATACTGCCAAACAGCACTTGGAGGAGCAAAGGGTGGCAAACCGCTCTCCGATCGGCACGACACGAACGCAACACAAGTAGCACGGTGACGAATCAAACAAAACGCATGCTGGCCAACGCACGCAGCCTTCAGTACAGTGCGATTGAAACTTCGTGGTCCATGCGAGGAAGACGATATTCGGACTGGTCGAATCTATTTTGAAGAAGGCGAGTGCTCTGAAGCGATTGATTGAGAAAACGTTTACAAAAAAGACACAATGTCAACGCGTATTATCATTTCAAATCTTCGTCTCGCGGTGTACATTGTATTACCTCCGAGCGCGAGTCCCCGCCGGAAAGACTAGAATTTTAATAAAAATCCGCAGTCCTTCAGTTGGCAATTCCAACCTGCCCGTGTCCGAAGCACTTTGCCTCCCCTCCAAGGTTCAACAGCGATGCAGAATGAAATAGCACGGCGCGAGACAAAGCGAGGCGGCGAAATTCAAATGCTGGAACAAGCTAAAAATCGAAAATCGATCGGCTATAATCGATTTTGATCGATTTTTTAAAACAAAAAGTCGACTTCGATTGCATCGAAAATCGGAGTGTGATAATCGAATTAAAATTGAAATCGATTTTCCAATCCCTAGGCTACATCATCAGGTAATGGTGATGTAAGCCTGCTATGAAATCATGGTATTACCTGATGAAAATGTATGTGGAAACTGCTGCGTAGGATCGTTTACTCATAACTCGATATTAAACAAATTATTAACGTTTCAACGCGCTTGATTGTGATTATTTCCCCCTTGCTGTGTGGACTATAGTGAATGGATTTGGGTCGAATATGGAACGTCAGGGGTATGCCAGCGACACTGAGGTAGGTGAGTAGCATGAGAAGAGAAAGTTATGTGAAAGGAAAGAGACCCTATGGTCTCTCCTCCATGGCGTGAACTTTATCATCAGAATCTTAGCGCGTGAGTGATGATGAATATGAAATATATGAAAAACCCAAGAGGTGGAGATAGGGTTTAGGTGGTGGTTGGAGCACTAAATTCTCAGTTGTTGTACCTGAGTTCGAGCCTCGGTGGAGGGAGAAATTTTTTAGATGCATGCCTGTCCCTAATTAAGTGCTGAGTGGAGAGTGCATCAAGTTTAATTCTCGCCCTTTTGAAGAGAAATTAGACTGGGAAACTTTGGAAGTGGCCTCAGCTTTCGGCCACCTCTCCTTAATAACTACTAGTGCTTTCGAAAGGGTCGAACAGGAATATATATATAATGTCAGGTCATCACAGGCCCATGATGAAATTTATTGTATCTCGAATTAGCGGAAAATTTTTCTTTGGGTAAAAATCTTAAATCGCAGACGAAAATAAGTTCTCTATCATATGTACGGTGGGCGTTTCCGATTTGTTTAAAAATGTTTGCTGATACAGAAAGTTTAATGTATATACCAAGCAAGACCACGCCTCCTCTCTTTCTTGTTTTCATTTGTGTATAATCTTGGAGCGACGGTGATCTTCCACGAGGACAGCGCTAATAGAATAGGTGAAGACATGGAAGAGGATGAAGAGAGGGTGGAAAGTGAGGATGCATGTTCGGGTGGGGAGTAAAAGGGATTTAGCCCCTGAGGATGGGCGAAATGTACGCGATTCAGAGTGACAGGAACCCCCGGAAGCTAATGACTCGCCAACCACCCTTGCTCCCCAACCTCTTGCATCTTGCCACAGTTTCGTTCCATCGACTCTCCCTACAGTCAGGCCGAGGAAACTTGTTCAGTCATTCCACTCTTTCTTTCCCCTATCCTTTCTTAAAGTTTTTTTTCCGTTTCATAGCTTAAATCAGCCTTTCAAACTAGATGTTTTTTTCCCTTGCTTTACGCCTTAATACATACAATTTGTGGAGAATATTGTTAAGAAATGAGCCCTAATGATCCTCTTCATTTTCCTATCAACAAGACATTCATTTATCTTCCTTATTGTTGTTTTTTTGGCCACATAATTTTTCTTATTTACCTGAGAGGGATCTTTTATCATAGGTAGCATTTAAACAAGTTTCGTTGCAATATTTCTTTATTCTAATATTCGGACTTTATACGAACTCCCCCAAGTTCATCTATGGCGTATCAATTTAAGATTTCTAATTCTTTGTACGTCTCTCATAATTCGGAAAGTTATTTCTGTTTCTTGTATGCCTTCCTTTACTTTCTCGAGAAAGTCGTCTTCTATGCGTGGACCTAATCTCCCAAGCACTTTCCCAAGTTACGCAACGTATTGAAAGAAAAATAACTAAAAAACTTACTGTCTGTAAATTAAGAGAGCAAGAATATAATGCCACATCCATTAAGGAGTCTCATTGAAAAGGTTTAAGGGTAGAGGATGAAGGATACGCTTGTGCTTATCGTCTTGCGTGCACTTTGAGTGAGTGACTTTTGACCTGACTTGTTGCGTGTAAATGAATTTTTAATGTATAAATAAATGAATATAGGAACGTTACAAGCAAAATGGCCCAATTATTGTCTTGAATGATGAATGATTGAGTATTTAAAGGGATTTTAAATATCCATTGCTCGCATAGTGCGATATAAAATTGAGCTCACGTGTAGTGATAATAGGAATAGCCATGAGAGTGTGATAATAAGAAGATGCTTGCTTTCCTTCCATAAGTACTTGAAAATACATCTCATTTGACTAACGTTTGAAGCGATTGAGGAGTATCGTGATATTAGCTCTCTTTTCCTTTTCCTATTTCTCTTCTCAATTAGAAAAATTACCCATCATTTAGGTAATGCCTCCGAGCAAAATCATCCATAAATTTCAGGCTTATTTCTCTTCTGGGAGAAAAATAAGCCTGGAAGTATATCAAGTAAGTGTATACACATTAAGTTATTTGTTTGCACTTGGGATGCACACATTAAGTATTTGTTCCATAAACAATTACGGATAGAGTGATTTCTAATGTGCTCGATTTGCCCTCTTGTGTGAATCATTGGGCAGGTTAAATTTCCCCTCCCCTTCTTCACCACGGTGGGTGCGTGAAATATTACGGCCACTGGAGCTTTCCTTCTGCTATCAACGTTTTAAGGCCTTAGAGCCTCACACTCTCATTTAACGTTAAGTGATGTAAAAATCTATTGTCATTAGTTGAAGAAAAAAGAATTTTTATTCAGACAAGGAAATAAGGAAGATCTACTGTTAGCCAGCCCAAAATATAAAAAATACGGTTCACCCTTGCGATTAGCTAAAGCCTATATGTTTTAATAAAATTAAAAGTCTATTTTCAGACTCCTCTTCTGTTGTTTATTACGTATATAATATTAAAAAAAATAATTTTGATTTTATTCCGCTCGTGTGCTCATTCTTAACATTGAAGTAAAATAGACACATTATCTGAAAATCTTTCTGAAATGAATTTCAGATATATGTCTTTGAGGTCATATATATTATATAATTAAGAATCTTTATAGCATCCAAAGAGTCATTATGTAATTCAAAACATATCCTTCTTACCATTATTTAGTCCTTTCACACACATTTTCAAACTAATCGTTAGCTCTTCCCTTGGAATTGTGTTCGTTTCACGGGTAAGTTTCAATGAGACCTTGTGAAAATGTAAATTAGTGATTTCTGAATTGAACTTCCATTTCTTGGCTAAAAAGATGCATTTACTCATTCCGCAAGCACATGATACTTCCATGTGTCATTCTTCCCTTTTCGAGTGCATATTTATTTTCCTATGTCTCTGGTATCCCTAGGCCTTATTTCGGGTTTGTGCAAGCCCATTTCCTCGAGCTCCCCCACGACTAATGGAGGGAGGTCCTTGAAAAGTGGAAATGGCGAAAGTCACAAGAGGAGGTGTATCGGCTTGAAATTCTGCTAGAACTGTATTTTTCCCCCTTCCCCCGCCCCCTCCCTCTACCCTCCTCTAGTTTGGGTAAGGAGCCTTTCGGAGGGAAGGGAAAGGGGACTGTAAGCCTTGGCAGCCGGAAACTGGAAAAAAAGGAACGACCGAAAGGGACATAGGGAAAGTTGTGGGGGAGGAGGGATGGAAGAAGAACCTCCGGGAGATGAAGGGAAAGAAAAGGGAGTGGATTCGTGCCCACCCCACCCCCCCCCTCCCCTGCACCACTGTCCTCTCACCTTTAATATTGCCCCTCGTGCGCTTCGCCGTCCTCCCCTGTTTTGGTTTCGACCCCGTCCGAACGCGCAGTGCTTGGGATCCGTGCACTCACTCGTCCTTCCATCACAGCCGCGACTTCTCCGCACTTCTCTTTAATTTTAAAGTTTGAGTTTCCGCGTCCTACCCGCTCGTCTATTTTTTGTTCCCCCTCTCCCACCCTCTCTACCTTCTCCTACTTTCCTTCGGGAAATCTAAAGGTGGTCTTACATTTGTCTTGTGCATTTTCTTTGCGCCAGCTTGGATTTTGAGGAGTGTAGCGTGGCCCTTCGTGATATTTTCTATCCATCATGATACACCGAACGGTTACTCGCTAATTTGCTCCAGTGTCAGTTTGCTATGTAGCTCACATTAAGTCGTGGAATTCAACCGTCTACAATCTTGCTGGTCACTTGTAGACGTTTTTTTTTACTGATTATGTTCCAGTAACGATGAACAAAGCGAAATATGTGCCTTGAAAAAATGTGAGTAATATAAATGCGTGACCTCTACTTACATTCTTGAATGTACTCTTTTTACCTTGGAAATATTGAGGCAAAGTGCTCTGCATTTTTTAGGCAAATCAATCAACTCTTTTGGGATCTACGCATGGTTGAGGAATTCAATTTACGATGTACTTGGGTAAAATATCTTATCTAGGCACACAAATTAAATTCTGTGTGCTTGCTCAGTTTGTGCATAAAAGTCTGTGTAGCCTCTAAAAACTCAGTGTATTTTAAAGTGTAAAATTCTTTTCCTCTTCCTTAGAACTATGAACTTTGGTTTTTGTTAGTTTTTTATTCACAATATGCCTTCGTTTCCATTTTGATGGTATTTCTGACTGGTTAGAAACAAATTCAAACTCAGGGAAAACTAATTTTTCTAATCTATGAAAGTTTATCCTTAATTTCCGTTCTTTGTGCAACAAAATCCAAAGCGATACAATTATATGATTTCTCGTAATGTTTTGCGGTCTTAAGTATTGGAAACTCACTCGAAGCGTGTGTTGGGACTTTAACGTCATTACAGTGATGTATAAGGTGTGAATAAAGATTTGATATGTAGAAAATACAGATATAGATAGATTAGTACCTCTCGGTTCCTTGTAGGCAGTGCAGGCACAGACTAGTATTTTTGCGTGCCTGCATATCTGTGTAATTAAAACTCTTGATTTAAAATGCATACCTGTTGATGGTGTACCCTGTATCACATAAAATTACGGTGGCTGAAGGGTGTAATTTAGATGTAGATACATAGTTGTTAATTAAATATCTCAATCTACGTCTCAATAAACATGGACTCAGTAGAACGTTGTGTGGGAAAGGCTAAAAATATATTAACCAAATGGAATACATATATGGCAGGTACTATGAATTAAGTTGATAGTTTTGGTGAAGTCTTCTCGGGATTTCCACCGGGTTAAATATTTATATAACACCGTTTCCCCGAACGACTCGTCCATCGTCTTAGGGCGAGTGAGTTGATAGTTGTTTGTTATTCAATATAGTATAAAATAAAATGTATGTAAATCGTACTAGATAACATTTTAACTTTGTGTAAAATGAACAGTTTTACGTAAAAATGAAATTATTGCAAGTGATTACTCGGATTGTGCATCTCGGATAAGTGAACTCGGATTAATGCCTTCATAATTTGGGTAATTCTCTGCTGAGTTTCGGCTTTTTTTGTGACACTGGACCCAGTTACCCATGAGAGTTCCTACTGTTATCCCTCTTTATAAGCTCGTAGCCAAAAGTTTACTCAGTAAAGTCCATCGAAGCATAGTTGTAACCCGCAGATTTTGGACCATAATGTATGCACAGTTACCAGAGTGTTTGCGTGGCCAGCTCGTGGAAAAGTTCCGTATATATGTACCAAATACAATAATCATGCAAATATTGATAGAATCTGTGTTACGTTTTTATGAAGAGCCATATGGGAATAGGTGGAATAATAATCGAGGTAATGGATTTATGTTGCTGTTGTAGCATGCAGGTTAACATATGTTTGGTGCCGATGGAGGTAAAATTGTCTTCTTTCAACAGCAAGAGCTCTAGAAATAAATAAATGCTTAAACATGAGGGGAAAGACATCTTCCTGTGAACAAATTAATCGTCTCGTTCATTTAAAAAGTCATTGTTCTCATTAATCGCTGTGCTCAATTTCATAATTCAAATGAGGATGACATGTGATCCATAACTGTCATCCTTCCCATGAATGCGGTTTCCCTGTATCTTTTGCCCATACATATAGTAATTTCACTGTGCGTCCATTCATATTCTATACCTAAGGTTAGAGTAATATTTTCATTCTTAAACCTTGGTTAAACTTTTCTTCTCTTTTTTCCTTTTCCTGAAATTTATTAAGAATTATATTCATGAAGAGCGTTAGCCTGGATCCTCCTATCCAGAGAATGGGGAGAACTTACTCATTCTTCCTGGCGCGAGGCATTTCTTTTAATTATGATGCGTTATCGATCAAGAATTTGGTCGTCATGAAGAAATTCCTTATTAGGAAGAGGCATTTGAAAAATCTTTTTTATAATGTACTTGACTCTATTTCATTTCATCCTTGGTGATGTATAATTATTTACCGCGAATAAATTCAAAATAATTATCTACTAAAAGGGAGCATTATTTTTGATTGTAAATAAGATTGTCCGCAGCGCTTTTATTTATGGAGGACACGTAGTGCTAGTAAAAGAAAATTCAGAGAAAACTACTCTAGTTTTTTCCCCAGAATTTTGTATCAAATATGCGAAAAATGTATTAGACAAAGAAGTCTCATATTAATTTAGGGTATAATGGATAAGCTGAGTAATTACATGAGCACAGAGGTTTCGTTTGAAAAGAGGTACCTAGAAGCTATGAATCCTATGGATTTTAGGCACCAAAAAAATGCCAATTAAGATTTTTACTTTTTTCTATGATAAATTAATTGAAAGACTTCTCCTTGTTTAAAGTGATTTGCTATTAACTTAACTGTGACAGTAAGATTAACTTTGAGAATGAATAAATGTTGTTAATGATATTTGATAATTTTGCTGTTCTCATTCGCTGTAGTTTTTTGAAATTAACTGTGCCACGGATTATAAAGCATTTGAGTCATGTAAAATCTTACCATTGAAGCCACATAATGGTTTTACACGGTAATTTAATTTTGACACTGACTTGATTGAGTCATACTTGGCTTCCGAATTCCGATTATCGTGCGAAAATGAGCGGTATAGATTAATCTGACTTCTATGTCAGAGGCACTAAATTTAGAGCACTTCTGTTGCCATTCATGTTGTTCTATCATAATCAGACTAAAGTAGAATCTGAAAGGAATACTTTTCTGGTGAAGATCAGTGCGAGCCGAGTGAGATGAAATTCTCTCGTGCTTAATTCCCCAGAACACGTGCGCGAACCAACACCAGAGACAAGGGAGACGAATTCCTTGAAGTCGTCCTAGTCAATCGAGGAATTTTTCTCTTCTTCCTTTCCCCACTGTACCTTCTTTCCTTCCTTTTCCTAGAGTTGCATTCCATTCTTGTCTCCCCCTTTTTCGACCTCTTTCTGGAGCGATATCCTTCCTCTTCTGGAAATGAATGTTTGCGGGCGAGAAAAATTGGTCAGGCACTCGGAAAAAGGGAGGAAATCCCCTTGCTTTTCGGATCGATAAGTTTTTTGTGAGGACGCGGGGTTGAAGTTGGAGAGAGTGGACGAGGGAACTGAGAGATAAAGATGAGTAGGGAGTGTGAGAGAATAGAAGGAGAGGGGACGAGGGCACGAGGAAGAAGAACGCTGGAAGTGGATGTAGAAAGATAGATCAAGTGGGTAGGGAGGTATGAGCGCGAGGCAACAGGAATGAAAAGAGAGCTTTTATTTGGAACGTGTCCAGGATTGTCCGCAATTCCCAAAACACGAATCTCAATAAATATGGGATTGGAAAGTTTGGAAGAGTAACGGGCATGCTGAGAACCTATCTCTGCTCTGATTTTTATATGCCCTGTAATTTTTTGCTCTCCCCTTCCCTTCAACTGCGTGAGCGTCCACCTCTTGCAGTTTCTTGTTTTATCTCTCCATTTTATATATCCCGTAACATCTTGGAGGCGAGAAACTTTTTCTAATAAAGTAATGCTGTATGCATATTGATCATTAGCTTCGTTGAAAAAACTGCGTGTATTGCCGTGAAAGAAATTTCCAAAACATTGGAAACATTGGTCTCATATATTAACATTCGTAACTTACTTCGTTTTCCCTCTTCAATGCAGAGTTGTGCTGAAGCATTTTTAGGTAGGTGGGTGAGAGCAAAATTGAAAAATGTAAGCTGTAAGTGATTCAAGTCATTTGAATTAAGTTCGATTCATAAAAGTTGAATGAAATATTTTCGTATAAATATGAAACAAAAGACTGAAGTGGTGGCTAAGGTAGCGCCGTCGAAATTCCAACATGAGCCTTAGTTTTGAAATGCAGCGTTTTGTCGATTACTTCGGATGTTAAATAATGAATTTGTTTGCCACTTTCTGCAGTAGGTGAATAGTTTCCACGTTGGGTTTCTCGCCACTAATCCCCAGGATATCCTATTCATACCCGAATGCCCGCCTATTTTGAATGGTACAGTTGATCACGACTCAAGTCGTCACATCCACTAACAGCAACATCAGCGATTTTGAATAACGTCATAAATAATCAACAAACATGCCATTTTTTTGCCGCGATAATAGCATAAAAATTATCTTAGGGTATTTTGACCATCAGATCTCGAGTGCACCCGAGTGTAAAAAAGATCCGACGGCTTATTCTCACTGGTAGAGCAGCTAAATAAGATTTGGAGACCAGAGAACAAGTGGTTTTTTCTGACTTGTTCTAGTGCAAATCTGCATTGCAGAGACCTTTAGTCTTTCTCTGGTTACTATTTATATAAAAAGAGTCATAGAGACGCAATGAGATTTTGACTGCATTGGAGGGAAAGCTTGGAGGAAAAAGGGTAAAAAAACAATACAACGTGAACATTTTTAATGGAGGTTTTCTCATGAAATGAAAATGAAATAACCCATAGATATTAAATAATTGCCTTAGCAATATTCATGCTGATATATTACCTGAACAATTTTGTATAATCATATTGTTATAGAGGTAGTGCAGAAATCCCCATTCGCGTGAAATGTTGAAGCGGTTCCATTATTCGTAAGTTGATACAACATTAATCCATCTTTGTTATCAAAGCATAAATAAGTTATCTTTCACTTCTAAGACATGCATCATCATAATCACCAATATACAATTAAATCCAGATGCTGTTGATAAATTTCAGATAACGCCATTCAAGTAGTGCATTTCCCAGTAGGATACGTTATACCTTGACCTCTACCGTAATTGTGTGATAGGCAGTAGGACTTGTCTGTCATATCTGGGAACAGAAAGATGAAGGATTAAGTGGTATATTGTTTGGCGTCTATTTTTTTATTCATGCTCAAAAAGAAATGATAAATAATTTACGATGTCTGATTGAGCGGGAGATACAAGGGAGATATGGAATGCTTCTTGAAGCTTTACGACCCTCCGTCGTCTATAGTTTGTGCATTTCAACTACTCTCCCTGTTACTGAGTAAGAATTCATTGAGGAATGTAGCAAGTTGTTTTTATTATCTACAGATATCTTTAATGCAATACTTTTGATCGGTATTTTATGTCCATTCGTTGTTTTTGGATGAGCACAGAACTTATATTATAATATAATGGTTTAAGCTGCTGTTATATTTCCTTTTAAACCATGTAATCAGAGCGATACCCTTAGAATGACTTTCCTATAATTCCAACTTTCCGTCTCTTATACATGCATTTGGTGAGTCCGTAGGTGCGGAAATGATTTTATTTGCATTTTTGAATGGTTACTTTTTTAAGTTTTTTTGACATTTATTTTTGCAATAAAATGCATATTCTTATTAATCCAGGGAGTAAATTACTTGAATGAGAAAAATATGAAGAGATTTTTTATGTATATCAAGAGAAAATATAAGTGGAAGGTGTTTTATTATAGGGAGTACACCATGTACTTTGTGCTTAGGAAGCGCTACATCTCAAACAGTGATCTGGCTTACTTTCTTCAATATTTTTTCTCTACCCACGGAATGCGAAAATACTTCTTCGTCCTCCCAATTATGGGCAATATGTAACACTTTGGCGATGCCGTGAGCTTCTGTTCTCACAGGACCTGTGTTCCTGGGATCATGAATAGGTTCATTACTTTTTCTCGACTTTGCTGAACGATCCGTGTTCTTCATTCCAGATAATCCCCTACTGCGAGCTACAGTGGGGAAAACCCATGTGCACTGGAGTGCACTGTTGGATGGCACCTTGGAATAATAATAAAAAAACAACGCTATGCTTTTATTCTCACGTCTATTTCAGGTCTTCACCTCCTTAGTTTTTGTCCTCTTTCACTCGGGGCAACTTATATCGAACGCTTCGCGTTCGCTTATTTTTTTCGTTCACCCTTATCCCTTCTCTCTCCCTCTCTTATATTCCCCATGCAGTAAAAACACTCCTTCACGTGCTTGTCGAGGGGGAGTGGGGTATGTGGGGGGGATGATTAAAAATTCAGCATCTCCACCTGCTGCTTACTGTTGACGCCGTGCTTCTCCCCACCGACGCTAGCGCACTCTGTGGGCTCCCTTCTCCTCACCGGGCCTCGCCCGTCGCCAACCCCCCTCCGGAAAACCGACCCAAGCCCGCTTCACCCTTCGTCCCCCGATCTCACCACACCTCCCACTTCTTACTTTCGCGATGAAAATACAGGGGATTTTCTCCTCGAGACCCTCCGGTGCCTTCTCCTCCTCCTCCCTCATCCTCACCTTGTCGGAGAGAAATTGAGGCGGGGCTCGCGAGACAGAGGGACGAGACGAGGCCGGACGCTTGCAATTTAGCTCAACGCCAGATAGTCACGGCGATGAGAGATGGGCGAGAACGGTGACGGCGGGAGAGTTCGGAGAGACAGGAGTGGGAGGGAGCAGGGTGGTCGGGAGGGGCAAAAATGAGACCCAGGGAAGAAACGAGAGGCCGCGGTGGAGATCTGAAGTGGAGAGAGAGAGAGGGGCTTGAAAGGATTATGTAGGAGTAGGGAAATGACGGGCCCAATGCGGGAACGGTGCGGGAATCGGGAGAGATGAGGGAGTGTGGGGGAATGATGGCGCGGGGTGACGGTAGTGTGGGGCCGAGGAGGTGGAGACAGAATTGGGCCACAGGAAGCGGCCGTCCAGTCTCTGGTGTCTGAGCCGGAGGAGGAGTATTTTGCAGCGCGATGGGCGTAGAACGATTGAGGAGGATAGAGTGGGTGGATGCGGGGGAACGGGGAGTTCTTCCTCTCTTTTCACAGAGGATGGAATTAATTCAAACGGCTTCCACGCCGCATTGCATAAGATACCGCTAAAAACGACAATCTTAACGACCCTCCATGGCGAAGCCGTTTTTGGTCGAAGCAGCATTCCGGAACTTTCTGGCGCGGGGGTAATGAATGCCGCTGGAAGGAGTGGGAGGAGTGCAGTAAAGAGAATTCAGGGGGACCATTGAAATGAGCTCGCAAGCTCTTTCACTCTAAGCCTCTTTCGGTTTTTATTTTCAGGTTTTGTTTTTTCGTACTCTCTTCATTTGGCGTGCACATACTTTTACTCTTTTCAGTTCGCCACCATGGCTTAAATTTCATCCCCTTTTTAACTCGGAGACCTTCGCTCTCCAGTATTTCACAGGAAGCCAAGGTATTTGAAGAAAGATAGGTTTCAAATGGGCGGTTTTTTTGCTGGGAATAAAGGGGCATTAATTTGTCTGAATAACTTAGTTTGCTTAATTAGCGCCGTCAGAGGACTTCCCGCTCGGAATAACCTTAATTCACCTCTCGGTGCAAGTATTATGTGAGAGTGCCTTCTCGAAGATGGAACAGAATTGACAAAAGACCTGAACTGCGGTCTTTGTTCGTCAAGGAGTCAAAGCCACCTTCAGGGGTCGGTCGCCATAAATATCTTGGTCCCCTAAAACATGGGGTCTCGATAATATTCTCTGGATAACGTTCGTTGCAGAAGGAGGGCAGCTGGATGTGAAGCGGGAGTTTGAGCGATGAGGTTTCTGGGTGTGGAGGAGGCGGTGGGCGAATACAAAAGAGGCGGAGGAGGCATTACTGAGTGGGGATGAGGACGTTGTGAGATAATATCCGCGGTGACTCGTGGCGTAGCTCGGGAAGTGGGCGACTGACTCCCCCATTAAGGTTCATTGGTGTGGGTCGGCCGGCCTCGTATTAGTGGCCGGCTTGCATCCTGTGGAGCTATGGAGACCACGATGACCTTTCTTCCCTTCCTCCATCCTCCGCCTCTCAGAGTCCTTCCCTCCCACATTATCCTCCTCTGCCTCTGAAACTCTCCCCCCCCTCCCGGCCCAAAAATTTCTTTCGTTCTAACTACAGCTCATCCATCTTCTATCCTCTCTCATGCCTCCCGCTCGCTTCGTCCCCTCGAGTATCTTGGCCATTCGCTTCCATTTTGCTCCTGCTTCAGCCCTCCCGCAGGTACTCCAGGCCTCTACCTATTTTTCCCCTCACCTAATCTGTTAATTTGGCACCTCTGAGGTGATAACTTTTGGTCATACCGATGAAAAAATTAGCAATGGTAGATATGATTTTTTATACTTAAATGTATAGTTTTCCAAATCATATTGCATCTTGCACAAGGCATTTATTTACATGAGATGGTTATGTACCGAGAGCTGAATAAAAATCGTTCCATCTACGTTCCTTTAATTTCCAGAATAGACAATCTGCAATAATATTTTATTTGCATTGAAAATTTTTCTTGCAAAATATAATTCATCAATTTTTTTATTAGATGAGATTATTGTCTTAAGTCGAATTTAAATATTGGAAATTAAATATTTGCTCCAAGGTTTTACTATTTTGATCACAGCAAGATTCAGATCGCTTACGTGACCCTAGTTGAATAATTTTATTTTATAGCACCAATGAAATTTAATGACACGCATTATGCGATGAAATTTTTGTTCGCTTGACCTTGTGGAATATATGAATTATTGATATATTCCACATAATCATATATTATGGATAAAATCTCTTGGTTGATTCTACTAATGATTTTATTGTCACGAACCGAGTTTCAACACATTCTGATTCATCTTCAGGTCTTTCAGCACCTGCACATTGAGACATATTCAGGGCCTGTTGAAGACATTTTGTTATGTTGAATAAGATTTTGTAATCTGGGTCGTGTCAATAAAAATAAGTAGTGGAATTAACTACGTGATTTATCATCTATTCACCTAAATCATCTATTCATCTAATCACTCATTATCAATTATTGGAGAAAAATAATAAAAAACTACCTATCGTAGATTGGACGCATTTTGCATGCCTAAAATTATTTAAAATAGCAAAATGGAGTAATATTTATTTGTCTTTGTCCATGCAAATTATTTTTCACTGTAACGGGGGAAAGTTTTCGAATCGGATGTACCTTTTGTGTGTTTATACTGCATTAAAATCAAACTTGAATTTTTTACTACTTTAAACATCGCAAAGCCGCCATTTCCGTTTGGATTTATTTTTATCTCAATATAATTCCACTGTGAGCTTTTTCATATTTTGGATGTGCTCCAGAATTTTAGCTCCTCTTGTCGATCCATAATTGACTTATCACTTACTTCCTAGATAGGAGGGTATAAACCATGGATCTCGGTCAAATAGCTGTGCTCTACTTCTATGCTGTGATGATGGAGTGTTCAGAGGAAGCCTCTCCATCTTTCTTGAACCTAATAATGTACCGAGGAGACTGTGATAGTTTGGGTGATCGTGGCTCCCGGTTTGGGGGTCCCAGGAAGAGGCTGATGGGTTAGGTAACCCTATCCATGTTTCCAGAGCATCAAAAGGCGGTGAATTTCTGTTGCTAGGGCAATAAATTTGCAACAGCCTGATCAACCAAAGGGGCTACATAGGGACGTAAAACGGTTGATAAACCTCTGGCCCCGAAGGGATGTACGTGGAAATTCCTTTGGAACAATGACCATGTAGTGTTGATGATTTTGGGCGTTGGATTAAGTTATTGTGTACATTTTTTCTTATCTTAAAATTTAGCTGACTGATACTTTTAACATATAAATGAGGATAACGAGTGAATTGTATTCAATGCCAAGGGAAACATTATTTTCTAGTTCGTACGAGAATACACATTACTATTTACATATCTTAATTCCCTGTTCTTGTTGGCAAATTATCCATAGTTGAGTGGAAATTATGATCCAAAGGGTTTTTGTCCAATTTATTTATGAATATTTCATTACAATATCTAATGAGTTATTGCAGTTACGGGCTTCATTTTTTTCCGTGGAGTTTTATATTTATTTTAAGGGTAATTAATACAATTTCAAAATGAGAGACTTCTTGTATTGATGAATAAAGCTCTAAATACCCTTCAAAACGCTCGAATATCATTCATGAGTACAAATTTCAAATCAAAGTAAAAAATCGTTGATGAAAATAAAGAGTGCATTAAGTTAAAAATAAAAAATACCGGGTCAGTTAGTAACTAGTAGGTATTGAATTTATAAATGAAATTATAACTCCGAAATAATAGGCTCCGTATTAGGCTAATTTATCACATTTTGCATTCCTCAGGTACTTAATGCTAAATCACGAAAAGTGTTTGAGTGTCGAAGTGGCGAAAAGGTTAAAAATGCAGCTGGTGATTTTATTTTCTGTACCATTATTTTCCATGGCTTATGGAAATACATGATTTATCAATGAATGCATATGCATCTAGATTCGATTTATTCATTATGCATGCTATATATGCTAGAGCTTAAGTATATTCTCCTTGCGAAGCCTTTAGTCTATTTCCTCATCCTCTTTTTCTCATATTTTTTGATACCGAGGGTCTATGTAATAGCTGAAAATCAATTCCAAGTGGAACGGAAATCAGCGAATCTTTGTAAGAAATGAATTTCCTATCAAGTTATGGCATGTATTGTGCCACATTTAAATTGGTATCTCATTGTAGCTGTTTAAATCTGAGTCTCGTGTCCAATTGAATTCAGACTGATCAACTTCGTGAACGTGGATTTGAAGGAGCCTTTGGAATCTACCGCAAAAAATGCGGATATGTATTCAAAGCGGTGATTGCATGGTTGAGACGTTGTCATCAACATATATGCATTCTTGAAATGTTCCTGGAAGAGGATTTTAACCCTCGGGATTCCTTTTCTTCGGATTGTCTGCCACTGAATTAGAATGAGCGTTTATCTGGTGATGAGATACAAAGGGGGAGAAATGAAAGAGATCTCCTTACTCTTGGAAGAGAACCAGGGCAATGCTCAACTTGTGCTTTTACGATGCTTTCCTTTTAAAGAAACAATATATTCGTGGGTTCAAACAAAGTGCATAACTACAAAAAGGACTCAGGACTACTTCAATTCACTTTTCAACAGAAACGTTGGGTACTCTTAATCTTTTATTCTGATCAGTAAACGAGGGTTGCATTCAAGGGAATGCGGATCGCTATCCTGTGACGATGAACTACTTTTACTCGTACCATTTTATTTTGAAAAAAGCTACCCAACATAACGTGCAATATCTCGTTTTGTTATTTTTTTATCTTGCAATTACTCTTAAGTCTCTTGAATTGTATTAAGAGATATTCATACTGGTTTATGAGTGCGGAAAACATCAAATAATTTTTTTTTCGTTGAAGTCATGAGAATGGTGGCACAGGAAGAAAATTTTAGTGGATTTATATAAATTTTTTTACATAAGTAAATGCTGCAATAATAACGAAACTAATATGTACATTAAATAGCCTCCTCATCTAATAGGAATGCGGTTGACGTGGTATTCATCTCTCTGTTCCCTCCACTAACATCCCAGATAAGTTTCCTGTGAGAGCTTGAGAAGTGTTGAAAAATATTTCATTTCCCCTGCTTAATTAATTCCATCTTATGTTTAGGAAAAAATATTTTTCCTATTGCAACTTTCGTATTTCATCCATTTTTACTCTCTTTCCTGATTTATTTGGCGTAAGAATAGTTATAAATCAATTCAATTGCAACCAGGCTCCAGCGGAAGAGGAAGAAGTATAACGACTCCCCCGGAAGCAGTTGGTTATCATAATATTTCCGTGGGACCCAAGGGATCTTCAACATGCTGGGTCTCGGATGGTACAATCATTGCATTATATATCAGCCGTAAGCTTGGGAAAGGAAATACAACGAATCTATTTAACTGAAAATCGACGAAAGTTTCGACTGCTAGAATTGTAGACTCTTTCTTCTCTATTTAATGATGAAGAGAAAACTCCAATGGCCGTAATATTTGATGCACCCTACGTGGGGAAGAGCGGGAGGGAAAATTTAACCTGCCCAATGATCTACACAAACAGGCACACAATCATAATCACATCACTCTATCCGTGGTTCTTTGCGGAAAATTATTTTCTCGTCAGTAATACCCACGGACTATAAACACACCCTTTAATGATTTTTGCTCGCGGATTTCAGGGAGCCACAATAAGGAACACTGATGAGTGGGTATCTACATTTGCTCCTTCTGAGGTTGTTCACGGGAATATCTTTCTACGCCAAGGGGAACCACAGAACACATTCACCCACTCGACAGCAGGTCCGTGGCGCGGTATACGGGGCCATGTTTAAGGGGCACTATCAATTGGGTACACCATCACTCCCTCTAAGGTTGTTTACGAGAAAAAAATTTCCTTGCTCTGAAGAAACTCAAATGACACGCATGCAACCCTATGGTATCTTCTAGGAGTTTTTTTTAAGACTCCCCAAAGGATACGACACTAATGGGAATACTTATTCACACAATTACTAAGAACACCCTCACTCAGCCTCATTCACTCTCTCACCCAGTTATCTATCAGGATCAGCTATGTGAACAACTATTACTTAGGACTAAACGAACAACGAGCAGAACAAACTCTACCGGCTGAGGCCTATTTTCAATCAGGGAAGGGAATTGAAGTAAATTGAGGTGCGAGGCGAAGACGCGTATTTCGGCTACAAGGTGGCCAAGATGATTCGTTTGCAACGAGGTCGAAGTCGCTTCGACCCCAGTGGTTGTTGTTATTAACTTTTTTTGGCCGTAGAGTTCCTCTTTTTCGTTTCTTTCTTCTCTAATCATCGCGTTCTATTTTAATTAAATCTTCTTGTTACAGCTATAGACGCTCCTAACCATTTATGTAATAGCTATAATTTTAAATTACAATTCCCAGCAGTTAGTCCTTTATAGGCTTTGAAAATATATCGTATTTTTTCAAGTTCATATGTCTCCATAAATGACAAATAACGAGCAATATTTTGGATCTCCGATTACGTATTTCTCTTAGACTTGAATAAACATTACGTGCGCGTGTATAAATTTATGCGATGATGGTAAATCAATAAAACTTCGAGAGCAAAAATTAATATTTTTCTTCTGTAGTATAGTTAGTAACTTGGAAAAGCTTAACAGATCGAGTATTCTGTGATGTTTTTACATTTATCTCAAAATTGAGTTCCTCTACCTCAAGTTGATTTTACTTAATTTGAATGTATTTTATTGTAAGTTGAATTTAGAAGAAAGGTTTTTTTAGCCCGTTTGAACCTAATTCATACGTGTTATTATAAATATTTCTGTTCTCTATGTCGCACATCCATTCGCCGAATGACCACTTACTCCTGAAGGAAATCGTAAAATAAGGAGCCGGGTCGGTGTAGTGGTTAGAATACCAGTCTCTTGGAGGGCCCGGGTTCGGATCTCGTTTGTGGAAGTTATTTTTTATTGGTAAACGTATTTGAGTGTTTAATGAAGAACCTCTGAATTCAGTACTCCGACCTTCGGATAGGATGTTTAGCCGTGGTCTCCTTGGCACCTTTTTCTTAAGATCAGGCTATTGCTACCGCGGGTTTCTTTCCACCTTTCCTCTTTCCCCTTCCATTCCCATCCTTGTACCTTTCCTCCCGGTCTGAAATGCATATCAGTGAGGATACAGACTTGAAAACTCAGATCAGTTAAACAAAATTTCACAACATAAGAGAAGCAGTGTAGAAGGAAGTAAGAAAGGGATCAGACTAATTTATGATTATGGGCCTCAGTTATTTGTTTGCCTCTATCTAATTTTTCAATGCAAGCCTTTTTTAAGTGTAATATCAATTGGACCAACTCACGACAAAACTGAAGCTTAGTCAAAAGATTGAAGACTGAAGCTACCGGGTTTTAAGGTCTTTCACGATTTAAATTACAGAACAGAGCACAGCACTAGTTCCTCCCTTGCGTGATGCTGATATCCTTACATACGAGGAAATTTAAGGTGAAAAAACATGAAAACTCTGGAATTTTTGTGAGAAACCTAAAAAACTTGTGGGTTTCGAAACGTGCGACCTTAATGAAATTTACCTCTGCAGCTGAACTTTCCATTTCCTGCGCGGCCTCAGTTATCTTGTCGCCTTGATGATCAGTGAATATTTATATTCTGCTGTTGTAATAATATAATCCATTTAATTAATACCTTAATTTTTTTTCCTCGGTTGCCCGTTAGATAAACGACGCACGAGTATATTTTGTCATTCGATGATTTCTTTCTTGAGATGTTCTGAAAAATCCCACGACTTTGTGGACCTTATTTTCGGATTTAGTTATAATTTACGGTACTACTGCCGCAGAGGTGACTGCTTCTTCCTATAGTGGAAATATTAGCACGAAGATATTCCCGGGAGGGGCTTAAACGCTACGCTGGGACTCAAAGTACGACACTTGTTTAGCGGCGAACAAACACTTGGGAAATGCACCTCATGATACAGCCACGGATGTTTGATGGAAGTGAGTGTTTTCCTATGTGTAGAGGATGATTAAAAATTTTTGTCATCGTGAGCTGGCTATTATAAAGAAAAGGAACAAGTGGGTGACAAATTCAGGCGAGAGGTCACATCGTTCGCAGAGAACATGGAGAAACTCCATGCTCTCCGGATATAGTCAGCAAAGTAAAAAAAAGGCAATGTCTCTTGAAAGGTCATCGGTTTATGTTTGTTCCTTCTCAAACCGCGGTTAATCATTGTATCGGTAGTTCGTGCCATATATAGACATCATATATACGATATTGAATGTGTACCTGTCGATGCGATATTTACATGTTATAACATTAATGTTGTAATGATCTGGGGACTACTTACCCCTTAATATCGCCCAGCTAAATTAAATGATTGTATATGCAATTTTAACATAATTTGTAGATGTTCATTCGAAACCTTCTCCAAGCTTACCCTAGAAACAACATGTTTTTGAGAAAAATGATTATGCAATCCTCTCCAACGTATCCAAAAAATAAAAACTAGCAACGCTACCCTACAAAAGGTTCTTAACACGTACAGATGAGGGCTCCGGCACAGTTCTCATGTAATTTCAGTCACATTTTTCCACCTTAAATAACAAAAGATAGCGATGCTAACGCCCAATACTCGTTGTTTTTTGATTTTAGTTATGGATTAATGATTGTATTAGAATGAATTCATAATTTAATTAAAGGCTCATGGACATTTCATTTTATTGACGATTACGTTTTCAGTGAATTCACAAAACTTTTTTTTTTCATCACGAAGACAAAAATTAATGTTCGCCTGTGTTTTGAGTGATGAAAATTTGTAGTATCCATATTTGTTTTCACATTTTTCACCTTCTTGTTGAATAAGTGGCATTTATTGTATTTTGCTAAAGTTTTGAGGATGTTTCAATACGTATAATTGATAAATTGATATTGAAGTTCTTGTATATTTATTGTTTTGTAACGTAAGACTTTAGTTATTTATAAGGTCTTCTCCAGGACAACGCAATTGTTGCGTAATTTCACTTGAACATTGAGTGAAGTTAAGGATACCGTTACACCCAGTGTGTTCTGAATATACGACAGATGCTAAATTATTACCGACGGTCGAGTGGCTGGTTTCGTATTACACCCTGTTATTCCCATGTGTCATTGATTAATGCATGAGAATCGCGACTGCTGTAGTTAAATGCAATTTTTATGCTTAAAGATGTTAAGGAACGTTGGGCAACTAATGAATTATGGATGAGAGATTGAGTGAAGGGAATTTCGGGTTTGGCGTCGACCTAACAGCAAATGGCGCTGCGTGGTGTATAGCTTTTCAGGGGTACCGAACGTATACGATGGCCCATCTCTTTTATTAACTTCAATCGTGAGTGAAAATGAAAAGTTTTACCTATTAGTTGCTTTGATGTGATCCATTTACCGGAGTTAAATATTATCTACTAACCTAAGCTCAATACTATCGTAAGCAGAACATGAATGACCGGGATTCAGGCCATTGACATACAAATTCTGGGCTTCACCTACTTGAATTTCTACCTTCTGCGAGACAAATGATGTTGGAATTAGAAAATGAAGCATGTTCATGGCGTATTAAATATTTAATATTCAAATTTGTGGACTTTGTATCGTGATGTTTACACAGCTTAAAGTCATGACACGAATCTCCCTGTCTAATTACCAACTAACCATGACGCTACATTTCTCTTGGGAACGAGAAGTGTTATCGCGGTGTTATATCAAAATGAAGTCAGTGAAGAATTTTGTTAGAAAACCCTTCATAGATCTGTGGTTAAACTCTGTCGGCCGCTGATATTGACTCGCTCTTGTCCCAGAGCATGTCACACACGATTTTCCTGCTCCCTTCAAAGATTCCATTTTTTTGCACAACGTTTAGCCGGATCGACGGGAAATACAGTCCGATCAATGCATTCGCCTTCGTGATTTATTTCCTCCCCCGCAAATAAAGTGGGCCCATGTCTTCCGTAGCAGAAGAGAAGGATGTGGAGAGTGGGAACGGGGGAGGTGGTGGAGTTTTTTCGGGAATGAGAGAGAAAAAGAAGTCGGAGGATGGTTGGCATTGTGGCAGGGGGTGGGTAGGTGGGGGGAGGGGTATGATATGAATACCGACCCGTGGAAATGGGATATGAGGGAAGGGAGGGGGGGGGGGTGGCACCGGCGGCTGAGGGAATCTAGGGAAGGGGGATTAGGAAGTGGACGCGGGGAATGCGTGCCTCGGACGGTTCGGGTGAATGCCACGGAAAACAGGCGTTCCGAGCGACCGGACCGGGAATCAAAATTGCCCCACTCTTTTGAAACCGGCACTGCGGCCATTCGAGACGATGCCGGGCGGACTCTCTTCTCATCCCTCTCCCTTTTTCTCTCTTCCCCCTTTCGGGGTCCTACAAAGCCGTCTCCCCTCCCTCCCCTCTCTTCGGTACGCCCTCGCTCTCCTGTCCCTCGCGCGCCCGCCATCCACCCAGCTTCCCTCCCCCCTGGTCACCGTCGTCCACACAACTTCCATCCCCCCGTTCCCCGCCCACGGGAGCGCTTCCTTTCCGTCCGACCAACCTTGCAACCGAATCCTTTCCCCGCTCTCTCAGCTTTTGACGCTCTCCTTCCTTCCTTCCCCATTCGCTGTGCATCCGCCCCACTCATCCTCCACCCTTTCCATCAACCCCACGAATGTCACGGAAGGTGGAAAGCGGAAGGGATATCTCATATCCAGCATAAATTTGTTTTCGACAGAATGCTATCAATGCGCCTGCCAGAACAAAAATACGTATCGATTTTTATTGCTTTCTGTTTTACCCTTCGGGCCTGTTTGAACTAATGTCAGGGGAGATAAGCGAGTTAGAAAAGTTAAATGCCCACCCTTCGTTTCAGTGGTTTGAGGTGCGTGGACTGCGTAGTGCAAAAATTAAATTAACTATCGCCAGACTTTATTATCTACCTTTAGCCTTTATTGGGATATCATTACCTTGACTTGGATGGAAATTTAGGTAAATAGGTTAAAGAAGTCCATGACCTCTCATAAATGACCTCTCTCACAAAAATGTACCAAGTAAAAAAAGAATCTTGGTTTACATATATTTATTTAATATAGCCAACGGTAGGTCATAGATACGTACTACATTTGGCTCTTATTGCAGCTATTCAAATGAAATCATTAGACACTATTACTGCTTTACCATGCAGATGTAATGTCCTAAGAGAAAATTGCAATAAAACAAGGCCACTATCGGGTTGAAAAATGAAAGGAAGGGACATGAGAAAAAGGGAATTGGATGAGAACCAGGATATTTTTTTCCTTTCTTCCGTTGGGATTTCTCTATTAGCGGTAAGAAATTTGAATTAACGCTCCAGACAGGTAGATGTAAATAAATGCGATATACTAATAGGATCGAAGAGTGGAAATCGATGTGACAAGAGGGAGGAGAAAAATACTGAATAGAAAATGTGCTCTGTGAAAGAAGGTATCTGGATCGATGGAAGAGCGATGGAGAACGAGGGATGCTGGTAAACAGGGAGGACTTGGGAACGTGTCGTATTCCGTATAACAGCACGAGGCGTTTGTTTATTAATTCCCCAAAGCTTTCGCTGTGTGGAGCGCGAATAGCACTTTAGACTCTACGCAATGTGTTATCGACGAGTCACCGGTACCATGAGCACTCAACTCGAACAGCCTCTTGGGTGCCGAGGTAATTAGGACCTAGTCACGCGTGACCTGGCCCGGGATGCAGGCGTCGCTGAGGCATATCCCAAGACTACATTATATGGCATTTGAACCTCTGTGAATGATTGTGGAGAGAAAGTACCGCAGACTGGCAAGGGGAATCGTGAAATACTGCCGTGCCGGACGGCCGCGAGCACTAGCGTCGAACGGAACCTACGCGGCGGCAGCACCCGTGAACATCGAGGCAGTTTGCAGTTCATAAAGCGCCGCGAGGGAGCCTGGCAGCGCTCGTTAAGTATTTACGTCGGAACGGAAGACACCCACCGTACGGTCTGAATGCATCACGGTCATGAGCCCTATACATGAGACGTTTACTCAGCGTGCGATGCGCCCGTGGTCAAATTACCGAGCTGGTTCATTTCGAAAAATCCGCGGAGACTGAAAACGGCAATATTTTCCTGAAAAAATGAGGTGTGCGATCCGGTTTCAGCCATCCCTTGGACTCTCCGGGACGAGAATGGGCGATGGATTTAAGCCCCTGAGCCAGCCGATAGGCAACAAACGGAGGGAGAGTAGCATATATGTACCAGTACGAAATCGAAGAGGGAGGAAGTGATGGGAGCGTGTTAGATGCATTATTCCTTTTCCAAACCCCTCGTTCTCTATTGGCCCTTTGGATCCGTTCGATGCGAGTAGTATCTATCTCGGCGGCGTTTGTTGGGGGGTGAGGGGGTGGGGACCCGACCAGAACGAGACAAAGCGTGACATTTGCGAGCCTTCCGACGAGGAATAGGATGTGAGAGAGGGTCGGGGAAATCCGGAAAATGAAGTGGAAGGGAGGAAGAGAGAGGTAGGGAGAAAACGAGAGGAAAGAAAGAGGGAGATAGGATGTGAGGAAGTGACACTTTTCCGGTGTGTGGTCTCTGGGGGGAGAGGTGAGTGGGCGAAAAGGAAAAAGGGTAGAGGAACGGAATTTTTGGCCGGACGCGCGCGAGCTGGACTCCCATGGGATGCGGATGAGGGTGGACGCGTGGGAGGGTCGAGTAGGGGGGACTTCAGAGAGGATATCAGCAGGGGTTAAGGGGGGTGAAGAATGTAAATGAGTGGGGAGGTTGGAGCTATGGGGAGGGAGGCACGGTGCCCGACGGAACACGGGAGGGACGGCGGAAGAATGGCGGGGAAAAGACGGGGGCAAAATGCCGACAGTTATTGGTTCTCGCTTCCTCACTACCGTGTCCCCACTCAGAATTGGGATTCAAGGGATGGGGACGAAGGGATTAATCACTATGCCGTAGAACTCCTGATAACACTAGTAAAAATTACGATTCATCTTCGCGTATCTCAACACTCGTGTGGAAATACTGGCTTTGTAAACACAAGAACAAATTTATTATTGAGGGAATAATATTGTATTTAGGGAATTAAAAGTTGGTATTAGTAAAAACAAATTTAGAATCTCCATTTTGCATATGATTTCATTTTTAGCATATTCTGTTCTTAAGTAAAGCGTGCTTCCTACCTCTCATCATCATCGTTAGTTATTTCAGGTCGTACCTACCGCACGTTTTAATGCGTCAGAGTTGAAGGAGTGGTGAAGAAAAAGTTTGAAGGGGAAGGAGGGACAGTTCATAAAATCCCAATGTGAACATTAGCCTGTTACAACTAAAACGGACCAAAAAGCCCTTCGTTCAGAAACCCATCGATAAAAGGAGTTCTTAGTTTGAATCCCTCTCCACATGGAACTCAAGTGCGTTTACGTATTCTCTTAAAAATGTGTCCTTATCGCGATTCGAACCTGGAATCGGAAGACATAATTCTAACTACCTCAAAATCGCCATACCCTCTACCGACCTGATCAAAACGTCAATATTGTGTACCACCCAGAAAATCTAATAATTTTTTTCTCACACATGATGGCTTTCAGTATTAAATCTCAAAATCACCTCTACTCTACATGGATGGTACCTCTCCCTAATTTATCCCAGAGTATTCGTTTCCTCCCGCGGCATACTTAGCACTTTTCTTATATCAACTCAACTTCACAATCCTTACTCGAACTCTCATGGGAAACCATCTTTGGAATCTCGTTTAACTAACAGTACAACTTATGCTCACTGATTGCTTCCATTCGCAATTTACCTACATGTGCAACACTAGACAAAATATGCCCGCCGCTTCGTGTATTACCATCTCCTTGGACGAATGCTGCGTCCTCCGTTGCGCTTCCGCAACTGCGCTATTTTTCCTCCACTCCGCGTTACCACCACCTATGACCCTCCTCCGTCCTCCATCGACACTTCCCACCCGGTCCACGATTTTCATCCAGAACAACGAAATGGGGAAACGTCTTCCTCCTCCCCCCACCGGACCAAGCAGCAGACCAGTGGCTCCGACCGGGAAAGCTCCGAAGGGACGCGCTCGCTCTTCGCGGCATTGAACGCGAAAGAGGCGTTAGAGCATGTGAGTGTTATGTATGTTCGGCTTTTACCCCCTTGGAATCGGGGGGGAGAGGTTCTATGGGGATTGCGGGCGTGGCATGTGCGAGAGGTAGCAATGGAAGGAGAAAGTAGTTGCGATGGTTATGCGGATGGGAAGGTTTTCGGCTTGTGAGAGTCGACCGAGAGGAAGGACGGCTGCGAGATCTGCGCGGCCAAATTTTGAGTGGTTTACGAGACGGCGTCGGAGTTTGAGAGGTCGCCGGAGGGAGCTTTTGGGGGAGGGAGGGGTTCGGGTAAGGACGGATGGAGAGAGAGGAAAGGGGAGAGGGGTTTGACGGCGATTCCTACGTCCGCTCTTGCTGAATATTCAAATTCGACGCGTGGGGGCTCACATTTCGGGAGTGTGGGTTTATATATGGGGATCGTTGGGGAGAGAGAGGGTTAGTGGAGATTCTGGCCCGGCGACGGTGCCCCGGAGTGGAAAGTACCGGTGTGGGATGGATGCGGAGTGGGGAGGAGTGAGCGTGGGCGCAGCATGGATGAGAAGTGTTCGGTGCAGGGCACGCATGTTTTTATTTTGATGGTAAAGTGCAGACGGTAGTCATGCGCATGTTAAGAGTTTTAAGGCTTTGGGTAGGTGGGGTTGAGGGGTGGCTCATCGACGTCGAAGGGATTCGGATTTTGGAATTCGGAGTGCAGACGTAAAAGCGGGTCTCCCCTCTCTAATATCCCCCATCCCGTTTCACTCCTTCGCTCTGCTCCTGTCCACCTCACCTTTTTTTTCTCGGCGGCCTACCTCTTGGAAACCCTTCTGTTCCCTGTGCCCTGTGGGGTTACGGCATGGTGTAACGTCGCCGTCCAGAATATTTCCACCGCTCCCCTCCCGGAGAGCAGACAGGAGCACCCAGAGCCTGTTGGCTGATTCGAGAGGAGAGAATGGCGAGGGAGGGAGGGCAAGGGAATTTATTTCGCTTTAGGAAGATGGAGTAAAAAATGAGGGGACAGAATCCGTAGGAGTTGCATGTCATTTGTCATTTTGAGGGAAAAAAGACGCGTGGTGCGAGGGAAGTATGGAGAAAGGGGAACACAAGGGTCGGAGAAAGGGGTTCCTCTTTCGTCACTGCGTGATAACACAGGTATTGGTTGCGGGTGTTGGGCGGAAAGGGAGAAAGGGAAGAAATGAAGAGGAGAAGGAATATTTTATTCCCCAGGACGTGCCGGCGCAGATCAAGCCCTTTGCTTTTTTTCATGCTCCCTTTTTTTCGTCGTTTCTCTCTTGCGTTGGCACGGGCGCAATGTGTCCCACGTGCGCAAGGGTGTCCGTGTATTTAGGCTTGTACCTGGGTGAGTCGTACCGCGTCTATGTGTTGATATTGTGTGTGTTTGCGTGGTGGTGCTCGTGCAAGGCAGCGACGGGCGTGTCTTGGAGTTTCTATTCAATCGGGTTGGTGGAAGGGTAGCATAAATCTCGAAGCGTTGTAAAAAAAGGAACCTTCCGGAAAAACCATGGGAAATGTATGCGCGAGCATCTTTTTGCCTGCAGATAAATCGTCGATACATAATGGTTGATGCGGATGTATGCGAGTGAATTTGCATTTGCTGCACTAGCGACGGCAGTGAGAGCTGTATATACGTGTATACGCTCTCCGACCATGAGAGAGAAATGTTGATTTTCAATGGAAGTGATTGCTACCGTGCATGTCACGGATGAGTCGCTGTTTCATTAATGCGAAGCGACGAAAGCCTGATTTATCTGCGTAGAAAGGTTGTAAGAGTGATTTGTTCATAAAGTTTTAGTATTTATCAGGCTACCTTTCAGTTATTTTAGCATGAAATACTTTTAATTATTCCTTCTTTTTCAGTTCTTGAAAATTTTAGAGAGATGGAATATTTGCATCTTTATTTAAATGTACATATTTTTACCGTTATAAATTAAGTAATGAAATTGCGAGTGAGACAAACACATGAAGGTTGTTTTAAAGGAGTAAGGTGATATGAAATTATTAAATATACAAATTACATCGTTCTGTTTCCACTTCAAATGTTCACTGAATGAACATTTTTCAGTCCTTCATATACTCTTGGAAGCGTATTGCACTATTACTCTGTCGCTCATTCTTTCACTGCAGTTATCATCGATTGTTGTTGAGCATCGAAATGACAGATCATGACTTGAGTAAAGTGAAGGCTTATAATAACTTTAAGATTGACAATGATTGACTGTAGATCAAAATATTAAAATTAAGGCGCTCGCTCTGTTAATGGCGAAGGTAGTAATGGGATATCCATATTTTTCGGACATTTTTGCTAAGCTGATTTCTCCCTGAGCATAAAAGTTATTATTCCATTTCAACGGCTAAGAAGAGTTAGAAGTACATTAGTGGACCATTGAAGAACTAGGCCAACGCCATTACTTTTCAAAAACGGATTCGAACGGCAGATAATGAGCTTTTCCCCTGCCTCGTAGAAACCTACCGAATTCAATTAGGCAGTAACGTATTTCATCAGCTCTCTGTAGGTAATCCATGGAAAAAATTGAGAGACTGGCCGTAAAATAAACCAGAAAAATTGCCTACCTCGTAATTATACCAGCGTTTTTATCCTAACATTTAAGGCCACAAAAAATTAAAATTTCTCAATGGATATCCTGGTGCAACTGAGTCAGATCTTGGAGCATTTGTATGTCAATTTCAGCATTTTTTACGGCGTGTAATACATAGCACTTAGAACGTAAAATAATTGTAATTTATTTTATACGTGTAAGGACTGTTTTACATTTCATGCGTGAAAGGGAACTAAACCGAGCAGAAAATAACTTATATCCCATAATTTTCTATCTCACTGGCGCAGTGTCTTTCTCGCCAGCTCAGATTTCCATTTTTGAATCTTTTGTTTTTCGTATCCCATATTCGTGCTCACTCGCACCATCGCATGAAGAGGGGTATTTTCACAGCATGCGAAGTCTGATGAATACACGGAAAGGTACTTTCTTAAATTTTTATGTCAGAGGGCGAGGAATGAAACTGAACAATCGGGAGAAATAGAGAGCATGCGCTCTAACCAGCGAGTTGACCTCATAAAGTGAATGGGAAAATATCGATCCGAGCATTTCGCCAGCCTCGGGGTTAAATTAAAAATACGCGTGTTAAAATAAGAAACCCCAGAGTCCAAGAGCATTTTATGAATACATTACGCCTGAAAACACGTCGGCGTTGATCTCCTGCTTCACTCATATCTAGTTATATAATGGTTTCCTCGCGATTGGAGACCTTTTATTATTTATTTTTGTCCTTCCTGTACCGTTGTATGCTAGCTGTATAAATGGGCGTTGTAGTTTCAATTTTCCTCTCATAATACTCATATTATGTAAAATCTCATTTTTTTAAGTTGATAACTCATTTCTAGTTTTCATTTGTCAATCATCTTTCTACGAGAGCTAACATATTTTCCTTCTCCCACAAATGTGTCTTCCTTCTTCCACAAAGCTTTCTTCCTTTTATCAATTGTCTTTTATCCGCATTGAAACCATGAATCATTTCCCATCAATTCATTATTTGATATTTATTTTATATAACACTGCCTGCATAATACCCCTATCTTTTAGTGAACACGTCCACATTCAGTATTATGTCTTTGTAATGGTTTTCTTCGACTGGGAGTGGTGATTTTTCCGCCTTCTCTCATTCCTGTCGTGTTCCCGCTTCTTTTTCAACTTTCTATACTCGCTGGGAAAACAGCCATTAGGAACCATAAAATTGCTCTTTCCTATGGCCACCTAAATGCCCATCCCGCGCACGTTGCACTGCACAGATGACGCCATCGGTAATAAGCTGCCGCCCAAAGGCGCTGCATGAACGGCTTCTGCCAACGACCGTAGCCGTACTGGGGGTGACGTTATCCTCGTTATGCTTTTAGCACGGAGATGATTGAGAAATGTTCTACCATAATTTTTTACAATATTCTAAAGGGGCCTTTATGGGTTATGAATATGTTTTTTTCGATAAATTGAAGGAAGTTCAGGTTGGTGTCTGAAACCAGTCGGTAAAGTTCCAGCCTCGCCAATCAAAGGACGCTGGTTCAAATCCCTCCACGGGCATGAGTTTTCTGCTTATCTTAAGACTTAGAATTGGGTTATGTGAAAAATAACCTCATCAGTTAGAGCACCTTAATAATTAATTTTAAAACTATTGTGATCGAGATTTCGTCGATGAAGTTTGAAATCAGATCTAGGGTCTTAGATATAAGGATTGTGGCGAAGTAATTATTTTACGTGAATATATGAATGTCGAGTGCAAAAATGGGGAATCATTGTAGTGAGAAATTTCGAAAATTGGGGGTGATAAATTTATGTTCAGAGAATATTAATGATGGTCCCTTTTTCTTTTGCTTTATTTGCCTACTGCATTCGTGTTGAATTATTTTATTTGCTATAAGACTTGTCATTTATGGTACGTTAAAACATAGATTAAACGTAAAAGTGCAATGCAAAATTGTAATCCCCTCCCACGTACATATTCTTTTTCCACTCCATTATTTTTTTAAATGCTTTTAACAGACTGCAGCAGTAGGGCATTCTTGGAATGATGGGATATTTCCAGAAGGTAAAACGGCAATTCCACTGATATCTCCCTTTCTTTTTCCTATATCCAAATAAGTTATGGCTTTTGATACGCAATGGACGCGCTTCGAGAAAAACCGTAGGGACGAAATTGATAGGGGAAAATCGAGTTGCTGTAAAAGTAATAATGAGAATGTATGCTTCCATTTATTTTGAAGTCGAACTCTCCGTCGCGCTATAATACGGAAACATTAAATGTTCATTTTATCAATCCATGCACACCTAAACGAATTCATTAACGAACAGATAATCGGATTTCTCATTCGTCACCAGCATAAAATAAAAAAAATATATATTCTATAATTCAAACTCGCACAACTTCTAGTTTCAATCCATCAACTCGGAGATTCCATCTTTCGCCCCTGGGTTTTTTCTAAACGCCCTGTCCTTCCATTTCCCCCTTCCCATTCCAATTCCATCCAACTCTCCCTTTATTCCCTCCATTTGTCCGCTCTTTTCTTTCCTTTTCTCCAATAATCTCATTCAATCGTTTTGGAAAGCTATTTTTTTGTCCTCCCCCGCCTCAACTGCTCCCACTCACCCCGCCCATCGTCCTCCTCCCGAAATGTTCGATTTCCGAAAATTTGCGAATTCATGGTTTCCCCCCCACCCCTCCCGCTCGCGCTGACGTCCGTCCAAGACCGTATCGCCTCCAAATCTACCCTATTCGCCTAATCCTTGCACGTCTACTCACCGCTCCAAAACTCAAACGTTCCCCAATATAGCGCCACTGAATATCTCGCCCTTTCTCCCTCCCCAATCCTCGACTTACCTGTTCAATTACTTCTTGGATCAGTTGGCGGCGCCCCGTTATATCTTTTGTTGTTCTTTATTTCTCCATTTTTTACCTTGTCTTTTTCTTTGAGTTCTAATCCGCCGGCCGTAGTTGCTAGGTTGCTAACCCTAGGGCTTTGAATGCCACATCGGGTGTCCTGTTTGCCTTAGGTTTAAGGTCATAGCTGGTGCAATATAACCTTACTGCTGGAGTACAGGAAACCTAGGTGTAATGCTTGAGTTACAATTCTCTCCTACCTCTTCAATATGGCTCCTGTTGATGTCCATTCCTTTATTACCAATGACGGTCCCCTACTTTATTCTTCCTCATCAACGTCTCTCTTCCTTCTCATCTCTCCCTCTCTCGCTTTCTCTCTCTCTCTCTCCAGCATTCCACTTTACGCAATCCACCCCTCCCTTTCTATCTTCCAGTCCACCTCACCCTCATTTATCCAATCTCTATAAATCACGCGGGTCCTTCTCCCGTTTTATCACGCCTTGCCTTTTATTTTTTGCTCCATTTTATTATTATCCATTCCCTAACCGCTTCTTCACCGTCCCCTGCCCTCTTTTTACACCTCTCTCTCTCTCTCCTTCCCAGTCATTGAGGTCCAAGCGCAGGGAAGGGAAAAAATATTTCCCTAGCACATTCCGTCCACGTAACGCGTTCCACTCCGCACGCACGCACGCGCGCATACGGACGCGGGGGGCACCCTTCCTCCTCCTTCTGTCTTTCTCTCCCTTCCCGCGACCTTATTCTCTCCACCTCTCCCCATCCGCCCAACGCCACGCCCACCTTACGCTGCTTAATTCCCTTTCCCTCTCCCGTTCACCCGATCTCCCTCTCGAGCCCCCCTTGGGCCCCTAGGCCTATCTTTGGCCCCTTCATTCATGGGCTCCTTTAAAACTTCTATTCCCGTCATCTTGAAGCCGTCAAACGGGGACGAGAGGGAGAGAGAAAGAGAATGGTTGGGAGGAGGGCCTGACTTGATCTCCCCATAGCTCCTTTCATCAAACATTTTACACCCCTTCCCTCCATCTTTCCCCACACCACATCCTCCCGTGCCCTCGAAGGAAGGCCTTATCCCTCTCTCTCTCTCTTTTAATCTCCAAGAACCTCTCTCTCTCTCTCCTTCCACCATCTCGCTCCTTACTCCTCCCCATTTCCCCTCGGCCGTCTCCCACGCCCTCAAAACGCTTGTCCCCTTAGTGCCCGCCCAACTCCACCGCCTAGACTTCTTACCCTTCTCGAGCCATCCCTCCACTAACGTCGCTGCTGCGACCAACCGACCGACCGTCATTATCCCGTCCAGCATAATGACTCACTTAAACTCCTCTCGAGCAGTCCGCGCCCACCATCTTCTTCTTCTTCTTCTGTCTCCCTTCCTCAGCAGGCTTTCCAGTCTATGTCTTTAGCTTCACCCTTTCTCCTCTCTGCCTCTCGCCTCACATATATACTCATACATCTCTTCGCTTTTCTCCTCTCTCTCTCTCTCTCTCTACATTTCCTTATTTCCTTCACTTCTTTTGGGTAACTCCCTTGTCTTCTCCATTTGCATTTACATTGGGCGTCTAACCTCCGACCCTCTCCTCCTCCTCCTCAGGAGGATAGTTACCGCAAAGTGTGTGAGGGACGATACCGCCCTTATTCCTAAGTCCGTGCGGTATGAAGGAAAGTGGGCGAGGGAAAGAGAAGAGACCAGAGGGGGAGGAATTTTCGTGCTTAAAGGCCGTCATAGTCTCAATTACCAACAGCAAAAACTACCCATGGGGAGTCTATCGCTGGAATTCTCCACCAATTTACCTTTGCCTGTCATTTTGTGCCATTTCGGGTCACAGTTCCCCCATCATTACCTTCATTCCTCTATTTCCCATCACCCTACATTCTCTCCTTTCCAGCAGTTTTACACGTTGCCCTTTTATTGCCCTCTCGATTCAATTCTTAGCTCTCCTCTCGCTCTCTCAGCTTAGAGCCTTAAGTTAACCCCTCGCTTTGCCTCTTACGTACTTGTTCCCTCTCCATTACCATCATCTCAATTATATTTTTACGAGAAACCGGAGTCACAGCCGACACGTCTTTTACTGCAATTGTGTCAAGCGTTCAGTCCCATAAGAGGATAGAGTTTACGTCGTAGTTTTCACAACTCCTCCGTGAGTACTCGCGTCACTTGTGGATTTTGATTTGAGTACGTTATAATTCGTCATGTTGTGGCATCCACCACTCATCTTTCGAGTTGTAGTAGTAGTTGATCAGTGGAGGCAACCGACAGCTGAGGTCAATTCCGCTATTTAGGATGGGTGGGTCATTGGGTGTAGGTCAGAGTTTTCAGGGAACGAAGGAAGGGTGGAGAAAAACCCGGCGTCGGTATTAGCCTCCTGTTAACGAAAGGCGCTAAGGTCTCCACGGTTAAACGTCCTACCCGACGGATGGAGTAGAAAACTTGAAGTGCTCTTCGAACTGCACTCAAGTAGGGAACGGTATAGTAGTGTCAAATCTCGGCCACTTCTGAGATTCGGACACAGACCCTCGGGATGGGAAGCCAGCACTCTATCTACCACACCAATCTCATCTTCACGCCCTTCGAATCCCTCCTAATCTCATTCCTGGGCCTCCTATCTCATCTCATAAATGAGTCGTACTTATATCATACCTCTCTCTATTCCATTTTCATTCTCTCATCTTCAAACGATTGAAAACGGCGTGCTTGTGTGAGTGACCGGGAATTATCTTCCTCTCTCAGAACATTTCCGCAATGGATCTCACTTTCCGATTTAATCTGTCCTAATTCTAATCTTCTCTGACGCTTTGCAAAGTCCTCTAACTCTAATGCACACTTATTGAGTCCCCACGATCCCTTATGATTCAGTCAGGTATCTTTCTTTCATATATCCAATGTACGACACTGCTGGATCTCGTTCTGCTCCTCCTTTTGAAAATTGTAAATGAAATCGTACTCCAAACACACCGAATGAAAATTAGTATAAATCTTGTAGTCTACAATTTATTCCTCCGACAAGTAGTAATCTGCATTCGTTAACTGTGTAAAGGACGGAGGAGAAATTTATTGTTGCATACCCTCAGTAACTAAAGGTGTGAAAACTAAACGGATTTACACGTTGATATATACACTATCGAGATTGTCACTGAGAAATGTATCAAAATGTATTATTACAACGTCAATGAATATCATTCTTTGTGAATGCCTTTTCTCTGTGGAAATATTGCTATTAAACAAGTTAATCTGTTTGAATTCGGGAAGATCTTGCAGTTGCTAGGCGTGGTAATATATAGATATAGTTGAATTGCTCGCACGTCGTTTCCAATTGATGGAGGAGATTAAGAAAAGGACCAGATGCCCCTGCATAGCGGTGTTCGTAACTTTTACAAGTGCAGCATTCACGTCGTTTATTATCTAAATGCGCGCATGAATTAAGACACCAGTTATTACCAGGTTTGTCTCAAATATGTTATTTACTAATTTTTTAAGGCTTCCGCTTTCTTTCTATTTCTTTTCTTTTATCATGTGACTTCGTAAACGTATTTGTCCCCAAGATTCAAAGGATTTTCTTTCTTCACCGTAACTTTCTCGGTGTACTTAACCATCTCATGATTTTCACTTGTCTTTTTCGTAGCCCTTATTGAATTACCGCTTCTCTCTAAATGAATTAAAAAAACAAACGACTCTCGTGTCCATTTTTTTAAAGCGAACATTTCACCGTTTCACTTCCAAAGCGTTAGGTGAGGATGGGTTCACTTTTATATCTGGGAGTTTTTCATTACTTATAAATACTTGAATTACTTTAAGCGAGTCTCGCATAAACTCGTTCTTTTGAGTATTCGTATGTCCTTGAATTTTTTCACTTTTCGCAAACGAAGTATCCAGGTCATGTGCTTGCCTTATCAGTTCTCAAGTCCATTCATTCCACTCGTCTTGTCAAAAGGAAATAATTTTGCTCGACAGTCATTATTGTTCTCTTTTAGCTGAATGGGAGAAGTTAGCTAATAGCTTCTTTGAAACAGTCATGATCTCCAATGCCAGAACTACATTGCCTGCTCCGTTCCTTTCACTTTGCCACACAAATACCCGTCACTTTTAGGGAACATTACGCGCATATTACCATAAGGATACCAGCTGAAGAACATCGGTATTATGAGGTAGATAATCGGTGAGTACTTTTCAGTGCTCTTTTCGCACAACTATCATTAAGAACATTTGCAGCTACTTTCGTTGCTGTCTTTTGCACATGTCTTATGCACCTTTTGGTTTTATCGTGTTTTGATTTTAAAGTTCTTTTATATAATAATTCATCTATTTAATTTTATACTCTATGTGCGGAGATGCATTTTAATTCAAGAAAAAAACATTGCAATGTTAGGTTAACTACTAAGAGAAGTGTTACATGTTTAAGTGTAATATGGTGAATGTTAATAACTTACTCTCCATTTCCATATTTTGTTCATATTTTCTATGAAATTAGTTGTTTAATTTTAACTTATAATTTACATTCTATTTTCGTAATTGAGCCCAATATCGTGGTGAAATTAGTTAACTGTTACATACCTTTCTCAGATTGAGTCTTTACTTTTGATTTAACTTTTATGAAGAGAAGGGGAGGCACTTCATTTTAATAGAGTTTCATGGACTCAAAGCAGGGTTTCATGCATGCTATTTTGTGTATACTTTTCAAAATCACGTATGAGTTGATGACATTAATATTTTACTGATACACGATGGTGCCTGTTATGTCCTTACTGCGATGCGTGTCTTGTTTGTTGTAGGCTAAAGAAAATCCTTTGAAATTAGCCAGAATGCATACTCGTGTACTACTTTATCAACAATGTTTGATAGCTAATGAGATCAATAAGATGCCGACAGAGATACCATTAACAAATTATAATTTTCCTCCACCTCCTCCTGCAGTTAATGGCCCTTCTTGCATAAAAACTCGTTGCGTATCAGTCATAAAATAAGAAAACGCTATATAGATGAGAGAACGAAACACTCGAGAAATTAATGGAGTCCGCTACTCTCTCATTCCCTCCCTCCCTTTATTCCCCGCTTTTTCGGTGACTTATGACTTATTTCCCTCTTTTCTGTCCCTCGAGGAGAAGAAAAGATGGTTAGGTGAGATGGGTGGAGATAGAAAGCCTCGCGTCTCCAGCTTCGTCTCTCAAAAGGATAGGAAATGGTCCCCCCACCCACCCTTTCTTCTCTCCCAAGGGGCGACACATCGGTTTCATTCTGGCTCTTATCGCATGCGAGCAAATGCCCCTCTCTCGAACGGGGCCGTGTAGCGAGCGGCACAGTGAAGTGGAATGAGGGACGGCGGAGGGGGGAAGGGTCGGGTTGGGGAGGGGGAAGAGGAAGAGAAAGAGCGTTTCGGGGAATGCGAGGGTAAAAACGGAGGAACGCAATTACTTCCCACGCGGCGGTGCGTCTCCCTAGCGAATAAATCTCTAGAGCTAACGACCCGTCTCCGCGCATCGGATTTTCGCATTCCCAAATCGTTAATCTATTTTGAATTTAAATAATCTTCCTCCCTCGTTTTACGTGAGTCTAAATCAACAATTGTGCAAAAATCTTCGTCTATGAAGGCATTAAAATTTGGCGTGGATTTCCTTTTTTTTCTGTTTATCATTTTAAGCCCCCCGAACGCGGAGACAAATTCATATTTGTAAAATATTTCCATCACAAACCCACCCATGTTTATGCGACGGCTCTTCCTTTTTACCTAAGGTCTGCAATAATCTATTTCTGAATACGTTTCTGCCCGGCTATTCTCTTCGGTCGGTTACTTTGAATGAAGCGATAAAGAAAATTGTTTATGTATGTTTAAAAATAATTCAATAATACATTTTACATTTTCCTTTGTGTACATAGTATTTTTATCTTAATAAGTTGTGACACTGCTTATTGATCAATACAACATCCTACAGATGAGCGAAGAATAACAAGTGCCCATTTGGGAATGCACATCACAATTGTGAATGCGTAACTTTTAACTTTTTCCTCCCTGATTGTTATTTTGACTACACACCCTTAATTTCCCTTTTTAATTGGCCATTCTCCATTCTATTTATCAATTTATTTTACCAGTTGATAAATCTTGCTACAGTCATTTCATATCGCGTAACAATATTCTTAGGACCAGTAAGTTACCTGAGGTATTTCTGAGTATTTGCTTCCCTATGCTTTGTGTAAACTAATTTCTACTAAGTTAGAAATCCTATTAATAGTCTTCATGTTGGTATTCCTCCCTGTTCTTACAGGACGGTAAATCAGAAGGTTTCCCAAGCTGCATTGCCATCATTTCATTCCCCTACTCATATTTTCTTGGTTGAAATCGATTTCTTCTTTTGAGAATATACGCCCCTACCTTGATTCATATCCTCTTTTTTACTCATTCCCTTCATATTCTCGTGTCTATATTCCAAGGTGTGCAATATACCTTAGGCATGAAAGCAAGTTCAAAGTAAGGGATGCGGTCGATGTGGAGTGCTAAAGGCTGAGCATATCTAACAGTCACGATTTGACTGATTGTGAGTATTGCGATTGTTGGAAATTTTGTGAAGACGCATCCGCATGGATGAGTCTTCAGATATTTTGTGGCTGCGAGGAAATAAGGACGCACTTCTGACTGGGATATGATTTTTATGGATGCAATTCTCGACTACCAGTGGTAGCATTGAAATTTAAATTGGGGTGATTATATATGTAGATGGAGGCGCGCGAATTTTTCGGGAGCCGGTGCAATGACATGTTAATTAAGAGGAAGGTTTTTAGTCTTTCATTCCAGGGGTAGGATTTTAGGAGATGGGTACAAGAGGCGCCCAGAATAAGGGTTCTGAAAACGAGTTTAATTTGGGATCGTTTAAGAAGGCACGAAAGGAAACCTCTCCGATAAAATTTAGACAGATTTTTGACAGCTCATACGGAAGGTGAACGGAGGGGGTAAGAATGGGAGCTATACAGTAGTTAAGAAGTATTCGGTTGGCGGTTATCCCGATCGATGTAAAGCGGGGGAGGGGGGGTAGTTGGGTGTAAAGGAAATGTCTGTGTTGAAGAGAGTACGTGTGCTTGGGGTTGGGGGGAGTGGCGAAGGATTGGCGGCGTTTGAGACATCATAAAAGCTTGAGGTCGGAGTGGAGCAACGGGAAGGAGAACGCTTTGCCGCCGCCGGGAGGGCTGAAGAGGAGGAGAAAACTTTTTTCAAAGCGCGGACGATAGTGGACTTGTCAAGGAGGCGAGGGTTAAGTAGTGCGGATGCGGAGACGTGAGTTGCGAGGCAGAGTATGCAGCGTGAGTGGCTTGAAGACGTTTCATCGTATGTCAGATGCTCATGGAGACGAGTGGGAACACCGCAGATGTTCTGTTGAGGATGTGATGCTTATTCCTGAATTGGGAGAATGCTTGGTTGAAGGGCTGGAAATATTAATGAGTGGAGTAGCATCCTCGTTAAACTCGTCTGATTCTTGCCATATTCTAGATAAGCTTGAAATTCCCTTTTCTCAGTGATTTTAAACATACTACGTTTAGATTTGATATTTATCTCTCCCTATTTCTCCAAATGAGCTGATATTGGTGTTAAATTAGCGATCAACATAGCAGTCTTAAAAATATTACTCCAGCCTATGTTTGAAATTATGTGGAACATACATTTGAAATTCTACATAGCAATGACAAAACAAAACGACGATAGAGAAGGCCTCTGGATTAAGGTATATATTATAAATATTCGTCAAGCAAAACAGTCGTTAATGTGCTTTGTGAGAGATGTCGTAAAGAATAACAGTAAAGGTGAAATTGAATGCCTTAGATGGATTATGCATTTTCAATACTGTTTAAGCATGCTTATGGAGAAATAGTCCGTTGAGCTTTGGCTATGCAGATAATTACCCGTATTTAAAAGAATATAGTTTAAATGGTGATAGAAAATGTAGGTTACCCTAAATGTGCCCATAAGGCGCCATGGAAACAGTTTAATTATGCTTTTCATTTCTCATTTCCTCTAGGCTACCTACCTAAACGAAAACCCTGGTAAACCTCGTAAACCGTGCATTACGGATGGTGTGTATGTTTAAAAGCACCTTATTTAAAATTAGATCAAATGATGGCGGCAAGCGAGCAATTATACGTCCGCTAACTATCATGTCATATCTTTTTCTTATGATTTATGTATTTTATTTTCGTAGCCTGTTGTTTCGTTAATTCTCTGCGTACGTACTATGGATTGACCACTCATTAGTCTTGGGCAGCAGCGGAACTAGGTTCTGATTAAAACAGACAAAAACAGTTTTTAATCAATTAAATGTGAAGAAAGAATTTATTTGAGACTAAGGAAGAACAAGGACTAAAACTAGTTTGGGAACCGAAAAAATATTGATGAATTTAAAACGGCGGTATTGAAGCAAATTTACTGGTTTAGTGTATGTTATATAATCTGGCCGTATTTTTGACATCCAATACATAATGCCCTTGCGTACAAGGAAGCGGGAATGAAATAGGAAATAATAATGTCATTAAAAAATAAACGAAAGCTTTTCATGCACACCGCGCAAGGAGTAAATGAAAAAAACAAGATTTTTTTCTTTTTCTCCAACTTAAGCGTTGTAAACTCTCCAACTTTGTTGCTACCGACTTAAACAAGGAGATTAAATAGCCGCAAGCTAGAGTGAGAATTATAATCAAGATTATTACATTTGGCTCCCGTTACTGAATAGCCCGTGGAGTATTGAGACCGAATTCCATAGTTAATATGTATGTAATTATTGTCGAGGCACGTTCATTTTAACGAACACTCTGAGATTGCTGCCTTGCAAAACCAGCCTGAGAACTTTGAGGAAGACAATGGCTAGCGTATGCTAGACCCATGACGAGTATATGCTTCGGAGTAATTCTCGACGGTCGGGGAGATTGTACATCTCTTATTCTCTTCGTCTCCCATGATTCCCCATATTCACAACCATGTCCTGGGGCCCGACTGCGGATCTTCATAATGCAGGTGCTCGTATTATTGTATTTGTTAAAATTGCTCTTAGGAGACCAAAACACCTCATCACAATTACTTGCATGTGGTCCAATTTTTAAAATTATCAATACTTTTTGCTGTGGGAACTCTTAATAATTCGCTCCTTAAAATATTTGCTTAATAGAAAACGTCTGAGACAACATGAAATAAGGATTCTTGATTCCTGAACATAGAATGGGTGGAGAGAAACCCGGCGTTGACATAAACCTGCTCTTAAGGAAAGGGACCATAGTTTAATATCCCATTCAACCAATAATTGACTTGAAATATCTTCTTCTATGCATTATAGCAGAGCCGAGTTAGCCTCTGAAAATTGACCACTGACGGGAATTAAACCCGGATTCTCAGGGTGGGAAGCCAGCACTCCAGTCATCACACCTACACAATTTCCAATTCTTCTTTTGCCACCATATTGCGCGTTTCTTGTCGTATCCCGCCTTAGAAGAGATGAGAGTGAAAAAATGCGACGGAGCCGGGTATGAAATGTGCTTTTTGTGGATTCCGTAGCCGTCGAGAATCTAATCAGACGGCGCAGTGTCGACTGTCGAGCACCAGTGGTCACCAGAAAAGGTAGCGGAAGTGAATCTAGGTGAAGATTACGGAAAGTAATTTAGACCGAGGCGACAGAACCTTGGCGAACCTTTCACCCGTCATTGGCATGGGAGGACGTGAAGAATTTTAAATGCTTTGCTTCCTCGATCCTCTCTGGTTGGCGGTGTGACGGCACATCCACGTTCCGAGGAGTCCTAAGAACAGAGAGATGGCCCGAGTATTGGGGAAACGGCTCACAGAACGTTGCGGTTCACGGAGAAATGAAGTGAAGGATCGTGGGTGGCGGGTCGATTAGCAGTGAGGATAGCGGGATAGTCATATTAGGATTTTGAGAAGTACTGGACGACAGCGGGAGTTGTCCGTACCCAAGTAAATGTTTTCAACCGAGACTTTAGTTCCAAACCCTTTTGACATTCAAGGGGAACAATGGGTTTTTTTATGTCCTCGACAGAAGACAAACGTGAATTCAGTTATGATGAATTTTTTAATCGGTCTGTATTCGAAGGCCATGTACAATGAAGTATGAACTTGGTTATGCATCGCGCGAAAAAGCAAAGGGGTTAATGGAAAAAGAAACAGTATCAGGCAATAGAATAATATGAATTAGAGTTATCCGTACGCAACGTGTTCAGCAGTATTAGTCTTCCTTTCCAATTTATTTGAATATTTCAAGTTTTTTAAGCTGAGGAATAAGTGGACACTTCGTTGAGGTGTTGAAAAATGCAAGGTAAAAATGCAGATATATTTAATACTGCAATTCTGCACAACCTTCTTGTTAAATTAAAAATAAATACGTATCCTACTGTGCACTGCATTTTATTAATTTATCATAACAATAAAAGTCTTTTAAATGCTAGAAATATTATAGGATTGTCGAGTGGAGGAAGGAAAAAGGAAGCTGTTCAGTGTGTTACGAAGAGGGATGGAAATTATGCTAATTTGAAGAGAGGAATTAAGGAGTGTAGGTAATATGTGAATAAAATGTAAAGCTGAGTGGGGACATACCATCAAAATATACTCTAACCGATAGAAAATCCAAAACGTTGATTATTTATTTTCAATTACGATCCATAAATTCGTGAAATGTTTTGTCAGAGCTATGCATGTTGTTGGAATCAGCGTTTTTCACTCGCCGTAAGAAGTATAGTTCATGGGCTTCGAATGAACCCGGAAGAAATGCTCTGATTAAAAATATTCGAGGCTCATTTCTGCGCTCGGGGTGATTTGGGACCGATTACTTTGATACCACGAAGGAAGACGCATCAACAATGAAATTTTTGGAAGAAGTTTCTAAATGGTTTTAAAGAGAGAAAAATAATTACAGTTTGCTGCGTTTCGATGCATGACTGTACAGGCGTTATGAAAATATTGCAAAAAATGCATGCCACTCGATTCTACCGTAACACAGGAATTATTTTTTATTGAAAAAGTAATATATCACCATGCACAGAAAAAAAACAACTGTTGCAAATTGATTAGCGGGTGCGACAGCGAGAGAGCGAAGGAAAAAAGGTAAACGTTTGAATCTTGACGATACGCTAAAATATAGCCTCGTGCTAGAGTAAACATTGGATGCGGAAAGGCGTCGGAGGAGGAAGAAAGGAAATAAAGTCGGGGAATGTGAGGAGGGGCAAAAGAGAACGGAAGGTGAGGCAGTGAAGTGGGAAGAATGGAAAGGAAAGGAGGGCATGGCGATGAAAAGGACGTCTGTTGAACACGTGTGCGTCGGTGTGAGCTTGTGTATTGTGCGGAGGGTGAATGGGGTCAGGGGAGACGAAAGGACGACGGCAGGGGTTGTTTCGGTTTACGTGCGTCGAAAACAAATCCGGGAACCGGGAGAAGGGATGTATAATAGGAAGGATAAGAGGGGAAGCGAGCGATGAGTTCTAAAAGGCGTTATATGTACTCTCCGAGGGCTTATCCACTTCTGCGTTTTGTAGCTCTTCCTACATTCTAAGTTTATCTCTCTCTCTCTTTTAGATGAAAAACGTCTTTTCTTCTCCCAAAAAAATGGAGCACGACCAAGTCGAGCAGAGAGAATGTTCAAATCAAACCCTAATTGGAGAATGAGGAGTGGCATGATAGTGGTATGGTCATTCAGTATCCAAAATTATCATAAATATATACAAAATGTAGCTAGAATGTACCTAGTCTCAATTCCAAGTCATTGTGGGCTAAGAAGAACGAGATGATGGAATGGAGGATGGGAAATGAATGATTCCATATTATTCCTCCCAGATAAGCATTCCTCCCAGATGGGTTAAGAATCGAAAAGTAAAATTTAAAGCAGTTTTAAATTAAGAGGACTATGAAATGTATTTAGAATCATTCGTGGTGGAACACTGAATTGTTTCATGTGGAATTTCCGCTGTCAACAGAGTGTGAGTGTCAGCATGAGTGGAGCCGTACCCATGCGCAACTCCTTCGAGGGTGCTTGGCACGGCGGCATGCAATTAAATTGGGGCTCTTGCCCTAAGCATCGGATTGATCAACATAGGTACACCGTATTGAGTTTCTCAGATTGCATATAATATCAGACGTAATACAAAGCGGTGGTGGAGTGTGTGATGAACCCTTACTCGGGGAGAGCGTGAGAGAGAGGGAAATACAGGAGCAGAGCTTAATTCTCACCAAGGAAGCAAGAGAGAGTTCCGATAGTGATATCCTATCGACCGACACGATTTTCGAGAATGAACTCCCGAAATGATTTCCTAAACTGCACTATTTGCCGGTACTGTGGGTGCGGGATTAAAATATATATCAAAGAATTGAAATTTTGTATATGTTACCCCAAATGGGAAATTATTTATTTAAGAATTTGATAATATAATATTTGTATAATGCAGGCATAGTATTTGCTGTTTGCTGTTTGAAAACCGCCTTCTCTTCCATAAAGTTATTGCAACATCGCTGAATATTAGTTCGAAAAAATATATTTTTTAAATTTTATTCCAGTTTTGAAAACTTACTGTCACTTTAGGTTGTTGCCTAAAACCTGGGCTTTTAGTTCATAAGAAAGTGAAGATAAAAACTTCTGAGGGAAGGAAAAGGAGGCGTCAGAAAAATGAAAAACATCGGATGGCTTGACCGTTGTGGAATGTTAATGAAGGGCCTCACCCTGCTCGGAAGGATTCACACGATCCACCCGTAAATTACACTCTATGGCTGTCCATCCCATCACGTATTCCTCTTTTAATTAATAAAGTAATGGCATAAGGAAGTAATTTCCTCTGTCAAAAGTTTTCCTTCCGTATTTCCTAATATGATAAAAAAATTACTGTCATACCCAGGGATAATCAAGAAAATAAATGATCATTATGCAACAAATTATGCTCATCTAATACATTTTAATTGGTACTGATCGTTCTTTTGTCATGAATGCTTTTCGTGTTAGGCTCCGTGCACGGGTCTGCGGTCAGAGGCTGCCAAATCTGCGTGACTGTGAGGAGTCAGTTTGTGGGATATATATTCACTTAAAATCCAACTCCACTTCGAATAGCTGCGAACTGGTGTATATCAATGTAGTTTACTAGGAAAATCTACCTTATTTCACTCGTTTGATAAAAAGCCATCACAAACTCTATTCATAACATTATTTTTCTTCAAAACGACATAATGCACGTATGTTTCAATGAGATTTACATGCTAGTTTTAGCTGAGACCAAGAAAAATGTTTGTTTAAATTTCTCAGATCGGGGGCTATGATAGAAATAACGAAAATGGTGGAAAACAGTAAAGTAAAAATGGTGTAGCAGGACCTAAATACACGTGTATGTACGGTAATCGTCACTTCACACTGATTGTCAAAAATTACTTAACTTTGGCCTTCATAATATTGAAAAAGGAGTTATAAGATGAAACGGAATGTGATTCATGATTTGCAGTCCTTTTATTTGCAATTTGGCAATGCTAAAGACTCGAAATAATTGTTCTTCAAATCAAGGAAAGCTAAGAAATGTTGAGGGCTTGAAAAACACCGGGAAAAAACATTGTTAGGAAAGCTTGCGTTTCTCGCAATTAATAGAGGTGGTAGCTAGTATTAAGGTTAAAGAAAAAGGGTGAAAGAGTTCCTTGAGAAAGGAACGATTCTTGGTCGATCCGAACCTGAAGTCGCCAGCGAGGGCCTCGGTCTGTTAATGGCCCGGACTATGCATGGAGAAATTTGAAATGGCAGTTTAGAGAGTTCCACGAATGCCTCCTTTATTGTTTAAAATGTATTTTCTGAGGACATCAACTTACTGTGAAACTGTGAAAAGCGTTTTTCTAGAGCCTGCTCAAAAGATTAGTTATTTCTTGGGAAAATGAGCTACAGTATTGGCCGATAAAATTTAATAAGGAGAAATATGCTATCCAGTCATCTTGATAAAATATTGATTTCAGCCCATATTTTACAATTTTGAGAGACCATCACAGTTACTGAAAGGAGTAAAGCTCTTCATGAGCAGTCTTGTGCAGCATGTGATTGGAATTAACAACTGATGCTTCAGCACCATTAAAGCAAGAGTAATTCGTCAAACTTTAGTGAATCTGCCACCACATGAAGTTATACTGAATGTCAATGATGATCATAGCTTGAAGGCAAAATTTATTAAATGCTTACCGCAGTTGTCTTCTTGGACCAACAGAACTGTCAGAGCAAAGCGGTAAATCACAGGTGGCCATATAAAGAATTGTAGAAAATCCTTGCGGCCTTTTGTTATATAGATCGAAAAAGATTTCCTAAAGTTCAGTAATTCATCCCTAGTTTTAATTTTATTCATTTTAACAGCAACGCATACTCTACACTTAGTTTTTTTGACGAAGAATTGGGTAATGGTGCCAGAAGGAAAAAAGAAAACATCTCCCGCTGCTCCGTTCATTTCTTTTAAATAGTTCTCATTCCATCGGAGGTAGGTGTACCTTACGGGTCTCACGAGACGACTCCTCACAAATATGTCGCAAGTGGCCACTCGCGGCGCTAGTTGTCCCCGTGCACGGAGTCTATATCACAGAGTAAAACAGAAAATTTTACTCTTATCAGGGAAATAAAGTAACAATTAGAAGTTGAGAGTGAGCGTGTAATGTGATGATCAAGAAATAAAGAATCTTTGGGGCTAGATATTTGATTCCCTCCAAATATCTGTAGGTCACAAAGTAAGTGGTATATATTCACCAAAATGGATGATCCATTCTCGAGAATATGATAGGTCTCATGTTTCACGTTGAAATGTACGAATATATATGTATCAATTGGATTATTATACTAAACAGTGATTGAAATAACAATGGGTAGTGAAATAATTATTTCCACTCTAATATTTTCTATTAAAGAAATAACTTGCATGCGTCTGATATCCACTTGGTATTGAAGATTTGCTTCTTAAAGGAATGTGTTTTTGAAATTTTACAATTCTTTCGTATGATCAAAAAATATTAAACGTTAAGCGATCCTTTCAATCTGTTCTTAACAATTTTAAATATGGTGCAGTTTAATTGATTATTGACCAACTCAGACAGAAATGGTTTCTTCCACCCGCTCTAAATTTTAGTAGGCACTGTTCGGGAACTTACTGACAGAAAAATCTTGTAAATATTTGTTACCCATTTGACGGATCCACTCATCAGGTGACTGATTCCTCCTGCCTGCTGGTTCGTCTCAAATGATTGATCGGTGACGTAATGGAAGGAGGACAATAATTAAATTCCGAAAGTGTATTTTGGAGAAGACGTTGCACAAGGATTTCACATAAAGTGGTTTAAAAAATGAAAAAGGTGTCTTTCGATAAAGTGAAATTAAGAAACCCAGGGTTCAATTTCATTTCTGCATGAAATATTCTCTTGTGGGTGTAGAATTGGTATACCTAGCGCATCATGCTAAAACTGTCAAAGAAATGAAGGAAATATATTTTACATTTTATTTTATCTAATTTTACTCCTTGGTATGCTAATTACATTGGTTATATTTACATCAAAAAACAAATAATGAAATAACTATACACACGAGAATGAATTAAATGGCCTGACCATGGCTTTCATCTCCTTGTGTACTTTATTTTGCTAATGTGTGCAATGTGCCTACATTGTGTTTGTAAGTATTACAAGTTGCATAACTCTAAATAAATTAGTGTTTTCCTTCGCTCATTTCATATTTTTAGGGTCTTCCGACATATTGTTATGAAAAATGGGCGTTTTTCTTAAATGTAGAAGCAAATGCTACCAAATGATTGTTACAAATCACTGCGTCTATAGCGTATTTTTGACAAAATAACCATATGTGTCGTTTGATACAGAACATAGAGGGAACACATTGTATATCTTCTGGCGAAAGATATCACTTATAGGTAGAAGTGAGTCAAAATTTTTTTTCATTTTTATGAAATTTATTCACTTTCATGACCAAAAGACATTAGTCAAGTAAGTTTTCCCCTGCTGGTTCGAAATATGCAAATTTCGTCTCACTGCAATTGTAACCTTGGCTGGATAATATGTCGTTGATTTTGATTATTCGTGTAACCTCTCACAGGCACAATAACTTCTAGCAGCTTTGAAGTTCGAAGAAATGCAGCCCGTACTTAAGCCTAAAAGGAGAGTCATGAAAAATCATAATCATTTCGGAATGTATTATTTTAATTGAGATTTGAAATTGTCCGTTTTGGCATTAATCCAACGTCAATGGTCATCGTATGGAATATCTCTGAAAGATAATCCTATCTTCTTGGTCTTCATTGCTCATGTTTTCCCTTTCCCTGTTTGGATTGGAATTTATGCAATTTTTATTTTAGAAAACAGAAAACACAGTAATATCAATTTTTTAGCATTCAGCATTTTTTCCTTTCGAAAATTTAATTATTATTTGTTATCCTGTAAAATCTGGCTATAAACTATAAGAAAGATATTACCATAAATACTTTAAGTCTAATCATGAGATATCTTCTTCTGTTTCAAATCATGAAATATTCTATAAAATATACCTAAATTCAGTAAATTTATGTGGTTTTGAAAGAATTTCACCTTGATCACAAAAGGTATTGTTTAAGTGGACTCTCATGAGAAATAATGGAAAAGACTAGCAGACCCGCAACAACTTTTCGTAAGCATTTAGTATGCAGAGAGAAGGAAATGGTTATTTTATAAATAGAGAAATGTGTCTCACTCTAATTATCCTATATGTTTTTGTACTTTTTTCTACTCCATATTTTCATTATATGTTGTCTCCCACTCTCAAAAACCCTTTTTTTGCATTTTTCTTACCACCGCAAACTGCAAAAAATCCAAAACTATTACCAAATCATGCATACAGAGAATCCACACTCAACGTACCAAACCTCACTCTTTTAGCTCAAAACTTGGGAGAGAACAAAACAAAACGGATACAGAATGACTGACTGACACGATACAAAATTACACCCAAATTACACGACAACCGATGCAAAGGTGGCTGTGATATTTTTCTGGGATCGTCTGGGTTGTTTAAAAACAAAATTGGTCCTTTTAGCCTTTTCAAATATTTTAGGTGGGTAATGTCATTTTTTTAATTGATGAAAAATGGAATTTTCTAGGAGGATGTAATATAGTCGACCGAATGTTTTTGACGTAATATTTGGTAAAGATTATACCCAAAGCAACGTAAAGGTTGGTGCAATATATTTCTGGAATCGTCTCGGTATATTTATGTTAGAATTGGTTTTTTGAGCTTTTGGAAATATTTTAGGTAAAACTCCTGCCTGTTTACTGTGTAAAATATAGGATGGAACGCAAACACTACAACATATTTGGGGATCTGAGGTATTGGGTGACAATTTCAAAGGTATCGATTTCGTTCTAAAATTTCTTCATGAAGTGAATTTACTACCCAAAATTTAAGACGCATTGTAATCCGCTCAACAGCTCGAAATGCAACTCTTTTGCCATATGACCAATACAGAGTTGAGCCTATCGGGTTCTCTCATAGTTTACACTATATCTAGGTAATCTACATACTTACTGTTTTTCTAACACTTGTTTTTAATCTGGTTTATTAAATGTGCAAAATAACCTTAGTAGTCACAGGACCTTAAGATAATTATATCTATCTTTCAGGTGGAGATATAAGTGAATGTTTTATTTTAAATTGATAAAAAACAGAATGGTTTGGGTTTAGGAGAGCCATTGATAATTTTAAAATGGTGGGTGTGTTTTCGAATTAACCTGCTGATTTAGCAACAATTAATATTTACGTGCTTACAAAATTGATTGATGAAACTAATTCCACTTTCTTCAACTTCTTCAATCCAATTTTTGTCCCTTACCCAAAAACGTAAATACATTTATTTAGCAACGTAAAGAAATTTGCATAGCAACTGGATTTCCATGCTAAAAGACAGGGAAAACACCAATTTTTCTTTTGAATTTTTCTCTGCACCACTAACTGCTAAAAATCCAAAACTACTACCAAATCATGCAGACAGAGCACCAGGACATGCAACAGAAACCTCACTCTTTTAGCTCAAAAATTGGGAGAGAACGAAACAAAACGGATACAGAATGACGGACGGAGTGACTGACTGACTGACACGCTACAAAATTAATATATATAAATAGGTCTATACAAAGAGGTTAGAGGGTACATTAGGCAGCGTCGCATCTGATCCGTGAAGCAACGTTGGCAATTTTTCTAGTCACAGACGTTTTGGTTGAGGTAGGCCGATTTAACACTAGAACGCCCATAGGGGTCATTTTGACCCAATCGTATTTTTAAATTTATTTTTTGATCTCATTTTTTAAGATAATAGAATTTCCTCTCGTCACTTTTAATAATTTCATTAGGTGTTTACTTCCACAAATTTTTAGATTCCTAAAATCATCCATTGAGGGGTTAAGTCATATTTTACCTTGAACGCCCAAATGGGGTCATTTTGACCCAAGCTCTCATTTGCGCGCTTTATCTTTGCTAAAGGTCCTTTTTTATTTGCATTTTTGTATCATTCTGCTGCATATGTGTTCACTGCTTTGTCGTCTTATCTTTCTCATTCAGTTACTTATCTTCCAAGTTCGTATCAGTTTCCAAAACAGTTTTGTTTCCTTTCCCCGTCAAGTCCTCACTTTTCGTTTTGCTTACATGTGGAATATTTAGTAATTACTTTGCTGACATCATGATACATTGTCAATCTCTGCGGGGTGAGGAGAATGCATTTTTGTTTACCACTTTCGCACGGAATTTATCTACTTAGTTGACTCCAAATCTGATTATCTCTCTTAGGACGACGAGTGGAGAATAAAACTCGTTCTCGCAATGGAAAATAAAAACCACTTTGTACATTCCACACAAAGGTTTTATTGGTTTCTACAATGATTTCGACAGTATATGTCATTATCAAGATTGATACTGTCGAAACCATGGTAGAAACCTATAAAACCTTTGCGTGGAATGTACAAAGTGGTTTTTATTTCCCAATCGAGTGGTTCCACAAGGTAAACCTCCAACTTAGAACTCATTCTCACAGTTGCAGTAAGTGAAGTTCGTGTATATGTTGCCCATTGATCGTGGCTTCTAGGGACGAATATGCGGTGTGATCGTTATTTTGAAGATAGCTGTAATCAAAAATTTCTCAAAGACCAGCATAATGTTCTGCTGACATTCTTGCGGAGCTGTATAAGATTCAATAAGATGAGTCAGATTGTGAAGTGTGTTCATTTGACAATTCCGACGGCAAGCTGACATTTGAAACTTGTGAAGAATAAATATAATTCTCAGAATGTGACGATAAGTACCCGTTTGATGATCTCAGTAGAGATACTAGGAGGGGCGGATCTAAAAGTAAGCTCACTATTTGATATAATATTCATTCACTATTTTCAAGGCACTCGGTGTCAAAGCAATAGATACCCTTGGAATAATCAAAGATAGCTATGACAGTGGAAGGCCAGCAGAGAATTTCCAGAAGTGTAAAATGATTGCAATGCCGAAGAAGCCAAGGACAGAGAAATGCGAAGAACAGAGTACCTTTAGCCTGGTGTCACACACATCGAAAATACTTACTAAGATTATTAGGAGAAGAATGAAAGGGAAGATCGAAGGGAATCTTTCGGAAAATCAATTCGTATTCACGAAAAACCAAGAAGCTAGGGAGGCAATGCTCAGCTGAAGGATACTGGCCGAGAAAATGATACACGTAAAAAAGCTGTTGTATGTGACATTCGTGGACTTGGAAAAGGCATTTGACAACTTCGAATAGAACAAGATGTTCAAGATATTAGAAGCTATTGGAATGATTGGAATGGAATACAAGGATAGAAGAAAAAAATGTGGTTTCTACAAGAACCAGGTCACCACAATACAAATAAAAGACGGAAGGAAGATAGAAGACAAAATAAATGAAGTATTCAGATAAGGATGCAACGTCTCCCCAGCGTTACTCAATATATACTAGAAAGAAGCAATAAGAGACACAGAGGAAATTGGTATCAAGGGCATCAAGGTGAATGGCGAAGAAATAAACATGCTCTGGTTTGCGGATGACATCGCAGTTGTAGCACAAAGCCGAGAGGACCTACAAGCATCCCTGACCACTATGGACCAAGTACTTCAAGAATATAATATGAGAATCAACAAGAAGAAAACTAAAATCCTAGTGTGCGGAAGAGAGAAGCTTAGGGCAAATATCACAATTCGAGTGAAATTGGTACAAGTGGAGAAATTCACCTACCTCAGCAGCACTATAACCTGGGATGGAAGAAGTTCAACGGACATCAAGCAAAGAATAGCACAAGCTAAGGATGCTTTTATGAAGAAGAGACTACTGCTGTGCTCAAAGAACTTACGGCTGCAAACAAGGAAGCCCTTTATCGTATGGAGCGTGGTACTCTATGGATTAGAGACATGGAAAATCGGGAAAGCAGACCAGCGAAGAATTGAAGCCTTCGAAACATGGTGCTGGAGGAGAATGTTGAAAATTAAAAGAACTGATAAAGTGAGGAACGAAAGACGTGTACAGAAGAGCAGATGAAGAAAGGACAATATGGAAAAGCCTACGGCAAAGAAGAACCAGATGGATTGGACATACCTTGGGGCACAATGAATTAGTTAGAAATATATTAGACGGGCAGATTGAAGGGAAGGTCCCGCGAGGAAGACCAAGGGGCAAATAAAGAAGGACGTGAAAGAGGAAACATACCAGAGCGTGAGGGAATTAACACTAAATAGGGTATAATGGAGGGCTGCAGTAAACCAATCATGGGATTGAAATACTGATGATGATGAAAACTATTTTCATTAGGCTACTACATTTTTTTACATTTTTTCTGATGGCATTTCTAATTTTGGTGGGACAAATCATTCATAATTCAACAGTTCAAATTGCAAAAACAATAAATAAATACATTTAAATAAAGAAGATGACATTTGTTGTTTACTGCGTGTCACCATTTCAGACAAGAAAAAATGAAATTGAAGAAAATCGATAAAATGATTCCAACACTCAAAGTTGGTGTTTCAATAAATAGTTATATCGAGAAAAATATTACTATAATGAACTGAAATAATTGATGAATGTGAAGAATTAGGACATCATTTAATGAAAACACACTAAAAATGTAAAAATATAAATGCCTTGTGATAAATTAACTTATTAATTGCCGGGGGTCAAAATGACCCCATTTGGGCGTTGAATGATGTCGAGAAGTCCGGGCGTCCTAGTGTTAAGGAGGTTAGAAGACCCCGGAGGCGGCTTCCCAACTGATTCTTGGAGCAAGGTCCGCTATTTTAGGGAGGCAAGGATATAGAGAATAACTACTCTCGAACATTATTTATGCGCGCGATAAAACTAAGAACATTACCACATTTAAAGGAAATCAATGTTACAATACAACAGGAAAATAGTGCAACGAGACAATTAAACGTAAAATATGTAGTTTAAATAGGTTAAATTTTAAACTGTTTGGAGCAGAATTTACTCACTGCAAAATAAATGTATTCATACTTCTCCAAACAGGCTAATGAAGATTACTGACGACAGTGAATATCGGCAAAGGTACTTTTGTTGATTAGTTATTGCAGTTATAACTAGGGGAAGACGACTGAGAGCTGAGGTAATTGGCGCCATTTAGTCATGGGTCATCGCGTAGATATATAAATATTTCGGGGATCGGAGGACGGTTGGAGAGACACCCGGCGTAGGCTTGCTGTTAACAAAAGGCACTTAGAGATCCACGGTTTTACATCCCGTATGACGCATGGCGTACAGAACTTGAATGTCTTTCCGCACAGCACTAAGTAGGGTTCGGTTAACCACTGAAAACATTCTACCACTGGCGAGATTCGAACCTAGGCACTCGGAGTCCAGTATTTGAGCTACCATGCTAATCCGATTCCCTTTTCAATTATCATTCATATTTTAATACGTGTGATAACTCTATGGGAGGCTATAGAAAACCCAAAGATTCATACCAAACAAGTTGAGCGTAATCCTTTCCAGTACTCTTTCTGGCACATTTTTGCCGGTAGCATGTATATGCACTTTCCCGAAACCCTCTATCTTTAAAAACCTCCTTGGTTCTATAAGCAACGAGTGGGAAAAACGAATCATCCCCCGCAAAAGAAAATATTGCTTAGCATTGAAACATAGTGGCGAAGCGAGAGAAAGGAGAAGGTTGGGACGCCATCGGCGGACAGGGAAACAGGGCCCCACTGGTGTATAAATAAATATATACATATTTATATATGCCATAGCTTTTAATCTAATTAAAATATATCATATCCAAATATATGCTTAATGTTATTCCATGTAAAATAAAAGTTTCAGAAATTTACTTTAGCTTCCACCACAGCAATCGGCTTTCATCACTATTTAGGTAAGGTATAGGAGAATCAATGTGTGGGTATGATGGGTATGACAAAGGGTTGTTATCCATACAGCTATAATTTTGGAACTTCCCGAGGACAGTCTCTTAGCTTTTCTGACGTCGCCTATTTCTCAAAACCCCCAACAAGGTGACAGGGGCCACTGTCTGACACTCCCAGTAGTTAGGATTTCAATGTTGGTGGTGCAATTTTTGCAGGATTTTCGAGTTGTATAATTCATTTTATCACTTTCCTACTCTTTGTGTTCCCTCTGTACGAAACAATTCTTTACATGGCGCAGTGGCAGATGATGAGTGTGAGGAAGGGCGAGGGAGTTAGGTAGTTGGGCACGCGGAAATCATAAATCTCTCCCATTTCAAATGTGTAATTGGGTGTGAAAGGCGTTGTATCAGATTCCGGGTGAACAATGAAGCCGACCGGGAAACGCTGCGGATGATGAGAGGAGAGGGAATAGATCGGATGGAGAGAGCCGCTAGGGGTGGAGGGAGGCGTGGGTGGAGGTATTTCAAGCGGGTGAGGGACAGGAGCGACAAAGTGGGGGGCACGGACCACTGCTGCAGTTGGAATGAAAGGATGCGATCGAGCTCACTCCCGCTCTTGACAGAGAGAGTGAGAAGGGCCTGAAGATTGCTTTTATCATAATTGCCTCGACAGTCTAAATCTTTCCCACCCACTACTCTCTTACCAATCCTATGTGCCTCCCCCTCTCCCAAGGGCCCTCTCTCCAATCGTATTCCATCCGAGATGTCTCATCCCATTCCTTTACTCACCCGCAGCGACGGACCGTCTGCAACCCACAACCAACCCGCCTCCAAACCAGTCAACCCGGTGCCCATGTAAGATCCACCCACTCTTCCCAATATATCCCGTCTGTACCCTTCCCTTCCCCTCTCTCGTTTTCTCGGTCGAACAAAGCGGCCACTCCCCCTTACCATTCTCCCGCACTGTCCTCTCTCCCGGCCCTCCTCCTTCACTCCCTACATCGGGAGATCCATCCCGACCCTCCTTTTTGTGGACCACTAAATTAAGCGGGGACATCTCCGCTCCTCCGTTTCTTCTCCGGCTATCACTTGGTTCCTCCCCTTTCCCTCTCTCCCCCACCCACCGTTCCAAGCCCCCTCTTCACTTTCTGTGGCGACCAGCTCCCTCAATCCTCCCTTTCAGTCTTGTCTCCTTGCAGCGCGCGGCATTGCCAGTTTTGAGCTCGGCGGCAGCGCTCGTCCTTAACCTTCAATGCTCCACCATGGCCAGGGCCCTTAAAGCAAGTGGGATTAAACGGGTTAGGGGCTCGTTAGGAAGGGAATTGGAGTGACTGGGGTTTTGGCGGGGGAGAAGGGGAACGGGATGCTTCTTGGGGGACGCGACATTCGGCAACATCGCGCTGCCTTAAAAGCTACGTCCTTCGGGAGCGAAAACTTTTCGGGCGCCCCCCTCCCTCCTCATTTTACACCCACTCCCCATCCCGCACCCTAGATCCCTGCCCTCAGAGTCCCTTCCCTTTTAAAGGGGGTCCTTGTGCCTCCCTACGATTTCTCGATTTCCCTCCCCCTAGACGCCTCTTCCATCTCTATTCTCCCTTGCATCTACCCTGCCACATCTCCACCATTCTTGGGAGAGCCCGTTTTCCTTCCAAGACCCTCTCCACGCTTTCCTCATTTTCTCTCTTCGTTCCTCTCCCATTGCTGGGGAGGGAGGAGGGAGAATTGGGTGGATCGAGGGTGTATGTCGTTTGGAGAGGTTCACATCCCTGGGAAGCCTGAGAGTATCGGCCAAGCGAGTCCTTGAAGGAGGGTAAGATATAAGTCTTTTGTGAGGCTTGAGAGTTAGTTTTTTTTATCGGGCGTGGAGGTCAGCGAAGAGGATATGATACATAAAAAGAGGGGAGGTTCCGGGGTATGGGTTAACGTCCCGAAAGCAAGTGAGCGCAAGACCCTTACGGGAGAGGGCACGTGGAGGAATACCCCTATAATCTACGCCCTTCGACCCTTTAGCAAAGGAAGTTAACCATAGACGTGCCTTGATTTCCTTTTTTTTCGCTGAATCTTGTTCCTTAAGCCTACTCAGGAGCAGTAAACTTTAGCTGATTGTCTGCCTTACACGGGAGGCTTGCGTTATAACGCTTCCAAGGCGATTTAATCTCTGACGGGAGAAATTCGACTTTTGGGATTGACGATGGGATGAGGGTGGAGCGATGTATTGAGTAATGGCTTCTCATACTCAGGACGTTAGGATCCTTGAAACATCAAATACTTCAGTAGAAGCCCACTCCGTAGCTCTTTCATGTAAAGGGCACTTCATATTCAATGCTGCGTCTCTCTGTTGAGGGGGTGTAAAAGTATAGACCCATGGGCACCTTAGTTAATGGTGGACGAATGCCGACGCCGGTTATTCTTAAGGCCGTTTTACACGGTCATTGAAACTGCGCAAGTTGATGTTGCTTCCGTTTAAGCAGTCGTCTGCGAAAGGCCGTGACGTATAAAATTGCGAGGACGCTTGTTTGACAGCTTTACACGGTGTAATCGTCTGCGCATTATGTCAGTGACAATATACCATTCAGTAGCGGTAATACCGTCAATATATCGCATAACGCCAAGATCTGTTAAGTAGCAATGGGACGTGAAAGATGCGAAAAATTACCACCACTTGAAAATGTGCTATAAGCCATAGTCTAAACATAATATTAGAGACTCTAGTCCCGTATACTTAGCCCAAAATTTGCACAACGAACGAACGACTGTGGGCCAAGGTAACGAGTTCTTCCTTTACGAACGAAATTTAAGCTTCCACGTGATTAATCGCCCAGCTGATCATTATTGCACTTTATTCTCTACCTAAGGAGTTGAGAGCAAACAAAAACTCCCAACTCAACTGTCAACAACCTATTTAATTGCTAGAATTCCCGTGGAAGTTCGATGCCGGTACATCTGCACCATCTAGTGATAGAAATAAACTTCGACCTTGCGCGAACGCATGTATCAGATTAGAATATGTTCTAATTTGCTTGCAGCCGTTCACGCAGTGGTGCTCTCTCTCCTCGTAAGTCGTCGATTTACACGGTGCAATATTTCTTGCGCAAGTGTTCTCGCAACGGCCTACGTAGTATCACTGACGGTGCAAAACGGCCTTTACGTTCTGCATTCGACCTAAATTCAACTATCTAACTATTTTGAATAGGGCGAGTGACTATAGTTTGTGATCTTCGTCCTTTAAGGCGTGGTGAGGAAACTACCAAAGCGGAATGGAATTTCATCAAAGCAGTTCATTTATCTTGATTTGTGAATAGTTTCCTACCACCATGGAACATGGCATTGGGTGAGGAGAGAAAAGTAGGTGACGTCCGGCCTGGAGGGTAGGACGAAGGGGACAGTGTTGAAAGTGTGTAGTGGCATATGGCTTTCTCTGCGGGCCGTGGTCCAGGCCGAGAGACTTCTCCGTCCAGTGATGCCCGAGAGAACGGAGAAGTGTTTCAGATGAGAGAGAGCAAGTGAAGGGGAGGCCACAAAGGTTTAACGCAGAGGGAGGAAGGGGAAGTGGCGGTGTGGAGATAGGGACAGTCAAGTATTTTGATGGTGCGGGACGGAGGAGATGAAAGTGATGTGGGAAAGATCTCACTCTCACTCTTCGTGCGAGGGACGCGGTTTAAAGGGCATCTTCCTTCCCAGCCCATCGACCGAAGAGGGTGCGGGATATTGCTTGTGCTACGACTGAGGGAAAGCGGTGAGGTGAGAGAGAGACTGAGCCGGATGGACGTTTGGGTAAGCGGCAGTTCCGTAGGGTTGTGAGCAGGGTGAAAGATAGGGGGAGAAAGTAGGGGGGAAAGCGGGAAAGGGACAATAAAGGGGAATGAGATGGGAGGGGGAAGAGGGACGATATCGTCGCTTGTCACAAACAGCATCTTGCCACCGAACAAGGGAAGAGCGGTGCGGTTACATCCGCTATGGGCGGGTGGTATCTTTGGCGAGGCGGGCTGTTGTTTCGGGATCGTAGGGAGATGGGATAGCGGCGGAGGGAAAAGGGTTTTTGGTCGTCAGTGCCTGGTTTTAACGTAGGCAGTTGTGAGGGTTTAGCTTCGCGGAAGGGGATAAAAACGGTACCGGGTCGGAAGGACGAGGGAAACGGGATGGGAAGTGGGGGGGGGGGGGGGATGGACCGGGTTCTGTGAAGGGAAGGGATAGCCGGATGTAGTCGCCCACACGATATGGTGGACGGTGAGATGGGGTTAAGGGGCATGGGATGATACGGCGCTGGAGAAAGTAGGCGGGGGGTCCCAGCTCCGGGAAAAAGAACGACGGGGTGAGTGAGCGAAGTTTAGGGGGGGATGGCACGCCGGATGCAGCGCACATGAAGAGCAGGCCGGAGGCGAGGAGTAGTAGGCCGGAGAAGAGCGGGGAGCGTCGCGTCGGGGAAGGCGTGTGTGCGAACGCATACACATTTAATGCATAAATGCATGCTCGAGGTGGAGAGGTTTCTCTGCAGATTCACCCTCCGCCGTTCTCCAAGGGTGCGCGTCATACTTGGCAGCCATGTGTGCATCTTTTCTTACGTGCATAGTGTACTCCACCCGGATTTTTTTTCCCAATGTGTGTACGAGTTTTTCAATCTTTAGTATCCGTATACAGCCCTTTTCGCTTGTGAGAACGACTTATGTTCATGGGTGGCTCTGGATGGAGGGAGTGTGGTTGGAGAAACCTTCCTCTTTATGCTCTCGCTTCCACTTTTTCAGCTTCAAAGGGTTTTATTTAATGTCATTTTCATTTACACCGCGTCCACTGCCGTGTTCTATTCTCCCTCGAGCAAATGAGCGTTTTGCGGAGGTGAATTTAAAGGAGAGATTTTCGAGGTCGAAATTTCGAGTTTTCCTGCGCTTGTTGGTGATAGATTACCGCCGAAGAATGAACATGTCTCTTTCCATTCAACAATTTTCTCTTTTCGAGTGTAGATAGAGTGAGTGCCTCTCTTTCTTTCTCACTCCCCCATTTTACGCTCTCTTAATGGGAGAAATTAAACGCGCGAGTGAATTACGTAACTCTTGCAAATGCATTAGGTTTTAGAGTTTCGTCCGTCTCCGAAATCATAAAATCGTTTTAAATTACGCGGAACGAGTCGAAGAGAACTCAATGGGAGCGATTTGAGAGGCAAGCTAATGAAATACATTCCCTTACTCTTCGGAGCCTATTGTTTGGAAAGATAATGTTTTCTAAAGGTCATAGCTTATTGAGGGTTGGTCGTTTGTTGTTTGAACTCCATGATATGACAACTCACGCTATAAATTGCGTAGTAAAACAGCGAATCATCAACTGGCAAGAGCTGAGTTGATCCGGAGCTTTAGAGTAAATTAACTACTTTGCCTGAGCATGATCACTGTGACGCTGTTCAACGTCACAGACAAATATGCTAATGGCAGGAATGCAATCTCTAATTCCTAGCTGAAATATGACATCAGACCTTAATGAAATTTTGTGTTACAATTCTATCTGAAATAGCACACAGGCACTTATCTTCAGCAACACAGTCATCAAACTTTTTGCATGAGGTGTAATTGCAGTCAGAGCATACGTTTTCAGACTATAATTTACTTTTTGTGGAAATATTATGAAATTCAAACTTTTAAGTATGGAGAAAACTTGTGGATTGAAAATATTCTTGGAAAGGAAAGTGCTTGGAGTGGCATATCAATTTAACATAACATTTAGGATTAAAACATTTCTGCCAACTCCTGTGGTGCTTGGTTGTAACATCATTACGATAGGGCGTTAGTTAGGCTGTGGATTGTGAGCGAAGTGCATCACTTAAGGGTGTAGGAGATTAAATGGTCATAGGAGTTCAAATGAGTTTCCAAAATGTGGGGGGGCGTCGCGGCCCAGTGGGTTGAGCGCTGAGCTACCGACGGGAGATCCCGGATTTAAAACCCGGGCAGAAGCTTTTTGTACACCCACACCTAAAAAATCCTCGTGATTTTATATACGTCAAAAATTCGCAGAAAATCGCAGGTGGCTCAGGGTAAGGAATTGGCCCCCCTACTCTAAATGTTTGAATTTCACACGTCAATGGCTTTGTATGGGAATAACTCTGCCCTCACCTAACAAAAACCAACCTTCGGGTTGAACTCTGTTTTTGTTTTCCAAATAAACGGCATGAAGGAATTAGCGTTTATAAAGTATTTAAGCGTAGCGTTGCATTCCTCAGTCTCCCTAAGCACTTTACGTGGCACTAAAGATGAGTGTTGAAATCTTTATTCGTGATACATATTGCTTGATCTAAAATATTATAGTTTTTAATCTGCTTATGCTTAATTACCGACGCCAGTTGACAAATTCTACCTATTAACTACCTCTATAAATAACAATGGGCCTTAGAGCGCGTTCCACTATTTAATTGAATGTGAAGGAAAAAGTAATCGATTCGCCGATTGATGCTATGATTTTCGCTTCATTGTTACTTCAAGGTTTCCAGAATAGATGATAGAACGAAATGGAAAACAAACTTATTGTTACGAAAACAGAATTTCAAGCGTGAATTCAACATTTCGAAGATAATCGCTGTTTTTGTTTCTTTGTCTCAGATATTTAATTCGTGGGAGTATTTTAAACTTTTATTTGCATCTTATTCATGACCTTGCTTTTCATTCAAATATAAATGAGAGAGTAATTTTGCGAAAACATTTAATATTCGCACGATAACGAGTGATTTTCTATCACTGTCGTTGTTGAGCCCATAGAGTGGCATTTTAAATATAGGCAGATAGAATGAAAGTGTATTCTCCATTAGGAAGGTGTAAACTATTTTCATGCTGGACGGAGACTTCTCAGGTATTCTGCCGGGTCAAAGTGATCATGAATGCTCTGACCGGGTGGAACTGGTGCATACGACCTTAAAGTATTTTGAATAATCTCGCTTCCACTTTGGTATTCAGTTGAAGGACATTAAACATATGTGAAATAATGAAGGCAAGAACCTTGTAGCCTAATATCTAAATATGACTTATTGCCGTACCAGTTGCGGCCATACTCCTGATTTTTGCGTTACAATTTAGCTATTAAATTTGTTCCTTCAGGATTTAGAATTTTTTTCTCATGGGAAAAATAAAAATAAGTGAGAGGCATGCTTTAAATTTCTGATTAGTAGTTTAATGGTGGTTCACAATATATTTGTTTTTATATTTCTGCAGCAAACGTCTTCTTACTTTAATTTTAGTGTTGCTCAAAGGCGTGAACCTGAGTTCACGCCTTTGAGGTATCTTTGAGTAAGCTAACCTTTAGCAAGGGTAACGGAAGCGTTTTATTTGTGGAAGAGACTTTCACAGACTGGTTTGTTGATTATTTTGGGGATAGGCTTCTTGAAAGAATCAACCGAGGGTAGGATGCGTTATTTGTGGCAAAAAAACTAGAAATAGAGGGGGTGCGGATATAAAAACACCCTCGACGGGGTAGTGCTTAGTGCAGGATTGGAGATCTGATGGCTTAGGGTTTGCGAAAATTAGGATGTCAGAAGCTTGAGACCAATGGCACCGACTAATGATGGAAGGTTTGTGACAGGTTTATGATAAGGGATAACTATGGGGAGTAACTAAAAAGCTTTAACTTTGTAAGTTAAGGTTTAGAAGAAGATGCTCGCAAGATCATCACATCGCTAATCCTCTAAAGCCATCGGTGGTCGTCTGGTCATACCTACGAAAATGCTGAGTGGTCAAAACATCCCAATGGAAGCCAACCCCCCCCCCCTCTCTTCTCTCTCTCTCCCCTCAACCATCCTCTCCGCTTGACGCCTCGACTCCACATTTTCGGACGAACCGCAAAATCCTTTTCTCTGTCTCCACTTTTAGTTTCTTTCCATTCCACTAAGGACCTGCGTGACCTCGCTGGCCGTACAGCAGGCCCCCTCACTAATTTCATCCCCACCTGATCCCTTTCCGCTTTCATTCTTCACTCTCTCCTCTTTTTTATCGAGTACATTAAGGACGTACATTAATACTTCCTCCATATTTGTTTACTCTCCAAAACGAGTATTTCGTTCTCTCAGTATTAATATTATTTGTTAAATTTCATTTGCTCTCCAAGGAAAGTATATTGTATCTAAGGGTACGTCCTAAAATATCACCCCAGGCTATCGCCCCAGGCTATCGACCCAGGATGCGTCATCGTATATTTCCACAGCATTATGTATTCCTCTGCTCAATATATGTAAACGCTTCAATAGTGATCCAGTGAGCGAATAATTGTGTGGTTGTGATGAAAGTGGGAAATAGTCGCGAGGTTGCTATGTATCTGTACGTTATTATGGAGAGTTATTTGTGCGGTAAATGTACTTAGTTTATGTATGCATTCCTAAGATGAAATAACAGCAACTACTCCCCCAGAGAATATTAGAACTAGGGCGTTGAATCTGGTCAAACTCAAGCTCATATAGGCTTCACCAAAATCCTGACTATCTCTAGCGAAACTATTCTACGTTCAGTTTTCTACTATTACTGCCTGTTTAAAATTCCTAACGTTGGACTCGATTGAGAAGTATTACTTGTGTAGAGAAGTGAAAATAATCGTCAATAGTTATGTGTACAGTTAATATCATAAAACAATGCTTTTGAAGTATTTGATGCTTTCTACCGAATTAGCTCGTCTTTTTGCACTTACAAGGCTTTAATCTTACCCATAAACACCAATTTTTGGCCATCTGGTACATATTTATGTGTACCACATTGGTCATAAGGTACATATTTCCAGCTACCGAACGAAGCTTAACTTTCCATCCAATCTTCCTTCTATTATATTTGCACTTATTGCCGTCCCCACATAGCATGCACCTACTCCAAACACAGTATCACTCTGCAACCTGTAGGACACTACAACCTTTGATCTTCCCCACTCTTCTATATTATTATAACTGGAGATGCTGAGAAAATTGGAACTGTCCAAGTCAATTTTTTTTAATTTCGCTGGTACGAGGGTACATAAGGTGATGGAGATCTAATAACGCAAGTGTTGAAGAGTGGGAACTGGAACTTGAGTGGAAGAGGTTAAAATTGAACCCCCTCTCTTTTGAAAATTCGTTATTTTTTCTCAACCCTCCATGCCTGTTAGTTAGGAACCCTTTTGGCCTTCTCCGAAACTCGATTCTTCGCTCCTGCCGCTTACTCAACGGCGTCAACCATCCCCTCGGGGAAGTGTGAGGGAAGCGACGAGAATGGGGTGGTGTTGAGTTGGATATATCCCATCAAACTGTTCAAGGCGTGGTAGTTAAAAATTAGTTAAGGGGGAAGGGTTGCAAAAATTTAAATGCAGTTCATTGAGGAGTAAAACGGAGAGATGTTAGGATAGAGGATGAGGGGAGTGAGGGTTTAAAACGGAAAAATGAAAGGAAATGAGGAAAGAAGAAGGCGAAACCGGAGCAGTGTGTAAAAAGAGGAAAAAAATACGTGAATGGGAGGGACCAAGCGTTCATCTCTTTCAGTCATAAGGTGAGCGAGATACATGACGGAATCATGGCTGTGGTTGGAAGCTGTTCGAAAATTATGGGCTAAAACGTTGATTTGAATAAGGAAATTAAATAAAAAAAGAAGAAAGGCTACGAAAAATATTGCAGATAGAAAGACTGAAACCTCATAAGGCTTACTTAGTATAACCAAGTATAGGCGCTCTAGTTTTTTTTCCGCGAAGTGGCTCACTAGCAGACCCTTATTTCTGTTCCCTGACTAAAATTTGCCCACCGTCCCTATTATGATCTCTGAGAGTCGAAAGATTTCTGCACATCATTCCCCGTTGACATGAGGCCCCTTGACTGCCTCCCTGTGTCTTCATTTTTATTTTTTCGTTTGCCGACTTCCACTTTAAAATCCACTCCTCCTCTCTGACTCCGGTTTCGAGTGTTCTTTACATTCCTTGTTTCCCTGATTCCTTCTTCCACTTCCCCTACCATCACAACCCCCGTCCTCCGTATCCACGAACTATTACCCTCTTCTGTTTTCGTTTAACTCATGGCACAGTCCTCATCCTTGTTATCCTCCCTTTATTCTGGCTCTTTGATCTGCCTCCTTCCTCTCCATAGACCTTCCTGTCTCCTAAGGCATTCGTTTTCAAAAGAATCTCCCCTTTATGGACATTCATCCTGGCGAAATATTTTTCTTTTGAGTTTCCTAATTCAAATCTTGGTCTTTTCGCGCTCTCTTTCCTCTAACTCCTCTCCATTACTTTTATTCTGCTCACCGCTTTCTGACATTTCTCTTTTGATTGATGATTATTTAGCTGTAGCAGAGGGGAAAACGTCAAGATTTTTGGAAGACTTTTTCCGCCGGATTTAATCTTATTTAAATAAAACGTAATTACGGTTGCTACTCCCTTCGTCCTAAGCATGAAATAAATCTACGTTTTTTGATTCAAGCAAAAATAATCTCTTTCAATACTTTCATATCAAATGTTTGCCGAGAATGATTTTCATGCTGGCCTATACAGCAGCCTTCATAGCCATTACTTCTTCTCTTTATTTATATGATGCTAATAACCTTATAATATTATGCCTATATATCCATGCTTAGCATTTGTTATAACTTTGAGACCTTTGTGTAACCTTCATGTTTTGAGGTTTTTCCTCAGCAACCCATGTGTTGTTCTGATAGGTAATGCAAAATATTAGCGCAAAGAATTTTTTGGAGAGTAGCTACTCGGCCTATAACCTTTGTTACTGATTGGAGCTACGAGTACCGAATCACATTATGCTTTATAAGCGTTATTGGGTTATTTTCAATATATCTTGCAAAACGACTTTTGATGTAGGTTTCCGTGTTTCAGTTGTACTCCAATCCTTTGGGGCCTTTGGGGTCATAAAGTCCACTGTCACCTATGAAGTAGATATATCCATCGAATGTTGACTTATTTGAACTAGCTCCCCAAATGTGTTTTTAATAGCTTTCGGGTGTTCCTCCATGTTAGGGTTTTTTACCTCCGTTAGACGGCCAAAATTTGTTGCATTGTCATTTTAGACCTGAAGACGCATTACCATAATTATCGCCGCGGAAGCATCCGATTTAACCCCAAATATGTTATTAGTTTCCGATGACCACTTTCACTTTTTTTAAATATTGGTTTACGTAAGTTACTCCCTTGAAAATTGATTTGTAGATGAGAGTTAACCGGTGGAATTAAATCCCACGATCTCTTTTTTGTAACTTGATTCAGTCTATTGCCTTCTCAGATAGCCTCTTCATTTATTCAAGAATTACAACAAAAAACCTACCATTGCCTATTTTACGTATTTCGGCTTTTGTCGTCTTCGCTCTATATTTCCACTCATTCTCCGGAAAAGGTAACGTTTAATATCAAACGCCAACATGGCGAATAATGTAAAAATATAATTAGAATTTATAGTAGTTAAATGTCCTGATTAAAACTTAAATTTGCCCGTTTTCCATTTTATCGTATTTTGGGAAAGAAGCGTGTTTTAGAGATTCAACTGCGTAGGTCATAATGATACTTTTTCATTCTTTCTCGTTAGATTTTACCCATTTAGTTTTATTTGGGTTTAATATTCTCTTAAGTTCTCTTATGTATTTGAATGCCCGTCCGTGTGAAAAATTTTCATGAAAGAGAAAAATGAATATTTCGGTTGTGCATCTTTTTTTTTAATTTTGCGCCTTTGACTGTATCATAATCTAGTATTTTACCAATTACTATAGGTCTGTGGATAGTTCCTGCCATCCATTGACCTCAATAGGGTTTGTCGCTAAGCTACATATTATTTTACTTTTTAGATTTTACATCTGCCCAACTACAAGCCGATAATTCTTATTCTCTTTTGGTGCGTATCAATCATCCTCTCCTCTGTACCTTGGTCAATATTCTATTCTCAGTACTTTTTAAGTTTAATATTTCCTGTATAGAACAGTACTGTACATTTGGGTATTCTATAACTCTAAGGCGATTCATTGGTGAACAGTGCATTGTATAGGTATTAACTAGGGATGGGTCGGTTCCACTATTTTTCGGTTCCGGTTCGGTTCTTAACTTCGGTTCTCGGTTCCGATTCTCGGTTCCGGTTCTTAATTTACCACTTACTTCGCATTGCTCAATGGTAAGATAAGGTAATAAATAATCATTTCCGAGACTGAATTACAATAGTTCGCGACTTTGAAGCATCTAAGGAAACTATTTCACCAGGTTTTAATGTGAAGCCTCCACTTTCGGAGTGTGAGTAGGTTTCAAACTGGTTTTCGCGCCAATTATTTCGGTACCGATTATTTTTGGCCTCGGTTCCGGTTCCGGTTCTAAGCTTAAGAACCGGTGGAACCGAGAACCGAAGAACCGAACCGACCCATCCCTAGTATTAACCTATAGCTACTAGTCGATTCATAATGCTAGTCATGTATGTACTGAGGATATTTTTTTATATTACAACGCTCCTATTGGTGGATCGTTTGAATTACCTATTTGGTGTTTTCCCGGCAATAGATCTTACGGAGCCCAGAAGTTCCTAAACAAAACCCGAGAAACATACACCCAGGTGAACTAATTATTAAACGAAATTGCAACGCTATTAAATCGATAGCATTTTAGCATGAAAATCAACCAAAATTGGGGAAAATTATATGCTATCGTTTCTTTTTATTCGTTGCATTAGACACTGTCTGAAAAGGTAATATGTTTGTTCTTACAATTCAAATATTAAAGGGTCGTTTCGATTTATTTCAAAATACCACGATTGACAACAATTCTGACGTTGATGAAGTATGTATACTTCCATATCCCCTCCCCAGTCCCTATTGGAAAATTGCTAATTACCAACTGTTAATGTGCTTGTGTGAACATGCCTTGCATTTCGAGTTAAATCCATCTAGGACGGGGATAAAAGAAAGTGGTCAAATAGAAGAGTTTTTCGAGGCTAATAAATGGATACAAGGCCATTGAACGTGGTTTTGGAAGTCAACTAAGACGGGTTTGGAGGGCAGCATGCTGAGTGGAAGAGGAGAAAGGAAAGGGAAAGATAGAGGATTGAGATGCTTGGGGGATTTGTGGGAAAACTAAGCAGAATGCCGGTGGGGAAGTGAATGGAAAAAAGAACTGGGGAATTTTTCGTAAAGGAAAGAAACCAAGTGCTCCCTCGACTTCTTTATCTTTCTCACTCGTTTGGTTCCAAAGGGCGGCGGCCTTATATATACTTGCGCCCAAAACAGTGTCTGGATCCCCTCATTATTCTCGCATTCAACCTGCACGCTTCGAAATTCCACCTCGTCCCAGCTCCCTTCCATTTTTCGCTTCAAGCCGTCGCCATCTTACCATCAAACCCTTCCGATTCCTTCCTCCCGTAAATACCCTCCCCCTTCGCCCCCACGCCATCATTTCCTCACCCTTTCTCGCGTTCATTCCCCTCACCTTCTTCCTCTTCACCCAACCTCCAGCTGTCCTTTCTACCCTTCTTCCACGATAACCTCCAACTTCCTCCAGCCCTAACTCCGACCCTCCCCCTTGTTTTGCCAACTTTTGCGACGCAATCAGTTTTGGTCGCTTAGCGTCGTGTTTTCTTTTCTCTTCCTCTCCCGCCACCACTCACATCTTTTTCTAACTCTCCCTCCTCAGCCCCTCTCCCGTCCTCTTCCCCTTATTCCCCCTCGTCCCTCAAGATTCCTTTTTCGCTCGCTCTCTTCTCTTTACCACCGACTCCGTCTTCGTAATTCTCTCATCCCCTCCTACCGTATATTTTCCAGCCTCCTTCCATCTTTTTTGGTTTTTCTCTCTCTCTGCGTCTTACTCTCAAGTGAAATTATTTATTTTTTCTCTTCAAACTCCTCTCTGCCCGTTTCTTCTGAGAACAGTCATTTTTCCAACTTCTTTTTTCTCTTTCAGAAGAAATATTTTGCCGAAATGGTGAACCTCGTCTTTTTTAATTTTCTTGCTGGGTTCCATTAATTTGTTTCTCACTAATGGGTAGCGGTGCAGCAATAGTTGGTTTTCAGTCACATTCTTTAAAACGATATAGTTATAATTAACAGACTAGAATGTATTTTAGCATGCAGGTGTACAATTTCCTTTTCAATATTAGAAATTTTATTATTAACAACTTTTGGCTGTCGATTATTGTGGTCTGTTCATTGGCTATTTTTGGTGATAGATAATGACGAAATTTAAATATAGAAGTCCGTTCCAAATAAATTCATCATTTCTTCATTTTCCCGACTCATTTTTTGAAAACCTATTACATATAAGTGTTCGGTTTATTTTAGAGGTCACGTCCCACGCCCCAATAGCCACGTCTTTCGCTCTTTCTTCTCAGAATTTTTCCTCTCCTTTCTACCCCATAATCGAGTGGCTGAAAAGTGAAGTTGTAAATTTTTATTCTGGTCTCCACAGTCCAAGTAAGAACAATAAAGACCAAAGCAAATTTTCAGATGGAATAAGGAAAAATCCATGTTTTTTTTTAAAACCTTTAATCGATCCCTGTGCTTGAAAATTTTGCTCATTGATGTGGGTGTATGTTACTGTGGATAGTCTTATGTCAAATCATGCCAAGTGTAAAGGCCGGCATGTTAATTTCTTACAAATACTACTGCATATATAGAATCAGCAGTCATTTATGATTTGCCGTATTTAGCTTACTGTCGTGAGGGTCCATTATGCGAGGTATTCGATTTTTTACATCAACCCATTTACACTCTTTCCTCTATTTATAATCATCTATTTAGATTTATAATAGTAAATTCTTTTGATTGCAGTATTACGTGCTCCTTACTCTTTTTTTTCTAAACGTTTTATCCAATGACAAATCTTTGACACTTGAAAGGAGCGATTGTAGAGTAGAAGACGGCTTGTAACTCAACAAACCATTACTTTTATTTCTAATGAATACTCTTTCTAAGAAGCAGAAATTGATATTCCTAGATGGTGACGTAATAAAGCATTTGTGTTCCACTTATTTTCAGTATGCATTTTTTACTCATCTGGTATACCGAGCCTTCATCGTTCTTAATACTTGACTCTTTTGAAAGGTAAAACGTGTCCTCGTAGTAAGTAACCCATTTCAGGTGCACCTTCCTGGATATTTGAGCATTTTCTTCCTGAACCAAGGTGATGAACGTTTTATTTTGCCTATTTTATGCTATCAACATTTCTTATGGACACTTATCGCCTTCCACCTTCTATTTTGCCTATTTAGTCCCAGATTACATCTCCGGTACTTATGGTAACGTCCTTCTACACTCTTAGAGCATTACCATCGCTCATTCGAACAACCGCTTCTTGGAGGAGACGTCGTCGATCAGGTTATGTCCGCTACCTCTGCTCATCCTTCTTCCACATTTCATCCCCCAACTCCACTCCACCGCCTCCTTGACTACTTTCCCATCTGTCCATATCCTTCCTCCCACCACCTGCAAAAAAGTCTTTCCATTCTTGCGAGCGCACACTCGACTACCTCCGCTTCATACTCATCCACTCAATTCCTCCGTCTGCTCGCCCTTCCTTGGCTGCAGTCTTCTCTCATGGCGCAGGTGGAAAAAAAGGCACTGGGCTTTTCTCATTACTTGTCTTCCAGAAACCGCATCACTCACTAACCTCTTCCACCTGCAAGGTTACCTTCGCACTCTACTTCCTCTCTTTCTCCTCCTTGTGCTCATTCCTTTATTCCCTTCTCGCTTCAACTTATATCCTGCTCTTTATTCCCCAAGCTTTTGTGTTCCAGACGCTCAGGAGCAAATGCGAACTGAGGCTGTGTTTAAAGATATCCGGAAAATGTTCAGTGTCTCATTTCTTCTCAGCTGTCTTGAAACGCTTCTGATTCCGAATGGTGATTTAACAGCCAGCATAGTGTGCTAGCGTCTTAATATGAATCTCCTTCTTTTGCAGTTTTTCATTCGTCGAGATTAATGAGGATAATCTAAGCGGTATCGCGAAGAACTGGTGAGTTTGCAGAAATACGGTGCTAGAATTGGAGGGAGCAACCTGTTCCGGGATCGACTGGTATCGTGATATGTGAGTATTAAATTGCTCAACAGCCATTTTCATTACCAGATGTAGAGCTTATTTCTAACAATTTGAAAACTAAGTATACCTAATATAATTTATTGCTTGAAACAAAAAGGAAATTCTTGCAGTTTAAGAATTGACTTTTATTTATTGAATTTTCGGTGACCTTTGGCACATAATTGTATGATGAGTAGAATAAACTTGATTATATTCCAAAAATATTTTAATGCATATAAGAATGATGTTTTAAATGACCTATTCCAATCTCTCCCCTTTCTACTCAGTGCCTGTCCCCCCACCACCACCCCCATAGTTAAATAAGCTACTCTTGACCCCTCGCCAACCAGTCGTTTGCTCACCTTCCTTTCATGACTGCCTCATTCTCCCTCCCCCTGTGTTTTCACTGGTGTGAGACTGTATACATATGCCGCCTAGTCCGTATTTTCTTTGTTAAACCCCTGAGGATGACCCCAGAAGGTCGAAACCGGTCGGTTAATAAAAATGTTTGTGGAATTTAATCAAGTTCATTCTATTCATAATGGATTCATTCCACAAGGTGAACTTGCCTTCCATCGATTTCATACATAATTGTGTATTTAAAAAATACAGACGATCGAAATTCAGTTTATCTTCTTACTTCGAGCACATGCATTAAAAACATTAATTTTTATTGGAAATTAGAGTTTTCATGTCACTGTCGTAACTGTTTTCTTTATAATCGTTGTTTCAAGCATGAAAAATACGATTAAAATATTGTTTAACACATTCTGGTAATGTAAATGTCGTGCTCTTTCGGCGGAATGCTTGTCATACGATTTATTGGGCAAATTTAAAATATATTTAAGGCAAAACACCCCAATGTAAAATAGTTTTAGAGCAAATAACAAGGGTCTGTTAGAAAACAAGAAAAATAATTCCTCCTGGTGAGCAAATAAATTTGCTGTCATCGTTTTTAAATTTTCCCAAAGTTGTCAGGAGCGCTTTACTTATGTACCACTACCCTGTTCTCACTATTAAGAGACTCATGTAGCTGAACTACTCAGTTTTCTTAAAAGTTAGTTCTCGTCTACCAACAAAGCGGTCTTCTTTATTTACGTATTTTGGCATTTAAGTACACCACTTACAGAAATTTCCTAAAGTATTGTATTTGATTAGTCAGTGTGAAGAATGAAACAATGGTCCTCCCTTCTTAAAGAATCTAGATTTTTTATTTTTCGGGCGTCCTCATGCTGAGATGATAATTAATAGGAAAAAAATGGACCGCTCATCATTTACCGTGGGTACTAATTCTTCGAGTGACATTACTACCTTTCTGTCGGGAAATCTTCTCCATGTTCTTACGCGAGGGAAATCCTCTTACCCCTCTCTCATTTACGCGGCATTTACCTTCTACGGTACCTCGAACATTGAACGCGGAGGGAAGGTGGGGAAACCAAAAAAATTAAATAATCTCGCACACTTTGATCCCGCAATGTTCCCGACGCTCCTCCATGCAGAGTTTTCATCGTAACCTCAGTAAGCAGCGGATGCTTAACCTCTTCTCGCGGATGCGTCTCTTACCCGTTGGCGCTGCCTCCAAGGAAACCCCATCCCTGGAGCTCTTTTATAAACTGCTGCTGCACTTGTGCTTATAAGCGGAGGGAAATTCCCATCATACAGACCCGCTTAATACGCGAATGCACTTTAAAACCCCTCTTTTAACCCTAACAACCTTTCTCTCTCTCACCCATACACACGCTCTCTGCTCGTTCGCTCTTTCACTCTCTGCCTCTCCACCTCTCCCTCGCCCAAACCCCGCTCCACCTGGAACTCTCGTTAATTGAGGCGTTATCTCCAGATCTCAGAATCGAATATCACCCGCCGACCAACCACTTTGCTCGCTTCGCCCACCTATCGCGCACGTCCTCGTTTCGGATCGCTCCCGTTCGTGTCCCAAACGATGAGGTGGGTTGCGGCTACTTCCAGTATTCCCCGCCCTGGGAAAATTTCCGTGCCCGGGTTAATTCGGAATTCCCGGCGCGTGGGCTCCTTGTTTGGATCTTGGAGAAAACTCGGAAGGAAACGACGACGGGCTTTGTGCTCCCCCGATAAACGCTGAGAATTGCTTATTTTCCACCCGCCATAGATTTGTATACGGAGATAAACTTCCTGGCCGGATCAATCTGCCTCCGATAAGCCAGCGTTCCTCCTGTCGATCCGAACTCCATCAACTTCTCCCCAGCATTCCCTCCTCTCGATTTCCACGCTTGTTACTTGCGACGAAAAAACACCATTGCTTCCCTATCCTCCTCGGCCCTATACTCACACTCCCTTTCAATCAGTTCGCCTATTCCGCTCGCTCTTTCTACGATGATGTTTCCTGCCCTTCTCTAAGCCATTTTAATTCTCTCCAACCCCAAACTCGGGTGTAGGAAGGAGCAAGCCTTTTCCTTCTCCTCTCTCTCTCTCTCTCTATCCTCCCTCACTCTTTCCTCCAAGGCCCACTCCTCTCGCCTGACTCCCTAATCCCAATCCAAACCATGCGCCGTGCCACCCGAACACACCCCCTTCTTCTACCTCCAGGCCCCGAAATCCAAACTAACCCTAAACCCTTATCCTTTCCATCCCCAGACCTTAATTAGAGGAAGATGCGCGAATTTGCCGTAATTAAGTCGGTCGCGAGGACGTAGGCTGGTGGCGGCGTGGTTTTGAAATTGGGAGAGTGGAAGGAGTGGCTGGGGGAATGAGGAAGATTCAGGGAGGTGGAATATGGGACATAGGGGAAGAGGTTCGGGAGAACCTTCGGGAGGAGGTATGAGAGATGTTGGAGAGGAAGCAGGTAGGCAATTGAAAAGCGGTGGGTAAGTGGATGTTGGGGTTTCGGAGGTTTGCGGGAAGGAGGAGGGAAGGCGGGGGACGGTGTGACTGGAGAGGCGAGCTGATTGTTGGGAGGCCGGAATGGAAGGAATAGTCTCACCGCGGAATGGCTGGATCGCGTCGATCAGAAAAAGGAGAATTTTGGCGCGAGACTGCCGCTTTAAGATTAGAGAGATCGTGGCTTTTGGCTAGTAGACAAGTCTGACTGCAGCCCGACGTGTTTTGAGCGACGGAGAAAGTAGAGAGATAAGGAGAATGAAAGTATTTGGGCTGGGAAGGAATAAAGTCATCTGGAGGTGGAAGAATCCCATAGGGAAAGGTGTTGGGTGTTATCGGGACCGTAATGGGTGGTGCATTGAGAGCTCTCTTGAGTGGGTCGGATGTTAAGCACCTACGTGTGGAAGCGAGTGCAGTGAAGAGGCAAGAAAATAAATCGAGCGGAGGAATCGGTCTGGATGAGGGCAATCGAACGCGGAAAATATGCGCGGGGTGAGCAGGGAACCCGAGAAATGAAGGGCTAAGGCAGGGTGCAAGGAGAGGTAAAGTAACCGGGGTAGGGAAGGAGGTAAAGGGAGGAAGGGATGGAGGAGGAGAGATGCGAGACTAGGGTGGAAGGGAAGGAGAGGCAGGTGCAAAGAGGCGAATGTAAGGAATTCCCCCGTGGGAAGGAAGGGGTAGGGGTCCTCGCTAATTTGGTGAGTCGGCCGGAGATGGAAGCGAGGTAGCGTGTGGGCGTGTAGAAGGTTCCCCCGCCTCCCTTCGTTCTCCTACTCCTGTCTTCCTCGGGAGTCTCTTCGATATGCACGTACGTACCCACCTACCTGCGCGGCTCCTTTAAGTGCCTGCCGCGGAAGTGAGGCTAGGGAAAGGAGAGCTGGGTGCCAGAGGCGTGGGGCGGAGGGAGCGAGGCATCTTGCGGAGAGGATCGGCGGGGTGCGGAAGTAGGCGGGGAATCGAGTGCGATAAATTAATTTAGTGGGAGCGTTATATTGACCTGCAAAAGGGAACACAGTGTACAGTGTTTCTGCAGAGGGCTGCGATAAAGCAATTAAACGGGCAAGAGGCATGAGAAATTTAATTACCCTACGACTTCTAAAGGTAAATGCGTGAAAAGTTATTTTGCACATTGTAGACGACGTGCCATATTTCTAAATTTAAGAAAAATTCCTCTTATTTCACGTCTTAAGTGCCCAAATAATAATGAAAAAGTAAAGAAAGTAGGCCAACAAGAAGTAAATGAAGGATAAATTACAAAGATTTGGAAAAAGGATGCGGTAAAAAATGAAAAAGAAACTTATTGGAAGGGCGATATTAGTAATTAAGAGTGAGTGTGGAAACGAACGCTCACAACGAGGAGACTCTCCTGAAAAATTAAGAGGGAAGGATGCAGAGATTAGGATGCCGTAGGTGTCTCGACTAGTTTCTTTCTTAGTCGCAAAGCTCTGGCACGTAACAATCCCAAACCTGGAGTTGTACCTTGCCCACCCCTCCTTATCCCCGCTTCTCTACCGTATCACCGCCGCGCCGCCACTTACGGATAGAGAGGTGGATGTACACCAAGGCCCATTTCAATGAGAAAGATGCATAAGGATGTAGGGAGAGGGTGAGGGGGGTCTAGTCTGAGGCAGTGGCAAGAGTGAGAGATGTAGAGCGTCTCTGGGTTTTTGAGGAAGAAATCTAAGCTCTGCTGGGACTACTCCATGAGGGACGCTGGGGACGGGAACTCCAGGAGGGGCCGGAGAAGGGCTGCCGGGGAGAGTAGGGAGTTGGCGGGCTTGCTTCGCTTCCGACGGCTTTTCTAATTACCGGGGCGTGAGGGTGGGCCCAGATGAAGAGAGAGGATAGTTTTGGACGAGCGGTGGAGGGGGAGCTGGGCAGAACGGCGAGGTGAAGCTGTGAGGGTGAGAAGGTGAGGGCCGAAGGAGAAAAGGAGGGAGGGATGGAGAGCAAAAGAAAGGAGATGTAACCGAGACGGAGAGAGAAAGAGAGGAAGGCGCTGAATGAGCGAGTGGGGCAGGAAGAGAGAAGAGTTTGATAGGGTTGGTGCTAGGGCCAGAGGTTTTCCTCGTTTGGCGTCCCGGATTTGAGCCACTAGGCCTACAAGATTTCGCTGAGGGAGTTAAGGTCAGAGAGCGTTGGTGGAGAAGGAATAGTGATGTAGGGGACGTAATTTGAGCGGATAAGAAAACACTGAGAGATCCCCCGAAAATCTTTATGGGCCTCTATCTACGGTGAAAAAAATCATAGAATATGTCTTTCAGTTCTTGAGGCATAGGTTAAGTATCTCCAGCATCTGAATTCATATATTGCGGGTGGTATTGTTGATCATAAATTGAAAAAGTCTTCCTGGTGAAGAAAAAGCTCTATTATTTCTATTTTAAAAGCTTTTGAAAATAGTAGGTATGCATTTTCTCTTTGAAGTCATCATATCAGGAGGAAAAAAGTGGTATATCAATGAAACAGGCTGTGAAATAATATTTGCTTTCCGTCCCTCTCCAGGGGCGAGAACTATAATATGGGATAAATATATTTTAGTCAACATTTTACGACAATGTGAAATCAATGTGTTTTCATAGGTATTTATCCTGTACTCGCTAGAAAAAAATGTATGCCCTCTGAATGAGCACTGAATAGCCGCACGAGAAACGATACCTTGGGAGTCAAACCTTTCGCTTCTCCTATAACTTCCCATCCATACATTATTTGTATAACTTCCCATACATCTCTGAGAACTATTCAGCTTCAATGTGTAATGAAAATCGATATATTCAGAACTTTTACAAACCACAATAGTTGTACTTTGTAAAAGTTTGAAATAAATCGATTGTCATGAGGGAATTCCACAAAGTTACCAGTGAACTAATTTCATTTGTTCATGTGTAATAGTTATTAAAGGGACACTCATGGATAGATCTTCTCCCTTTCATCATTTTGTGTCCCTGCCATCGGTTCAATAGGATGATTAGCTTAGCTATCATATTTATTTTAAATTGCTTTAGCTGCGGGGATTATATAGCTCCGGAAGCCAATTCTAAGACTAGCATAATACATTTGAGCATAATTCACAATTATTGTACCCGCACACCTTGTTCTATCAGGCTGACACTGGGCAACCTAACAGCTGCGAATGGCTCAGTCAGTTAGAGCTATGGCATTAACTCAAAATATCACAGAAAGGGAGGTCGTAGCCCGGAACTTGCGGGCCGCGTCCACCATACCATGTGGCAAAACCAATGACATCATCCTCTGGGTCTCGTCTTCCCGGAAGTATAAATAATAACCACTCTAGCTATTCTAGATGCAAATTTAGTTAATTCCCTACAGTAAACTGCCATTTACTCCAAGCCATGTGTGATAATTATTATCCTTCTCCAAGGATTCACGAATCGGGTTGGCTTCGTGGCCATAGAACTCGCCTCCCATCCTGACAGCCGGAGTTCGAATCGCGGTAGTGGTAGAGATTTATCAATGTCACCTTACCTGCTTACCTGTGACCTGTTATGTGCTGTGAGGAGAGTTCTTTAACCCCAATAAACTGTCCGCCGGGTAAGATATGTAACAGTGTACCCCCTGATACCTTTGGTTAAGACTAGGCTTCAGTCAACGCCGTGTTTTTCTGTACCATACCTCCGTTTATTAAAAAATACCTACCTCTACCGAATTCCTTTCCTATTCTAAATAGCTCAAATAGCCTAAACTGCCTGTCACTTCTCCCGCATAACTTTTTCAAGGATATAAGGGAAACATAATTCTCATTTTTCTTTCTTTCCTTCCGAACTCACTACGGACTCAATTAGAACAGAAACAGTTGAGGGAAAACGTTCTATATTCTGAAATTTGCTCTAGTTTTTCTAGCTTCAAAAACCCTTGAGAGCACATGGTAAATACTGTACTGAATAAGGAAATGATTTCATGCATACATCCAAGCGTAATTCCAACATGTCTCTGCATTATTTTTCAGCGTCAACATTGATAGATCTCCATACTTGTTTATCGGTATTTCGGCCGAATAATCATCAAAGTCACCTATATTTTTTTTCAATTCTTTTGATGAAAAGTTTTATTTGTTTCCGATTATATTATCCACCAAATAAGGCAAATTCGATATAATAATTCTACAGGACTCATCGCAGTTAATTTACGTAGTTTATACGGTCGCTGGACTATTTTTCATCGTTCCATAAGATGCCGGAAAATCCCTTTAAGGTCATTATGCCATCATGAAAACTTTCGTCAACATCTATACCTTACTCAAGAGATCATGCATTGAGTATTTCATCATGAACACTGTAGATACAACTGCTTCGCCAAATACGTATACGTTCCAGGTGTATAAAGAAAATGACGAGTCTTAAAACACGCTAGCTATGGAAAAGGTAAATTTTTTCTGTTGTTAAATTAAGGTCATTAGATGGAAAATGGTTATTTTTACTGACCTTGACACTAATAAATTTCTTTCAATTTAGAGTTCACTTTTGAGCACTCATTTCTGTAGAGTTTTGACCTCTGTTTTGTTCTCTCTCGTCTCTTGTGTCAAGAAGGAAATGCCGCGGATGAAAAAACGGAGGATATTGAGATTTTTTCGGCATTCTAGCATCGGAAGGCTTTTCGGCTTTTCTCAAGGGAGTGAGAGAGGCACATTCGAAGGCGCAGGAGTAGGAAGGAGGATACGGACCACTGTGACAGGAGAGATGGGGTCTAAGGGCGGAGGAGATGCGGAGGGCAGGGCTGTGTGAGTATAAAGGGGAGGGAGAGGTGCGTGGTTAAGGAAGGGGGTTAGACGTGTCGCGGGGCTCGGGAGCGTCAAATCTGACACGATGGGGTTAAAAGAGTGTGTGGCAGCTGCCAGTCCCGCACGCTCGTCAACTGGGGAGAGAGGGTCTGAGCGGGGAAAGGTCGAAACGATGAGGAAGCAGGAAGAGGGGAACGGAGTAATATCGAAGAAAGGGGAAGAGAGGGAGAAGCCGAGAGAGAGAGAGAGGAATAGAGAGAGAGAGAGAGAGAGGAATAGAGAGAGAGAAAATTTCGGGGGTAGAAGGTATTGGCTCAGGCAGGAAAGAATTTTCCGAGAGCATCGAGGCAGAACGGAAATCATTTTTGGAAGGCTGAAGAGAGGAAGGGAGAGAAAGAGGGTGAGGCAGGAGGAGCAAGGGGAAGATGATTGCCGGCAGCGAGAAGGCGAAGGGACTCGGAATCCTTGCTCCAAACCGCCTGTGTTGCGGTGCGTTGTTGTATGACTCGGCGGCGGGCGTCGCTGTAAACCCGACATAATTACGGAATTGCGGAGGTTGTCGGGAATCGAAATTGCTTTTGGAGGTGATGCAGTTAGTGAGTTCAAATCTTTAGACGTCGAAGGGGAATGGTGAGGGTGGAACACGGGTGCGCACCGTCATCTTGTTCGTGGCGGGAAACCCCAAGAGGTCACATTACGTAACCCTGGATTCCACAAATCAACTTAACGGTAGGCACCAAGAAGGGAATCCGGAGAATATTCCGCATTTGCCCTCTATCTATCTTAATGAAAAAGGTTCTTCGTTAATTGTGGTCGGGAAAAAGTTGCTTCCTTTAGTTAGCATGCAAAAATGCGCGGACAAAATAATAATTATGTGCATTATTATAATTCCATAATTACTCTAGATTTAAGTGAAAATTCTATTATAGCATAATTACCCTGTTAAACATTACTGAGAGCATAATTTCGCGTCATATTTTGCGAATATTTGTACACCAATGCATTGTATACGTCTTTTAATTGTGGCTTAATGAACGGGGGTTGAAATAAACTCTCTTTGAAGTTGATATTTTAATTGTTTATTTTTAAAACCTTCTTTGCTTGTTTGCTGGCTTTGATTTCATTCTGAGACGTAGAATGGCCTGTGCTGATTGCTCAAAATCAATTTCTCGGGTCAGTCGCGAAAGGTGCGTAGAGAGGTCTGGGAAATGACTTTGGATGGGATGTTTACGCGTGAGTTGTCAAGGGGCGGGATGGTTGCGGTTGCCTAGGTGTAGAGGCTGGGCCGAGAGAGATCCGAATGTCGTAGTCCCGCTCGGCTGGCTCCGCTTCCGCTTTAAGTCGGGGGATATTAGGCAGGCACGCTAGCTTCAGAGCGGGATGGATTTGAGGCAGGGAAGAGTGAGTTGGTGCTCGGAGGGGGTGGGGCCTTCAAAAGGGAAAATGCCATTATAATCGACTTAAATGGACTCATCTCCGAGGATAGGGTTTTTCTTTTTTCGACACCAACCTCCTACCTGTCATCCACAATTCTGCCTCCCCCACCTCGCCTCCCCCCCCACCTCCGCCTTAATCGCCCGTAATTCCCTTCTCTCGCTTCCACACGCCATCCACCCCTTCCGTTCGTTCGGTTCCCCGCGGTGACGCCAACCGATGGCCCTACGCGCGGAGCGTCTCTGTCTGTGGGAGGGCGATATTGTGAAGGGCGGGCGGTAAAGGAAGGAAGGAAGAGGCGTGGTAGGGGAAGAGTGCTCGCTGATTTATGACGACCGATTGCTCAGTTGAACGTGCGTGCGCTGCATGATGGGTAGGTTTGATGGAAGGGCGTGATAGGAATGACGGCAGACAAAGGCAGGCGTTGCCCCAATCGGTCTTTCCCTGTATTTCGAAGTCTCATTAAACATCACTTATTCTATCATCTCGCCCATTCGTTTTGTTTTCCCCTTGGTCGTCGAGGTGGGGATAATGTGTGTATGTGTGCGTGCGTGATCATGCCCATGACGTCTTATTCGGGGAATATCGGTGATTTTTTCCACCGATTTGCTCCGCACGTTTCTCCACCTGTGTTGGTACCAGGGTAATCCTTTCTTTTTTCTCTTTATCTCCGAAGGTACAGTATTTGTAACACATTATTAGCTCATTAAAATTCTTGAATTATTCACTTGTAACCCAAAGAAGTGACCCAGTTCTTTTAATAGGAACTCCCATTAACTAATACATTGGATTTTTTCAGTAATAATTTTATTAACTTAAACCACACATACTCTAGCTCTCGCAACTTAATAAACCGAGAGATAATTTCAGTTATCACAAATTATCTTTGAAATAGTATTCGTGAGATATGGCAAAAGTACGTTCTTCATTAAATCCAATTCAATATGCAGTACATTGGCACATTATCTCTGTTTATTAGTTGGCTGCCTTTGTGGAGATAATGGATATATTCCAGCCATAATTAACATGGACATAGAAGCTAGATTTCGCCTGACATCTTATAACTGCCTTCCAATGGAGTATGATAATTATCAATTCACCTCGGGATATGTTTAGCACCAACTATTAATAATCGGCTAGTATACTTGAATTTCTTTCAAAAGGTAGCTTACTGCAACCAGTTATTTAGTTCTTTACGTGTTGAACGTCTACCAGCTTCTGGGGATATGTCCGAACCGCCACTGATTTTAAAGTAGACTTTCAGGCTGACTAAGAGATTGAGTGTATGTATTTTTGCGGACAGTATTTCGTTTTGCTTGGACAATCATTACATCAAAACGATGGCATCAGATGCTTGCATTAACTCGTGCTGTGAGAAAAAAAATCAATATTTTCCTCAAACGTTCCATCTGTCAATTGATCTGGATTCAACAACGCCCATGGGACAGGACCGCGCTTTTTCCTCCCTCCAGCTGCAACGAATAATTGTTCCAAGTGGAGCGATGATCCATGTGTCAGGAATAAATCACCTCTCCTGCCACATGAGAAACTTTCCCGATCATATAATACTCGCAGGAATGATGCACGTATAAATATTGCGCCGTATGTGACTTACTCACCAAGTAATAGTACCGAGTGACTTTCGCACATGCATACCTATTGAATATGACGATTTGTTTAAAAAAATAAGTGCAGATGGGTGGTCTTCAACAGAGGCAAAAACGGCACTCCTCCTTTTGTGATAAAGGTTAATCCTAGTTTCCTTATTTTTGGAAAAGGTTCCTTTTTCAAGAATCAAATACCTAAAATTTAATAAATCATATATTCGAATGAAACGTTCCTCCTTAACCATCGTGATTGCTTTAAAAAGTCCGCAGAGATTAACGGATTCTTTATTTGGAAACATCATGCCTGCACGTGAAAACACAAAATTACACGAGAATGGTTCACGTTAATCGCATTTCCTCGCGGCAGGGGTTCTAAGGACTTGATTTGCGCTTTCTCACACGTAGTGACAAGTACGTTAATATTACTCTCCCGAAAACAATGGATTGGGTTATCGAGTTTATCGTCGTCAGATCAGCTCGCATCATTTTCCTTTCAACCATTTGGAAGGGAGCCATTTATTTCTGTACTAAGAAGGCCATCTATAATTTTAGCCGTGTAAACACTCACTCAGGGTAGGAGGAGAAATGATTTCGCCATGTGGTAAAGTGCTCTCCATTATATGTGCGAGCACGCTGCTTCCTCACTAACTCATAAGTAACACTCTTCTTATTTTATGTACCAGAAATTTATTTCTCGCTTTAAATGTTATCCTTTCCTTTCTTTGTTAGTGGCTGGATATTTTAGTGTTGGGCTGACTCCCTCCCTCGAGGACTTGGGTTCCTGTCCCAGCTGTCGCACAAAATTTTCATTGGGCAATGCCATTCTTTCTGCAAGAGTGCTTTATGGAGAACACTTCAAAATCAAATCTTCACTTGCCAGATAGGGCGTTAAACAATGAATCCCATGTCGCGTTACTTTAAGAGTTGGCTAATGCTGACCCTGGGTTTCTCTCATCCATCCTCCTCTCCCTATGCGCCATCTTTATGCAAATAATAGTATGTATACTGCTCACTAATAATTTGAGAATCCTAAGACTTCTCACGTTTACGAAACATGGTTAATAACGTCTTTGAATTTGAAAGTAATTTAGGTTTTATAACGACATGAGATCAAATTCTTATTTGTTGAACGCAGTTTCCTTCTAAATGAAACGGTGATTTTTTTCATATGCCTTCATCCCAACATTCAGCTGCATTTCAGTACTCATTTTAAAGTGAACGACCATGGGGAGCCCTGTTCCAATTAGGTTGCGTTAGCCTTGATTTTTAACGAGGTATTTTCGTTAGACCAGTGAAGATGGGATACAAATTTTTCGCAATTTTGTACATCAATAAAAAGGATTAGTATTTATATACTGTTCTAAACTTCACTATTTAAAAAAAGATAAAAATAGCAAAGCAAACATGCAAAAACATGCTGTTAGTTGGCTTACCTTCAAGTCCTTATACCAACCTGCAGTTACCAATGTTATCTATTGCTACACTCGTATTGGATATATTTACCGTTATTCATATCCCTAATTGTACGAGGAAAAAAGGACAGGAAAGGAAATCTGTCAGTTCGACAATCAATTTCTCTAATTTTGTGATTATGGTCCAGTCTACCATAGTAAGTTGGGGTTCGCAAAATATTTTTAACATCATCACTGAAAATATGGTCTTGGCATTTGTTTAAGAATTAAGTCTAAATTTCAACCTGCGATCTGACAATGATTCCCAATTTAATTCATTTAATGGACTGGTTACGCTAATAAGGATATCGTACCGTCCCTTTACAAATTTTGCCGATCTTCACTGCACACGTCCAAGTTCATTATTTTGACCGATTTCGTAGGGATCCCATACACTGGCAGCATGTTCCAAATGAGGTCTAATAAGGGAAAAGTGGCTGATTTCTCGTACATGATCGTCACATTTACCCAGTACTCTTTTGATGAATCCCAGTTTACGATTCGCTTGACCCATTATTTCACGTAGATTATTTCCTAACGTATTTATATCTCATAAATATCAATGCTTAAAATCATCTAGTTTGGGTGCAAATGGTTCGAATGTGGTGTTCGAAGGGTGTAAACTTGATTACAGTAGGCGTGTTTCGGTCTGTAATCGAGCTGCCTATCCGCTGAGCTGTCACACAGTCCCTTCTTCAATGGGTTTATTAATTCAGTAATATTATTTCGAACCACAGGTAAAAATACCTAAATTATGCTTGCGTGAACTATCACATAATTTTATCTTATTTAATTCTAAAAATGCCGACAATATGCATGACAGAAAGAGACCTTCTCTAACCCACGACCTTTGCCTTGCCCACTATGAGCACTACTGGTTTGATATAGCGTCATGAGTTCAAAAACGAGGAAATGATTATCTCTCAATTGCAGAAGTAGTGGGTGGATTAATCGACATTCATCCATTATTTTATACCAGTGACCCATTTTCTGCTCGGTCCCTGTCCTTGCGAAGTATATCTGAAATAAATAACGCCAATATCGCCTTCGACCTCAGTTAATATCAGAACCTTTTGCGTAGCGCCTATGGCTCACGAGTTCATCTCGGATGCGAGCACGCAAAGTTGTAGGGTACGGTTAAAAATGTCATGCGAATGCTAAAAACGATGCTATAATTAACGGGAATACGAGCGAGGTGAAGTCAGAGGGGAGGAGCACAGGGGTGATTCGTAGAATAAAAACATCGACGCAGACCGACCACTCCTCCTCCAGAGGGTCCCAGTCCCGCTCTCATACGCACGCATACACTAGCTCCAACACAATGGCTGGAAAGTGGGGGGAAGGGGGGGGGGGGGTTGGAGGGTAGAGCCAGACGCTGGGTGGATGAAAAGAGTCCTCACCCTCCCACCCATTTACACTTTTGGAAAAAAAACGAGAAATATGTGCTAGCGGGGGCATTCTCTATATCCCGTTCTCGCAAAACACGTACTTTACCCCGCTGACGTCAGCGCGCCGATGACAAATTCTTTTTAACTGCCTCGTTCGAATGCGCCCGCAAACGGTCCACGCCTCCCCGCCCTCCTCCGAGAGTCCACGCCCCCTTCTGCAACATGGGACCCTCACTCCCCCTCCAAAGCACTCATCACCCGAAACCCACCCGTCTCGTCGTCACCGCTTCTCCATCCTTCTTCAGTTGCAGCCAAAAATGGCTCCCGATTCCCACCGCGCGCGAGCCTTATAATATGTATATGCAGTCGGCCCGCACCCTCTCCACTCCGCAAGAAGCCACTTGTGCCATTGTCAGTCCCCCCGTGGACTATAAAGCAATAAGTAATGCCGGCCCCCTCCCACGCATATCTCCCCGCCCCCATCACGCGCTCTTTAGTCTCCGTAATCCCGGGCTCCCGAAAATATTTTACCCTGTCCTCCTGGCTCCTCTTCTCCCTGATTCTTTTGTCTTGCTCCTCCCTTTTTCCCACTTTATCTTCGTCCCTCCTCCATTATATGCTCTTCACCGTATTCCCGTTTCTCGCCGCAGCTCTTGCCCCTGGACCTTCCTCCACCGCCGCGCCGTCGTTTGTTCTACCTATTCCCCGCACCCTTTCCCCCATTTTCTACCCCGGGAAACGTCGTTGATTACACGTTGAACTGCTCTGCGAGCTGAATTTTTTTTATACTCCACCCCAGCAACCCGGCGAGGTAGACCTCCCTTCCACTACTAGCACAACATGTAAACTACGAAATCACCAGGAAAAAAACAGTAATTTTTTTATTTCTCCCTCCTCCCCTCAAATTGCGCAGCCGGTGTCCGTTCTCTCCCTAGTCCTCCATCCGTTACTTTCTATAGCATCACGCTCTAACTTCTCCCTGCTCCCCTGACAATCCTAAAATTCCATCTCATTTGTTTTATTCCCTTTCATCAGCGTAGAGCCAACGTCCTTTTCCCATTCTTTATCCGCTTATTCTACGTCCGGCATCGCCATCTCCCTCCCGGGGCAACTTTTCCTTCTCGGAGACCGTGTTTTTCCCCATCCCAAATTTTTGCTCTCCTTGTATATCCATGGTACAAACTATGCATTTACAGCGGAGCATTCACGTATAAATTACCACCGCATCCTCATATTCCGCTCTTCATTTCAGTTCGTGTACGCTGTCGTATTTTTAACTGAATAACGCGGACTTAGTGTTAGGTATGGTGAATGCTGCTGTTCGCGATTGTGTAAAATACTTATTATTTGCTTCATTTAAATTTCGCAGTTTATTCAGTTTCTTTATTTTCACCGTGCGATTTCTGATGTAGAGTTCTTTTCCGAATCCCCTTTAAAGGTTATTTCTTCGACTCCTTTTAGTAATCACTCAAAATTTCGAAATTAATGTTTTACAAATATCTTTTTTGTGACTTATACGGATTTTTTAGACGTATTAATGCAACAATAGTAAGCTCATGTGCATACTTCATTCACAAAAAAGTGAAAATATTAGACATCATGCTTCAATAATGCAAACAAAATGTATTCCTTCATATCTCTCGAAGCGCTTTTATTTCTTTAATTCTCTTATTTACTTCTTTTCATTCAGTTTATTTTTAGCGTGTTTATGAAAGATACCGTTGTCACAATTGCTCCATGAAATTTGATTTAATTTTACAGATAACTTTTTATCAATGATCTGCCTTTCAGTCACTTCCGAAGCTTAGCTTCAATCTTTCTCTAGTCTTAAGGATGTTGATCAATTGCATCAGAAGATATAAGGGAGAGGTTTAGGCTATTCCGGTTATTTTGAGAGAGACGAGAGTGAAATATAAATTTCTTTCCAAACTTGTATGTACAATGAAAACATATTGAAATTGTTACTCAGTAGTACGTTACACTACTTCCTTTGTCCCTCTCGCCTTTCTTTATCCATAATTTCCCTCAATATTCAAGTTTTAATCTACTTCTCTATCATTCCTTACCTAACGTCTCAATTTCTTTCTCACAGCGTAATTTTCATTTGCGCTCTACATTACACTTTCAATAATCTGTCTTATGGTCATTATTCTGTTAGATTCCCATTATTCCCTTTAAATGGCATATTCATTAATATATCTGATCACTCGGAGAAATTGCATGGAATTTAATTTTGCGCAGACAGTACTTTTTCCCATGCTATTTCCGATAACCCTTTTCCCTTCAACATATGACCTGTTCCAAAGTCATCAAATTTCCCACCACCATTTAAACGTCTTCTGTAGTCGAACTTCATCGTTCACATTTCATTGCTTCACTTGTTTGCGGCAGTAAGCTTTTCAGGAAAATAAAATATTTCAGATGATTTTATTGCCTTGTCCTACAATTCAAAGAGGACAATGGCTGGTATGACGTTTTGCTCAAGTTCAATGGGTCGTGTTCGTGCGGTGGATGCCTGATGAGTTTTTTATCAAAACCTTTTAATCGAAAAGAAAATTCTTTCGGCTCTCGACTCTCTTTATTTAGAAGTTGTTTTCGTTGTGATTTAAAAAAGGATACAATTGTATTTCACCGATTCACATTTCCACCCGATGGAGGCGATAAAATGCCATCCTTTTGTTTATTTTAGGCATTATTGGCATATTTTCTGCACAGCTAGAGAATGGTGACGGCTCGTGCTTTCGGGGCCAAAAGTATTTCGGCTGTTTACGGAGTGGAACCTAAGTCTACGTTTTTTCCATAATTTTTTTACCATAGGGTACATTTGAGGTAAATGATTAATTTTCATTTCTACCAGAAAGACAGTAAAATTGACAAATCATAGGATCTACTTTTATTGATAATTGTCCAGACACATTTTTCCTTACGTGAATAATCACCCAAAATAGACAATGCCATCGAACGATATTGGTTATCAATGCATCATGGTTTAAGGTTGTTGTGCTTGAAAATTGCTTCATAATTGAAAAAGCCAACGTTAATTTTTTTCGTTCCTTTCTGTTATACATTGAAATCATAAATAAAAAGGATTCTTTCAAGAGCCTTGTCCATGGGATCGGAATATCACATTTTCTTCTGACAGATAACTAATACTTTCGTGGAATACTGAAAGTGGTATGATGGCCGAGAAGGTTATAATATTTTTCCTTTTTTAGTTTAGCTAGATAAATTCATTTTTTCTCACGCACGTCTCCGCCTTTCGAATAGAAATAATCCTAGATTGCACTATAAAATGGTGTCAAACAGCAATTCATGTGTAGGAAGTCATTCTGGTGGAAACAGCTGAGAATTTACTAGCTTCCGTGAGAATGGAGATGTGCATATTTTACGTGGGGCACGAAACTCTGTTTGGCAGAGAGAGAAAAAGATCTAATTAAGGGAGAATTTGCCTTCAACGTAACACGACAGGCTACGGCCTCTACTCATGATAAAGTGATACGCCAATGCAATCCCGGTCAACGATGTCGGGCGCAAGGCCGGAATGCAAAATTCACGGGAGCTCAAGTGAGCCAATTTCAATCCCGCGCGAGCACACGAGCGGATGTAAGCAGATGTACTCAAAATGCTCTGCTGTCCATTATGTCTCGTTCACATGCGAAATAAGCCGGTTCGACATCCGTGGCCGTGAGTAGGACTTCATGCCCCTGGGCTTTTATAAAACTCTATACTCATTTTGACATGGTGGAATTGAAAAATACTTTGAAGATGGTGGCTATTGATCGATGCTTCCGAGGGGGCTCTGGAGTAATATGCTTGCTAACTAAGCGAGGAGTTGTTACGGTAGGAATAATACCTATCGCCTCTTCTTACTTTATTTAACAAGGGTGATCAATGCTCCTAGCCTATAGTTCAGCCGAGAATAAATGCCAAGGAAGGCACACAGCGGGACTCCTTTGTTGTGACACGTGGAAGGGATGAATGGGAAGGAATAGCCGTTTTGTCCCCTTAAAGCCCTGGCGTATTATGACAAACATTTTCCGGCAAACGGCGCGGCTTTTTATGGACCATATCTCACACTCGCATCTCCTCTCCCCGCTACACCTCTTGCTCCTTTACTCTACCGGTCTTATATTTTCTTTCTCCCTCAGACCCCCTTGTCCCTCTCACCTCTTTTTCCGTCCTTTCACGCTCTCTTGACTCTTTCTCACGCACGTCTGCGCACAAATACATATATCTCTATATAATATGGATCGTGCGTGTACATGTATATACAAGCACACACACATACACACACGCGCACATTCAAACCTCCCTCTCTTCGATTCTCCTTCTTTCGCCGGGTTAAGAAAATGTTCAGATCCCCTGCCTCCTTAGGGATTGAATGAGACGAGTGGGGAGGGGAACTGAGGGAGAGGGAAGGAGGATAAAGAATTTGGATTGATAATCGTCATCCCCAGGCTCCAAGGAGAATAAGGAAAGAGGAAGGGAAAAAAGCGAAAGCATCGAAGCCACCCGGGGGCGGTTCTACAGAAAGGAAGGCTCTCAGCTACCCACCGCCGCTCAGTTCCTCCGCCTCCATCCTTTTATTAAGGATATGGGATATATTCGCCCTGGTACATATCCGGGGATTGATGTACATATATACGCGTATGCACATGAACGTATAAATAAAACTGAGGAGTGGGAGAGTAGGATATCTCAGGCGCTGATGACGTCTCCCCTCTTCCCATTCGTCGTTCGTTCCTATTCTCCGCTTCTCTGCTCATACCCTCACATACTTTCGTCAACTCGACGGAAAAATGACCTCATTCCTCAACACTTGCGCGCGAACCGTCTGAATGTTTTTTTCCCTCTCTCCTATTCGGGCTCTGTGTATTTACCGTCCTCTCGGAATCAGCTGCGAAAGGAAATCTTTCCGGATCCGCCTCTCCGGAGATGGCTTCCCTAAGAGTGTGTACCATCCTTTAAAGTTCACGTGGAGAGTATTTCGGGGATCGACGTCGGTGGGACACGAGAAAATGGGAATGAGAGAGAGAGAGATTTGGAGAGATGGAGTGAGAGTGGTGTCTTTGGAATCCGTTCGTGATTTCCTGATCAATTCTCACCATTGCTAATGCGTTTTGCTTACATACATCATCGCGCACGCACCCACACGTGCTCCCCGTGCACTAAGGCAGTCTCGTATCATGGGAGGGGGGAGGAAGGGGAGGGAGGTGAGATGTCGAAATCGAATAAAATATTCAAGGGAGTCGCGGGGGACTGCATGAGCGCTGTGGCGCGCGAAGATGGAGGAAGGAGATGGTGGTGGTGGATATGTCGGGGAATCAAGCGGGAAGGAAGGAGGAAGGATGCGTTTTTGAGGGAGATGACGCCATGAATACGAATCCACTTACCCTCTATCCTTCTCCTCCTCCTCCGTCAGCTTCAGCCCTCGCCTTCTCCTCCTCCAGGCCGTTTCTTCACCCGCCACCTCTCCTCCCTCTCCTCCTCCACCAGGCCGGGGTCCTAACCCCTCCACTATGCCACGGTGCACCACCTCCTCTTCAAGATCACTACCATTATCCTTCTTCCTCCTCTTCGAATCCACCTCAAAAGGAAACCACCACGCTTCACGCACGCTCTTGAGCCTTTCTTCAAGTGAATAGTGAACGCGTACGTTTAATGGCGACCACCTATGCGTGTTCACACGTAAAGTATATGCGGAAGAGATTCAGGAAAAAAAAGGATTTTACCGGCAGCGGGTATCCGCCTTTCGTAAATTCACTTGGTAGTACTGTCCCGGTATGAAATTATACGATTGAACCTTTCTGTGTCTCTTGCATTCTCCACCCAAAATCTGATGGAATGGGATAATATCGCTGTCAGAAGTCGGAGGTTGTGGAGTCTACGTGTAGGATAAACTGGCACTACTACTGCCTCCTAAGGTATACAAAGAAATTGCTTTTCACATCCGGAAGTCACTTTATATAAAGATAAATGCATGAATATGCAAATAATATCTTCGAAAATTTCAAGGAGTGTAAAGTTTACCCCTAAATTTGCGCCTTCTTGTAGCGAATGATATTTGCCCAGTTCCTTGTTTATGTCGAGGGTATCCCACACTTACCACCCCTTACGTTATTCTGCCTTTCTTGCCTTTTTTCACTCGATTCCTTGAAGAAGCTGCTTGGAAAAGTGGTGGCGGGAGCCTTCTCTCCTCACCAGCTCCTTTAAGGCATTGACAAAAATCTTCTTCTTCCTTCCTTAAATGTCTCACTTCCGTTCGCCTGTCCCTCGACCCCTTCAACCCGTTGCCCTCCCAAGACCTTTCGCATTCATGATTCACATCTCCCGAGCCCTTTTGTTCGAATCGTTGGGCTAGTTCTGCTTCACTCACTCAGTCGCTCTCACACGCGCACTCACCAGCTCATCCGAGAAAATGCCAGTAGCCTCCCTCCCGCGGCCGCATGCCCATAAACGTAGGGTTTTTTTACACCCCTCGTCCTCCTCGCTCTCTCCCGCGGTCGGGTAGTGTGGACAGCCGCCTCCTTCGACCGTGCAACGTCTTCTACGCGACTTGCGCTATCGCTGTCCCTGTGCCGGTGTTCCCCTTTTCCAGTGTTTCCACTCGCTCGGGGACTCGGATGTGACGTCTTATCGTCGACAAGAACTTGGAGGTCTCCGTCGTCTTCTCTTTCCTTTCTCTCTCTCCCTGTGCGATGAAACTCACTTTCTTCTATCCCTGTTAATCCACTTCCGTCTCACTAATACTCTGCTGACTTCTTCCCTATTCTATGCAAACACAGGGAATAGGCCGTTGCTCTAACGCGTGAAACAGTTACGAAGGAACGAGAAGGGGTGGGAAGAAATGACGAGTTTTTTTTATGCGTGACGGCTCTTTATCTTGGTAAAAATGCAATCGAGGACTTAATTACCTAAGCATCGGCTTAGTGAAGTCTACAAAATTATGCTCCATTATTAACCATCAATATTTACAGCATATTCTGGTGAAAATGCTTTGCACCAAAATGTATAAACTGGCAGTGTGCTTTGATAGAATCCTCAGTTCGGAAAAACTCTGTATTTGGCAATTATGAAGGAATAACCTTCCGATCACACAAGGATTATCGTAATTGCGAGCGATTATAGAGTACTGAAATAATTTGCCATAGAAGTGTCGGTGAATTTAAATTGAAACGAGCTCGTTTGAAACAAAATAACTCTTAGGCTCCGAGTTTACAGCGTCATTTTGCGATCGGACTTCTATTCGTCGCGATATGACCTTCAACTTTATTTTGGTGTAGTTCACGTTTCTGTCTGGTCTATAGCAGGAAGGTGAGGGCGAGCGAAAAATGATTATATAATAACCCAAGGGCCCTGGCTCCACACTTAACAATCACGCGCACGCAAGGGGCACGTGTTCTCTCTCCCCATTCCTCATACGACAGACTGCGGGGAACTAACACCGCGGGAGAGAGAGATAGCAAGAGAGATGCAGATGAAGAGGATGGTTGCAGCCAGTCCCTGCTCGTCCTTCCCCCTTTAATATAGAAAACAATAGGTAATGAGTATTTCGAACCCTTTATACGTCAATCCTTTATTCTCGGTCAACTCCCACACTTCCCTGAATCAGAAAAATTGAAGGAGAAAAGGCGTCACACACACACATACACTGACAAATTGTCGATGTTACACACGTGCTCGAATTCGTGCGAACGAGAAATATAACTTAGAGATATGAGCCTCTGTATATGCGCACACTCCCCTTGTAAAAGCATCCATGTGACTTCAATTTCCTTTTTTCCCCCAAGTCGTTCGTACTCTCCACTTCGTCGTCGCCAGCGTCGTAGGGGCCAGCCGAATACGCACGCACTCGTGTTTTTCTTCCCTTTTCTCTCTCTGTCGTGCTCACTGCTCCAACATGGGGAAGGGTAACATGACGCACGACTTCCCTCCTTTGTTTTTCTTTGTTTTTTTTTTACAACGTTCCCTCACTCCCCTCCCTTTTTCTGCGGAGGAGTCGTCGACGCCGACCTGTCCCTCCCTCTCTATATCCCTCTTCTCCTTTCTTTTCCGTTCCTTTGTTTATCCACCAGTCAGTTTGAAAAAAAAATTAGAGATGTATGAAAGAGGGGATGGGATGGGGGAATTTTATTCACGCTTCTCGGGGGAAAGGGAATGAGAGAGAGATGGACAAGTACCGATAAAGGGTTTATAAATACGATTGAGATGGTTGGTGGGAGTCCCGCCTCTTTCGCGACTGAATTCCACTTCCTTGCTCCTCTTTTTGGCTCCAGAATCCCTTCAGTCTTCCGTGCCCTTTTTTATTGTGGGGCAAAAAGGAAGAGGAGGATCATGGTAGGTTTGGGAGTGGAGTGAGTGGGAATGGATGAGGAGGAAGTGTGTGTCTGTGTGAGAGAGAGAGAGAGGGATTGGAAATGAGGAAGGAAGCGTATTCCCCCACACAAAACCCTTTCTTATTAACTTTTTACGTTAGCTTTCCTTATCCACTCAAACCATATCACGTGCCGCAGTCGCCGGCGCCGGGAAGGGCGAGTGAGCGTGTGTGTGTGTTTCTTTTTTTTACCCGACCCAGCAGCAGGGGTTGTGGAAGAAACTGGAAGTCACTGAATGGGGAGAAGGTAAACGACGTTTTTAAAGCACACTTTTTTTCACAGCACGTCACGCCGAGGTTTCCGCGCAAACTCCCTTAACTCCTCCAGGCAAACCAGCACAGACACAATTTTCTTCCCCGCGTCGTATCGCTCCTTCCTCGTCCTCCAGCTTGATGTCTGAACCAGCTCAGGAATAATCCGCTCCAGAATGCGTCATCAGAGGGAGTGTTTGACAACAAGGAAGGTCCCGCCGCCGAGACGCGGGTCAGGAGAGGAGGAAGTATCCGGCTCGGAGTGGAGCGAAGTTCTCGAAGTCTTGCAGGGCCGCGCGGCCGGATCGCCCGCGACCGGCTCTCTCACTCTCGCGCTGATTTCGCCGGGCAAGAAGGGTATCACGGTCGCCTCGTCGTCCCTCCCCCGCTGCCTGCGACGCTTTCACGCTGATTACATGACACGATCCCGCCAGCGCATCACGTTCCAGGGGCGGGGGATGGAGGGTTTAAAGAGCTCGATGACGTCCTCCCGCTACCCCCCCCACAGGGGTCAAGTCACCGTCAACACTCGCGCGATTTAAAAATTCTGCCCTATAGGATAAACTCGGTTTGGGGGACTTCGAAACGCCCCGATGCGATTGTTCTCCTCCGTTCACTCGCCTCGCGTTTCACACGGATCGGCGCGGGGATACCTATCCCGACCTCGCTGCGTCCCCGACTGTCGCTGTACGTACTCTTCGCGAGCGGCGAACCCCTCGGTGCCGCGGGCAGAGCCGAGTGGATCCGGGTGGAGCCGACGACCCCACCCGCCGACGCTATCCCGCCGGCCCTCCCCCTTCACTCGGCCCCTGCGCTCCCTAGTCCCTCCCCAGCCCCCTTCATCCCGTTGCCTCTCTCTTTGCCTTTCCCCTTTCGAGCTCTCCCGCACTCTACAAGCCCTGCTGGAGAACAGTGGACGACGGGGGTGCGATCGTCCTTTCCCTCATCATGTCTCCTCCCAAAGTACCAAATATATCAGCCAATCATTCAAAGCAGACTTCTTTATGCGGCAGAGACAGGAATTGAGATTGAGAAAGGTATTTGAGGTCGTAGATGTGGTTTTTCTGAGAAGAAGCTGCAGAAAATCCTGATTGCAAAATGATACAACTGAAAACGTACGGACAATAATGCAGATAGGAAAAAGATTACTGGAGAAATTGAGAAAACCCTCTTGTAATGATATGTGCACGTAAAGAGAATAGAGGACCAACATAGGCCTAAAAAGATACTCAGCTGGCAACCACCGGGGAGGAGAAAAAGCACTTAGCCGGAAGACTGGGTGAAGGCAGTCACCTTAGGCATGCGAAAGAGACAGTTGGAAACCGAAGATTGGAATGAGAAAGAGAAGTGGGGAAGAGGATGCGACAGACGGCCAAAAGGTGTATTAAACTCGCTAATAGAAAGATAAAATGTCTCCTCCCACTTTGGCTGACTCCTCCTACTCTTCTCACCTCCTCTTCCTATCCCAAACCCTCCCACGCTGTCTTACCGCGTTTCCCTCTCGAAAATTTCATTTCTCGTCGTTTCTTTTCAATACATTCGATGATAAAAAAAACTCATCAGGGGAGACTCGTTCGATGAGTAGTCAATAGGTGCCCATCGAGGTGAGTAATAAGGCTGTGGGTGTGCATGAGGTCCGTTTTTATCGGTGTCATGTATTGGATATTTTAGTCATAGCTAATTGGTTCCTTGTTTATCATCAACGAACACTTACATGAAGTTTTTTCATCTGGTCTGTCAGTAGTGAATCATGATATTTAATTTAATTGGAAACTTCATTCGTTAAGCCGTACATTTTGAAACGGCTACTGAATGAGGGCAAATATCCAAAAAATAGAAAGAGTAAGAATCTTCCTCTTTTTCAGTAGTCTTTTTCACTGCGATTATGGACTACCTGACTAAGGACGGATTGGTGACGACCGTAGAAGAATAATTAAGACGCTCTTACTCTTTCTTCATCAGTTTTGGTAGTTATAGCTTTCAGGTTAACACATGCCTTGACTCATATCGTATCTTTGAATGTGCTTTCCATGCTAATGTTACTGTCGAATAGTTTTGAGCCCTATAGCTATTTTTATTTGGAATAATTATTACCTCTATGCGAAAATAATCATTTAGTATCATGGCAAACAGCTCTATTTGTCAGATATATAAGTTTAAAAAAATAGAAGCGAAATTATTACATTTTCAAATGAAGTGCACAAAAAATGTATGCCTAATTAATTTACCAATCTCCGAGTGAGAAATATTTTCCTTCTTCTATTGTCACCGAAAGTATTTTCAAGTCCAACATGAATTTAAATCTTGTTTTTGGAAAAAAAATAAAATTGAATTCTTTATCAGAGCTTTAAGTGCTGACTTCAGTAATCTCTTAAAGAATGGTGCTGAATTGATCCAAACAGAATGCTCCACATTTGACCTGATGAGTCACTCTTCATTTTTAAATGGATCGATTCCCGTATTTTTTGGCGAAAAAATAGCGCTCGCTCGGAAAAATTTCGGCTTCGGAGGCGAAGCCGAAGTGTTGTCCATAAAATACACTTAAGGATGGAAATTGAGGAATATATGGTTGGCGCGCGTAATGGAAACGAGATGAGAACTCTATGGGATATGGGGTCTCAGATGACGTAAATGGAATTGGTGAGGTGGATTCGGAAGAAAGAATGTGGGATGAAGAAGTGAAGTTTTGGAGAGTATCCCTGGAAAATGTAGTTGAAAAAATATGAAATCATCATACTCTTATGATGTTACGTAAAAAGGTATTCAAATGTGAATTGTGTGAAAACTCAAATTCAAATTGTGTGAAAACAACAGTCTTGTGGGTTGTCTTCGTTGTTGCCAGGTTGCATCGTGACTAAAACAAGTTAGTGTCTAGTATCCTAAATTTCGTGCGCGGTAACAAAATAATCTTTGCCTTTATAAAGAAGTAAATCACCTTGGTTCTAAAAGTGAAGGTATAATAGGTGAAGAGCGATTGGTGACACTCGATAGGTATATATTTGCGAGAACCGCTGTATGTATCAATTATTCCATGAAAATTGCTTACCGAATTAATACAGCTTCTTTGACAGAGTAGGGATTTGCGTTTCTCTTTTAGCTTTATTCCAGAGATAGTATAAATACAAGTGTATCAGGGGATAGCATAGGTAATTGCATATTGGTGTAAGGACTTTTAGCTAACCAAACTAACAGTATGATTTTGCATGCTTGCTATGGTATTTTTCTTTTTTGAACCGTGAAATTTATACTAGAATATAATTACTAATCCTTCTTGTGCATGAAATGTAATGCATGTTTGGTGTGAATTACCCCTTGCCATACACCTTTATTCTAGCTTGCAGGATATTATGTGGATGTAGATTGAATCCCAACTCAACCGTTGCCACTTCAGATTTTTGCAATTGATGCAAAGTCAAAGGAAGAATGCTTTACCAGAATACTTTCAACCGTTTGGATACTATATCTCAAAGATGAAAGCTGTTTGTTAATTCTTTGTTGTTTTTATGTTTTGAAACTTAACATTATTTATTATTATTTTATTTACTATTTCTTATATCCATTAATCTGTTCAACTTCTGTTGCATTACACTTTTTAGGCCAGGTTTTTTGAACATTTTATGCAATATTTACAGTAGGCGGATGGCCAGCCAATGGAATCTCAGCTTAAAATACCTGTGATTTTAAAATATTCTTTAAACCCCATATCTCACAGCTGAAATCAAGATATTTGGCATCCCAAAATTTGCATCAACTACCTAACCATGCTCAATCCGCATGGCAAGTAGTTGACTGAGCTGAGATAGTACAGCTCTAGGCACTTAACTTCAACCGTGTGTCTGAGTCTGGTAACAATACTTACTGATTGAAGTTACATCTCCGGTAACACTGATAACATTTTTCATTTCCTATTTTAAACAGATTGATGAACTCATTTGCCCGCTCCCAGAGGGCTACCGCGGCCGGTTCCACATTAGAAGGTTCATTTTCCTTACTGCTTGACACGTGCCTCGATGTACCTTTATCTGAAGCAATCCAATCAATTAGACAACATCTCCCCCTCGCTCCCGGTTTAACTTATTCCCTCCCTCGTGGCCTCACGTCCTTACCCTCCATGCGCCATGCACCGAAATCCTTTCATGCTGAAACCAACTCTCTCCCCTCTTATCCCTGTTCCTCCCCTACTCCGCTGCCCCAGCCCCCTTGGCTTGCTCCCTGAACGCCTCGCTCCCTTCAGATTCTCGCCCCCGCCCTAACCTCTGCTCCAAGGCCTCAGGGCCGCCATCCCAACCCCCAGACCGTGGGTGGGGGGACGAAAAAAAATGCTCGTTCCACACCTCCCCCTCCCCACCTACCCTCACTTTTAAAGGTCCCTCCTCCCGAGGACCCGGTGCTCGGTAAGTCCTCCCCACCCTCACCCCCTTCGGCACATACGCGTACACGTACCCTCTCGTCTCCTCCTTTTCCTCCCTCCCACTTCATCAGGGTCTTATCCTTTTAGCCTTCCACGGTGGTGCCCCGAAGGGTGGGCGGATGGTGGGGAGGAGGATTGAGGAGTGGGTTCCAATTTGTGGGACGCCCCCGTCTCATTCTAACCCACCTCCACCCTCCCGTCTCGCCCACTTCTCCCTCCTCACTCCCTTCGCCGCCACTTTTTTGTCCCCCTTCCTTCGCGACTCCTCCCACTCCTCGTCCTCGCACCCCACCAGTCTCCTTCGTCCCCCTGCAGACACTCCATTTCCTCTCCAACCTCCCTGTCCCCAGCCCATTCCCCGTCCCTATTGCCTTGCCCATTATAATGCAATGCAGCCATTGACGCCGACGAAAGAAACCCCCATGCGAGCACCTCTTCCTTCGCCTCCTACTCCAGTTCTTCAAGTCTTATACTTCTCCCCCCTCTCTTCCCCGATATATCCTTCCCTCCCCCATGTGTGACTTTTCTTCTTTCCTCTCCTTGCCTTGCTGCCTCCGTTTACTCTCCCACTCCACGACACTCTTTTCATGCTCCGCAAGCTTAGATTCCTATCTGTCCCCCGCCACAGGTTTTCCACCGTTGTTTTTCGGGTGGCGGTGTCGGGAATACACTCGCTCTCCTCAAAAAGTAGTGCGTGTTTTTTCTTCGTGATCTCGTGTCGAGTTCGCTACTTCACCCGAAAAGTTCTCGGGTCCCCCGTTCTTATGCCTCGGACCACGGGTGAGTGTAATTTCATCGTGTGAGTCAGAGCACCTATTATTTCCATTACGCTGTTCAGTTACTTGAAACCCTGAACTCCCTGCTCGTGACATGTGCCACTCGTGAGGCTGAAAGCCGAGCTCGGGGAAACTTGCTGTGAGTAGGACTCGGGCAAAAAATTGGACACGCTCTGTTTTTGCCGGCAATCAAAGCATCTGTTATCGCGGAACATGACCTGGTCTTACGATTAAAAGATTCGCCTTACCAAAGTTCTTTGTTCAGAGATACGCCACTTTAATTTAAATTTACACTTCCTAAATTTTCTGTAATTTTTACAGCATTTATCTTTGATAGACTCCATAAGTCCCCGCCCTATTTATCAATTTCTCTTGTATATTGTTTCTGATATGAGGTAGCCTTGAAATTTGAGGTCTATCACAGTATCTCCCTACCAGTACACATAACTCAATACCGAAATATGAGTCCTAAAATCTTGCTCGCCCTTACCCTGGGTGGGCTCTTAACTGCAGTTTTCTTTTTATCCTTTGAAAGATGGAGCCACTCCACACAAACGTATTTCCAGGGCCACCCTAATGCGTTCTGAAACTCACTTTCTGTAATTATCCCCCGAAGCAATTTTTCAGATGCAATCCTTCCACAGAATGAGTGATAGAGTTAACTGCATTTTTTTATTTCAAGAAAATATGCATTAAGTTTATTTTTGTTTTTTTGCAAAAGCTAATTTTCTTTAATAATAAGTTTTATTCCACGACAGAGAAAATCCAAGGAGATTTCGGATATGGCATTCAAAATGTGTTTCCTGGTGGTCACATATTTACCTCGTGTAGCAAAATACTGATTCGTTCTATAAAGTTGTGTTTATGGTAATCAAATGACCGTGGTATTTAAAATTTGAAAGTTACAATTATACAAACGTGCAAGATTTAGTGTCAGATTGACGCTACATTATAATTTTACTTTCCAAGATACTCAACTTTCTTTGTCGATTAAGAGTTAGGTACTTTTTAGTTTCTCATTTCATGCAAGGGTTTTTGAACAATCAATAATTTACAGCAGTTGGTAATACATGAGGACAAGTTTCTTTAAATTATTATCACACTCCAAACAAGGCCGAGAGCTCATCCCTTTAATCTGATCTTTCCGTATCTTTTTGAAGCCAGCCGCACTGTATTGAAATTACTCCGGCAAGGACTCACTGTTCGAAATTCAAAATGAATTTGAGCCCCATCTTTGTGAACAGTCATTTTTATCTCGCTCCACCCTAGCCGTGTTACTGTATCAAAATTCCGATTCCCTCTCTCCCTTCCTCCTCGGGATAAAGATCCGTGCTTAACACGTTCCCCTTCCATTCGCCTCATCCTGCAGAGTCCCCTTCTCCTTATTCCTCCCTTTCTCCCCCATTTTCTTTCGCGGCAAGCTCATATCTTTCCTCGTTCCGTTTCGTCCCATTTGGCCCGACGCAAAACCACCCACCCATCCTCTCTCCTCATCTGCTGCGTCCCCATCCTCCCCCTTCCTTTATCGAATATCTCATTGTGGATATTCTCATTCAGGCTACGTGTGCGTTCTGTATTCCCCGTCCCTTGCCCGTAATCTTGCCCTCCCTTTTCGTATCCTGCGTCTTCTCGGTTCACTTGGTTAACTCGCGTGACTCACGTCGTCCTCTCCAACATCTATCTCTCCATGTTGCTGTTCCCATCTCCTCCCCCCTTCCTCCATCGCCTGGGTAAATATTTCCACTTTGATCCGCTTTTAGGCGCAAGTATACATGACGTGATAGATGACCTTGAGGATATAGTCATATTATGTTACGCATGTTGCGCCTGCGCATTGTAAAAACGTGTTACTGTGATAGGTAAAACTTAAGGTAGTCACCAATGGCTGCAACGTTGGAGGTAGAATAAAGTTTAGAGGTGTTTAATCTGCTTAGATTATAATGAACTTTGTTTAATCTTAAGTCGAAGGCAGCAATCACATCTTGGGTGAGATTTGAATACAAGTCTTTACCGAACAGACCATCCCGAACAGCTAGATAAAACGTACGTCAAGGGAAGCGTTTTTGCATTCTCTTTCCCTTGGTGATATATTTGAGTACATTTTTTAGTCAACTATGTAAGACATTGTTACCATCCCAAGTGAACAATATAGTCATTATCCTGCAGTAATAATATTATCAATGTCAGGGTGAAAATGGAAATACCAAATCTCCTAAACCGAGTAAAAGCCACTTTTCAATACAGATGCAAGAACAGACTAGATCACATTGTGACTGTACAAGTATGATCATATTAAGCGTTTGAATTTATTTTAGCTATTGCATTCATGCTGCATCTGCTTTTAAAATATGAAAATGTCCCTTTGCTTATGTGTAGTTCGCGTGGAATATTATTTGAAATATTTCGTCTGCGACTGAAGTTAAATTCATATTAGAACTTACACTAGTTTTTCCGTAACTTTTGAACTCATTGCTCAAAATGAAAGATTTTAATATTTTACGACTACTTGGTAAACATTTTGAATATTACTATTACATGTCACATCATTCTGAAGTGTTGCTGTCCCCATTTTGAATTTGCAAAATATAGTCGTCCCTGTAAAAGACTTTTTAAATCTCGCTTTCAAATCAATCTGCATTTTTAAGGCAAAGTTTATTTATTTTTTATGTTACATGGTTACGCATGTGATGTTTCATTATTTAATAAATCTGTGTGTGAACGTAAAAATTAATTTTTGAAGTCTATCAAATTGAAATTTTGTATTTCTTCTAATTTCTTACAATGTATCGTTTCCTATTTTTCCATTAACTTATTCTTGTGACATGTTATGAAAGCGTTCCATGATATTACTTTTTTCGCATCAGTTTATTTTCCCTTCTGTCCTAGCCTAGCTCAATTCACAACTGTCCTGCCGTATTTGTATCAAATAAACACCCATGTCTTTTTATGCACTCTGGATTTGCCCTACTAAAGAGATGCTCTTCATTTTTACCTCCTTCTTCCCAGCCTTTATTCCATATGGTTCCCATGATTCCGGCCAGCTCATGAAACGATGTCGTCCCTAATCTTCTTTCCCACTCGCGACACATTTTTCTTACGTATTACATCACTCTCCTGCACGAATTTGTCTCTCTCTCTCGTAGTGCCCCGAAGCTTTCTTTCTTCTCCTTTTACCGATATCTCGAACTCGGCAGCTTCCCATTTCACCCTCCACTCTGGCTTCCCACTCTCTCTCTCTATCTATCCCTCCTCTTTGTACCCCTAATGGTTTATCACACCCTGATCGTTCCACCAGAAGAACTCGATTTTTTCCTTCTCTCAAATGTTTCGCCGAGGGGAACAACACCCCGTGGCGGGAGAAGATGGCAGGAGGTTTCTCGGGGAGGGAAGAAGGCGATTGAGGTAGGTGCGGCTCGGCGGTGCCACTGGCTCTGGTGGGAAGCGGCGGTTGTGCCTTAGAGGGTTTTTTCGAGTGGCCGGTGGAAGGAAGTGGGGACGAGGGGATGCGAAAGGAGCGGGGGCCGTAGGAAGGGCGGGCTGAGAATGAGGGGAGGTGACCCTAAGGGCTAACGCGAGGGGGCGAGATTCCTGGGGGGAGGGGGGATTGGAATGAAGAGGGAGAGGACCCAGACGCTATTATTTTTTTCATCTCGACCAGAATGTGACGCTTGGTTGGCGTGCGAGAGATTTCGTGCGTTGGCCATTGTGTAACTATAATGTACGTTGCTTCGCTCATTGTTCGACGCTTGAGTGGGTCGGGTTAATGCCCGTGCCATTCGGTTTTCTATCTCATGTCCTTTACTCCCACCCCCTCCCTTCCTCCCTCTCACCGCCACCGCCTCGATCCCTGTATGTATATAGTTCCCCCTGTCTCACGCCATCAGACACCCACCCTCTCGAGTAGCAACTTCGGTGCGGGCTTTAATATTCATCACAATGTATTGAGGTTTCCCCATCTTTTGAATTTTTAAAGGGTGGCAAGATTTCTGATCCTTTAGGGGAGTAGAGAACTGATGAAACCGACCGTGAATAGCAATACGTCTAATCTTCTTTCTGCATTGAGTTATGCGGTGAGGTGGTTGAGGTCTTTTTGCGATTTAAATGAAGGGATAACATGAGAGTTCGGTACTTATTTTGCTCTTAACGGACTCGAAGTTTAAACTTTTGCGGCCAAATGGGTATGCGTGCAACCTCCCGAAGTGCAGAAGCTTGGGTCATCATGGCCAGATTTTGCAATTAGCTTCGGTGTTTGTTTTTGTAATGGAAGGCATCACGATGCTCGAGGTTTAATGCATTGGTCTAGCGAAGTTGGAATGGATTGCTGAGGGTTTGTATGAATAGTCAGGAGAGAGAAGCATGTATGGGTACATTAATGGATTAAGTTCTAATGTAGAGTAACCGCATTTTACTTACACTCTGTCACTCAAAATGCTGGATACATTAGCCGGATATATTTATTTTATATGTGTACAGTTTTAGGTCCTTGGAAAGCCCTGTCTTGTTTTTCATCTTACATCGTCAGATCATCTGAATGATTTCTTTTCATGTAAATAATCCGTTTGCCCTCTATGATATCACTTGCCTTTCCATGTCATTTTCCTCTCACTCCTTCCTTCTACTGTCAGTTTATATTTAATATCCCAATTACCTTATCTCCTTGGCTCTCCGGTTCGCTTGCTCAAATTTCTCCTTATCTCACTTCCTTTAACTTTCCGCTATCTTTTGCACTCGTGAAATGTTACCTGGGCTTCACCAGGTGTGCTTTTGACAAAGCCTGAGGAAATCAGTCACCCAAGCTATTAATAGGCCTATTGCTGATGGGAGCTAAGGTAATTTCTCCCTATAGAAATAAAGTCCTACACCATCCAGTTATGCCACCACACCAAAGAAAAAATTTATGAAGTAAACGAGGAACTACCTCAGTTATCATACCGTGATTCTAATTAAAAATACTATTTAGAAAAGTAACATTAAATTATCCATAAATTTTATAATAGGAACATTTTCTCTGGTAGTTGAATTTGTTGCGGTGTGACTCGTAGCAAATGATGACATGAAAGGAATCATCATTGGTCTCCTAATTATGAGTTTGTATTAAAATTATACGCAGTATAGTATGATAGATACCAAATTAATTTTGCTTATACAGTCCAAAATGTTTCTGAAAGCGACAAATGTAGATAGTGTTATCGTTCTGTAATTGCCGAGCATATTTTTTCTCAACTCTTCTTTTCGATTCAACGCGAGTGGTAATTGTTTATAAGGTGGAACTTTCTTGACAGATCATTTATACGTTTTCCATCGGCCCTAGGATTAATTCTGCTCTCGTCCAAATTCGATCCGAACTTAATGGTGCGGCTGGATATTGCCGCGCGTGTAACAGTTATGGGCGATTGCCATTTTCCATGCGAAGAGCGAGAGTGGGCTGGTGGACACGAGGGTGCAAGAGACGGAGAAGGAGAGGGGGCTGGGAAGGAAGGAAGGGGCTCTCACCCGCGCGCGACCACATCCAATTACATCTACAAACGTTGACTTCCCCTTCTCTTTCCATTACTGCGCTTCCCTTACGACATGTATTCGCATTCTGCGAATATTTCGAGTGTTTTTATGTCTCCCTTTACTCCCTCTTCTCTTCCTTCTCGATATGTTGGTTTTATTTTCACTTTTTCGAAGTTCGAAGTTTTTGCTTCGGTCGGTGGGATTGCCTTCGCCCCAGCATTTTTCGTAGGTATTAGATTTTCTCTACAGTGGTTCTTCCAAATACAGGCTGGATTGAGCCTATATCTTTGTTTTTATCTTCAAATAAATGTCCATGAGCCTTTTTTGATACAAAACGCGAGCTATTGGATCAATTATTTCACATGATATTTCTAAAAAAATTAAAACATGCGTTAGTACTGGTGATTGCCAGATGCTGAAGTATATTTTCCCGTAAAAAAGGGTGCATTAAAAAATATGAATTAAAAAACAAGCATAGGATAAAGAAAATTATTTTTGTATTTTGTGTAGAATTAATATCTGTGTCTGTGACTACAGTAAAAGCATCATAACAGGAACGTGTACTTAGCATAAGCGAAGATGTCTGCATTAGTGCATATGATGTCATTACTTTATCAATTTTCCATATATAATCAGGCTAAAATCCAGTGTCCATGTAGTGTATGGGTATAGCGTGGAAGAGTCATAAACATATAAAGTAAACGCATAAGACTTTACGTAGAAAATCCAAGAGCTTTAACTGTAATTCAGAGACGTTCTTCAAAGTTGTTTTACATAAAAATGGCATTTAAAGTATAATCTGATTACAGGTTGTTTTTGCCGGTCATCGGTGAGACAAATAGTATTTTTGCTTGCTTCTGTGTTAATGTTTTGCTATTCTATATCATCTGTATAGATGCCATACTAGGAAATCACTGAGTTTCGATGTTATGAGGTGATTTTGATTCCATTGTGGGTCGTTAATTAACGTCCCTCGGGAGATTGCTCATTAAAATTCACTTTCTTTTCATGTGTATCTGACGATATATTATGAAAGAAAGAATCTTTCAGCGTGGCTTATTCTTACTGTCTCACAATATTCGAAATCATAAATTAAAATTAACTATCGAGTCAACTCAGAAATTAAAATTAACTATCGAGTCGACTCAGAAATTAAAATTAACTATCGAAATGTTTGACTTCCTTTGATTGCATTTTTATAAAATGGACCATGTTATTCTAAAAAATAGTAAAAAATGGTTACCGAGTAATACTTTCAACTGTAAGCAGTAGGAATATTTTCAATGGTCTTGAAGTTATTAGAATCCTGACAGCGCTCATTTAGAAACGAATTGGTAACTTTGCACAATTATAAACAGTGATTTAATGATTCTTTTAATTGACAATGGGGTCGTTTACCATATTTTTTATTGCCGAATCTGATAGAGATTTTAAATAAATGGATCCGTATTTTTCCGTTTTTTGATCTGTCAATTATTTCTCGAGTTATAAGCGGCGAAAAACTGATGTTTTTAACCCTTTCGGAAAAGTGGGCGCGGTGCAACCTCTGACGTATTCGACTTCGTCAAATCGCAACTGAGCCCGCGAAGCTACTTCGCCTTATCGCAATGGGGGAGAGACAGCTGACTCTGCCAATGGAAGCTGTTGCGACAGGATATGTGCGAGCAGACCTTCCGAGAACCCCCTCCACTCCCTTCCTTTCCCCTAAAAAGCAGTCAAGGACGGGAGGAAAATGACGTAAATGGTATCAAAGCAGCCTTTTTGGTGGGCGTCATCTTTTGCTTATTTTAATTTTTGATTAATGAGTGAATTGCTCGGGTTAGAAGATTAATTTTTTCACTAAAATTCATTTTTCATTTCCATCTAACGATTTCCTGTACAAAATTGCGATTTCGGTTCTGATTAAACGCCCCCATTTCGACGGTGGCCACGACCGAGATTCTCAGGAGTGACTAAATTCAAGAATATATTCATTTACTTAAGTTTAATGCTCCCCATTCTCTTTACCACTCTTTTCTTCTTGTGGTTTAATAGTAGGAGTTTTACGCTTTCTAAATCTCTTCGGTAATTTATGACGACCTCCACTAATTTTATCTGGTTATATTTGATTTATGGACCCTTTCATATTTTATTTAATTGACTTTGCATATACATATATCACATCAGTATGACTAATTGAAGCAGTACGTCTTTGCTAATGTTACACCTTCTCTCATTCTTTGCATTAGTCTGAATCTATTCTTTTTGGATATATTATTGTCCAACCAAATCATTTGCTCGAGAGCTATGAGGACTCCTGTCGCGGTTGTTTCTTATACTTACATTTTCCTGCTCTTACACCCACGTATTTTTTCGTACACTAGCCGTCTCTATGAAACCATATTTTTTATCTTGAGGTCTCTCTAATCATATTCACCAGCCTGAGTCCATAGTTCCCGCTGTGGATGGATATGTAAAAAAATACTTCCAAGAATTTTTAATAATTATTTAAGTGCTCGTTGAATTTATTTTGTGGGAGCAAGAATTGGAAAATTAGAGTTCTGAAGTGGCATCAAAGCGAAGCTAAACTTATGGTTAAGCTCTAGGAATGAGAGCTCTCGAAAGATATGATGTGTATCAGAACTACTTTTGTTCAAAAGTGGTCCCTTTATTGGAATGTTAGAGAAATATCTGTCTAAGTACTAAAAAGTGGTGAGGCCTAAATTACAGAAAATGTACGGATGAAAGGCATCTAAAGAGTCCATATAAGATTTTGATACATAGTAGGATACTTCCATAATTCGGAATTGAGAAAATATATATGCATCTACAATAAATGCGTTATAACTCCTATATGGGAATTTTTGAAAAAAATAAAGAAAAAATATAAGCGTATTAATTTCGTGCACAGAATATATTCATTTGTTACACAAAGAGTTCAAGGCATTAAAAAGATAGCATATCACCTACTCCATTGCTCAAGAAGTTGCTCGATATCATGTCTTTCAAAATACACGTACTCAAATTCAGACCTTGTAAATGACATTTTGAGTGAGAGATTTGTATAATATAACATTTCTACCAGATAAGGTATTGAAATAAATGTCCATTAATAATCGCAAATAAAATGTTCATAAGTTGAGTTGGTACACTTTGTGCAGTCTGAATTACGGGAATAAAACATAAAAAGTAAAAACAAAATATGTGCATTAAGGTTGTACAATCATGCTTTGCGTTAGCCACTACCCCACCTCTTCCACCACCACCTCTTGTGGTATCTCGCTGGATGCTGTGTAGATGCAGGCGAACCCTAGAATTTACGCTCGAGTAATGAACGCTGATTCGTTGCGAGGGTTCAATTTGGTGTGTACACTGCTGTTTTTGAGTTAAGAAAATATTTTATCGAGAATCTGACTAAATTTTAAGGTAATACATAAATATATGATGGAATTGATCAAATTGAAATGATTGATTGAAATGATCAAAAAATGGTAACGCTGGAGTTGGCATAATGCTCAGGAAGAGTGAAAGACTGCGCATGAAAAGCTTCCTTCAGTACAGTGAGAGGATTATAATGGTGAAGATTGAGAACAAGCCTACAGATACCATTGTGGTACAAGTTTACATTCCTACATCGGGCTACGAAGATGAAGAAGTGGAAGACGTCTATGAGGATATGAGAATTCTAAAGAGAAGAAGGGACAACTTAATAGGCCACATCTTAAGACACGATGGAGTGATGAAGACAATCGTTGAGGGAAAAATGAACGGGAAGAATGGAAAAGGCAGGCCTTGTATGAGGAGTATGGAGCAAGTTGTGAAGGATGTAATAGAGAGGAGCTACGTCAATATGAAGAGGTTGATAGAAGAATCGAGTGGCGGGCTGCGTCAAACCAATCCTAAGTTGTTGACTGATGATGATGATGATGGAATTTCAACCACACGTTCTGTCCCTAGTTTGAAAATTCATATAATTCCTATAGAACTCATATAGACTTCTTAAAAGTTTATCTAAATTCATTATTATCTTTTATACTTTCCAAATTAGTGTATTTTATGCCTAATATATATTTATGTCCTGTACGTGAAGATTCCTACTTTTTACATTATTTAAATGCGTTGCTTAGAACTGAGAATACTTATTGGAAAAGTTCTCGTCAAGTTTCAAACTGGATCTTCAGCATGGGAGGAAACGCTTTGTAATTCCAATGGCATAGGAGTGTTACCATATATTGCCTCCTCTCATTTCGCCTAGTTACGCATGAAACCATTTCCTGGTTCTAAATTGGTCGATTCCTACTAGCCACTCCGGCTGTTCGCCAAATCAGAGGCGGCAACATTGTGACTCATCAGGGATAGGCGGTGCAATTCACATTCTCATTTGCCAGATGTCTCGAGGGCGCCGAGTAGGAGGAGTCTAGAGCAGCTTTATTGCCATGCCGTACGATGATCCGTGCAACGTGTCTGAGAGCGATACTGATGAGATGCATTGTTATAATGATGTTTTACTTACATTGGTTGACGTTTCAAGAAAGGAGTAACCTTATAATATAGCTTTTTTTATGTCACGCAAATAATAGATAGTGGCTTAAAAGGATACGAGAGGATAGAAGGGGCTGACAGGTACTGTATTTTAAGCGAAAATAGAGCGTAATCCAGGATTAATCCATTTGATATCCAAGGGTGGTCACGATTCTTGGGGCAATCGATGGGTAATGGAGAGTAAAAGTATCGTGCCATGATAAAAGAAGTTGGGTGAGGCATCCAATTTTAGTTGAATGAGGAATTATTAGCCCTAATACCAATTTTAACCTATGGGATAGCCAAGGTGTTTGGATAGACCATTCAATTTAATTTGATGTCAGCTATTTGGTCAGTGCACCACTTGTATAGCCCAGACAGCTCTAGCAAAGAGTCTAACTCCAAATATTTGGATTGGATAACAAATGCGAATGAATATTTCCAAATCGTACTCTTGTGTTTCTATAAACATTTCAGCAATTGACACATTTCTGTAAACACCGCGGCTAAAGTAGTTGCTTGCGTATATCAGCGAGAAGATACAACATTATACTTGAGAGAAAAAAATTCCTGCCGACTACTAACAATATTTTGATTTCGTCTATATACCGTAAACGATCATAATATCGCCATTTATACGATGCACCATTGCGAAAAGTTTAAAAGAAGTTTAAGTACATGGCAGCGGAGCCGTAGCAATTCAGGTACTCAATGTTACTGAAAATTTAACCACCTTGGTGATGTAGGTTTTTTAAATGTTGTATTTGATTGAAGAAATGTTTCTCGGGCTTGGCACCGGTTAATAGGCTCCATTACTGCCAACATACTATTCGCCGGGAAAACACTAGATCTTATATTGTATTTAATTGGTTTGGAAGTGATGGAATATATTAATCGATAATTTAATACTGTGGCAGAATACAGTGATTCTATGCTAGTAGCGAGGTGTTGAAAACAATATGAAATTCTTATAATATTTTCCAATGATGGTGGGAATGTGTGTTTTGTATGTGATGAACTGTGTTAATTGTGCTTAGTTGAAATATTTAAAGAATAAGAAGTTGGAATTGCAGTATGTGTAAATACTGGCGAAATACTAACTTTCCAGCCAGTCATTTCCAGGAGAATACTAAACAATAATTTGTGTGTGCCCATCAGGCTTGCAGTATGACTTTACTGCCGTCTGATACATAAGTATGTGTGTCATTTTGTAGGAATGGTTCCATCCCGTCTTCCGTGCTTCAACAATAAAAAACGTGAGCACAATTGCTTGGTTACCTTGCCATTTCTGTATGATAATGAAACCATCTCATATTCAATAATGGCTATCCAAGAGCAATGAATGCATAGTCAAGACAACATAGCGATTACTTGATGTATTCATTACAATTGGATGTAGGGGCCAACTACTCGTGGACTGTGGATCCAAGGGATTTGGTTGGTGCAGCTAACTCCGACTTATCATTTTAAAATGGCTGCCTCAACCAACTAATTGTATGGCGCCCCAGTATCCAGCAAAGTTGGTTGTCATGTCCAATTCTCAGTTGTGGCATCCAATCTTTTTTTCAGCGTGCGTTAAAGGATATATGGTATAGGCTTTATTATTAGCAGAATTTCGTTATCATAACATAACGATGTGAAGTTTCTTTGGAAACTTACTGTCGTTAATTGTAAAAAAAACTAAACGTTCTTGTACTTCAGCAATTACTGTCGAAGATCATATTCAATGAACTTTAAGTAGTAAAAAACATCAGTTATACCGAAATGATATTAATGACGTCCTCAAGCATAGGAGGAAGATAAAGTATTGCTCGAAAAACATTGTCTGGACAAAATTTTTCTCACTTGATCTTCTTCTCTCCCCCTCGGAATCCCAAACCTCTCTAGAGACCCACCCCTGTTGCGATGGATTTTGAAACTCATTCGTTATGTCGCTATAACTCACACTCCAGAACGAAACGTAAAAATAGCGCAAAACGCACCACTCCAACTTGTCAAAATCTTTTAAAAGGACGCAATGGGGGATTCTACCTCGCCATATCCACCACCCTACACGCCTTTAAAGGCACTTCCCCTTTTATAACCCTTCGCCAAACCCTATCCCTCTCGGCGTCGCCCCCTATCGCCCCCGCTTTAACCCCTCTTTTAACTCCCGACGCACTCCCGCAGCCCCCCCCCCCCCCCACCATCAAACCCCCCGCACAATTTGTGCACTGCAGCCAAGCAACCGCGGGTGCATTTTCCGCCTGGGGAACTCAGCTGCGGGGATGAGTGACGCCGGGTACATTTGAAAGTGAGAGGGAAAAGCAAGAGGAGACGCGAATGCGCGTGCAGCGTGGGGGTGGTGCAGGGACAGCTGCAGGGAGGGGTGCGGAGGGTCGGAATCGAGGATTCAAAGGGGATTGGTAGGAGAAGTGGGAGGACCGCTGTGGGGAGAGGACAGTAAGCAGTTCGTCTGAGAGGAGCATCTTTGGAGGGCCGGGCTGCTTCAAGGGAGGGTGGAATACGTGAAGAGAAGGGGTGGGGTTGGGGTTGTGTTAGGGAGGTTCGTAATGGCTTAGGATTGGGTTTAGGGTGGGGGGGGAAGGATTACGCCACGGAAGAGGAAAAGGGGCGAGGGGTGAAGCGGATGAGAAGACGAAGAAAGAAATTATAAAGGTTCGGTGGGGGGGATGGAGAGGGGAGAGAGGGGATATGGGAGAGGAATGAAATACCCTCTGGAGTGGATTGGGGTGGAAGAAAAAGGGTATGGGGCATGTGTATGTATATATGTGGGATTCTGAAGAACACAAAGAGAAAAGAGCGTATTTTGGACGAGGGTAAAGATTTTGAAGTGGGGTGATTTTTTAAGCGAAACATATCTCGGATAAGGGGTTCTCCGCAAGGTTTGTGCAGTTTTTAGGGTATTACACGTCATATCTGCTTCTGAAGTTTTCCAGATCTTCCCTCGAACTTCTCAGGTAAACAAAGAATCTCGTTCTCCAAAATACATTGCTTTTGAGTACCTACTGCTGCTTAAGTGCTTTCAGTAAATTGATTATATGGATTTTATTAGCTTTCGCCCATAATGAATTGGCTTAATATTATTTCAATTACCACAAGACGATTAAGTGATTATGGGATGAGGCATGCGTTAACCTATCGCTACTTCTAGCCCATCGCCTTTATTAGCGACACTCGATTTCACATTTAAAAGTTTTTGATGAGGCACATGCTCATACTTGAATTTCTATGCATGAAAAGTGTACTTATCTCGTTTCACTGTGGTATTTTCTGTTGTTGGATGGGTGAACATAGAATGGCATTTATTGAAACTCAAGCCGGCATCCAATGTTTTAATGAATCAGCTTATTCCGATAGGCCTATAAGTTTACGGGTCAATTAACGATCATCCAATGCGTCTTTCTTTTTAAATTAGTCATACTTTTGTTCAACATACGTTCTTGTGAAATAATGATATCAAAACAAGGGACTATCCCAGCATAAAAAGGGGAATACATTATTTTTAGGCAGTTGCACTTAAAAGCACGGCCAATATTTTTTCAGAAAATGTTTGGCAAATATGTTTGGTACCATTAGATTCTCAAATTGATTCGTTAAAACTTGAAAACACATTTCCTGACTTTTTATTAATCTGGCCGATAGGAGAAAGGTTGCTCTGTTGTAGAACAGATGTCATTAAATAGTTTTCTCATGTAAGAGAATTATCCGGGGCCTATGCAAATACCTTGTAAGAGTTTGTATTCATTCTAAGAAATGAGATATCGATGTAGATGTATATTGTCATTAATCATTTGACTTTAAACCAACTCTTTAATGATGCAGAAGTCATTTAATGGAATTGCAACTTTCTCATTAACTCACGTGAAATACTAATAATTTTCTGCTGAATTCACTGCATTCTCCGCCAATGGGCCTTGTTAAAATATTGCTGAATTTCCTAACAGCTAGTTTATTTCCTTTCTTACAAGGCTACTAGATTACTATCCTAATAGGTGCTAACATTTTTGTTCAGTTCAGTAGAAAATAAAATTCCAGTAACTCTTAGCGATTTCCTTACCAATTCTCTATTCCTTAGCTCATCATATTATACTTCTTACCTTATCCAACATATCATTTTTTTTCCCCTCTTTAATTCTATTGTGTATTTTTCCACAATTTCGTTCAATTTCGGCCTTCTGTACCCCTTGACATCCCAAGTTGCAACATAACACGACAGATGACGTTTGCCTTCTGTCTCAACGTCTATTTCCTGAGATATGGTGGTTTCAACGTAGCTACCTCTGGTGTCTTGCCGGCCTTAGAATGACATTCGTTCGCTCCCCTGTTTTGCAAACGTGCTAGTTTTGTTTAATAATCTATTAAGTGAGTTTATTCCTGTTTTATAATATTTGACTGGATGTTTGATAGCTACATTGAAATTAATATTTTTGACGTAATCGCCGTTGCTCATGAGCCTTCGTATCGTTCTTACGTTATTATAAACTGTGCATTCCTCGTGTTCTCCCGCGGTCGATTTACGCCTTTCGGCCTCTCATCATCATCATCAGTCATCAACCCTAAGATCGGTTCGACACAACCTCAAATACGGATATCAAATAATCATGTATATGATGTCGTAAGTCTTGTGTTAAATATTCTGGAAGAAATCCAAGTCCGAAAGCCAATTGAAGGAATAAGAAACAATCTCCGAAGTCGATATTTCTTTCAACTAGATGATTAACCGTAGGGATAATCGAGATGATAAGTGTTTACATGTTACAAATTGAGTTAGAATTAAATGAGGGATTGGAATAACGCGCTTAGTTCAGAAATATGTCAACTGAAGTAAAACGTATACACTTCTACTTTGGAATCCACATTCATTTTACATTTGAGTTTCTAATATTTTGCTCTATATTTACGGCCTACTACCTAATTACATTGTCACTATTTTGTCACAGTAATGTTGCGTGCTTGTTTTGTGATGGTCTTGTATCCGAAAAGCTGTTTTGAAAATATGAAAGATTAAATAATTTTTTGATGAAAATTATCCCGCCCAACCCATTATTTCAGTGCTTTTTTAACAATCGCTGCCAGTATTTAGTTTAATATGTTCATGATGTTATTATCTTACTACAAATTAGGTGTCTCTCATTTTAGGATAATTCGTTGAATTAAATACTCAAATTTTTTGGTGGAAAAAAATTATTTAAAGTTATTCAGTGAAAAAAAATTTTTTGCTTTAAAAAATATATTTCACTAAAAGTGATTTTTGTGCCCATTATATTACCTACTTTGATTCTTGTTTCGGTTTATCTGCGCATCAGTAATTCAGGAACATCAAAATTATCAGGCTTCTAGGGCAATGTAATTTTCGTGTCGTACCTTAAGAGCTGTGTTATGGTGTGCTTTGACCCAGAAGGGAGTTCCACCAAAACCTGTTCAGCAAGCCGTGCTGAAGGTTAAAATCCATCCTAAGTTGAATGAACAGCAGCTCATTAGCTTACCTCACGTGGCACATTTGGGTAATGTATTAATCTTTCGAATAACGCTTCTCACCGATCCCATCTAAATACGCTGCCCGTCAGCGGCAGTCCATGGAAAACCTCCACCAGCGTTGGGAGCCTGGCTGGGTAGGGGAGGGGGACGCGTACAATAACAAATTCTGCATCAGGGTCTCTTCCCTTCGCCTTCACCGCGCACACAAACACCAGATAACATCCGACTTACCGCCCAGGAGGAAAGGAAACCTTACGGTAATAGGTAATAACCTGTCCCGATAAGCTTAACTCACATTCAGCGTAAGGACACATCCTGGGCGATATTGTACGAGGTCTCATGGGCTCTCCTCCCCCTAAGAGAGAGGGAGAAAAGGCCCTTGCAGCTACCTACACCCGCTTCCGTTTCGTTCCCTCTCCCGAACGCGTTCGTTCAAACCCCCATCCCTAGTTTAAAATCTCCTTTACTGCGATTTACTCCCCTTTTACGCGCAAAATCATTCCCCCGGACACTTGTTCCGAACACTTCACCCTCCTCCCACTGTGGAGGGACGGTTTCCTGGCTTCCCCTTTCCATTTCCTCCACTTCCCTCCCCCACCAACCCTCTCCCCCGTAAAACTTCTACCTCCCCCACCACACCTACATTTCACCTTCCAGATTCTCATGCTGCCCTCCTTATCTCCCCGCTCGCTCGCCTCCTCCTTGGTATCCCCCTCGCCGTTTCCATCTTTCCGCTCCACATTCCCCTTCCTACTCCTCCTCCCCCATCTGCCCTTCCCCCGTAAAACCCTTAAATCCCGACCAACCTTCCCCATCCTCCGATGCCAAAGTCCACCGCCGACGTCGCCGAGACGCTCCTAAAATCCTCTATATATCTCTCTCTCCAACGGTGGGATGGGAGAGCGGCGGAGAGGTAGAGGGGTTGTCTTGAGGTGCGTTTGGGGAAAGGGTTTTTCTCCCGTGGAAGGGGAAATGAGGAGGAGAGGAAGGCAAGGGAGGGGGGTGGTGGTTAAAGGTTTTGCGGACTCCACGTTGGGTGCATCCTAGGGTTCCAGGGTGCGTGCGTTCCCGCGCGCGTTATGGCGCGTGCGAACGCGGTGAGTGCGGCTAGGGAAGTGTCTGAGGAAGGGAACGCGGGAGGAGTTGGGTGCTTTGGCGGGTGGGAGGAGGTGAGTTTATTGAGCAGGGTAGGGTCGTGCGGGAAGGAGAGCAGTGGTTTAAGGTTTTCGGGAGGGCGAGTCGGATCCGGGGAGAATGATAATCTGATAGAGAGGGAGGGAGCGAGAGGGCGTGGGAGAGTCAGGGCGATTGCCCGGGAGGGTGGCACGTTTGAGGGGGGTGAGTTTGGGGGTGGAATCGGGGGTAATGGAGGAGCGGTATGGAGAAATATGGGCTCTGGGAATATATGTGTAGTTTTGGGGCAGGGAGGGGGACGAGGATTCCGACTGAAGAATGAGCAAGGGAAGGTTAGATAGAACTCCTGGGACGTAATATAGGAGGCAATAGCAAAAATGGGGGTTGTGAGTTCGATTAAATCTAGAGCAGGGAAGACAAAAGTAGCTAAAAGCAAGGAAACAGATTCACGGATAGAATCATATATCCATATTAAATTGTAGCCATTATTTCGGGAAAGTTACCATCTTGCCGAGATTTTATTCCAATGATTATTTCTGTGTGATTCCATGACATTTGTTCTTTGCCAGTGGCACTACTATATTGTTAATCAATATATGATATGAAAGTATGGAGCTTTTATATAAAGACTCATTATTTCTTGATTACTATTTGAGCTCTACCTTCTTGATATTCCCTTCAGCATATCGTTTTCGTGTTCATTCATATTAATGATTTCGTCGTTCGAAGCTCTATTGTTAATTTCGCTCCTCGCGCTTAGGATCGGGCTACGTATATTCATCAGCATAGTACAAAGGAGTCTCTCAGTGTTTTCTCAAAGCCCAATATATTCACAAACGCAGAAAATTAATTAATTAATTTTCTTTTTCTTCGAGAAACCAGAAATTTAAGAAATTCATGTTCAAGAATAATCGTAAGTTTTTCTAACACTCGTAGCCATTTTTTTTGCCGTCACAAACAAGATACAAGATTGCACAACACATGAAAAGGGAATGGCTGCATGAATTTGATCAAAAATATCGCACTCTGCGTAAGCAAATCTTTTGGATTGTGAATTTTTTTTATGTATTTACAAAATTGTTTATTTATAACATTTTTCAATGAAAAACCAATAATTTGATTTATGTGACACCAATCTACTTTAATGTATGTATTTACCGAAAATGTTTACCCAGTTTTTTGATCTGCTTTTCCCTATCATCTTTTAATCGTAATATCCTAAACTCTAGGACGAAATTTAACTCGAGTCCAAGTTTTGCAGGCGTGGTGCAAATCTTTCTCCCAATAAGTGAAGGATCAAGAAACCATTAAGTCAAGCATGTGCTTTTTTAGGATTTAGCATATATTACCTCCAATAAAATCTGAAAAAGGGAATTAAATACGAGCTTTTTTTCAATTGGCTGAAAAAATTGGATTGGGAATTGGGAATGTTTTGAAAATGAAAGCAGGGTAAAGACACAGAAAATCGGTATACCTATGGAGTGTACCTTGACTGTTCTATGTTTCTTCTCCTGATGTTTTAATGTCAAATCGATGAGACAAAAAGTAAACGCAAATTGGCTTCATATTATACTCATAGTAGGTGCTGAGCTGGTTTTGTTATTTATTTTCTCTACGCTTAATATAATGTATTTTTGTCGTTACCCGTGCAAATATGTTTAATTATAACAAAAAAGGAGGCTATTATGCTATTCAGCATTGGATACGTTTTATACGTATCAATGGCGTTCGGGTTCTTTCGAGATTATTTAAACTAGCCTAGTTCTTACGGAACGTTTTATTGCCATTTAAAATCTGATCCTGTCTGATCTCAGGAAATTTCACTTAATGATCAATGCTTGGCAGTAAATGAGTTTTAATCCCATTTTCATGATTTAGTTTCTCTGACATTTATGGTTCCGAGGAAGTTGTAGTTAACTTTCACTTCCAAATTTATCATTCTAATTGCCAACTTAGTGCGTACTAAAATGCTTTAATGTTGCACTGCAGTATACTAGTAATGGTAATGAGAATTACGGCTGATGTTCTTACCGGGACATTCCGAACTAATTATTCCATTAAAAAATACAGAAATAATAAACCTTATCTTTACATTGTCATATTTTTCTGACCATATTTAGTGCCTTCTTTGGACTTAAACGTGTCATCATCATCATCATCACTATTGGTCAACAATCCTAGGATTGGCTTTGACGTAGCTTTCCACTCGATTCTACTATCGGCCAGCCTTTTCATTGTGACGTAATTCTTCTCTTTTACATCCTTCACAACCTGTTCCATGTATCTCATACGAGGCCTGTCTTTTCCAATCTTCCCGCTCACGTTTCCCATGGCGATAGTCTTCATCAGGCCATCGTGTCTCAAGATATGGCCGATTAAGTTGTCCCTTCTTCTCTTTAGAGTTGTCAGCAGACTCCTCTTTTCTCCTACTCTTCATAGGACTTCCTCGTTACTTACTCGGTCGATCCATTTATCTTCAGCATTCTTCTTTAGCACCAAATTTCGAATGCTTCTACCCTTTTCTTCTCCGCTGCTGCCATCGTCCATGCCTCACTGCCGTAAAGAAACATGCTCCAGATGTATGTTCTGATGAACTGCTTCCTTACTTCTACGATTTTATTTCCTGCTGTAAGTAGAATCTTCTTTTGATAGAATGCCCTCTTTGCCTGGGCTATTCTACTAACTATTTCTTTCTTGCTTCGTCCATCGTTGTTTACTCAGCTTCCTAGGTAACAGAACTCTTTCACCTCTTCAAGTTTTTGTTTTCCTAGCTTGACATTGGTTTTGACCTCTTATTTCTTGCTGCACACCAATATCTTAGTATTCTTCTTATTTATCTTCAGCTGATATCTGGACATTGTCCTTTACATGGTTATTAGAGTCTTCTTCAGATCCCTATCTGTCTCTGCTATGGGTGCTATGTCATCAGCGAATCGTAGCATGCTTATTTTTTCTCCGTGGATATTCACTCCAGAACTCTTCGCTTTGATTTCATTGATGGCTCTCTCGATGTAAACATTAAAAATTACGGGAGACAGTGCACAGCCTTGTCTTACTCCTTTCCTTATTCTTGCCTCTTCACAGCTGGGTCCAGATTTAATCACAGCTACTTTTTTCTTGTACAAACTGTGGATAATTCTTCATTCATTGTAGGACACTCCAATTCCCTTCAGAATTCTAAACATCGAATCCCAATCCACGTTGTCAAAAGCCTTCTCTAAATCCACAAATGCAATGAACGTCGGCTTGTTCTTCTCTATTCTCTTCTCTATGAGCAGTCTAAGGGCCAATATTGCTTCCCTTGCACTCTTACTTTTCCTGAATCCCAATTGATCTTCATCCAGGAACTCCTCTGCTTTTCGTTCTATTCTTCTGTAGATGATCCTGGTCACTATGCATGTATCGTCACGCTTATAGGCCATAAAAGTTTCGCATTTCTCCGCTCTCTTCTTCTTGGAAATAGGAATGATGATGTTTTTCTCGAAGTCCCTTGGAATTTCCCCCGTTGAGTACATGTCGCAGATGGTTTTGTAAAGATGAGGTAATGTCTTCTCTCCTGCATTTTTAATTAGTTCTGCAGGAACATCATTAATACCAGAAGCCTTATTCATCCGAAGGTCCCTTACTGCAGCGTCGAATTCCGATCTTAATATTGATGCCCCCATATCATCTTTTTCCACTTCGCTTTCCTCTTCAATAGATTTTGTGCTGAGATTTTTTCCATTGTATAACTCTTCCAGATATTATTTCCATCTCTTCACTTTGTACTCGTTTTCAATCCAAATTTCTCCATTCTTTTCCCTTATGGCATTGGATGTTGTTTGGCATTTCCCAGTTATTCTTCCATCTTGACCTTCGCCGACGATAGCGTTCCATTCTCCAAAAATAATTAGGTTTTCTTCTCCTCTTACCTGTTTTATAACTTCCATGATATCTTCTTGACGTCTTCCACTTCTTCATCTTCATAGTCCGTCGTAGGCATGTAAACCTTCACCGCTACGGTATCTATAGGTTTGGTCTCGATCTTCAACCATTATTATATTCTTTTATTTTACTGCAGGAAACTCTTCACACGCATTCCGGTGCTCTTTCTGAGTATGATCCCTACTCCAGCATTACCATTTAATGATCCCGTATGTATAACCCTGTTGTCCACTCCAAAAGTCTCCTTCTTCGGGCCTCTTCATTTCGCTGATTCCTAATACTTCGAGGTCCATTCTTCGCATTTCTATCTTCAGGTTCTCCAGTCTTCCACAGGCCCGAAGCGATTTCACGTTCCATGTTCCTACCCTAAAAAGTTTATCACATTTGACTGATGTTCTCTCTCGGGTAGTCCCCACCTGGAGATCCGAATGGAGGACTATTTTACCTCCGGAATATTTTACTCTACAGGGTTCCATCACGTTCTGATAAGAAAGAAAAGAGTGGAGTAGCTGCGACTCCTCTGGATAATAATGTGGTGGTTTCCCCTTGCCTTTCACATCGCAGTACTACAGCCGTTAGAGTAAATGATACCACGCCTGTAGGGAAATGAGTTTCGCTGTACCGACGACTTTGGTCTCCACCTTCACTCATATGAAGGAGAGCTGCTGCCTCTGCTCCGGGTGAACGTTTAAGGAAATTAATATTGCCTACTTTTTTACGATCTTCTGCTGAAAAATGTGATGAGTGCATTAATTAACAACTACTCCATTACTACATAACTACAAATAGTTTATTCTCTCAATGAAGTTTCTTTATGTGAGAAACACTGTAAAGTGAAATGGTTTCAGTAGCTATTCTCCATGATATTTGGAAAAGAATGGAACTCTCCCAAATCGAAAATTTCACTTCGTCATCTAAAGTTAAATAGTTTCACGAAATCTTTTTGTTAGTCTGTCAAGAACGCCATTATTTCTACTTGGGGATGTGGTCATCGTGCTAAAAAAAAATATTAATTCTAGAAGCGAGGAACAAACCGGATTTATCTGAAATCCATAAATAACGTTATATATATAGCATTTTTCGGATGGTTCTGTTATTTATGGCACAGCACAGAATGAATATAAAATGCCCGATAAGAGCACGGACGGAGAGAGCCGCAATAATGGATTGGATGGCAAGAAAAAAATGGAGACGGTGAGGAAAGCACTGGGGAGAGTAATGGACGGCGAAAAAGAGACGGCAGGCAGGGAGGCGATTGGGATTGGTGTTTAACCATGAGGGATAAGGTTGGTCCGCACTTCGGCAGGGCAAAATTCCAGCTCCCGATTCCGCTCGTGGGGGGTGGGTGGAACAGTGAGCAAGCGAGGGAGGGAGATCGTCAGCCTCGCGGGAGATAGATAGAGAGAGAATGGGAGTGTGCCGCCAACACTGTGCCTTCGGTCCACAATTAGCGGCTGGTGTCTCGATCCACCGAAAGCCTCACTCCGCGAACATATCCCCCGCAGCCATTCGAGCATGGAGCAGTGGCCGGGTGTGGGAGTCTGCGATTTGAGTATGGGCGTTAACCTCTCCTTTCTGGTGGTGGAGGGGATCGGGGTGGAGTTAGGGACTTGCATAAGTGGTTCATGTGTGCGATCTCTCTTGTCCCATTTGGTGTGCCCATTTCTCTCACCATGCCTGTCCTTATCCCATGGATCCTCTATCACATCCACCATTTCTTCTCTTCTCAAGGCGATTATCTTAAAATGGCCGCATAGGCATGCCATCGTGGAAATCTTGAACGAATTTAAACGGGAATCTTATTATGTTTCAAATCCACGGAGGTCGCGCTAAAAAAATTAATCTCGTCGCCAATGCGTTTTATTCTTCGAAAAAGTTTAGAGAATATTTGGTTGCACATGAATAATGCAATACATTGTTTCGAAGTCAGAGTTGTCTGTGCTGTTACTGGATGAACAGCCGTGCATGCTTCACTATGAAACACCGGCAGCCTCAGCTTTTATCCGCCACTCTTGTAATGCCTCTATCAGGAACGTAGCAAGATGTATGGCAGCCTATACTTCACTTAGCTTGTGACGCTGAAAATTGGATCTTATTTTCCCCAAAGGTTTGATACACTTTTTTATGAGAATGCTTGAAGCTCTCACGCCTAATTCATGCAGCGGCGTGTTACTACTTAGAGGGATATCACGTCCTAGTTACTACAAAGAATACGTGACTTTGCCAAATGACAGCCTCCTCACTTGCTGCCACTGCCAAGAGTGTAATCAAAACTTTTCTCTGCAGGCACTGTTTGCCTTGTTAAATTCAGACAAGTAAATTTTCTTTTTAACATGCCTCGAGAGCTTACGCCCTGAATTTACACCCTTAAACATTATATTAGTGTCTTTGAGTCTTATATTGTACATATATTACATTCTACTGCACATAAATGTATGTCATTTGTGATTTTTATGTCACAGTAAAAATATCGCATTATTTTCAAGACACTGATATATTCTCCACCGATTATATGCTTTGGCTACTACCAAGTGTATATATTCACATATTTTCCAGTTAAAATACTTCCGTTTTTCAAGCCGGCTCTTATTCCTTACAGTATTAGTGGTTTAACTTCAAACTTACTCCATTCCACATAACTTCATTCATACCCCAGTAATCATTCCTATTATTCTTACGCTTACTTTCACGATTTATCTGAAAATTTTTGATTTAATCGCTTAAGTTTTAAGTTTAACTTTGCTTTAAGTCTATCACGTTTCTGAGACAGTAGACAACATAAATGCGTGTATGTGGCATTGTGAGTGTATAGTGACAGGCACAAACTGTCTTGAGGCTTGTCATTGCTAGTATATGACTGTGAGGTAAAATACTTATTATATGCCTTTTGTCAGGAAATAGTTTTTTCCGAGTATTATCAATCCTAATTAATAAATTGAAAGTCAAAACTAATTCCAATGATGGATGAGTCCACATGAATAGGGTGGTAATCTACGACTTTCATTCGTTCTTTCTTAGCCCATTCTCTGCTTTTGCATCGTCAGGGCGTCACCGAAAGTCTTTTATTACCCATATCTTTTCACTAATCTCCGCATGACCTCATTGTCTCTATTGTCCGTGAAATAATCCCGATATTCCCTACCTCAATGGTTTCTCACGCACCGTCCTCGCCGACCTCTCATCCGTTAGCTCAAATTGAGGGCGTGATTATTGACTGCCGGCTCCCCATATATCCTCCTCCGCTCCTCCCACTCTTTTTTAAAACTGTGGTAAAGGCTTAGAAACTGGGCGTGTATTTCTCCTCGGTCTATATTACCCCCGCACAATCTCTGTTGCACCCCGCTTTATAAATCCATTCCGTGCTTGCTCCTAACTCTCGAGACGGTGGGCAATGGAGCATAAATCTCGGCACGGTTTCGGGTTTCCTCGGATTCTAAGTGATCAGATGCACTCTCCTTCTCTCGTTCCGCCCCTCTTTCGTATACTTCCTCCTTTCCTGGGGTGGGACGCCTTGGACGCAGGAGCGGGAACGAGTGCGGGAGGATCTTGCTGGCGGAGCCCGGGATGAATTATGCCAGCCAGCCGCTTGTCTTGCTGGCTGGCTCATCGTGGATCTTTTGGTTAAATAAGAGAGGGTAGTGGATGCTCGGTGGAGGGGAGGTTTGAAAGTTGGTGGGAGGAGTTTGTATTGGTGTTGAGAGGGATGAGGAGCTCGCTGTTCCCTTTTGCGGGATATCCTTGAGAGTTTGTCGATGAGTCACGACCGTACGGTGGTCAGCGATTAAGGGATTTCTGGGTCACGATAATTTATTGCGCGCCGTTGATATCTCTGGGTTGTGATCTGAGGAGAACCGCGGTTGAGTAAGGAACGGGAGATTTCAACACGGCATGACCAAATTGGCTTATAAAATCAGATGTGGAAGGTTAGCTTTTTCAGGGAGCAATGTTTGCCTTTGAATAAGAACTGAATAGTTAACTTTAAAAATAAATAAACCATAAAATAATGTACTTTTTGTTTCGAATCTAATTTTTTCTGCAGCTAAACTTAGGTTATATCAGCAATCTTTATCACGGTGGTTATTAATGCGAAATTTCACAATTACAGTAAAGAATATTATGGGAATGATTTTTCATGTGCATTTTTTTACGGATAAAATGTCACAGCGATCCACCTAAATGATGAAATAGGTAAAACTCAATTTCAAATCAGTCAATAAATGTAAAGATTCCAGGATATTTTAGTATGAGCCTCTACTCTATGCAATTTTATTGTTAAGAAACGATGAAAGTTGTGTAAATTTTCCTCTACACATATTTATACATCACGACTGATTTTGCAACTTTGTTACAAGAATAGGAGAGTGTTACTATCTTCAGGTGATTTATACAAATTTCAGGTTTCATAGTAAAAATCTTCTGAATATGTAACACAGCTAAGAAACCGATCGCGTATGATAAAAGTTTTGAATATCGAAATATATTATCATTCACTCTTTTACACCATAGAAGTCGCTATTGTAGTGATCACAGTAGGGGGGAGGTGAAGAGTTGTCAGTTATTTTTAGGAGCAAGTATTTCACGCAAAACTCAAAAGGAGAAGATTCTACGGGTAAAGGAAACTCATAACCGTGGTTGGATTTCCCACTGTTAAGGCCCGAGGAAATTAACTCAGAGTAATCAGTGAATGCCCTGGTAATCTGCTATGTATAGGGAAAGGCTTTGACGTGGGCCTTCATGTTTTTTGTCTTCTAAAAGAATGGACGCCTCAAAATAATCCACAGAAAGATAATAGTGGCGTATTGACTTACATGAAAAATGCCTCTCAATTCGATCAAAGGTTTAAAAAAATAGCAAGGATATTTATAAATGTGTAACAATTTTTATGGGTGAATAAAAGACCATCTTAACTTGAAAATACATATCCTTGCAATGTCTGCAGTGTTGGTGGCCTTAGTAACTACGACCTCAATCGTGTGAGACATTTTGAAATGCTTTAAAAATCACAACTTTGTTCCATTGGCAGGGTGGTCTACAGAAGGAGAATTTAATAAGTGTTTTATTGATATTTTACCACAGAAGATATTTGGCAATGAAGGAAAAACCCAATATGAAATTATTGCATTAGTTTTTAAGAAACCTTTCGAATTACTAACGTGCACTAAACGCATAGGGGGGGGATGTATTAAAGGAAAGAGACTGGATTTATGGCCCTTCCTTCGTGTGCAAACAAATGACCGTCATAGATGGCTGCGGCTCCAATTATGTGTAGGCATTATCTGCTATCCGTGCGGGTAGCCTAGTAATCCTTTTGCTGTTCGTTGTGCACATAAATGAGACCGTTCCCAAAATAAAAAATATAACTTTGGGCCAACGCTACCGTAGTTTACAGAGGTATAACGAGCTATGCACTACGCAGAATACTTTTAGGTGACTTTTATAGCATTCACGTGTGGTGCATTAAATGTGTTCAGAGTGCATTGTGAGGTCTAAAAAATGAAAATTGATGTCCCCCTCCAAAGGAAAATAAGCAGACAGCCATCATTACGCTCTTGGTGCTAAAATGCACTATCTATTGCGCAACATTTTTAGATGTCTCAATCATATCGGAGCCGACTCGGGGCAGCGTTGTGTTCAAACGGATGGTATTTACGGAACGCATTATGGGAAAATATCATGGTGAATAATAGTCGGAGCATTTTTCTCTTTTTGTGGAATGTAACTTCGGAAGTTAAATGAGCAAATAAATTCAGCAAGAAAAGTAAACATTCTTGTATAAAATAACTCAAATAAACGAAAAAGGATCGTCACAAAATATCAGATTGATCATGATTAGATAATGTATTATTTAAATAGTAATTCGATTTGTAACAGAAGTTCTTCGTCATTAACTTTGCTTTTAATGGAAGAGACAAAACAAGATCTCGAATTGGCACTAAATATTTTTGCGTATGGTTTTCGATTCGATTGTAGTTCAGAAACACAAAAACTAGATTGCAAAGCCTCTATCTTTTCTCATATTATTTCCTCCACTCTTCCAAAGCAAGTGACCTCACCCACACACCATGCCCTTTCAAGCTCCAAAGGGCTTGCAGGAAATTAAATATAGATTTGACTTACTGATCCCATTCTGCTAACGTCCAGATTGTTTCAGTGCAGTTCTGCTCCCGGTTAAGCATTATCTCGTGTTTTAGTGACACGCAAGTGTCAACGCAGCTATTTATGATTTGGCTCTAACTATTCTAGCCATCTTATTTGCCTGTATGGACGCAAAGTATTCACAGAATAAATCTTGCGTTTTTGGAAGCATCAAGAGTAAAGCTCTCCGTTCAAGTAGCTCAGATTTCCATGCGACGGCATGTTTCATTAATCCGGCTAAAAGCAACGTTGCATTTCATAAAAGTTCAGGCGTCAAGTAAACGTAGCTACCTCGATTCATACATTCGTCTTCTTTTCTACAAATATACATATAAAGCCACATTGACAGTTCTCCTCACCCAAACTAAGCAGTGAGGAGCAAAATAAAGGTTAATCCGAGTCGTCATGTTTCATCCTCTCCGTTATTCTATTTTATAATAATCGTATCATATCTCTTCTCTTTTCTAAAAACTTCGCTATGCAATCGTAACGCCGATTATCTAAAGGTATTTTTTCTAGACAAATACTTCCCAGCTATCTCAATATTCTTTGTTCTACCTCTCAGGGCGACAGAGACGCGAAAGACTTCAACGTGCTAAATTTGGCTTCATCATCATCATTAGTCATCAATCCTCAGCTTGACGCAGCTCTACGCTGAGTTCTTCTATCGGCTAATCTCTACATATTTACGTATTTCTTCTCTTTAACATCCTTCATCACTTGTTCCTTATTCTATGCTCGAGCTATTCACTCGAGGCCTTCCTTTACCATTCTTCCCATCCATTTGTCCTTCAAAGATGGTCTTGATCAGGCCATCGTGTCTTAAGATATGGCCTATTAAGTTATCTCATCTATTAGAGTCTTTAGCAGGATTCTCTTTTCTTCCACTCTTCTTAAGACTTCTTCGTTTGCCTCTCGGTCGATCCATTTTATCTTCCCTTCCATATTCATTTGGCTTCAATGATTTTTATGCGGCATATTTGGCTTCAATAATTCAAGTGCGGTGTTTATGCCCTAGAAATTCCATTTCATCAAGCTGTCGAGTCTTTTTCAATGCTATGACACATTGTGTGATGCTTAGGTATAACCGATATTACCTCCGCAAAAATTGGGTGATGTGCATAAAGATGGATGCGAATTACTGACCTTGCTTTGCTTTTATTTTTTATTCTAAACAAAGAAAAAATGCACATTTCTATGCGTTGTGCAGCGGTGTAATATGAAAGAGGAAAAAGAAAATTTTCTTCAGTTTTAATAGCTTTACATGTGAGTAAATATGTGTATAGGTGTTTCATGTAAGGATATTTAATATTGGAATGAAAAATTGAAAGGTATCACAGTTGTGAAGCAACACCAAGAAGGTGTTGATTATGGAATGATTTAAAATTTCGATAGGAAATTGTTCAACTGAACCGAAATTTTTGCCACAGATCTCCATCGATATGATCTTTTTAAATCCATAATGGAAGAGTGGACTTATAGTCTCAATCTAGTCCCAATAAAGACGCTATCTATCTATCTATCTGCAAACGGAATTATAGATGAATAGGTTCATTTAAATATAAAAGTTTTATAAGTATTATTTTTATAGCCCATGGCAAATGCAATGTTTTAATGTTATTTTAAATGTTTAAATATACATTTGCACTTCCCTAGTACATTTTGGTAAAGTACGGCTATATATGACAAAACAGATTGCACTAAGTAAAATTTGAACTGATCGTTTCATAGTAGCATGAGAATTCGATTCAAATTCTTTATGTAAAATGTGGGGAAGACCACGTACGTAACATTTTATGCATTGTATAAGTTAAAGACAATATTTTGGGGAAGTTAGCGTTAGAGGTTTTCAGTTGCCAATTGAAAGTTCAAAATAATATACGTAACATTAAAGGCTTTTCTTCTCATTTTTAAGAGTAATAAGTAGGCATAAAACAATTTATAAGGGTTGGCTAACCTCACACCTCATTATAGACCTTCACGATGATTTCTCATTTTTGGAATTACCCGCTCTCATTATTCCGTATTAAGCACCTAAATGTTGCGTTAGATAGCAACCTGAGAAATTTCATGAGTTTTAATAGTGCAAATATTTTGAATTAACTTTCAGTTCAATATTACGGTCAGCGTAGTGGTATTTTCTATTCGGACATGTAACCTGGTTTCGTTTATAGAGATATTAAGAGGTAGTTGACGGACTGTTCATATTTATCGACTTCCGCAAACCATGAAGGAGTTTTTTTATCTTTTACACATTCCGTGCGGAAGCTTTCAGATCTCAATACGTCGGCACTTTTCACTCGCGGAGACAGATTTTTTTCCAGAGGCGGCGACGCAAGGAGTTGGCAGAATGTGATTCAATTTTATTGCGCCAGAGATCCCTCGTCTCGGGAAGCAAGAGAGCGAGGAGGGAGGCCATCTGTCAAGAGCCCGCGGTTAATGCTCTAAGGATACTCGGGGAGAGGATATTGCATCGGGGGGTGTAGGAGGAGGAAAAATCGAGCGGGTAGGGGGAGAAACAGAGGGTTCCTCCCAGCCCTGAGCGGGTAATAGGGAGAGAGGCGCAAGGTTGCTGGAATGAGGGAACCGTTATTAGTACAGAAAGAAACATCCTTTTTTCTCGTAAATGAAATACAGGCACCACGCGATACACGTTTTATTTATTCTGATGTGGTTATATGATATTCTCGTTCAAAATTAACTTTTTGACATAGAAGTTCCGGAGAGAACTATTAAATGAAGTTATCGAATTTAAATTTTACAAAACGAACAATAAATGTAAACAACGGGTTTGTGAATTGCTATCGGAATGAGTGAATATAATAATCTGATATAAAATAGATCCGGTTGGACTCATACTTTATTATAATCTATAATCCAATAATAGGCGCGGACTTTTTATTCTATGCTAGATAGAGACGATTAAGATTTTAAAAATGGTCAATTTAATGTTTTCTTTTAGCCCATTTTTAAATGAGGATTATTACTTTCTGCCAAATTCTCACCATCATCATCATGGGTCAACAATCCTAGGATTGGTTTGACGCAGCCCTCCACTCGATTCTTCTATCGGCCAACCTCTTCATATTAACGTTGTTCCTCTCCTTCACGTCCTTTACTACCTCTTCTATAAAACTCATACGAGTACTGCCTTTTCCATTCTTCCCGTTCACTTTCTCTTCGACGATTGTCTTCATCAGGCTATCGTGTCTTAAGGTATGGCCGATTAGGTTGTCCCGTCTTCTTTTTATAGTTTTCAGCAGACTTCTCTTTTCTCCCACTCTTCTTAGGACTTCTTCATTTGTCACTCGGTCGATCCATTTTATCTTCATCAATCTTCGGTAGTACCATATTTCCAATGCTTCTTTCCTTTTCTTCTCCGCTGCTGTCATCGTCCATGCCTCACTGCCGTAAAGAAACATGGTCCAGATATACGTTCAGATGAATTACTTCCATACTTCTATGCTTGTGTTTCCAGGGGTAAGTATATTCTTATTTTGATAGAATGCCCTTTTGCCTGGGCTATTCTACTAACTATTTCTTTCTTGCTTCGTCCATCGTTGTTTGCTCTGCTTCCCAGGTAACAGAACTCTTTCACCTCTTCTCCAGTTTCCAGTTCCTGTTTTCCTAGTATAACGTTGGTTTTGGCCTCTTCTCTCTTGTTGCAAACCAATATCTTAGTCTTCTTCTTATTGATCTTCAGCTGATGTATGGCAACTATCCTTTCCATGGTCTTTTGCATCTTATTCAGATCCTTTTCCGTCTCTTCTATAAATTCTATTGCACCATCATTATGACAAGTCAACGAACCTAAGGTTAGTTTGATTCAGCACTCCACTCGATTATCGTATCGGCTACCCTCTGCATTCAGCTTTAGCTCACTTCACCTGGGTTGTTCCGTTAACTATTTCCTACTTCATTCGTTGTTCGCTTGTAACTCTGATTCCTGAATATCACAATGCATCTTAATCTCCTTAAGATATTTTCTAGTATAATATAGGTGATCACCACCTCTCTGTAACTGCATACCATTGCCTTATTTAAAATAATAATAATGAGCTATATTATGCGTCATAATTGTTAAAATTCTGACGATGCCTGAGGTCTCCTCAGAGCTATGTGGTGCATTTCTTTTGGGTTATTTCCCCTTTATATGCTTGGGGGTTGGGGGGGGGGGGAGCATGGACGGGGAGAGGGAGTAGGAGAAGGTAGTGTAGTTTGAATTCCTCGAGAAATTATGCGGTTCCATGCCTCACTGAATTTCTGTACTTGATTCCGGTTAAAATTGTTTGGGCGTTTGCGAATCGTCCTGCCTCTCTGACGAGTCTTGCTTTAAAAACCTGTATATAGCTCGGAGGGTAACATTATCTGAGTCCCTCGGCGCCGCCGCGGAACACGCCGCCGAGTCCCTCGGCGGCGTGTTCCGCGATTGTAGAGCGTTCCAAATGGCCTAGTCGGATTGCACTTCTCAGTTCTCCAACCCTGAATTTGACGGTCATCTACATCTAAACGATACCCTGCAATCCACCGCGAGGGTGTGTGGCAGGTGGTGAAGATCACCAAACATGCACTATTGACATGCAACTAGACTACTACATGGGACATGCTACATAATGGGGTCACGACCAGCCAGATGGTAAGCTACATAGTAAAAAATTCAATAAACTGATTGTTTTTAACACATGCATCATGCACTACAGACTAAAATATTTCACGTATCTATCCCTTTGCTATGCTGTTTATACTGCTCTCTTATAATACGAGGGAAAATGACATTTTGAATCTATCAGTACGGCAATCTATCTCTTTAACCTTATTTATCTGGTCGAATCTAGCAGAGTATGCTGGTGTTTTTACATATATATCTTATATCTTCAGTAAAGCTATCCGTTTTAAATGTCTGTAATAGATTTAATCTGTAATTTAACTACCGATCTGGTAATGATTCTCAACCAAATTCTTCTATTAGTTCTGATACACTACAAAAGCTATCGTAACACCTTTTACAAACCTAGCTGCTCTACGCTGTACACTGTCTAGTTTTCTGATCAAACCTAATTCTTTCGGATCCCATACACTGGCTAGATATTCAAAGTGGGGCCTAATTAGTGAAAAGTAACATTGCTAATGTGTCTTCTCGTCACATTTACAGAGTAATAAATCATAACTTTCTCTTGAGTCGACCACATATTTCCCGGATGTGTCTTCCGCACGATAAATCTTTAGTGATTGCAGCACTTAAGTACCTTAAGGTTTCAACGCTTTCTATTTTAGTGTTAGTAATGCTATAGGAACGCTTTAGCGAATTATTCCTCTTCCAAAATTAACAGCTACAACTCTTTAAGGTCAAGTTCCAACAGCCAATTGTGGCACCACCACCTGCTCCCGGTTTTCCAAATGTAACAGTGACGGCAGGTGGAAAAAGAGACGTGATACACTCCTTCGCTCTTTAAAGGATCCCTCTCTTTGATTGTCTTTAGCAATTATGCTATCGCATTTCTTGAGGATGTGTGCGATTTTGTCCGTGGTGACTTTAATGAATGGGAGTAGGTACTGCTCTCTTGCTTTCTTCTTTCATCTTTCTCTTCCTTTTCGTGGACCAATTTCTTGATCTAGTTTCCCTATTTGTTTTCTGATATATTTTTCAAGGTCCATTATTTTGTAGTCAATCAAATTTAAAATTAATTTTATTTGTCTTTTAGACAACATGCAAATATTATATAATATAGCTCATAATAAAAGAAGAAATAGCGTCCTCAATTCCCGGACCCTGCTGCTCGGTTGTATCAAAATCACGAGGAAAATAATCCCACTCACTGAAGAATGAATTTTCACTCTGCGGCGGAGACTATGCATACAGTGCTTTCCATGGCGCTCCCTATACACTGATTTATCTATTTATTTGAGAGGTAAACTTTCGGCAAGCATTTGAATAATTCCATGGGCCCCAACGAGGAAGCCATGAACTCCAGTCGGGTGAGGCCGCATACCTTCTTCTCGGTTCCCACTGTCTCTCATTAGAGAGCGTTGCTTCCAATGAGGTTTCAAGGATTTGATTTATAAATCTCATTGTACTAAGAAACGCGAATGGCAAGCGTGCTTTCTGTTTATTCTCAACATGATGTTGTTCCCCAGTATGATTTTTTTCATCTAATTCCTCAGGGAAATACATTATTTCTATACATCTTTTTCGCGCAATGCAAATCTTTGTTCAAAAATCTTGTGAGCAAATTTTCAAGTTCATCGCCTTTGTGGAGGCAATATAAATTTTATAGCATTTCATTCAGAGAGCATCCATCGTTAGTATTATTCGATAGCTTTTCAGAATGTTGTAAGAGATTTTCGCTAGCTTGACGTATTAGGAATGGATATTTATATTTTATCTACTTACAATGGTTTGATAATAGTCTTTACAAATATATTGCTCTCGAAATGATGAAGATCGCTCATGTGCTTTTAGATTCAAGTCACTGTGTTGAGAAAAGGAGGAAGAACGCGTCACTCTGTTAGAAATAGGTATGCATTTTTTTTATGCTTCTCAAGGAAAATTTTCGCGTTAACCTATTAGGTATATGCTTTCTATACGTGACTATGCAAACAGTGAAAAGTGATTATGTAAATCAGTCTCAGATATAAAATCAGATTTTGATGATTTTGGTGAGATGCATTCCTGTAGAATATTTTTGAGTAACGTATTCTACCGTAGAGATATACTTTTTTGGGTCTATTACAAGTTAGAATGCCACTAAAAATAATTTTGAGTGAATCGATGAGCATCTAGTTGTTTCTCACCTTCTGGAGCAATTTATCTTTTCGGAACGAAACAGAGAACCCATTTCTTTCCTGCGCGAGAAAGAGTTTTCGTGCACATTTTACGCTTGATATAGCTGCACTCGAAAGTTTTGGTAATTAAATTCATTCTCATAGGAATACAACCTTAATATTCCCTGCCCTCGATGGTGCCTAAGTTTTTATCTCATCACTTTTCCTACCCCAATGGAGGATTTAAAATAAGACGACGAATCTCTCTCGGCGGTGTACTTGGGTACGCCTCCACCTTCATTACCTTATTTGCTATCTCCACCAAGACTCTTTGCTCTCTTTACTTATCCAATGAGGCCTACTCCCCAAACAATTCTTTTTTTTAATTTCCTCTTACCCAGCCTGCTTCTTTCCTTTATTTTGCGATGGTCGTGGAAATTTGCATGAGTCGTCTCTACTGAACTCCAATGCAGTAGATAAATTCCTTTTCTTGGAGTGAGCTAGACTATTTCGTGGATAGACGTGAATCTTGGAAAGATGGATATACGTTTGCCGCTCAATCCTCCACCTTAGTAATTTTCAACAAAGGAATACAGCGTCGTAAACTCTGTACCACAGAAAATGTGATTTGCTTTCATGTTTATCCACATTTTTTACATTTCTCTCTGAATTACGAACGTGCGTATATGAGAATCATGAAGGAGACATGAATGTTAGTTTCTATTCATTTCAAGGTTACTTATCTAATAAAGGAGGCACTCGAAGGAAGACGTGAGCGAGAAGAAAAATGAGTGGGAAGCTGCATTAAATATTCTCAGCGGTATCATGTCGACTCGGATAAATATCATACCACAAATATTTTTTATATTATATATAAAAATAGTGAAACTCCTATTGCATATCATTTAGGCCACTTGCCTATTCTACTCACAGATTTTATTTTGTCTGTTTTTCATGCACGTAGATAACCTCTGAAACGTTGTGAAAAAATATTATGTGTTCTGAAACAGTTTGTGCTTGTGCTCGCTTTTTGATGGTGGAGGCAAATTATTCCCGCCTGCCAACCCCTAAATGTTTTGCTCCCCCATTTCACTCACCAGCTCCTTGATTTTAACTCGCTCCCCTCTTCTTCCGCTACCTCCTTTGACCTCTTCGTTTTTTGCCCCCGTAACTTCTCCCTGGCTGAGAAATGTTGCGTCTGGTCGCGTTCCCTCCTCATGTTCCACCTACGTTCCTTTCCTTCCATTCTCCTTCTCATCGTTCCTTCCTCCCCACGTATTCCTCCCTTACTTCGCTCCTGCTGAACGCATGCAGGATGTACACTGCCGAACGCATGCAGGGGAGTGGGGGAAAGGGACGGGTGAGAGAGAGAGAGTCACCAGCTCTTGTTTCTCGAATGAAATCTCTCACTCAAGATCCCTTTGCCTTCCCCATTCCAGACCCTGTCCTACCGTGCAGCACCGTTCGCATACGAGCTCCAACACAGTCCCTGACATCCCGTTTTATATTTTCTTCCCACCGCCCCCTCTCTGTTACTCCTGAGTATTTTCTCTGTTTCTTTTGCTCCTCGGTTCCGTACACGCTACCTCCCTCTGCATACTTCCTAATGCATTTTATGCTCCCTCTTTAATTCCCCGTTTTTATTGCCTTCTATCCCTATCTCCTTCACCCGTATCCGCAAGAAGATGCGTTCCCACTCAAGCGAAGACAAGCACCCTCGCCTTCCCCGTCCCTCTCCGTCTTCCACTATCACATCTTCACTCCCTTATCCCCATGCTGCACTATCCGCTTTCTCCCCTTTTCTCTCTCCTCACCCGCCATTTAGTCGTCACTGAGACAAGTCTCTGAGGCTCGTTGGAAGCGTTCACTGGTTTTTCTCTTTCTTCGGCCAAGCGAACGAAGATATAGAGGTTGAGGAAAAAGACCGTCAACCGGAGAGTATGGGATGAGGGGGCCCCTCGTTTTTTATGGAGGGGAAATAAAATTCGTGCGTGCTGCTGTCTCTGTGCGTGAAAATTGAGGCTAATTCATTCCCATGTTCCAGAGTCTCCTGTACATTGTATCATCTCCAAGCGACCTCCAGCTCACAGATTTCATTCAAATGCGGACGTTGCCCTTTCTGACTGAAGGACCCTGTGTCTGATGGATCTTTTGTTTGACCTTAACGATGGAATGTTGGAGCAGACAGAAAGAACGATCATTTCCCTTTGTCCGTTCCAGCAAACCAATGTTCCTCGTACTCGTATTCGTGTAAATGTTTTTATTATGAATTCTTGTTTGCTCGTTTGACTCGTCGGAGATAGGACGCTGCGGCTTCAATTTAATTCATATTGTACGGCTTTTTTTTCCTTTGAATTTCGTTGAACCAGCCTATATTGTTCCGCTATTACACGATGGTCAAACTTTCTGGGATATAAATTTATATATTAGATTTAGTTTAGTTGTAAATTTTATTTTCATCATAATATTATAGAGGAAATAGGATCATGGCATTAAAAGCGTAAATTATTAACATTTTATTGGTAAGCCCATATTGAGAGAGCAATATTTTCCTAATTAGGAAGGTGTACTGTTAGTACATGCATACATTCCATGAAAATATGAGAATATATTTATAACAGGTATATGCAATCAATAGGGTTGGCCCAATAACTCCTTGATGGAACACTTCCAGGTGGAGCTTATACTGTTTTAATTATTGCAATGCATAACGTACCTCACTTAGTAGATTTAGATATGATGAAGCTGTGACACCCGTCAACGTATTGAATGTAATTATTTGAGAGGTATTGAAATGAATTTTATTTCATTAACGCTTCAATATTAGTAAAATTCTCAGGACGCCGATATTTAATTATATAATAAGTTAATTCTTTTCGTTTCTCTCACTCATTTTGCTAAAGGAGGATCAGTAACTACCGCGTTTCCGCCGGCAATGAATTATCATCAACTACAATTGATTTGCTGCTTTTATTATGTCCTCCTCTATCTCAGTCTACGTAGTATCTACTCTTGCCTCCTCAAACAGTAATCCGTGCTCTTGGTCGTAATTGGTATCATCTAAAAATAATGCTGTGTAGTACCCTGCGCAGCGGTAGAATAGGCAGGTGAACTTTTGAGTATTCATATACTTGTGGTCGTTCTTTACAGTCCTCATCCCGAGAAATATTCCTGCAACATTCCCTCTGCCTTCGTAAGTACGCTTAAGAGGCCATAAGTTTTAAAGGAGGGAGGAGGCTTTCCGACTCTATCGCATTTCTCACCGCTCCTTTCCTCATTCTTTTGTTCTACAAAAGCGGGATACTCGTCTCTAGGGAGACGAGCACTGGAGTGTGAGCGGTGGGACCGAGATAGATAGCCAGTCAGATTAAGTTTTTGCCTGCGCTGCGACCTTTTGTATCAGAGCCCGAACAGCTTTGTGAGATATCTTTATTTTTAGCCTTGAGGATAACTAGAGTGAAAAGAAGGGGAAGCAATGAGAAGGGCGGGTGCTGCGAATCGCGAGAAATTAATATTTCTTGGGGAACAGAGGACTCGCAGCCATAAATACGTGAAGGGCTTTTCCTTTTTACTGGTGTTTGCTGAAAGAGATTGAGTACGAAGCCGCCTTTTGCGCTCGCTGCTATATTTTATTTCAACCCTTATCCGCTCCGTGAGTTGATTCAGGGAGATTCATGTCTTGCCCGATTTAGCATCATGCTGAGTCTGATTTTCATGCAAAGTATTTTAACGTCTGAGCTACCGAATTTTTACTTCATCGATTACTTGGGCTCTATCCATTTTACGTATATAAATAGCACGTCATATTTATCTCTTTCCATTACAATAGTAAGGTGCTAATAACCATTTAGGCTTCCATTCCCAAAAATTGAATAGTTATACAATTTTCTTTTTGACAGTGGTAAAATACACTTTTTTGAATTACGATGACCTCTGTTTGGATTAATCAACAGAATATCATTTGAAATCAATTAAACATAAATCTCTTGCAATTTGTTGATGTGAAACGATTTCTAAATTATTTGCCATCTTCATAGGAAAGCGTTACCAATCATCTCAGCCAAAGTACTAAGTACAGACAGTACTAAGCAATTACTAAGCACAACTCATTTAAGGCCAAGGTATATTTTATGATTAGGTAATGCTATTTTTTTATTAGGGTAGAAAATTATTTTCATTTTTTTATCTGGATAGAAAATTATTATTTTAGGAGTTTTTTACGGTATTTTCATCAGCATGATTATTCTTCTTCTAATATTATGGTATTCCCTCTGAAACTCTGTTGAAGTTATTGGGAAATGCTCTTGAGTTGCAATAGGATTTGAGTATAAGTTGAACCTGGGTAGCATATTAAACTCTTGCACTTGTGTCGTCATTTTTATTCTCTTATTTCATTCTTATGCATTGGAGGACGATGTTGAAATAGGCGTGTTGTTTTCCAAACTCAGGAAATGAATGTTGAGAACCCACATTTAGCCACTGGATTTGAGCGATTTTTTATGAGCTCTCTGGCTACTTAGCAATGCAAGCATATGGAATACGTGTCATAAAACGTCTTTTTATTGTCACCCGTAGAGAACCTCCTCGTAATATGTCCACCTCGTAAATGGGACAAAATTTCCATCAAAGGATTACATTTGTCAGCTAAGCTTTGACCTTTGGCATGTGTTTCTTCGGAAATGAAAAATACAGATAGCCCTGAGAACAAGCCCGTGTTCCAAACAAAACTATGTGCACTCAAGGGTATCTCAAAGCTTATTATCATTTATGTGTCCATTTCCCAAGAAGTAAATAAGAAATTTTTCACAAAACGGAATAAGCCGTGTGATAAAATCTCGTATTTTGTCAATCGGATTAGATGGATGGTTCAAAACGATATACCACACCTCCCCTGCAGCCATTTCCTTCGAAAGAACCTCGGAATTTTGAGATGGCAATCTCTCCACAAAGCTTTGTTTTCATCTTGCTCCAAAACCCTACCCAACCTACGTACCTCCAAATCCCTCTCTCCCTGGCCAAATCCCCTTTCTTTCATTTCTCATACAATATATGCCTTTCTCTCCGTCTCTCTCACACCCTTTCTTGGTCTTTCCATCTCTCTTCGTCCTGTCTCTCTCACGTCTAATCCTTTTCCCAGAGTTTTCCATCTCCTTACCCCTTTCATCCTTTTGCTTATTTGAGTTTTTGATTACGACCCTTTGCCCAACCACCCCTCTTACACCTCTCTGCCCTACCCATGTTCCTTTCCCTCTCTTTTGTACCGATCCCTCCCCCCTGGTCCTTTCCCACCCACAAACCCATCGTCTTTTTTGCTTTCACCTCCTTCCTCTCTGTTTTTCAGCGCTCCTTCGCCCTCACTCACCCCTTCAAGCCCTGGCCGCCATCGTCCCGCCCTTCCTTGCCACCTCACAGCATCTCGTCATCGTCACTTACTCTCGGCGGCAATACCTATCCCTTTCCACACCCTCAAGTCCTTCATTCCCCAGCCATCTTCTTCATCTCTCTCTCCCACCCTTTCTCCTTCCACGTCTCTTTTCCCTGCTCTTAATTTTCCCTCCCACCTTCCTTTCACTCATCTCCCCATTTCCCTCCCCCGTGCCTGCTACCCTTGCCAAATCCTTGCCCCCTCCCAATTCGGAGGCTACCTTTTTCTACGGCGCCGCCTTCCTCTCTTTCTCTCTCGACCTTCCTCATCCTCTCTTCCCTCCCAGATACACCAGTACCCTCTCCTCCTCTAGGCTTTTCCTCCCTCGCCGTCTCCCCATGTGCTCCTCTGAGCCGACATCACGGACACCGCCACCCGCACATACCCCTCTCTCTGCCTTTTCGCTCCTATTTCATCTCAAACCGACTTTTCCCCCGCCCTCTCTCTGCTCATCCCTCTCTCCTCCCAGTCTCTCCAACCAAACCATCCCCCCTAATTTCAAAAACTCCGTTTCCACCGCTCCACCCCCCCTCAATGCCATCCACTCGCCGTCTCACGGATTTCTTCTCTCCCACCACCCTGAACCATTCCGTCCCGTCCTCCAATCTCGCTCCGCCAAAAACCTTCAGCCTTTCCTACCATCTCTTTCACTCTCTTTCTCTCTCTCTCCCTCCGAAGTTCGGACGAGAGCCAAGTTTCCATTATTCCTCAGTCCCCGGGGGCAGTCGGGAAAAGGGGGAAGCAGGAGTGGTGGCGGGGAAAAAGGAAGCATCAGGACGGCGAGTGGAAACGATCGGGGGAAGTGGGAGTGGGGTGGAAGAGGTTCGCTGTGGTGTGGGAGGGCTTAGGTGTTGGGTGGCGCGGGCTGAGAGGCGCTCGGAGACGGTGGAGGAGGATTGCCGAGCTCGAACAATTAGAAAAGGGTGCGGATGAAAATATTTACTACACATACCTAATTTTGACCTCACGCCCTCGATCCCAAGAGCTTTTCGGTTGGAGCAGCGGTGCTTCCCTTGTGCTCGGAAACGATCCGTTCGCGAGTTCATCGATTGAAAGCAGGCACCGTGAATAGTTCATATATTAAAGCGGGAGTGGTGATTGATGTTTTGGATCCCGCAGTTTTGGGCCGTAAATTTCCTTCCACTTGTAACGCAGCGTTCTTCTCCAAGCGCCAAAAATAACGTTGGACCCATTGATCATGCGCTTCGCCCGTATTCCACCCTTTGGAACACAAATCTCTCCATAGCTTGATGGCCGGTTTCTCAAGTTTGGAAGTAGGTATATTTACTAGCTCACACTCTAAATATAATGGTACTCTTCTGTTGCTTCTTCAAAAATATTAGTGTTCGCTCATTGTAACAGTACATTTCAGAATAAATTGCATAATAATTTGTTTCGCTTAGGCCTGCGTTCTATTTGTCGCTTGCATTTTAAGGTCGTCCTGAAGAGGGAGAGAAAAATTGATTTCTTAAAATCACAATTCTGCTCGGATTGATTTGGATAAATGGAAAAAGTTAGGGGAAAAGACGCAAAGAGAGTGACATATCTGTATCAATTCCTCTTGAGAAGAATTTTTTGAATTGCATGCTTACAGTTCGGTCATTTATCGTTTATCTTTTTACCTTATCGTTTACCTTTTATAGTGAGGATAAAAGTTGAGAATATAAGCTTAATTGAATAAATTAAAATATAGTAATACATTTTGAATCTGTTATTGCAAATACACAACCCACAACATTTTTTAGGATTTGAGAAGAATGTGTAGAAATAGTGTTGTGAAAACATTATGGGCATCCAAACAAAATTCAAGGAATAGCATTGATTGAAATTAAGTATTTCGAGTTAACGATCTTCCTTAAATTTAAGGGAAAGTAGCACGTTGCATATTTATGTTGCTGCGGGCATGTGATTATAGTTTTGAAATATTGTCCAAAGCACAGCATTAGTTTAGTCAAAGAAACTTGAGCATAAAAAGGTCTGTGCTGCTCAAGGTTATAAGAATGATTTTTAAATCTTATAAATAGCAGAGGGCATAAATGGAAAGAGATTTGACGAGGAAGGATGCTTGAGATCAACGCGATGTTTTGCGAGTGGTACAAATGGAAACCATTGTTACCTGCAGGTAGCTCTACGTTAAGAATTAAATGAATTATCTACAACTATATCTACGCGATACCCTGCAAGCCACCGCGAGGGTATGTGGCAGGGGGTGAAGATCCCCAAGCATGCACTATTGAAATGCAAAAAAGCTACAAAATGGAAACATGCTACATAATAGGATCTCATGCAACTATTCGATATTAAATCGAAGGATTGGAAAATATTATCGCAACTGACCGATACATATAATTCTCGTTCATGTTGGTTCATCGTGCATTACGAATCAATTCGGATGTATCATACCTTTGTCAGTTCCAAAACCAGGAACTAAGGACCGGACCCAGTCGTTGCCATCAGTTAACTTCCATTTCCCACGAGTGGTCCGCGTCATGCGTTGTGGATCCTCTGGGCGCTCACCTGATGCCAAACGGGTGGGGCAATTTTTGTACTCGAAATCCTTTGGGACGGAAGAGTCGCGAAGTCCCGGGAGTGAGAGTCGGGAAAGGATAAACGAGTTGGTAGAAGTCGGAGAAAGGCTTGGGTCGTTGGGGAAAGGTGGATAGGAAGCCAACTGAGGACAATGGAAGGAGTAAAGGGAGAAGGAAAAGACGGGAGGAGGGAAGAAACTGGCGGTGGAAGGAGGTTTTCAGGTGGACCCTATGGTTCAAGATGTCGAAGAAGAGGGGGTTTTGGAAAAGAAAATAACCCTTTTCTCCTTCTTTGGGTGCTCTACGAATGTCCTTTGATATAAGAGGGCGGGAAACGCATCGAGAGAGTTGAAGGGAGTCGGCAAGTGACGGTCGAGGTCACCTCTTTGGGGCTATCCTTCGTCCATCCATTCCCCAACTTTCTCACCCATTTCTTCTCTCATTTACGTCCTTTACTTCATTTTACTTTCGAGTTCTATTCCTTTTTCTTTATTCTTTCCATCCCAAGGAAAATATGTTTTTTTTATGCATGCTAACCCATACGCTCGTACCTCAAGGGAATGCGAGCAATCTCGACTAGGGCAGGGATCCTTTACAAACCTCCGCAAAGTGCTCGTCTGTGGCCGGCATACGGCTGTCTCCGAATCCAGAAAGGTAACTTTTGTGAGTGATAAAAAAATCTATCCTTTGCTGTCCAATTTCCTGACATAATCTTGTTTGAGGCGGAGGCTTTAACTGTTAAGGCCGGGGAATGTTAAAACAGGTAGGGTTGGATCATTTTTAAAAGAATGGATGAAAATGTTGGCATATGAAATTTTTATTACTATAGGAAACTATCCTTCAGCTAGGATATTGCACCTGTAAAACATTATATAACTGATTTTCAGGTGAGGTAATCGAATTTTAAGACAATTGAAGAGCTTGAAGCATTGAAAATTAAATGGATAAGAATAGAACGAGCATGTATGTATTCCATGTCCGGGACATCAGCCGGTGGAAAAATAGCTGTAAACTGAGACTGGCCCGTTAATATTCATTCATATATGCTCTACATAGACCGGAATAGGTACAAATAGTATCGTTCTCTTACTTATGTTAGTTCTCTTTTTCACGTTCGTTGTACTCATTGTTCTCATATCTAATTTGAATCACAACCTCTACTGCCAATTATCTTGGCTACTTAAAAACATGCAGTTAGCTTGCCAGTTAATTCCATTAAATTGATCGTAATTTTGATATTTTTTTTGTTTGATACAGTATTTTGAAGGTACGTTTTTAAAAGCTCATAACCACATATTTATTCAATTGTATTCCCACCTTCCAGAAAATACGCCAATCATTGATTTCATTAAGCCACTTTGCTTTTATAATTTCAAAATTAATGTCTTAGCGGTATCTTCACATAAAATGTATGACTTACTGTCAGGATGTTTGTAATTTTTGTAAAAATATATATACTTTGTGGAGTATTTATACCCATCCCTATTCACCCATAGTTTATCCATTGCTATTTCCTCTCATTAATATTTGAGAAGGAAACAATGTATTGTGTATGCGTTTATCAATTCTTTTGTTTAACCATGTACAAGAACGGTTGTGTTTTGGAGTAAAATGTTACAGCTTCCACAACTGCGATAGAATGGAGTATTTTCATCTTCTTCAAGATTCACTCATCCACTCAAGAGTCATTACTTCTTCGTATTTTTGTTTTGTTTCCAAGGATAAAATTCTTCACCGGCCTACGTCGCGCTACTCTCAAGTCATGAGGACTTCTTTTCCGCCTTAGAAACTAATAGGGTCATGCAGTTTCTAGCTGCGCGAAATTTTACTCTGAAGTTATAGTTCACCCATTTATGGGTTCAAAATCTCCAGTAACACATTTTCCTTTTTCTTTTGCGAGAATTCGGTAGTAGTACTGGAATTAATACTGTTTATGGTTTTTATTTAGATGCATGCATTAATATGTGATTCTTTAAGATATCGTAAGTTATCACGTGCACGCTGGAGTGTGTTTAAAGATGTCCAATAAAAGTGCCCGGATACATCGTTATCTCTCCTTTAAATGATTGATTACGGACTTTTATTTTATAAAATTTAAAGTATTACTTCTCGATTTCCTCTGTATTTGATGTCGTCATTTGTCCTTAATTTTTCCCATGGTTGCTTCTTTTTATACATTTATGCTTCAATTGTTTCGTATTTATATTTCTCTTCTTTTACCGGAATCCTTCCACATTCCCTAATTTCCTTTCATCCATCCACTTGTCTTTCGCCCTAGGTCGGTAAAGCCTTGTTTGTATTACTGTGACATTTGTCTTGAGCGACAGCTGGCCTCATACACGGAAGCAGGCAGCAGCTGCAGTAGGATATCAGCAGGCTATCGTACACCGTGAGTGGAGATTTCGTGTCATAGTATGGATGCTGTCCGTCGCGAATGAAAATTATTCCACTTGGCCTCAGAAGTAAAAGATGCAGCTTGTCGGAATAGAGTTTTCGCTAGAAACTCTTGCTATTAAATTATTACTTTTTAAAGAAATGTTCCTTCTCTAACATGGGAATCTAGCAGCATCAAGCAGACAACCTCTACTTTTCCCATAAGAGGGGAAGACCTCGATTTACCTTTTAAACCAGTATATTCCATTTCAAATCAAGCTCTGTTGCAATGCATTAAAATTTGTTCTCGAACAGAGAAAGTTACCGTTTTCGCCAAAATTCTAAGGATGGTTTTGGTTAAGTTTTTTATCACGAAACATTGCTTTTGAATTTTTTTACATATTATCAGATACTTTGCCGTTCAAAATTGTTAACGGAAAAATCAAAGAAAATAGCATTTATTTGGTGAGGCTACTTGAGGTAAAAACCCATTCCAAATATTAGGCCCTTGCGTAAATTTCATGGGTTTAAGTTTTTAGCATCTTCCATTAAAAAATATTTTTTTCATGATTTATTCATTGTCACGCGGGACCTGAAGAATAGGAAATGGATTTTATTTGCAATACATCTTTCCTCACAAAACGGGCGACTCCTTGGGTGAGTTTACTGCAGTAAGACATACACCATTACAATTTAATTTTGATCTCTGAATGACTTCATTTTAAAAAATATTCAATTAATTGCTCGATCTTATTTTTAAGATATGGTACAAGACAACCTTATTTGTACTGACCGCGATTTCGCAGTGAAAGAAGGTCTGGTTGACGTGGTATCTAGAGTATTGACCTTCCATCCCGAGGACTAGGATTAATCTAAGTAGGAAATTCATTAATGGTTTACCGGTCCATATTTGAACGCTGAATGGAGAGAACCTCGAGTGCAGTACTACCTCCGTTGAGCGGGACATTCAACAGTGGGTCCCTTGAGATCTTTCGTTAAGAGCTGGCTAATGCCAATGCCGGGTTTCTCTCCTCACTTCTTACATTCCCTGGAATATCCGAGATTTGCCAAATGACACATCTATTCTAACATCGTGCAAATGGCCTTGACCATCGGTTTCCCTGGCTACTGATTAATACAATGAAACGTTCGTAGAGCTGAACCTAAGTCGTGCCACATGACTCAAACTTCACGAGATACGTGACTCATAATTTAAAAAGTGAATCGTGATGAATAAATTATTATGCCTAACATAAATTCATATAGATGAATATATTAAAACCAAGATAAGAGATACTTAAATAATCACTTACGGTAGCATATCGCATAAGTGAAGCAGTTTCATATATATGATAAAAAATTGAATACCAAGAACATACGAGACTACTAGTGGCTTCCAGCGTTTATCTTATATAATTCCGAAGAAACCTGAAATTCCACGGTGAAAAACTAGATTTTGAAGCTACATGCAGCAATTTAACTTGCTATTGGTTTATTTTCTAGAGGTAGAATTCAGAATATAGAGGATGAAAGCAGAAGGTAGTGTGCTCAGAGTAGAAAAAAAATTTCATAAACACCTATGTAGAAGTGAAGAGGGAGAGGCCGGCGAATTTTTATTGCGCCCGTGAGAGAACAAAACATGCCAGATGTCAGGGCACAGGTTAAGGGTTTTTTTCCCTGGTAATGCGCCCTGGGATTCTCGCAGAAAATTAGGACGCTGTGTTTAATTTTTTTGCAAAGACTAGCACACGTGCGAACTGAAAAACAGTAATGCTGTGTGCGCGGTGTAAAGGTCCGTATCTGATTTTTCGAGGACGGCGTGAGGGAGAAATAAAGAGACGTAAAATGTGGGGAGACATTACAGTGTCCTACTCGTTGTCCTTGGTTCCACTTTTTCAGAAGACCCCTGTCGGATGCACGTTCGTAAAGGCAGCAGCTGGTGTCTGAAATCAACACATAAATAGACATCCCAATGGCACATGCATGCTCGTATTATGATAAAATCAATTAATCTCAATGCTAAAAATCTGAATCTTGGTTTTAAGAATGCAACTTCAATTATAAACTGGGCCTTCATGGTTGTAGGAACCCGTATGTCACATATCACATAATATTTTCCTCAGTCCGTTTCTCTTAGGTTATTCCATAATCCAAAATTAGTAAATATAGCAAAACGAACCCCCTTAGAGATTTTCACTCTATACACCTGCTCAATTTATGTAATTTGAGGATTAGGCATATATGTGTTTCAGCTTTTGGTTTAGGTTATTTATGACGCTTTAAAATAAATCATCCCAGTAGTACGATCCTCTTAGCAACCTTTATTCTTCAGGTGCATTAAGACTTTATCGTGTTCTTGCAGTAGCTACAGTGTCATGAATTTGTACTTATTTGCATTTCAGTACGCTGCTGCAGAGAAGTGCTTGAAATGCTGATGTTGCGTGCCTGCTATTGGCAATATCTTCCTATTTGTATCCTGAAAATTATTTCATTTCATTACTTCCTGGAGAGGGAGTGTACTTGGCGTTTTCCGAGGAGGAGGTGAATGGGCTCAGGTGTAGACTAGGAATAGCTAAGATATATAAACTTCCGAAGCCATACTTCAATTCAATTTCTGCGAAAATGCACATATTAGTTCCTCCAGAGACATGAATCTGATATTTGCATCTACGGAGCACCCTGATGGGCACCTCGAGGGTGTTTGATGGGAGTTAGTTTAATCACCGAGAGTGAATTATCATCTGTTTAGTTTTAAATTTAAAAATTCTTTTTAACCACTGTGTATGTATGTTTCGTCAAATATGACCCATTAAAAAATCAAATTGTGGTGTATAGCAACTTACGGCATCAAATGAAATGAAATGAGCATGAAACCATAAGATCGATGTATTCCTGGAAAGCGTATAGAAATTAGAGTTTAAATCTAAATTTTAAGCTCTAAGAAAATAAAGGAAATATTTAAGTGAATTCGAGTTATCCAAATTTCTCTTATGACATTTTTCAATATCACAGAGACGAAGAGACAACGAAACATTTTTTTCAGGAAAGATTAGCAAGTTTTAACTAGTCTTAATATAAATATAATTGTAATTTAACAGTGTTTTTTCGACAGCCGAGGTCATTTCACAGTTTGGTATATCCCAAATGTCATAAGTAAAATATTTGAAATAAAACCACCAAAAATTGGTGAATAATTAAAACGAACAAATATTTTTTTTACCAAACATGTGAGGACACTCCAAGAGTTTGGTACATTTAAACTAAAAATTAATGTGCAAATAGATTCAAGTGATATAAATACTGAGATGTATGGAGAGAAGAGGGAGAGGCTTTAATGAGTGTGTAATACAAAAAAATATTCGGACGAATCCATTCTGAATCAGATTTAATGGCCGTGTATTCTACGAAGTAAAGACCAGCTTCATGTGACATGATTTAGTACTGATACTTTGATACGATGTCTTTAAGTATCAACATTAGGAGAATTCCTTGAACACGTTCAAGTAGGTATTCAAATTTTTTATTTTAGGATAATCAAAAATATATAATTGCGACGAATGAAGCCGAATTGTAGCGATGGTTTTCCGATGCCAGAATCCATCCCGTAAGGGAGTGCCTTCGGTATTATCAAATATTGAGCGTACTTTTACTGATTCTCTTTGAGAAAAAGTTGCATAAGAGATAAATATAAGGTTTAAAATCACTTATGATTATTAACGTCACATTCTCGTATTTATAAAGTATCTACTAAAACTATTATCTGATTCTAACTTTCCCAACACAAAAATAGTGGCGAGCTCAATTTGTTTGAGTCACTCACTTTCTGAATAAGATACGAAGAAGCTCATGCAATAGTTTTTAATGAAAGACCGCTAGAAAATTCACGTGTGCCATCAGTAGCGTATTGTGATAGTGAGCGATATCTCATTATGCCTCCGTACGTGGAAGGGTTCCCAACCAGGAAACGAGGCCAGCACTATCGTAGGAATAAGGTTTGCCTTCCGAATCAGCGATTTCGACGCACAGCCGGGTGTAGCATGGAGATTGCTCCTCTAATGGAGCTTTTTTTTAGAGATAAGAAGCCATATCTGCGAATGGGATTACTTAATTTCTGCCTCCTAATTTACACGTGTTAGGATATATATGTATTTATTTGGTAGGTTGCAAGAAGTTTAAGTGATTGGAATTGCTGCCAATTATATGGTGAGGACCGAGGGACTTTGATGATGATGGTCTTAATTTAAAGGTAATTCTGTTCAGGAAAGAATCAAAACTTGTCCTATCCCTTTTACATGTCTTCATTAAAGCGCTATTATATTAACAAGCACAGGGATGTCACCAAACTCTTAGAACTCAGCCTCTGCCCTGCTTTATACAGTTTGTTATTCCTCCCCATCTCTCAATCTGGGTATTATTCTAATCCAGTAGCCTCTACCCCCGAAATAACGGTAAGCGCTTAGCAAAATATATTTTAACAAAGGTGTCCCAGTCTATTTCTTCCTTATTTCTATACAAAGCTACCAACTGCTGAATTGCAAATGCTCGGGGAACCATACGCACGACCCTTCTTAGCCATCCATCTTTTGGGACTCTTTCTCTTTGTTTTACTCCTACCGCTCTCTGTTCTTCCTAATAACCGTATGTTCCGCCTCTTTTATTGAGTGAAGGTAATCGAAGATGATTTTGGTGCTAAAAAAATTTTGAATGAAAGGTTGATCAGAGTAACCCAATAAATCTATATACACTATCGCCGTCTAGTAATACGACATCCTGGAATCCAAAAAGGGTAAATATTCATGCTGAAAAATAGAAGATGTAAATGAGTTGAATAAAGAGCTACTTTAATCATTCTCATAGGTTGATCAAATCAAATATTTTGGTCAGTATACTATGGCATTGCCGTGGAGCTGAACTTTTATACTTCGTGAATTTAAGAGAAACAGTGAATATCAAATATTAAATAAGTGTAATTGAGGTATAATGATGCCAGTAAAATTAACATAATCGTTGTTACGAGAATATATTACAATGAACGACAGAGAAGGTATTTCAAAATGTATACTTTTATACTCCAAATCTTCTTTCTTGTCAGTAACAGGATTTTCAGCACAACGCTGCTTATTTAAGTTCCTTAATCATTCTAGTACATTAAATATAGGCATTAGGGAATTTCCCTAGACATCCATCTTGCGTATCCAGATCTGTATTGTTTCAGTTGCGGCAACGTGAAGAATCGGCGAAAACCGTTATGCCTATAGGGAAATGGAACTTTCAATAAAACTCCTAATTTACTGTATTCACATTTATTTTAGTAGAGTGTTGATTCAAATACCGCATATAATGTTCCAGCAAACGAGCAGTTGTGTAGAATTTTCTGTAGACTCTGTAGAATGCTCATTCTATTGACCATTAAATTTGATATGCGCCGAAATTTTTGAAAGCAAATCAATACTAATGGATTCCATGCTCACCACCCATCCGTGAAGCCATGCTCCCACGTTGGTGCACGTAATTTGGGTTGGGAAATATTTATCGTTTTACGGGGTCTTGAAGGTAAACTTTCGCCAAGTAACCCCTGGGAAACATCGTTATGGGTTTAAGTTAATGGAGGAAAGCGGAAGGGTAGAATGTATTGGATAATAAATAATGCGATGGAAAGAATGCTCCACTCTCAGTTGGTGGCACGCTAGCGGGACGGTAAAAGACAAAAATGCTCTCCCGGCGGCCCTCACCGAATAATTGATTTGATCTCCCGTTGCTGGGGAGGGGTGGCGGCTAAGAAAGGAGTAGGCGATGGCGTTAAATTAACCGCCGCCGTTGTACGTGTTTACGTTCTCGGGTAGTTAATTCCTAGCCTCATAATACGGTCCCTCCTTCAGGCAGCCTCTTCTTCCCTTAATCCCCTCCGTCCAGCTATATGCCCTCTAAGGGATTTATGCGCTGCATAACGGGAGGGCTACCGCTTTCGAAAGTTTTTTTTTCACCTTCCTTCACCAGGCCTTGCCCACAGAGCCTACGACCGCGAAACCTCTCATCGAAAATCACCGCGCCTTCATAGCATTTGATTTATCTCCGGCATATTCTTGCCCTGTTCCCTTCTGTTCCTTACGTCCAGCAAAATCCCATTTTCCGTCCTCGTTAACTACGAAGCTGCCTCTTCCAGGTTTGTCCATATTTATTAACCCTTCTCTCATTGAAAGTGGATAGTTACTGTGCACGTTGTATGGTGGCTAAGAAAAAATAGCAATTGGTAAATGACCAATTGAATATTGAAGTAGATTGCCGGCCACGGGCCTAATTATTCAATTACGAATATGAGTAACAAGTGAAAGAGGTATATACATTGATAATTTTACGGTAAAGAGTATTTGAACTGAAAAGATAGATTCCTCATAATCTCGATAAATATGTTTTCATTTCAAATCTATTTAGAAAATTTCACAGCCTTGATATTCAAACTGGGAAATACCTTCATAGATACTGCGAGTACCAATTATAAGGAGTAGCAGGGTAGCCGTTCACCATTCACCCGTCTTCTAAAATAGTTGAAAATGGAAGATATTTAGAAAAAAAAGGATTCGATCGCCGAGAGACCATGAGCATCATTCTTAACGTTCTCTGGATAAAACTTGGAAACTTTACGCGGTTTCAGACTTGGGAAGGTGGTTATCTCCACTCCTTCCATGCCCCGAGCGGAACTCGAAGGGGACACCTTCCTCCGCTCGATCCGGAAGACGCTCACCGCCAGCTATCTCCCGCAGACGGCAGGGAATGAGAAGAACGAACTCGGCGGAGGAAATCTGCGCAGAAGGGGCGGAGATGAGGGAAGCGGTGGTGGATGGAATGCTGGAGGCTGAACGGACAGAGGCAGAAGAGCTAACAGTGGAGAGATATGGGCTGGGAGGCGGCATGGGAGTGGGCGACGGGTCGGAAAGGACGGGGAGGTGGCGAAGTGGACAGGGGGGAGAAGAGGGGAAAGGAAGTGGAGGAGAGAAAGTTGCACGAGGAAAGAGAAGGCGGAATGGGGGGAGGGGCGTGAATTTTAACTGGACTGAAGGCCTACTTAGATTACTAGATTACTACGGTAGTATATCACGTGCAGGGCTTGCGGCTCCTTTTACCTCCCCATTCTCGGCTCGTGTCGTCCCGCCTTCAGCAGGCGACCCCCGTACCTCCCCGGAGGAAGATCCGCTTCTCTAACTCCCGTCCCCTGTGCCCGTTTTGACCAATCTCCGACTCGTCTCGTCTCACGGCGGAAGCCCCTTAGCGCCGCCAAGCTCCGCCGTCATGCGATACGGAGATAAGGCGGGGTGATGAGGGGGGGGTGTTTGGATGAGTGGAGCAAATGGGGGAGATTTTAAAGGGAGAGAGAAGCGGGTGGGAGGGGATAGGTTTTGCCAATGGAGAGGGAAACTGAGTGTTGGTGGGAGTGGGTATGGGGGTGGTTGAAGTTGGTGAGCGGGTTGAGGTGAATAGGGTGGCATGGAGGTTATTCGGTTGTGGGGCAGAGGAGGTGCAGGTCTGTTCTCTCAGAGGGGGGGAGGGCGAGTCTGGGACATGGGGGTTGGACAACACCGGAGAGAGAGAGAGAGGCATATGGGGAAGCAGCGCGCTTAGGGGAGAGAAGTTTAAGAGGTCCGCTACTTTTGGTATTCCGGTTGCACGCTGCGCGGGGAGCTAGTCTCCCCCAGGGACTCCGGCCGTAATTGCCGACGCGCCTATAAATACCTTTCCAGCAACGACCCTCACACACTCACACACCAGAGCTCATACTATTTTTCTCTCTTACTCGCAATATCTCCCTTATCCGTGC